>CM076573.1:313036837-313636837 GCA_034641835.2 Pinus albicaulis
ATTGTATCTTCTAGCACCTCATCATTATTCAACAATATTGATCTCTTCCTTGATCTCATATCATACTTCTTATGTAATTCAGCCTGCATGTGATCAGTAAATTGTTTGCAGTATTATTCAATTTCTTTTTCACTCAGGGAATCTTCTACTTCATCATTGACTTTCTCATTTTCATCATCCTCTACTTCATCTGCATATAATGTTGATATTTGATTCTCTTGCTCCTTTTCACTTTCTTATTTTGTATCCTCATTTCCATCTTCTATATAAAAAGGAGGCTCGATCATGTCTTGATCTTTCTTTTCCCTTTGCAGGATCTTAAAGAGTTGTCTTCTAATTGTGGGTTGAAATTTTTATTTTGGGCTTGCTGCCCTTGTCTAGGAGGGGTTTTTTTTCCCAATTCTAGTTTTACTAATTTATTTGATAATTTTTTAATGGCCTTAGTCATATCTTCCAATATTTGATCATGTGAAATTTCTTCCTTAACCTTCCCTTTATATTGTGTTTGTTTCTTTCCATTTGATTTTCCTGCTGCAATCAAATTTGCCTCAATATCTCAGGCATCTATTTGAATTTGATATAAAGTGGGAGACCTTATCTACCTCATAGTGAAACCAAAGTCTGATTCAAAATCTCCATCAAAAACAACCTTTACTCCAGTTGGTGGGGGTTTAATTTCTGCTAGAAGGCTATTATACAACTTATTAAACCTTTTAATAAAATCTATGATATTTTATTCTTGTTTTATTTTAATAGCATTGAATTCGGTTAAGAAATATCCATGATCCTCCTTTTCACCCCATCTCTGAGTGAAATAGTTCTCCATTTATTCCCAATTATTAATTGAATTGGCTGGAAGTGTATTGAACCACTTTCTAGCCTCTCCATCTAAAGGTTTCACAAATAACCTTAAAACAACATCAAGATAATCAACATTCAAATTTTCTTCAAAGCAAAAAAAATAAGAAATATGTTTCTCTACTGAGATATCATCTTACCCTATGAAACGAGGGAAAAATTTAAGGTAATATTGTGGTATTGCATTCATTGTTTGGACCAAATTTAATGGAGCACATATATTCAGAAGAAAAGTAGGAATAGCCATATTGGGGCTTTGATTAGTCCCTTCTTGAAAAACAAATGGTGGAGGAGGTAATACTCATTTAGGGATGGGATGATTTATTGCAGAAACAGAGTGTTGTGAAGTTCCAAAATGAACTGTTGAAACTTCTTGAAACTCAGGGAATGAAAAATAAAGTGACTCAAAATATCTTTCTTCCAAATTAGGTTCAGGAAAAACTGAATGAGAGGACACAGCTCCTTCTTCTAAGAAATGAATATTTCTAACTACTTCTTCTGAATAAAAATATGGAGTTTGTATAAGACAACTGCTACCTAGAGAAAAAAGGGTAGGACTGGGAGTAATTATGGATTTGGCTTTCCAAAACCTTCATGGTACTAGATTTTATGTGTCAGATAAGATTGGAAACTTCTGTTGTGTCATATCAGACCTTGTGTGTGGTCTTCTGGAAGCCAGGTCTATGTTGATGAAAAAACACAACCTAATCAGTTTCTTTGTTCACCAATCAAATAAATGTTTCCTTAAATAAGACCCAGGGAAAAATAGCTTTATGTCTTCGTTCCCCTCCAATGGTGCCAAAAAAAATTGTTCCTTGGGAGACAATCTCTGGCAGTAAGGACATCAGTGCCCAAGACATTTACTGTCACATGTAAATAAAATTATTTTTTTGTCCCTTCATATTGTAATCCCAAAATTTATATCTTAAACCCTTTAATATTTACAGATAACAAAATTCCTCAAAGTGCCTTTAAATGATAAATGTGCATGGATAAGAGAAGGTGAAATGCTAATGAAAAAACATTAACAATATGTTGTAAATCATAGAAACTATTACCTATGGTTTCATAAGAAAATTCTTGCAAGAAATGATTTTAGAATAAAGGAGCGCATTATTCACGAAATTTACTCTTACTCATAGATGTAAATGAGACACCAGCAGTTGAATTAATTTATTGCAACAAAAGAGACATACATAATATGGAATGGGAAAGACTCAACACATTCATCAATTGTTGGAAAATCCTCTAGAAAGCTTTATTAATATCATAAGAGACAAAGTACAAAACTTGCCAAAAATCTTGAGGCCCGAAGTCCGAAACCTCATTTCTCTTTCAAAAAAGTCTTAAATACAATATTAAAAAATGGAAAGTATTGCAACTGTCAACTTATCAAACTGTTTCCTCTTTGTTTTTACGTAGAAAATATAAATTTAAAATTCTTTAGCAAATAAAGTAGAAGTAAAATATAAAATAACAATTTGATCATGTGGTGTCAGTGGCTTGAGATCCTGGAACAGAAGATGTTATTGCATCTGCATCATTGGTTTGTGTAGACATCCATTCCTTACACTTTCTCCACAAGTATAGATTTTAGTTGGAGAAGTTAGCAAGCTTGACATGAGTCATCCTAAAATTTGTGATCTTGGAGTATGTGGGTCTTTTTGGAAACAAAGCTTTCATCATCCATAGCAGCTAAAATTATTTATGAAGATAATTCATAATAGTTTCTTCGTTTAGGATAATAGTCTTCTCATGTGTATTTCCAATTTTACTCTTTGCCTCTACCAGTAATGTTTCATATCTCTCCCAAGGGAGAATATTTCCCTAGTAATCCCAACAGGATGGTAGACCAACCCTGCTCCTTTTATCAAATTGGATATTAAATCTTACCACTGCTCTTTTAACTTCCTTCAGATTTTTCTCTATAGAATTCTAGTATGAATTCTTCACAATCATCTTGTTCATCTGTAGCACACCTTGAGTTCTGTCTTCAATTCCAAAGTCCTTCAATTAAATTTGGAATTAATAAAATCAATCAATCTCCTAGTATATATATCCCTATTCTTTGACTTCTATTTGTTTGCCCCAATGACCTCTTCCAGATGCCTCACAATTCTCTTTTCCTCTCCAAAAATAATTAACAGATCCCATACATCTTTAAAAAATTCAATAATGAAATTCCAAATATTATCCCTATCCTGGATGAAGGACATATTTCCCTTCACTTTCTCTTTCAGCTCTTTGATTTCCTTATATGCATTTTGACAGTCTTGCATGTACTTCTCTGCATTATCCTTGATCATTTGTACTTCCTTCTCAGTAAATTTGATTACCTTATAAGCATATTATAGGTCCCTCTAAGTTTTATTCAGATCAATTTCTTCCGTTCTTAACTCATCAGATACTTGAACTAATTGGGCGGCATGGTCCTCTATATTTGATGAAATAACAATAGTACATACATGAGAGTCTATTTTTTTGCAACATATCCCTTACCTCTTTCATCTTCTTTATCTCTTCATCTTTAGCTAGGAAAACTTGCAACAACATCTCTTTCTCTATCTCAACTTGGGCTACTTTAGTATTCATAGGGTTCTCACCAGTAGGAAGCCTAAGTTTCTTCTTCAAAATATGGATTTCAAATATAGCACTCTGCAAAAGGTTTTGAACTGTTGATCTGTCTTCAGGATCAACACCGATCTTGACAATTATTTTCTTCAAATCCTCATGTTGTGTGGAGTAAGATCTAGAGTGTGATTTCTCCAACTTCAACTATTTAAGTACTTTACTCAACATATTTTTAGCTTTCACAGCAGCTGAAGCGGTCTTATTCAAATCGTTAAATGTTAACTGTCATGTTTACATGTAGAGGTTGATCTTATCAGGAAGAGGAATATTTTTTTCATCCACTGTTAGGTTAACCATTTTGAAAGAAGTAGAATATATCACATTCATATCTTAAGGATGGGAGAAGGCTATGTTTAGATGATATTTTTCCAAGTCCATGGTTTTCAATAATCTTGTCTACTCAAGAGAAATTTGAGCCTCTGGCTAAATCTCAATTTTACCTCTTATCATTTTGTTTCTTTCTTCAATTTGTGAGAAAACATGTTTAACATTATACAAATAATCATGAATTGTACCCTCATGAAGAGGAGATGAAGGATTACAAGAAATGTCTCCCAATTGAAAATAAAATCTAGGCAATGCTAAATAACTACCCTCCTCCACTATCTTTTCCTTCTTGGCTTCATTTTCTGCACCACTCTCCAAATCAATTAATTTCTCCCTTCCTCTTTTAAGATGCTTCTCAATAGGATGAGGGGTTTCCACCTCCATCTCCATAGATTTAGAAGTTTGTCCACCATTTTCAATCTTTTCCATCTGTGGTCTATGTTCATCAACAAATGAAGAGTATTTGTTTTCCACCCTATGATTATAAATCACATGATATGGGTCATAAGCCCATTTTTCCTCTAATAAAAAATGCATGTCAGTAAGAATTTTTTGAGCCTCTTCTAGGGCCTGTCTGGTATTTACGATAACTAGCCTTACTGTCCTGGGTAATTTGAATAAATGACCCTTCTTCACAAGAACAAAATGAACCTGATCAACATTAAGACTTTTCCTGATGAACTCCAACGAAAACATCCTCATAGCAACAAAACAGGTAGCCTAAAAGGATCTACATTAGCTCCAAACAATCTAATCTTAGTGTGATGTTCATGAGCAAACAAATCCCCATACCTTACATCTTTTCCTAATTTCATAAATGAATGGGCTTCACGTAACAATCTTGGTGTAGGTACTCCATTCAAAATTGAATAAACGATAGGAAATAAAGAGGTCGTAAACTCAAACAGACCTTGATTTCCCACCTCCTTTCTTACTAGGTCTATCCAAAATACCACTGATTTATTATTATTATTCACATCAACAATATTTAACCCCAGTTAAGTAAATCTATCCACATTACTGTAAAGAAATAAATAGGTGACCAGGGATGGAAGCCTAAAACTTTGAGTAATTGATAGACTCATGACCTAACTATTTACAACATTCTCCAAATATGTGGTAATATCTAAAACCACCTGATGTTTCATCATTAAATCGAACATTTCAAAAATTGACCTATCCACCATTACAACATCTTCTTTACCTATTATATGAGCCAAAATTTGGAGAATCAACATTATATCTTCAGCAAGGAGGTTCAAAGGAAATTTATCTGAATCCATGGAAAAATTTTCATTTCCAGGCATTAAGTAAAATAAAATCTGATAAAAACCAGGTCCAGGCAACTCTTGAAGGTATGCAGAAAGAGATTCATTAGTAAAACTTACATATGAGTCTGCAGAGGGATAAAAAAAATATTAGCTAATTAACTTATCTGTCACTTGGAAAACATTTTCCCCTAATTGGTTCAAGACAAAACACTTTTGAGGATACATGGCAGAGACCAACCAGTGAATAAAATCTGGGAATAGGAAATTTGATGGGAAAAAAAATGACAAGACTCTAGACCTGATTAAGGCAGAGTAAACTAGGAATTTAGACTAGTTTAGGATGACATGCTGATAAAATAGTGGGTGGTCTACTATGCAAACAATATCCTATTATCCAGTGAGAAATAATGTCTGATTACCTGGCTCTATCGAAGCGGTTGATGACTTGGATGCTGGTACAAATGTTGGAGAACTTTTAGTTGTTTGGGAGCGGATGTGGAAAAAAATGAGGGAAAATTTTCTTCCCATAGGGGGAAAATAATTGGGTGGGATAAAACATTATATGGAAGTGTAATTAATGATGAAGTGAATGACGAGACATGTGAGATGGTACGGAGGGATGACGTGGAAGACATAGCTAGCTCGCTGCTGTAATATCCCAAAATGGGGAATGTAGCAATATAGCTCATAAAATGAAAGCAGAAACAAGTATTTAACACATGAAATCATGAGACCAATATAAATCCATGTTATTGATCATATATGCAGCAAATAAGTACAAAATAATGAGGCACCAATCATAGAATGTGATCACATAAGCCTCCAATACATAAACACCCTCAAAAGTGAGATGTTGCTGCTATACAAAAATGTCGAAGAACTACTACAACGCGATTATGAATGTACTGCTACAGAAAAATAATGTACAAAATATGTATGGTTTTTATATGCCTCGAAAGAGATGACAAATACAGATCTAGGCTTTACATAAACTCCTACAAAGAACTTAGAAAGGGGTTTTCAGAAATACACCCTATACTACAACCCAGAGACTGAAGAGTCACTAAAAACTGAAGTACATGATTGTAGAAGGCTAAAATATTGTAGTTATAATGTAGATCCCCTCAAATTCCTCCTCTAATGAAAGGTTGATCCCTTCAATCACCAGGAAACACTCCAAAGGAGCCACAAGATCCCTCACTGAAGCTGCCCTCCAGAATAACACAATTCCCAGTTGAAACAAAGCTATAAATGATGGGAAATAGTTGGCTTGGTGCCAAATATCTGAAATATGTCCAATAGCCCTCCAAAATGATCTCCCAAGAGAAGGAATCCTTCCTCCTATGAGAAACTAGCTCAGAAAGTGGGTTTCTAAACCCTCCACTACAACACCCTGCAACATAGCACAATAACTTGCAGAAACTGCGCTGATGAAGAAAGCTATAGATTTTCCTAAAAACCTGAATGTGGAAATGAATCCAATACTCTTCCAAGAGGCCTCTCAGGGAAAGAGGTGGGATTCCCACTCAGGAACACCCGGTGCTAAACGGCACAACAATCTCAACTAAACAGTGGGAGAATGCAAGAAGTCTAAACAGACCATATACAAAATAATAATCCAAAACATAACCTCATAAGGCTACCATCCTCTCCCTTATATAGATTATGATATTCCTTGCCCTTGGCCCCACTCAATTAGGTCATTTCCTTCATGAAATCAATCTCCCTCCAAAACTTTGTTATTCCTCATTTAATCTCCACTCCTCCATAAATGCACTGTTGACTTGGTCAAAGTTGACTGAATCAACATGATCCAACCCCTTCTCACACTTGGAGGTGCTTTATTTAGCTACTAAAAAGGTCTCCTTTCACACTTTAAGTATTGTTATTGCTGTTAAGGAGACTTATGGGCCTCCCCACCCACTTATTCACCTACCTAGTGATAAAACAAACTATAATATTGCATTTAGCTGAAGGCTAAATTTTTGAAATATTACAGCTACTGACGTCGTGAGCCCATTGGCTGGCATCACTGCAAGTGGACTCTACAATATGGGATTGGTCTTGGAGTATTTCCCCCACAGTTAATCTGGGTGGACGGTTCTGGTCAACCGTCAGGGGTCAAAGATTCCAGTGGAGGCACCCCGCTTGTTAACCTCCAATAAATTTGTGATACCACACTTGCTTCATCGCAGAAAATATTTGAAACAGGTGGCTCCCATGGTATAACCCACCCTTCTTGTAACATTATGAAGTAGATGTGGTCCCACTTTTTGTCGTAATTACTCTAACTATTATGCAGAATTATGAATTACGAATAAAGAAAATTCCCTAAATGTGGTTCTATGCGTTTAGAACAACAGATCAAATAATTTGTAGACACTTTCTCTAAGAATAAATAGACACACAGAAAGATAGAGGAATCTACTTGTGATCCAAGTGCTTCCTATTCTCCTCCTGTCTCTTTTTCTGTAGCTTCCAATCCAACTTAGATCCCCAGACTAGTTCCTACAAGTATAAACACTAAACATAAAATATATTACAATATACAGATTTCTATTTATCTTAATCAGTTAAATCGATTGAACATGAAACATATATATCAGTTAAGAATCCATCATATGAGAAATAGAAACATAAACAGATACATATATGGGAAAATGAACAACAATATTTATTAATGAGTAGAAGGGGGAGGTTACAACCAATGATCGATTTGATTTCACCAGCTCCATCATCCCAGCCTCATCACAATCAACATCTCACCAACAACATATCACTTTTATCACTCTCTCAATAGAGAATCCAACAACATTTCTTTACCAAATTTCTTCCTTTTCTAGCACTAGGATCTGTGCTCAATTTATATGGAAACTGAAGGTAGTTTCTCAATCAATGAATTTCTAATAATAGGAAATACATGTTCCCAAGCTCAGAGGTGTTAGATGGACAAGTGGATTCAAAGTTTAACACATAAGGACTCTTCTTCAAGGCACTGGCCATGTGGAGATTTTGGAACAATGAGAATTTCACTCCCATTTGATCAACCCACTCTTGAATGTCAGGAAGTGCATCGCAAAGCAACCTTGAATGGAGGTAACTGCATATGCAGTGTAGTTAGTCACTTGAGAGGCAACGTTGGTGAGCTCATAAGTGATATAACGTATACTTCAAAACTTGGAAAAAATGAAATAGAAGTCATGAATGATTTTTTCTTGTCTTAGGGCATGTAGCAACTAAAATTATAGGGGATGATAGACCCTATTTCATTGGTCCTAGGGATTATGTCCAGTTTGACCAGGTCATTGGGGATGATGCCGAAATTGACCTATAACCGCTACCCCCTAAAGCATGAAGTCATAATAATAAAAATATTTTTTGAATGAGATGCTTTACGATGTGATGGGATAGAATTGAAGCGGAGTGGCTACCTGTATCAATATTACAATACATTACATCATGATATATACTCATTTCACAAATTGATGAGGGAGGCATTCCCATGCTCAGCACATAAACTATATAATAACATGTACATAGTGTAGAAAGTCATCTACATTGGAATATTTCCCAATATATACATGCCTACAGATATAGGCCCATGTTCGTATGACGATCTGTATGTAAGGTCACCGTAAAAATGATCTGTACAAAAATCCTAAAATCGCAGTTGGGATGACTGAAACTAGATCCAGGGTCTTCTTATGTCATTCACTCGATTGTTTGGGTACAATTCTAGCCATGCGAATATATGATTTTTAGTCGAACACAGTAAGATATCGTTTGATTACCAGCCAATGATGTGAGTTGTTAACAAATGCGAGAGAACCACCATTGATGTTAATGGCTCTCAAGGCACTACAATACATTTCGTAAGCAGTGAATAGATGATTTGATGTCAAACGCCAAACAAAATATTTCGGTCAAAGGTACGGAAGCAAGGATCTTATCGATGATGTAACAAGCCTCATGGCACTAGAAGATGATGTTTTTAAGAAAAATTCATGGCTGATGATTTGACGTCAACAGGAAGCCACTTTATTGCAAAACGAGAGTTACTAGTTTCAGAGACAAAATATGACTTGATATAGAAATGTGCAGGGATGGCTGTCATGAGAATGAAGGTTTATGAGTATTGTAGAAATATGAGTATTCATTAGATGACTTCTCTTGAACATATCAGCAACACTGAGATGAGTTGGCAACATTGACCCAAAACCGAAGTGAATTTATGATGAATCATAGGTATGAATGAACCGTCAAGAAGATTACCAAACCCAAACAATCACGATGATGGAGTGAAGTGTTATGTTCAAGAGCGACCTACTACTGTAAAAGTTCTGTTCACTTTCCCAAATTTTCCCCAGTCATTTGTTGACTAGTACCTCTTTATTTTTTAACAAGCTTGAGGAGGGTAACATATGCTTGATCTATAATTCAACCCTTTAGGTGAATAAAGTATCACTATTTAATAATTTAATGAGTCTAATGATGAATGAAACTCAATTCTTGCCATGATCGACAAGCCTGTCACTATTTTATGTTTTAATGAGCCCAATGACAATGATAGCCCGATACTTTTTCACATTTAGAGATTTTGGAAAAGAGGACAAAATAAAACTCCATAACTAATTTTTCGTAAAGTTGTCGCTTAGATCCGAAAAAGCGTAAAATAATATTTGAGAGAACCTCCTAGCCATGTTCGACTAAGGCATTCCTTTTTCATAAATAATCTATCTTAGTCCAGAAAAGGGTTAGACTTATATTAAGTACGTGTCAATTCATTTAATTTTACAAGCTCGAAAAGATAAGTGCACGTCAATATTTTCATATTATTAGAGTCTGAAAAAAGCTAAAAGAAGACTCCAGGGGTTCCTTTTTAACTGTTATCGAAGCTCGAAAAAGAGATAAAAGTGCGCTTCAAGTCCTTTTTCATTTTTATCAAAGCTCGAAAAATAAGGATAAAAGTGTGCTTTGTGTTCAAATCATTCTTGAAATAAATGTGCATGACTAATCTGCTCATCAATTGCAAACCTATTCAGAACAACATAAAATGGATTAAAAATACTTGTTTCATGATAAAAATTGAATAAAACCATAGTCACAACAATAAATATGATTTGCAAATAATAAAATGACTAATTAAAAGAGTTTTAATATTAATTTTTACCATTTGAAAGTTACCATTTTCATTTTGGAGCTCTGAACATGTTTTTTCCCCCGAACTTCAGTTGTTGATTGTGATCAATTATGTGGACGGTTTTCATCGTCGTTTAATCCAAGTTGGTTCCATAAACCCCCTCCTTCTTTCAGTATTCATTTCATTTCAAATTTTTATGGATTTGGGCCCTTTAAGGTAAATTACTTTTCAAAAGAGGGCAACGCACCCTTGAGCATCGAAAAATGCATTGGAATGCACTCAAAATGAAGCTGAGGTGCATATGCAACACACTGTCTATTGACCAAGACAACGTTGGGTGCAATTCAAATTTTTTATTCCTACATTGTACTTAATTTTTTCCTAATTTTTTGCATGAAAAGGAGTCTAATGAGTCTTATGGCTATGTTTCAGGGATTGATTGGACTCGAATGATAATTACTTGGAGAGAAAGAGAGAATGAAGAAAAAAACATGATTTCCTTAATGATCTGGGAACTGTAATAGCCCTCAAGGATTGTGGGCTATTAAAGTACTTTCGTTTATAAGGTATAAGGAAGCAAATGGAAATTTTGGAGTTCTGTGTTCGTGCATTAGATCCGGAAATTGAGGCATTTCAAATTAGGAATAAAGTGGTTCCAATTACAGTGGAGGAAATATATTTTCTGACAGGCTTATCAAGGAGAGGCTTACCCATTTCTCTCTCTCGGTCTGCTCTCAAAGGAGAGACAATGAGAGACTATATTTTGCAGCATTGCTATCTAGGTACAGAGCCTAGCAAGGATGGGAAAATAAACATCCATGAAGTTCGTGATTTTCCTTTGACAACCATCTTATTCACGATCGTAAACCTTGCTGGTACTGTTACACTACATGTAGAGAACAGATAATATATGCAGTATGCGCTAGAGTGCATGGAACCAACAGTTTTCAACTGGGCTGGACCTGTGCTCTCTCAATTGAAAGAACAACTGAGCAAGGAAAATGGAGGAAGGAAGAAAAAATTTAGTTATGGTTCAATCCTCATTTCTTTTGCCTTAGAATGGATTCCACTGATGCAACCTCGACATGTGACGCTGGGTGTGTCTAACCCTAGAGATTCAAGGATGAAGAGATTGGTAGAAATGATGGCTAGACATGTAGGCCAATCATCCATCATGTTCTCGACTGCATTCTTCGCCTGTTTCAGGTGACAAATTATCGCCATCGATGAGTATGCATATGCAGGCATCGAATTCCGAGGAGTTCCAGACTTAGCTTTACCAGAAGGCGCTCAATGGGGTGCAATCGGTAAGAATGTTTTGACCATGTTTTTTATTTTTCTAAGTTTTATACATGTTTTTGTATGTTGATGTTATGCCAAGACTAAACTAAATTTTTAATGTAATGCATATGTGGGTCGAGACCAACCAGTGGAGGAACCAGAGCATGGAGCGGATGAGCCAGCAGAGAGGGCTATTGGGAGAGAAGTCCTTCAGGATTTAGACATGGCTGAGACTCTTGTTGAGCTTCGATAACACATAGAGGGGTTGACCTTCGGGATTCCGGATTGCCTGATCAAAGAGTTACCCATGCGACTGCAGTGCCATACTATTGGCATTCCTAACCACTAGATGAGGTTACTATGTAGGATAGCTAGATTGATAGCACGTTACCATGAGCATCACCAGTTTACTTTTGACATGTTTCATAAATTTTGAGGTCAAATGGCCAATGTGTGTTGGGCACAAATTTTTGTAAAAACCTATAACTGTCTATCTATTTGATTTCAGTGTTTTCCTATGTTTATTGCGCAATCCTATTCAATTATGAGAATGTTTCTTTACATATGTTTCATATGTATATCTATAACATAATTCACTAAAGAATCAGTTAATGTGTTCAAGTTTCTGGAAATGTGTTGATATTGAGAAAAAGCAAAATTTATTTCCAAAATTTGGACTCTTAGGAACATACGATGTAGTGTTGGAATTCTAACAGTATAAACACTAGTAAGTTGTAATACCACAAGCTGTGAGTCTAACCTTATGATGATGCAGTTAATACCAAATGAAATGGCATCAAAGAGAAGTTCAATCAACGTTTTATACTCAGCGATATTATTTGTCGATCTACTAATACAAATCCCTTGAAAACTCACTAACTCACCATTCAGAGTGAAAATGGCCCATGCTGCAGAGGATAGATTCTACGTACTATGACTAGCACCATCAGCATACTCAACAAATGGTTCCAAAGATTCATACATCTGTGATGAAATGTAAAGCAGATTAATAATTTCAAGAAAACTCAAAAAACAAACTAAGATAGTAAATGAAAATCAACAGCATATATATACAATACAATACAAAAAATTACTACGCTCATGGTTAAGCATAGTAACGTTTTAGATACAACCCATTTCGGGGTTGTGCCAATGGAATTCCATCATAATCTACCAACTCGTAGGCACCCTTAGCAAGAAATATTTTGAAAGTATAGGGGCCATGACATAATGGCTCAAATTTCCCTATACCTATTACATCAGCTTCTTGATCATAAAGAAGGACCAAGTCGCCCTTTAAGAAAATGCGAGGCTGGACCTGCTTGTCGTATTGCGCCTTTATACATCTCTTATGCACTTTTTGGCCAATTGTGCTTCACGACACATTTCATCAAGATGGATGAGGTTAAAAATATGTACTTCTTCATCTAAGGTGTCAGGTAACAAGTTGATTGCGAGTTTTAATGACGGTATTTCAAATTGAATTGGCAATATAGCTTCAAGACCATACACCAATTGAAAATGGATGAATCCGGTTGTATTTATCACTAAGGTTCAGTACTCCCACAAGGCCGAGTACAAGATTAAATTCCAGTTTCGTTTATGAACTCCTATCATTCGTTGAAGAATTTGTTTTATAATTTTGTTAATCGTTTGAACTTGTCCATTTGATTGTGGATAATAAGGAGTAGAATTATCATGTGACAATCCTAACTCGCCATTCAATTCAGTCATCATGTGATTGAAAAAATGCTTACCATGATCTATGACTATTGCCTATGGGACCCCAAACTGTGTAATGACATGATTAAAGAAAAAAATGCAGTTATTTTTCCTATGTTTTTGAATGTAGGAATTTCTTCGGCCCACTTGGTAAAGTAGTCTACTGCAAAAATAATATAACCATGCCCCCCAGATGAATGAGGGTTACAGATCATGAAGTCAATGCCCCATTTCAAAAATTATCCCATCGATACAAGAAGATGGATTGGAACTTGCAGTTTGTGGATTTTACGATCAAATATCTAGCATGCATGACAACTTCTGGCCATAAGGATGTGGTCACAAAATATGGTAGGCCAAAAGTAACCGGCGCAAAGTATCTTCAGTGCGATAGAATATCTAGACAAATGTCCACCACAATGCCTAACATGACAATCATTTAAAACATTTTTGAACTCCTCATGAGTGAGGCACCTTCTTAAAAATGTATTGACACCATGATGATAAATTGTATCACCGACGATCAGATAATATTTGGCTTGGTATCGAATACGTCGCTAGAGCAAGAGGTATCAGGTCGAAAAGTCTGAGTCTGGAGATAAATGATAAAATCCCCATATCAAGGATCAGATGATCTGATCAGAAACAAAGACTCGTCAGGAATACATGGTTCTGATGTAGTAGCAGTACTATTAGAGGGAAGGTCACATAGAATCTCAACCAAAACTAAAGACCTCTTTGACTTAGATTTGATGAATTCCAAATCAAATTCCTGCAAAATGACAATCCATTTTGAAAAATTTCCCCCCAGCAATTGATGTGATAATATATAAGTCATGGGGTTGCAATATGAAATGAAAATGGTCTTCCGAAACAGGATATAGTGGTGAAATATTTGGACAGCTTGAATAGCCACCAAGGCAAGATTTTCTACGTACGAATACTTCACTTCTGTATCCTTGAGATTACGACTCAAATAATAGATCGTATGTTCTATCCCATTTTCTACTTGGACCAATACCATAGAAATGGTCGTATTAGCCGTGACGATATATAAGAAATAATCACTCTGATAATTGGGGGGATACATTAATGATGCCCTGACAAGAGTATCCTTGACAACATCAAAAGAAGCTTGTGCAACTTGGTCCCAATGGAAGGGAATCCCCTTTTTCAAGGGCCGAGTAAATCCTTTAGCCATTTTGGCATAGTTGGGTATGAAACTGATTAGGAAGTTAGCCTTTCCCTGAAGTTTCTGTAACTGAAGCAAATTTGATGGCAGAAGAAAATCAAGAATGGCTTGGACCTTCAATGGTTCTATTAGAATTCCTTCTTTTGAGACGACGAATCCAAGAAATCAACCAGAACCAACACAAAACACACATTTATGTGGATTGAGGAATATATTGTAGTGCTGGAAGCGTAAAAAGATAGCTCTCAAATGCATCAGGTGATCAATATTATTTCGTGAATGTGCGGGTAAATCATCTAGCTAAGGTTGAATGATGTGCTTGATGTCATTGAAAGCATAATCCTTTGCACTCTGAAAATTTTCCCCAACATTCCTTAAACCAAATGGAAGTTTCCAGTAAGCGACTGTGCCCTAGGGACAGATGAATGTTGTCTTTTATTGGTCCTCTAGGCAGATATTGATTTGATTGTAGCCAAAAAATTTATCCATGAACTAAAAACATTTGCATCCAGCACAATCGTCAATAATATGGTCGATAAAGGGAGTTTGATAGTTGTCTTTTGGACAAGCAAGATTAACATCCCAATAATCAACAAACACTCTAATGGTTCCTTTTTTTTCATAATAGGAGCGATGTTGGAAACCGACTCAGTTAGCAAAATAGTGTAAATGAAACCAGCACGCAAATTTTTTTCAACTTCTACTTTAATGGAAGCAGCCTTCTTCGAATGAATAGGACGAAGGTTTTGACGTGTCGGTTTGACATCAGGGTACATATTGATAGTGTGTTCAATGATACTGGTGTCAATACCTGGCATTTCCTCGTGAGACCATGCAAAGATATCTCAGAATTCACGAAAGGGAGAGCGATATGTTTCTATTTCTGATGGAGAACAAGAAACGCCAACATTAATATTTTCTACCATTCCAGGCTTGGTTTAAATATCGATAGAAATAGTTTCTTCAATATTTGATAAGTTTCACGCTGAATAGATTGCATTAATAGGAAAAGAATTCTAAAATAATGTTTTGATCAATGGGTGATATTGCTAACTAAGATTATCTTCTTCATAATCAGGAATATGGGAACGATGATAATATTCCCATGGTTATCCTTCTGACATCATGGTTCTAGAATATTCTCATTTTTCAAGAAATTTGAGGAAAAAGGATCAAATGGAGTACCATAATCTAATGAACGATCAACCCCAATGATCGGCAACAATGATTTCGGATTTGCCACCTAAGCCATATAGATTGATTGTTATGCCAACTCAATAGGGCTGGGCGACAGAAACTCATCCAATGTAACAACTTCAGAATCACTCGTACTCTTCCTTAAGCCAGATGGAGTGGAAGAGATAATGTAGCAGGTCTCTATACTTGCAATTTCTACTGACGTTATAGGCAGCAGTAATGCAAAGGTTCCCATGAGAGTGGAATCCTTTAAGATTCCTACACCAATATACTGAAGTGCGAGTTAGGGTGCGTGAACTAACGGAACACTTCTAGTTACCTGGGAACTGGAGGCAAAGAAGGATAGATGATTGATGACTGTGATAACACCTTTATGTGGAAAGGAAATCATTCTAAAATATGTAGAAGCAATTGCAGTCATAGAATATACCCATGGCCTTCTAAGTAAAATATTGTATTCAAGGGGTCCAACAATGACCTCAACTTCAACATTCACTGCTTTTTCCTCTAGCTCAACATGCAGGTTATTGATAATACCGCAAGGCTTATATGAACATTCATCGAAGGCTTTCAACATTTTTGGCGATTGAGATAAGTCCGGAGAGCCAAGTGACTTCAAACTGTTTAGAGACATAATACACGTAGATGCTCCATCATCAATAATAGTACGATGCACAAGGTGATTGAGAACATTTACTTGGATGGAGAATGCCAATTCTACTGGTAATTGCGGCACATAGCCCGTATGATTAAATACTATGAGATTAGAATCAGTCAAATTAATTCCACCAATTTCCGACAAAAAAGCCTGTTTCTGGGAGGGAAAATTTTTTAGCACCTCAAGCGCTGACATAGCTGAAGGATATTGAGCCAAATATTCAACTATATTATAATTTTGAGCAGCTCTAGCTCGAGGATTAAATGATGATTTATGAACGACTCTCTTTGCTGGCTTGATTTTAAATTCAGTAATAGCAGGTAGAGGTATTGATTCTGTAGACTGATTTGTGGTCGAGGTAGTAGGTTGATGAGTAACCTGACTACCGTAATCTTTATTACATGTTGACAAGAAAACATCTGTCAATGGCTTCGTGACAGATAACATAAGTACCTCGGAACTAGAAGCTATATTCATAGCAACCAAATTTGTGTTTGGATTAACACAGGTGAAGCATGTGAGGTCTTAACCATTTTTTAGACTTCATTGCAATCAGGACAATCCTGAACAAAGTGTTCCTCATTACAGATTATGCAAGGGTAACGAGGTTTCTGACTTCCAGATGATTGATCATATGATATTTCCTGCGGGGTAGAAGTTTGCTTTTTCTTTGATTTCCCTTTTTTATTTATTCTGGATTACTTGTCACTTTTTCCCTTGTCAGATGAGATGGCATGGATTTCAGAAGAAGGCGCATGATCAGATGCAGTAGAGTGATGTGTGCTAGCAGTATCAATCATACCATCTCCAGCATGACAGTCCTTTGATGGAGGAGGAACAGTAAAATTAAATCGTGGCGCAATGGGAATTTTCGCATAGAGCATGCCAGACTAAGTATAAATCAATTCTAAATATTGGACACGAGCAATGATCTGCTCTTTAGTGATGACACCACCCTTAGCCACATCCTCAGTTATAGATGGTAACAGGGACTTAATGAACCACTTAGCAAGGAGCTAATCAGGAACAAATGTCTTAACCATTATACGACAACGACGCCACTCATGAATATGATCAGAAATGTGAGTATCATTAGTCTATTTAAAATTAGTCAAGATTTATGTTCCAGTTTTATATCATATGGGTAACTAGAAATGGGTCAAAAATACAGTAGCTAGGGTAGTGAAATTATCAAAATAATTTGTTGGTAACTTAATGTACCATTTTGTGGCCGGACCAGTGAGCGTACACTGGAAAAGACATAGTCGAACATAGTCATCATTTAAGGAGTTAGATGAACACCACAAATTATAAGTCATAACATGAGTCAACGAGTCTTCCCCAGGGTTTCCATTGAACTTAGGAATATCTGACGGTATTTTATCAGGTATCACCGACCACCAACGAGCATAGTTGATTGTATCATTGGTGAACCGGTTTAAACCTAGTAACTCTAAAGTTGCAACAGAGGGAAACTGTCGATTGAGGTCGGGTTGAGCATAACCAGGGTATGATGGAATTGCTTGGGCAATAGGCCTTTGAGCACCAGTATAAGGAATCTATTGTTGGTAACACAAATAGGGGTTTTTTTGATAAGTGAACACTTGACGATCTATTGAACAAAACCTAGGTACGGTACTTGTTGAAATGAAGGTTGTGGCATTTGCACTTGTGGCTACCAAGCGGTCTGTCCACTAATGTTATAACCCAAATTAGGATAACTTGGATTCGGTCGAGGATAGGTATAACCTGGTTGTGGCTATGACATCCCATAATATGGTAATCCATCTTGTGAATAAATGATTCTGAATACAGGTGGTTGTTGTAAACCATCCGAAGGAGTTGGAGTCTGAGGGCCCATTACTTGATAGTATTAGGTTGAAGGACCCACCTGAGACAGTTTAGGAACAATAGTTTGAGCCTGTAATAGGGCTAAATATGTACTAACAAGTGGATTTGATGTGGGTGCAACATTTTGAACCGGTTGATACGAGTGTACAAGTTTTTGTGGTTGGATAGGCAGAGTGGGCTACCCTTGACAAACATTCATTTGGGCATTAAGATGACCAAGTAACGATGGAGTACTATCGAAGTGGGTGACCATAGGTTGCCCCCAGCATGAGGAGCATAATAAGACAGAAAATATTGTTCTCCAAATGCAGGGAGTCTAGTTGAGATTTTACTGGATGGAATATACCCAAATGGACCAGCTTGATATTGCCCTGATGATGTGTATATAGGATCTAGCAGTTCATTACTCACTATATATTTACCAGTTAGAATACCAAACGATGACATTGGTGAATTCCATGGGTTTGAGGATGCACCAAAGAAGGTTCCAAATAAATATTGGTAACCAGGTGGGACGGAAGGGCCACCATATAAATGTGACTCTGGTGAAGTCGTGAACATCGACGAGGTAGCAAGAGCAAGTTCTGTTGTGATTGGAACAAATGGTCCAGCCGAAGATGTTTTCTTAGACATGGTTTTTCGACCAAATGTATACCCTATTATATCTACGATAATTCTAATAGACACAGGATCAACAAAAGAAGAGGCAGGTGATTGAGGAAGAGACTTGTACAGGTAAAGCTCTGCCCCGAAATGAGTTGGAGTTAAAGGTGTTTCATCTTGTGGTATTTCTTCAATTGAAATTAAACTAGGTGGAAGGATTTCCCCGTCAGGCCCAAAGTATATTTTAGGAGGTTGACTGCATGATATGGGAGACTTAATGGCTACAATAGATTGTGGGGTGACTGATACTGGAACAACTTCCGGTCTTTCGACTTCTGGATGTAGATGTTATGGAAAAAAATAGATAGGATCTAGATCAACTTCCAGTTGAACAACGTCGAGTTCAAGAGGTATGGTCTCACTGATTGGATGGATTGTGACCACGTGTAGCTATGAGGACTCTTTCTCGACAATAGTAGATGAAAAAGGATTTGTATAAACAACTTGTGCTTACTCTAGTATATGTGAATATGATGCTTCACTAGAGTTACTGATGGTACTGGTTTTGTTAAAGCAATGATGCCTTCGCCGACCAGAAGTGGCTTCTGGTGGTAAAGGTGGTTTCAATGATAGTATACGTGAATGAAGGGAAAAGGGATGTTCTTCTTCCATGGTGACTGATTTATTTTATGACCCAAAAAAATAAACAAAATAAAAGGGTAATTCTAGGAAAATTTTTTACCAAGGAACTGTGAACTGTAGAATACCTCTTGGTGAACCAAGAAGTATGGGCAGGCAATATCCCCGAATGTTGTGTTCATTGTATCAAAATTTACAAGATGGCTGAATCGGTTCACTATGGATGGATAGAAACCTAAATTTTTCCTCCAAAATATACCCGAAGGTACATGGAAGCCCAAGTCCGTATTAGCGTTGTCTAATGTGAAACCGCACAGTGAGAGCACCCCTTTAAACTTTTCGTACTATAACACCACCCGATATATTTGAAGGTACATGGATGAGCCACGATATACTTATGTACATGGAGTGAGGTATCACACTCGGAATGTGTCACAGACAATTAATGACAGCTGCTATGTTTAACGATGCTGGAACATGTCTGTATCCTAGACCTTATAAATGTTATCATTATTGTTCCAATGCTTTTTTAGGTAAATTAATGTAAATTTTAAGTTTATCTTGCTTATCAATTTTCATTTCAAGGTTCACCGCGATGATGTGATGGAAATTCCAAAAATGAAAACTAAAATGATAAGAAAAATTTTCAATTTTAGCTTTTTCACTAAAAATCCTAGCTACAAAGGGAAAGAGGAATCATTTTTTAGAGCAAACAACAAAGAGCACAAACTAATATGCAGCTTTCCTAACTTGTTCCTATGCAAAACACACAATTCACTATATGCAAATGCAATTTTTTCTTTTCAGTCCCCTTAATGTGAATGAAAAAAGGAAACTATATGCATCAAATGAACAAAAAACATATGCTTTCTTCTTTGAGAAAAAATGATTTGATAACAATTTCTCTTTTAGTAAAAACGAAGAATGGAACTACAATTTTTCCTACAGGAAACGAAGAATTTCAAGAAAATTTCCTTTACAAAAACAAATGGATCTAATGCAGCAATAAAATACTATGAATTTGATTTTTCAATATTAAAGAAAAGCACTTAAAGAGACATTGAACAAACTTACTTTTAAAAGGAGAAAGAATTAGGTAAATTCACTGGTCTCTATGAGGTATCAGACAATTGAAAACATAGCAAACAAATGGTTGAGTATCATGGCAATGAAAAATTCAAAGGGAATTTGGTTCGCTAAGGGGGAAATGTAGTGTCTAAGGGGAGATAGTGTGTTGCAATGCACCCCTGAGTGGGAGACAGTGCACTATGTCTTGACCAACAGTGTGTTGGGCACAGGAGAGATTCAAAATTCAAGCTACTGATCACACCTTTAATGCAATTATTCGATTCAAAATTCTAATAATTGACAGTGGATGCTACTGGGTGGATAAGATGAGGAAAAAACACCAAGGATTAAAGGAAAATCCCCAACGGAGTCACCAATTTGTTATATGGAATTATGAATTATGGATAAGTCAAATCCGCTAAATGTGGTGCTATGCATTTAGAACAACAGATCAAAGACTTTGTAGACACTTTCTTCAAGAGTAAATAGACACACAGAAAGATAAAGTAACCTACTTGTGATCCAAGCACTTCATATTCTCCTTCTGTCACTTTTGATGTTGCTTCCAATCCAACTTAGATCGCCAGACTAGTTCCTGCAAGTATAAATACTAAACAACAAAGAGATTTCAATATAAATATGCCTATTTATATTAATCAATAAAATCGATTGAACATGAAACATATATATCAGTTAAGAATCCATCATATGAGAAATAGAAACATAAACAAATGCATATATGGGAAAATGAACATCAATATTTATTAATGAGTAGAAGGGGGACGTTACAACCAATAATCGATTTGATGTAACCAACTTTTGCGTCATCCTAGCCTCATCACAATCAAGATCTCACCAGCATCATATCACTTCTATGACTCTCTCAATTGAGAATCCAACAACAT
The DNA here is from genome assembly GCA_034641835.2 of Pinus albicaulis. NCBI lineage: Eukaryota > Viridiplantae > Streptophyta > Pinopsida > Pinales > Pinaceae > Pinus > Pinus albicaulis. The sequence continues at coordinate 313,058,181 of CM076573.1, forward strand.
TTCTTTACCAAATTTCTTCCTTTTCTAGCACTAGGATCTGTGCTCAATTTATAGGGCAACTGAAGGTCATTTCTCAATCAATGACTTTATAATAATAGGTAAGACATGTTCCCAAGCTCAGAGTGTTAAATGGACACATGTGTTTGAATTTTGACACATATGGACTCTTCTAGAAGCCACTGGCCATGTGGAGATTCCGGAACAATGAGAATTTCGCTCCCATTTGACCAGCGCACTCTTGAATGTTGGGAAGTGTATTGCAAAGCACCCTTGAATGGAGGTAACTGCATATGAAACACATTTAATCCCTTGAGAGGTAGCGTTGGTGAGCTCATAAGTGATATAACATATACTTCAAACCTTGTAAACCTTGCAATAGAAGTCATGAATGATTTGTTCTTGTCTTAGGGCGTGTGGCAACTGAAATGATAGGGGATGATAGACCCTATTTCATTGGTCCTGGGGATGATGTCCAGTTTTACCAGGTCATGGGGGATGATGCCTAAATTGACCTATAACACTGACCATTATTTAGTGTATCATTAGTCACAATTTGTGTGTTTTTCATATGTATTTTTTATAATTTGTTTCAAAACATATTTTCCTATATATAACATATAAAAATTAGAAACAAGCCACAACAGAAACAATGCATATTAGGTCTCTCTACTTGATTCCATTTACCCTCCCCCCTTAATCTGGAGTTCTTTATCCCAGGTCCTCTTTTGAGGTTGCATCCTGTGGTAGAATAAGTATTTCCTTCTTTACAAACATATAAAATCTCTTCATTGGAATGTGATGCTTGCTTCTTCTTTTTGAAGGATTTTTCTCTTTTTGCAACCTTCTTAACTAGAGATTCAAATTTCATGTTTTTTGTTTGGCCACTTTCTTTCAAAGATTCTAGATATTGAGAGTAGGTAGGATAGAGGACCTTAACGAAGGCTATGACATGCATATTTATCTTAAATTTTGTGGCATCTATTTCATGGATGATAGCTTTTATTTTTTAGGCTAGTTCCATGGGGTATTCATCTTTTATTTCAAGTTTAAAAATCTTCACATGTAGTTGTATGAGTTAAAATTTTCAATGATAATCATGCACATCTTTTAATTTTTTAACTGCGTGATATGAATCAAGAAACTAAGACAATTTGTCTACTTACCTCCTCGCTTACTATAGAATTGATCAGTGAAAAACATTTTGTGTCCTTTCTCTTCCATATAGAAAGTTTTTTGGGACATGTAGCCTTGGTTGGTCCTACCTCCTTCAAATTAACTTATGATCATGATTCATTGTCAAATTTTTTAGTGTCTTATACTTCACAAAATTCATCCCATAGGTCATTCAAAATGAGTGTGCTTGTTATCTTTCTGAGCAACTATGCATATTTTTTCTTCTAAGTTAAAACTAAGCTAAGAATGGAATTTAGTGAACGAGTTATGCATCCAACATTCCTTAAAAAACATTGAAAAAACTCTTGATTATGTCGAACATAACCTTGAAAATTGTCCAATGATGAGGGAGTAAGTTTAGAATACATGGAATATATATGATCATCATGTTATTTCGTAATGGGGTCAACATGTACATTAGAAAATTGATATATTGTGCATAGACATGGGATATATTCCCTAATATTTTCATCGTCAACCATATATTTAGTAAAATAACCCCCATCCATCATCAAACTCATATTGCAAGAATAGACCATTTGAGTGACACAAAATAGTGGCTCACATACCAAGTTGCATCAAATAACAATCCCCCTCAATGGTATCATAATCCAGTCTATATAGTATATAACCCGAAGAAAATGTATCACGACTTAATAATGCATGTCAATGTCATACCAAAACTAAATTGTGGTGTGAATTTTTCATTTGGGAGGGTGTCGTGTCCACATGAATGTAATAAATGACCCTTCGATGGTTCTAGTTCTTTCAGTAGGGATGAAATTTTTTTGTCCTAATGAATAGTAAATAAGAAAGTATAAGTAGTCGATGATATGAATACAGGGATAGGAATACCATAAATGAAGGATTCAATTAATCCAATTCATTGAACTCTATTCTTCTTCCACATGTCAGTTTCATTTCTTCAACACCAAGTTCTCGACCATCCCAGGATTTTTCTTGTTCTACAAGAGGGATGAGTTTGTAACATTTGATAAAGAAAAATATCACTCGATTTGACAATATTTTCTATCTGATGAAAATGATAAATAAATAGGATGTAGAATTAAAACACAACCCTTACACAAGAGTATTCAAATGGATACAATGCAGAGGTATGGAGGACACACGAATATTATGGTTATGTTACATAACTTCCAACATGCAAAGAGAATAAATGTTGGTGGAAAAGTATGCAAGAGGAGTGTGGAAGTTGGCTTGAACAGAGGATCACTTAGCTTTAATACCATTTTAGACTAAGTATCACCAAAAAATTCTAATGTAATATTTATGAATGAGAGGCACACATTTATTACAAAGGAGAAACAATTTTTCTTCACCTTCTATGTGGGTTGTTGGTTCTCCAAATGACTTTTTGGTTTCATATTTTTATAATTCACCATAGTATCATAGGATTAGGTTTCTAAAAACCAATTCCCGCTTTCCTATAATTTTTTAAAATGTGACAAAGATAATATCCCAAACCTATCATGCATGCCCATAAATTAGACTTGATTTATTCTCAAGTAGGTACTCTTTATGAGGTCATTCCTAACAATACTTAGTAATTGACTATTCCAAGGAATCATAAGTGCAAAACCCATGTCGATGGTGTAGTGGGGTTTTTATCCTCAAGAAACCTCACTTATGGGCCAAACGAATATATATTATAGTTCCCTAGTCACTAATCCTTCCTCTAAAACTCCTACTTCTATTGTTTGAACTTTCGAGGTCAACTTTTTCCAATACACATATGCAAACAACCATTGGCTAGTAGGAGGTAAGAAGAAAAAGGAAAAGTCTAAAAAACCTTCTAATCATGAATAAGGAGCATCCCAAATGCAAGATATTGTTGGGGGTGGAAGAAAAGTGAAGAATAAAAACCATTTTCGCTGCAATATTTTTTGGGAAGATAATCTCACTCATGAGTGCCCATCGATGGATGAGATCCATCGTTACTTCTTACAACAAATTTTTGCTCACCAACTTGGTATTTTGATGACTCCTTTTCAGGCCTAACACTAGCATATGGTTTCTAACACTCCATCACATTAGCAAGGAGGGAGTGGGGGGAATTTTCTAACAATTCCTCATCATCCATACAAGATATCTTTATGGTATAACAACCATTTAATGCCACAACCAAGGCATAAAATTATGAGAATCCTAAGTACTTCTACCCTAGAGCCCGTGAATCCACCTCCACCCAATGGTATTCTTCATTTTGATAATTCATAATTGAACATTGTTCCACAACCTTCTAAAAGTGCACTTTGAATGAATACACATAACCCCAATGTGTGGGCCCCTCACAACCATAGTACTGTCGAGGATCTGGACCAAGCTACTACTGCTATGTCTTCACTTGAAATACTGCAAAGTTTCTGAATGAAATGCATGTCACTATTAACTGTTATTAGTGTAGTGGATCCCTCAAATTTTAAAATCATGAACTTCAATCCATCTTCATGGAAACCTCATCCTCCACATCATCAGGCCTTCCAGATAACGATCCACATCTTTGGAAAACATGGTCATCATATATTCTTGGACAACGGGGCATCCACATTTATTATTCCAACGAAGTGTTGGAAATATCTTGGTTCCCCAACTTTATCTCTACCTAGATAAATGTTAAAGGCTATTTATGGGCATACCTTGTAGCCTAAATGGGTTTTCTTCACTTTGATTATCAATCATGGGAGGAAAATTATCTTAGTTGAAGTTGAGGTTATTGATGCACCATTATACTATAACCTCCTCCTCGATTGAATTTTATTTTATGCTATGACTTATATTGTGTCACCAATCTTCTATGTTATGATGTTTCTCCCATTAGGGTACAATAATCTCTATGAAATAATTGACCTTTCCAAGCGTGACTTGTGTTTCAACGATAGTCATTTGAATCCCTTTGTAGGAAATTACATTTCTACTGTTGAAAGAATTGGAGTGGGGATGTTCAAATACTCTTAATTAATGGGAACCTTCCCCCTTGCTCCACTTGATTAATGTCCATATTCGTCTACCATTAACATGATCTATTTTATTCCTTATGAATCCCTTGGACCTCTTGATCCTTAGGCAGTGCCTATAGAAGGAAAATCTCATGGAGGAATAATTTTACCTATTATGGAAGTAATCATCTCTTTAGTGGTCCCATCACATCTCGATGACCCTAGTAAAAAACTCCATCTTAATATGTAATGTGATCATATTACTCTACCCAAATGGTCCACCACTCCATTAGTTTTGCATGACTCCCTTGATATTGAGTTGTCTTCAGATAAGGCCATCTTGGAGGTGATGGATTCACAAGATTAGATCAATCAGAATGTGCCTCATGATGCCTCTAATCTTCCATAACTGGAAATAATGGTTCTCGACAATCAAAGCCTTGAATTAGGGTAGGATACATGTATTTAGCCATCCAACAAAGTACCACCCTTAGGACGAGTCATGTCTAGGATTTCTAGCGCTAAAATTTCCATGGAATTATCCACTCTTGACTTCCCCATAGATGAATGGCTTATACCTTATTTTTTTCTTAACTTATCTTCACTAAGGAGTTGTTTTATTTCATGAGACCATTCACCATTTATGTTCTTGGATTGTTCCTAATTTCTATGGTTCTCAACTCTTTCTAGAATCATCAGCCTTTAGGAATGTGGAAATTCAATTGGATGTGGCATGGCCCCATCATAGTGCACCATATGATGCCAACAACTACACATGAGTTCATACATGTTAATTGGAATCCTCTGCATGTGCCTAATAATGGGAACTACATTGTATAACCCATTAGACTATGTCATGATTTATATGTATGTATATGATACATCATCAAAACCCAAAAACAATATAAAGACATAATAAAAAAACACATTTCATGTTTTCTCCAAGTATAAAGTCGAAATGACATATAGCATTCGGATTCACCAATATTTTCATTGCATTATTTACCTTTTCCATAACATTTCACCATGCCTTAGGGCCCACCCCCTCGATGTTGTGACATTAACCATGAATTTTTGTATGTCATAACTTTTATGGTAGATGATACCCTTCATGGTTGCCTTATAATAACACTTGATTTTCATTTTGGTGTTGTGAAACCAGCTCCAAAAATAGAAGAAAAGAGATATCAACGCCTTAGAAATAGGCCACTTCGAGGGGGAAACCTCCAATACATTACATGAATGAAAAATTCTTGGATGATACAAATTACAAAACCTCCTTTCTATATATAGGAATCCATGGGGCCACAATGTAATCCTAGTGGGGCCCAATGTAATCCTAGTCGACCTAACAATAATAATTTAAGGGAACAATAATAACAATATGGGGGTTACAGGGGTACAATAATAACAATAATTGCGTTATAGTAACAACAATAAGGGACTATACTAGTAATATAGGGACCTAACATGCCCCTCTCCTTCAAAAAAATGTTGTCCTCAAAGCTTGAGTAGCTCTAGGTGCTTCTGTATAAAATTCTCATCCTCCCATTTAGAAGCTTTAGTGGGTAAGTTCTTCCACTTGATGGGATACTCTGAAATTGATCGATTCCTTAGCTATTGAGTTCTTATTTCCGTGACCTCTTCAAGTTCCAATATGATTTTTCCTTCCTCATCATGTTCTGGAAATATTGTTTGAACTGGAAAATTTTCACCTATAACCTTCTTTAAGCATGAAACATGGAAAATTGGATGCACTCGTGAAGAAGTAGGAAGCTCCAATTTGTATGCCATAGTACCAATCTTTTGCAACACCTTGTAAGGACCATAGTACTTTGGAAATAATTTATTATCCTTCTTAGCTTGCTTGAGGGACATTTTTTTGTATGGTTGTACCCGTAAAAATACCCAGTATCCTACATCAAAACTTATCTCACTACGATGTTGATCTGCCTGTTGTTTCATTCGATTTCGTGCCAAATTCTGGTTATCCTTTGAGAGTTTGAGAACTTCTTGTTGATACTCGATGTGATCCTCCACTGCTTGAACCTTTGAATTTTCTCTTAAAGATGATGTGATGGATGGTGGATGATATCCATAAAGTGCCACAAATGTGGTCATTTTTTCTACAGTATGGAAGGAAGTGTTATACCACCATTCAGTGAGAGGTAACCACTTGACCCATTGTGTTTGTTTATCAGATACAAAACAATGAAGATATCCTTCCAAACATTTATTCACTATCTTAGTTTGACCATCGGATTGAGGATGATAAGATGAGCTATGAGCTAATTGAGTACCCAAACAAGACAATAACTCCATCCAAAAATTTCCAGTAAAAATGGGATCTCTGTCGCTCACAATAACCCTTGGGTTCCCATGTAGCTTTTCAATTGTGTCCATAAATGTAGTAGCAACTATACTTTCTTTAAATGGATGAGATGATGCACAAAAGTGTGCATACTTGGTAAGTCTATCGACTACCACCATGATGACACTCTTTCCTTCAGACTTAGGTAAACCTGTCATAAAATCCATTGAAATCTCCTCCCAACGTTGACTTGGAATGGATAAAGGTTGTAGAAGACTCGGCGTCATAATTTTCTCAACTTTATTTTGCTGGCAAACCAAACATTTCACCACAAAATTTTGAATATGAGATTTAAGTCCATTCCAAAAAAATTCTTTCTTCACCCTGTGGTAAGTTTGTAAAAATCCTAAGTGTCCTTCTAAAGGAGAAGTGTGCAATTCAAAAAGAATATTTTTTTTTAGTTGGGAATTCTTACAAAGATATAAGCGATCTTTGTACCATAAGGAATCATTTTTCCAGCTAAATGTATCAGATTTACTAGGATCTTACTGCAACTTTTGAATGATTGTCCACACTTCTTCATCCTTCTTCCATTCATCTCTTGCTTTGGTTATCCAATCTGGTTGGATAATAGAAATGTCACAAAGCAATGCTTCCACCTCTTCATTCTTTCTTGAGAGTGCATTTGCAACAACATTTAGCTTCCCTTTTTTGTAGATTATTTCAAAGTCATAACCCAACATCTTTGTGACCCATTTTTGCTACTCTTCTGAAGATAGTCTTTGTTCCAAAAAGTGTTTAAGACTATCATGATCAGTTTTACCTTGAAGTGTCTTCCCATTAGGTAAGTTCACCATTTCTTTAGTGCATGCAGTATTGCTAACATTTCCTTCTCATAAATAGGTTTCTGTAAATACTTTCCTTTGATTGGACGACTTTCAAAAGCAATGGGTCTTCCTTCCTGCATCAAAACTGCACCAATTCCATTTCTTGAGGCATCACATTCAACAATAAAGGTTTTTGTGAAGTCTGGCGTAGCTAAGACCGGTGCTAGGCACATTGCCTCTTTAAGATGTTCAAAGGCCTTAGTTGCTTTAGGAGTCCATGAAAATGCATCTTTCTTCAATAATGTTGTTAGAGGTGCTGCTATTCTCCCATAATTCTTAACAAACTTGTGATAATACCCTGTTAACCAAAGAAATCCTCGCAACTGCTTTATGGTTGTGGGGACTTTCCATTCCTTAATGGCTTTAATTTTGTTAGGGTCTACTTTAACACCCTCGTGAGATACAATATGACCCAGATATTCCACCTCTTGTACTCCAAAGAAACATTTGGATGTTTTGCATATAATTGTTTCTCCTGCAATAGTTTGAGCACCCTGTCAACATGTTGAACATGATCCTTCCAAGACCTGCTGTAGATTAGTATATCACCAAAAAATACTAGCACAAATTTTCTAAGGAAGGGTTTGAAAATGGAATTCATCAACCCTTGAAATGTAGAAGGTGCATTGGTAAGGCCAAAAGGCATGACCAAAAATTCATAATGACCCTCATCGGTTAGAAATGCTATTTTCAGAATATCTCTAGTCTTCATTCTAATTTGATGATATCCTGAACGAATATCCAACTTGGTAAAATAAATTTCTCCATTTAATTCATCCAATAATTCATCAATCACAGGAATGGGAAATTTATCTTTAATTGTGAGCTTATTGAGCTCCCTATAATCCGAACATATGTGCCATGATCCATCCTTCTTGAGTCCCAATACTATAGGAGCAGAGAAAGAACTTTGACTAGGTTGAATTATACCCACCTCTAACATTTCTGCAATCATAAGTTCAATTTCGCTCTTTTGGACATAAAGATATCTATGAGGCCTAATGTTTAGAGGAACACTTCCTGGAATAAAATGAATAGCATGATCATGATCATGAATAGGTGGGAGCCCTTTGGGAGTTTTAAACACCTTGGAATGATTGTCCAAGACTTTTTGGAGATCTACAGAAATAGATGATTTTGATGTTGGAACCTCTAGTGAGCATAATTGTGCAATTACGCCTCGTTTTTCTTTCTTTATAAGATTTGTCATGACATTAGAGCTTATTATATTTCTCGGCTTCCCCGCAATACCCCATAATTCGACTTCCTTTCCTTCTGAAAAAAAATTCAAGAAAAGTTCTTGAAAATTAAAAGCTACCATCCCCAAAAATTGTAACCATTGTACTCCTAGTACAACATCAACACCTCCCATAGGAATGGAAAGCATTGGACTATTGAATACATATTCCCCCATGGTTATCTTGATATTATGGCATTTTCCAGAGCAATTTATAGTTCCTCCATTTGCAACCATCACTTGACATTCTAGTGCTGGGTATAGGAACCAATTCAATTCCTTGGCTACATTATAATGAATAAAATTATGGGTGCTACCTAAATCAATCAACATTATTACCCTTTTCTTCTTGATATGTCCTTTTATCTTGAGAGTTTGAGGAGTGGTAATTCCCGCCAATGCATTACATGATATGGTCGGACTCATTTCTTCCTCTTCTAGGGTTGGTTCCTGGTGTATATCCTCTTCTTCTTCATTTTCTTCTTCCTCTTCATAATCTATGTAAAATAATTTCTTCTCAGCACACTTATGACCTATAGTGTATTTGCTATCACAACTGTGGCAAATCCCTTTTGCTATTTTTTCTTCCAATTATTGTGGTGTCAACCTTGTGGGTTGTGAAAATCTAGGAGTAGCAACACTCCCATCTTTATAGAAGTGAGTGGTAGGCTTCCTTGTCGCCATAATTTTACATTCAATTTTTCTTGCTAACCTGAATGCCTTCTCCAATGAATCAGGTTCCAAAATGCGAACTTCATGTTGGATGTTATCCTTTAAATTACCTATGAAGAGATCAATCCTGTGTTCCTCTGAAATATCAGTTACCCTTATATTCAATTTTTGGAAGTCCTCAATGTGATCCCCCACTGAACACTTTTGTTTGAGATTTATCAATTGGCTATAGAAAGTGTTGCTCTTTGTATCCTAATAATGTGCTATCATTTCCTCCGTAAAAATTGACCAAGTGAAAATTCTTTTACGGGAGCAAAGCCATCGATACCATACAAATTTATTTTGTTCTAAATGTAAAGTTGCAATGCGTACCTTTTGTGTTTTTTGCACATTATTGAGATCAAAATATTGCTCCATCTGTAGTATCCATGTTACAGGATCCTTTCCATCAAACTTCCTCATATCCATTTTTGGAATATGGTGGTTCTTTCCTCAAACATTAGAGTTCATGAAATCATGATTAACATTTATTTTTTTCTCATCATGAGTTTCCTCTACCATCTTTTCACCATTAGGAAACATTTCTTGTATCAACTTTGTCAAACCTTCCATGTCTGCTTTTAGATCATTCTTCATGTTTTCCATCTTAGCTTTGATGTCATCCATCTTAGATTCCATGCCATCCATCTTAGCTTCAATGTCATTCTTCAAACCATCCATCTTAGTTTCCATGCCTTTCTTCAAAACTTCCATGTCATTTTTTTTGCTCTTTGCGAGAGCGAAATTTGCTGTACTTGCTCTTGTAATTTTGATATGTCCTGTTGTCGTTCTTCATCTTCATGAGTCATAGTAGAGCCTTCTAAAGGCTTAATGGCTATTGAATTATTTTTAGGGGCCATTTGAGAATCCAATATTGATATCTATTCTATAATATGCCCTTGGAATAAATTCAACTTGATTCTTCAAACAAGACTTATGCAATTCAGAAAAAAAAAAAAAAAAAATACACACCTTTTACTTGATTTTGAGGAGCTTGATATTGAAATTGACTTATCTATATACTGGAAGTTCCTCAATATCTGAAATTTGGCACTGTAGTAGTCATATGAAGCTTCTTCCAAATGCCACAGGTCTGAATTGATTTGGATTCTTCAAGGCAAATTTATGTCCAATCTCCCACAATGACCTAATTATGGACTGGTTCGGTAGAGCGAACTTGTACGACTTTCCACGTGTCATTGTTTGCTCCTTTGGCTCTGAAATTTATAGTAAAGAAACTATAGACTGTTTCATTCAAGTCACCTTTTATAGAATTCCAATCCGATTCTCAGAGAGAGAGTTATGAAGCTTTTCCCACAATCACCTCTTTGAGATGAAATTCGGGAGCCTGAAAAAGACCTAACTTCCACAGATCATATCTCCAAAACTATTGTGAACCAAGCTCTAAAATTTTGTGACGATGTGCCTCCAGATTTTAGCTTCGCCCTAAAAGTGTTAGCTTCTAAACCTTCATAGAAAAAAAGTTATAGCTAAAATTTCGCGATGACCTTTTTACGTGAAATTCAGGAGCCTGCACAAAGACATGACTTCCACAGATCATATCTCTAAAAATTTTGCGAACCAAGCTCTAAAATTTTACGACGATGTTCCTCAGGAGTTTTTCTTCGCACTCTAAAAATTTAAGCTTCTGAACCTTCGTAGAAAAAAGTTTATAGTGAAAATTCCATGACGACCTGTTTGGAGCAATGAAACCCTAGAATCCAAAGCTGTGATACCAAATGTTGTGAAACCAGCTCCAAAAATAGAAGAAAAGAGATATCAACACCTTAGAAACAAGCCACTTCGAGGGGGAAACCTCCAATACATTACATGAATGAACAATTCTTGGATGATACAAATTACAAAACCTCCTTTCTATATATAGGAGTCCATGGGGCCACAATGTAATCCTAGTGGGGCCCAATGTAATCCTAGCCAACCTAACAATAATAATTTAAGGGAACAATAATAACAATATGGGGGTTACAAGGGTACAATAATAACAATAAGTGGGTTACAATAACAACAATAAGGGACTATACTAGTAATATAGGGACCTAGCATTTGGTGCCCTTGTTATGTTCATTTATAGGTTCAAGGATCGTCTTTAGTACCTATAATGAAATCATAATTGAGCCTAAAGCCTTTTTTTGTCTCTTATCTCTAGTCAATATTACCCTATAGGGGGCCCCCGTTATTTTATTTTTTTCTTCTTGGTCACTTATGCTCATGCTCTTTAATGTATTGATAAATGTTTTCATAATGATGTTTTCCTTCATTCATCTTGAAAATGTTGCAGCTATGCTTGACCTTTTTTCCTTTGCTATATACTTTCCTCCATCTTGCAACCCATTTCACCTGTTCAGAGAGACCATTGTAGTGATTTTATATGCATTGCTATAAAAATTTCCACTACCTCCTTGTTTACATAAGTTGAATTTATCAACCTCAGAAAAATACATTTACCACTATACAAATCGTCTCTCTAGAATGAGATTTCTTTGGTATTCTTTTCATGGTCATTAAAAATTGAAAATCTTGAGCTCCTTTTTCTACCTTTTCATTCTTGTTAAACCTACTTGAAAATGTCAAGTTCTTTCATTTTTTCCTACTCGTTATTCAAGATGAAAGTTGACAAGAAATCTATTTTCCATTTTTAGGCTCCTTAAACGATGAGAAGGGAACGAGTGTACTTTTATCTCTTTTTAAGCCTTGTTATAAAGCTCACAAAAATTGACACTATTCCAAGTATTCTTTTATCTATTTTTCAGGCTCATTAAAACTAAATGAAAAAGGCACGTAACAAGATTATTTGTATTCTCTTTCATGTTCAATAAACTATGAATGGGATCCACTATACGGAAAGGGAAGGGGGGATTTTTGTTTATTATGTTATATCATGGTAGTTGTATTTTTCCATTGAACATGGCACTTGTTTGAGACATTCTCTTATAATTGGTATTTTAGAGGCTTTGTTGTCACACCATCAACTTTATTTGAGTCACTATCTTATTGGGTTAGTATCTCACCCAATTGGTTACCCTTATAGTATATGTGATTTGGTGATGCCTCCTGTTAGCCACCTATATTTTTCCATTATATCAGCTGGTGGCTAAATATTCTTTGCAGCCTTCAAGAAACAAATTCAATCCTAAAGTTGTTGGTGCTTGAAGTCTTTGGGTGAAATTATAAACTGCTGATTAGATCTTCATACGTTTCCTTCTCCCAGCCTCTGATATTCCACGAAAATCCAAGTCAGATACTGCTGCATCCTTTTTCCTTTACCCTCCCTTGCTTCCATCTTACCGCCATTCTCCAATTTCCTTCATTTTCTTAAAAACCCCACAAAACTATATGTTATTCCCTATCCCTTCATTAATCTCCTTTCCTAAGGTTAAAAACCCATTTTTTAACCTTATCGGAATTATATTTCCTTTTGAAATTCTTTGGAAAAAACCATAGAAAACACATGTTTCTATGCGTTAGGCTTAGGCCCCTCAGGCTAAGCCCCTACCTTTTCTTCCTCCATATGCCCCGATGCCAGAACCACGTGCTAAGTCAGACAGGCGCTTAACTCTTGAAATTTATTTTCTGCCAGAAAAACATTGAAAACCCTTCGTAAAACGCAAAAATCGGGTTTATTTTATTTTTCATAAAGTTTTCCGCCAAAGAAATTATGTTAAAACTCGACCGTCGATCTGCCCCACAGATCAACGGTGCGGAGCACGCCTCACCTGGTGGACCCCCTTTCCATGCTGTTTCCCGTTCCCGTGGGTTTCATCCCGCACCGCTTTTCGCGTCAAAGTGGTTTTCTCCCGTCGGCCAGCGATTCCACACGCTGGCCGACACGTGTCCTTCGCCCCATTCCAAAACCGCCGCGCTATCACATCGCCCTCTCATTATCTTTCGGACCATGGCCCCGCAGCGGGATTCACCTCCACCGTCGGATTTGGGCCCTCCCATCTGACGGTTGCCGATCGCCCCATCTGCTCAACCTTTAACGGACTTGCCTACCCGTTAACTACCCCCGGCACGTTCGAAAACTGATCTCCGCCGTCGATCTCTGCAGATCGATGGCTCTCATACAAAATCCTGATTCCTTCCTACAATCCCCCTTTTTCTCCGCTGACTTTCCAAAACGTTCCCGACCGTTGATCGCAATACGATCAACGGTTCCGATTGCTCCATTTTCCCGCATGCCCTCCAATGCAGATCTGTCCATATAACGCAGGATTTTCTCATTTTGTTTGTATTTTGCAGGTTTTTAAGGTTCTTTCATCGTATTTTGGGAAAATTCGAAAGACGAGGGTGACGACTCCCGTTCTTTCGATTCATCCAGAGGATCGACCACAGGGTGAAGAACAATGTTATCAATAAGGTTTCATGAGCCTTGGTTGTCGCGCATCCCTGTAAAGCTTGAAGAATACCGCCAAAATCAACACAGAGAAAGGGTATCGGATATTGAAGACAATGGTAAACCAGAGCAGCAGATTAGTGGACAGATTGGCGGGGATTATGGCTAAGACAGTTATCAAAAGCCTAATCCCCGACTCAGAACACAGATTAAAGGAAAACCTAAAAGTGTTCATCAGACATATGGCCTCCACCGCCATACTTTGAGGAAAATTGATTCCTCAACCACCGAAGTGCCACCTATTGCCTCAAAATGTTCAATCAGAGGCCGAATTTATTGAACAAGATCAGATATTGTGCCTCGAAGCAGCCAAGGAAGTTATTTCTGCCCCAAGTTTAATGACAGAATGTTTGCAGAGTAACCCTAATAGTACGCAGAGCCTCAAAGGTCAATAAAAGCTCTCTCCGAGCTTACTTCATAAGTATAAACACATTAATGCAGTGGAAAACCTGTATGTTTTCTTCATCGAGCTACCAAAGGCCAGGAAGACATTAATTCTGCATTAATTGTATTTGAGATCTTTTTATCAGATCTCACCTCCTCATCCTTCTATAAATACTTCAATAGAAGATGAGTGAGGGGTTGGATTGGCTGGTTGTTAATGTAATTGCTGAAGTATCATAACTGCCTCTGAGCAGAATACTCTTGACTGTAAATAGTGGTTTCATTGGCTCTTGGAGCTCTGCTTGTAACAGATAGGTTAGGTTGTGAAGAGAGATGGATTAAAACATTGGATCTGAAGATTGTAACTGGTTTGAGGCATCAATAGAAGTTGATTTATGGGATCCTGGTCTATGCTAATGGTGATGTTATTCTCACTGTAACCTGTATTTTGTTTCTGTTTCTAGTTTGTTTCATTTTCTACTGTAAAGAACAGTTTAAACAGTGTTAGGACCTACTGTATATCAGTAACCTTCTCTGGCTAAAAAATATTTATCTCAATGTTTTCTTCTAACTGTGTTATTTAGAAATGATTTAATTCAGTCTAAGTACAGAGATGCTGGCGTTCCCTCATCTTTTTGTCACAGCTGGATGTTGTTTTTAAATGTTACTTTCAATATATGTTGTGTGAGGATGAATTGAGGAAATCAAAGGTTAGCCCTGAGTCCCTTTCTTGTTTGCTCAACTATTTGATTGTTTCCCTTAAGATGTGTCAAAAGTTGACTAGTTTCGAAGTACTTATCAGATCTTAGGCCATTCTGTGTTATCTCTGTGATTTTCTTGGAAGTAACTAAGTAAAGAAGAGCTAGGAGAGGATATGGTGAGCCCAGCCCGCTAGTTTCTACTCCAAAGGTTGCCTTCAAGTTCCCCTTCATTTTTATTTTTATTCTATTGGAAGTGTATCAAAGGCTGGCTAGTTTCAAAGTACTTACCAGATCCTAGTTTGCTTCTATGTTTTTCTTAAGTGCCTGGTCAAAGGCTGGCTAGTTTCAAAGTACTTACCAGATCCTGGGCTACTCTTTGTTCTGCATCTGTCATTTCCCTTACTTATTGTATCACTCCATTCCATAAATCAAACTTTAAAGAGATCCTTAGGCATAGAAGACTTGCCCCATAGATCACTCTTAAACCTGAATGATTCAATTAAATCCTCTTATGACTCCATAGCCTAATGGATTGAAAACTTGCCATCATCCTTTTTTCATGATCAAAGCTTAATTTTTGCTTGCAACTTCTCACCTTTGAACCTATTTGCATATAGATCTTTCTGCCTCAGACAGCAACTATGTTCAACCATCCGAAAAAACCAAACAAAACCCTTGGACCTCATAACTATCCTAATATCATTACCCTAAACTTCAAAGACAATATCCATCTTTGTACATATTGGAGAGATCCCTCTCCGGATTCAGGAGGGCTAGATCCTAGAATCCCAAAGTTGGTTGAAATGATGTTAACTCTGTGATCGGACTTTGCCAATCTTGCTTATTACAGAGACCTAACATTCCTGGTGACTCCGCTAGGGAACTTCTTACCCAGAAACTTCATAAGACCTTGAGAGTAAAAAGTAGCCTTTTCAAGCACTCCCAAGAAATGGTAATCATGATGAGACTTGTTTGGATCAGTGACAAACTAGGTCAACCCTAGGATTCTTTGAGTTTTCATCTAACCTTGGAAGATCAGTGAGCTTGGCCATAAGGATAGACTGTCTTTGTTTCATAATCGTAGCTAAGTTTTGAGGCAAAGTTAGGACATTCTTCTAAACCATAAATAAAAACAATTCAGAAAATACCAAAAATATTTCAGATTGGTAGTAAAACACTACTTTTTGATATCTTGTTTGCATTTTTTATGTGTTTTACTCTATACTCTTCAGACAGAGTCTGGAAAGGGCCAGGTAGCCTCCAGATCTCATCCTCTTGTTGAGGCGACACATCTGGTGAATGCCCTCCCAGTCAATCTCTGGTTAGAGTTTGTTGTGTTTTGAGATATCCTTGAAAAGGGAGGCTTCACAAACACTGCGGTGGACAGTATGCCCCTTTGATAACACTCTATACTTTCCACCTGGCAACTCCACAATCCTGAACAGACCTTAAGACTCCACTGGGAAGAACCCTCATCATTACCACACCCTTCAAACCAAGTTAAAAGGCTGTAGGATTAGAAGTGAGAAAACAGATTAGTTGACCTCTCAAATATTGTCATATCTGGTTGAACTTTTCTTGTTTATTTGGGTCTAAAAACTTAGCATAGTGGCTCCTAAAAGGATTCACACTAGAGCCCATCCTGACCCTGATCCCCCTGAGATAGTTGATAACCCAGAAGGAATCCTTAGGAAGTCTCCTAAGATACAATTGTCAACTGTTTTCAGATCACCCTTAAGAGTTAAGTCAGTCCCTGAAAATCTTTCAGCTCTTCAGAAATCGCAAATTGACTTATTAAACCCATTCAGGACTAGGTCATTTGGTGATTTAGACCAGCTGGATTCTGACCCTTCACTTTCATCTCCCGAAACTAGTGAACCCCTTGGGGATAGAGAGTCAACACCTCCTGATTTACATTTTCTACATAATCTAGGTGCCTCTCATCCAAGATCAGCTCAGAAATCTACTGATGTTCCATCCACTTCTGTTCATCCGTCATCCACTTTTCAAACCACTCCACTTCAACCCATA
Organism: Pinus albicaulis; assembly: GCA_034641835.2. Taxonomy (NCBI): domain Eukaryota; kingdom Viridiplantae; phylum Streptophyta; class Pinopsida; order Pinales; family Pinaceae; genus Pinus; species Pinus albicaulis. The sequence continues at coordinate 313,074,987 of CM076573.1, forward strand.
CCTCCTCTTGTAAATCCACCACATATCATGGCCGCATGGTATGCCCCCTTAGTCCTTCCTGTACCATTAGTCAACCTTCCACAGGACTATCAGTCCAAAATTCCATTGTATGATGCTAGCAATACTATAACAGCATCTCAACATGTGGACAAGATGAATGACTACTTTGACAGAAATGAAATTGATGATGATTCTGTCAAACTTAGACTATTTGCTCAAATTTTGGGGGGAGAAGCAAGAAAATGGTTTAAAGGTTTAAACCCCCACAGCATTAATGATCTCCAAGGCTTCCATCAAACCTTCTTAAACAAATGGGAAGTGAGGAAGAATCCTCTCCAAGTCCTTGCCGACTATAACAATCTCCATAGGAACCCTGGGGAAAGTGTACAAGCTTATTGTACCAGATTCAACAGCGTGTATAATGCACTTTCCCCTGAACTGAAACCTCCTCAGGGCTCAGCTTTAAACAAATTTCCTGAAGGGTTTGATCCTGACATGACGTATTCACTCAGAGAAAGATTTTTTGCAACCCTTGAAGACATGCAAAGAGGTGCCCTTTCTGTGGAAGTTAACCTTATGGAGAAAAGAGCAAGGATGAAAGCTGAAAAGAGAGTATCTTTTAGAGAGGAGTCCACAACTTCCACTCCAAACTCAAAGATGGAAAGAATGATGGAAGAAATGATGAAGAAAATGAGCATTCTAGAGAGAGAGCAAGCAAGTCTAAATCAAAACGCTCCTCAAAACAGAAACCAAAACCAGAATCAGAATATGAGAAGAAATCAACCCCCAAACAGACCTAGGGAAGATGATCAACAGATCATTCCTCCCTTCCATCAAAACTTTTTAAGTGAGGTTGAACAAATAGATCATATAACAGAGGAAGATGATATAAACTTATTTGGGATAGACGATGATGACTTTGGGGTTCATTATGATAAAAAACAAGGTCTTTATACACCTTACGATGACAAAAGAGATGATAATGAGAATTATTATCAAAACATGGAAAACGCTGTCATAGAGCCTTCAAGGGAATATGAACTCAGAAGTAGATCTAATCAACAAACCCCCAACAATGAAACCTCTGACAAGCCTTCTCAAAGCAGCACTGCAACCAAGTCTAAGACAATCAAACAAAAAGACAAAACAGTGGATGTTAATTCTGGTAATGGTAAAAAGAAAGACACTCAAAATATTGAAAAACAGAGTGCAAACATTAGCAGTGCTAACACCTCGGTTTGTACTCCTGGTAAGACAACTGTCTCAACTGTAGATAAACCAAATCAGCAAGATGTTATTTCTAATAAAGTGGCAGTAAACAAGGCTGAAATCAATGCTTTAAAGAGTCAAAACCTTTTCAATCTGGAACAGGAAATCTCAAAGATCAAAATCTCTGTTCCTTTGACTGAGTTAGCTGCCCAACCTGTATATAGGTCCAAAATTTTGAAGGCTTTGAACTTAGAAGATAATGAAGATACACCCAATCTTAATGATGACCAACCAGAGCTTATTTTTGGTCCAAATATTGAAGGAAAGTTCCAATAAGGTCCTGTCCCTCCCTTTTACATAAGCTTAAACATTCATGACAAAAATTTTCACAATGCTATGCATGACTCATGCGCTTCCCATAATTTAATGCCAAAAGCTGTAATGGAAATCCTGGGTCTTGAAATTACCAGACCTTACAAAGACTTGTATTCCTTTGACTCAAACAAGGTTAAATGTCTAGGATTGATAAAAGATCTCTGTGTTAACTTAGCCCAGATTCCAGCCAAATGTTTAGTCATGGATGTTGTTGTGGCTGATGTACCCCCAAAGTATGGAATGCTTTTATCAAGGTCTTGGGGTGCTAAGTTACAAGGAACCATGCAAATGGACATGACCTACGCGACTATCCCTGTTTTTAATCAAACTAGAAAACTTTACAGGGAATCCCACATGCAGTACATAGTGACAAGTCAAGATCGGCCTCAAAATTCCCCTCTCTATGCTATAAACACGAGCCTTGATTCTTTTATCATGTTTAATGATGAAACACTTACAGAACAAATCATTTCAACAAAATCAATGGCTGAGATGGAGGAAGAGAAAAACAACGTTGAACTGCCGAAACAGTCTATTATGTCTAAAAATCCTAGCAAACTAGACACAGGTCTTGAATTGCAAGTCATCAATCCCTCGAACTTAAAACTTCACAGTCAAGAAGACAACCCTCAACCTGATGAAAAACTTGAAGAGTCGAGTCATGCAAAGGATATGCACCAAATTGATATAACTGAAAATGTTCCTCTCTGGACTATGTATTTTGATGGGTCATGCACTAGAACAAATGCTGGTGCAGGTGTCTAGATTACTAACACTGAAAACAATCATACAGAATGCATTTCATGTAAATTAAACTTTCAGTGTTCCAATAACATAGCAGAATATGAATCCCTTCTCCTAGGCTTGCATCTCTTGAAAAAGTTAGGTGCCAAGAGAATCAATGTGTTAGGTCTTTGTAACAAGCAAGATTGGCAAAGTCCGATCACAGAGTTAACATCATTTCAACCAACTTTGGGATTCTAGGATCTAGCCCTCCTGAATCCGGAGAGGGATCTCTCCAATATGTACAAAGATGGATATCGTCTTTGATTTAGGGTGATGATATTAGGCTAGTTATGAAGGCCAAGGGTTTTGTTTGGTTTTCTCAGATGGTTGAACATAGTTGCTGTCTGAGACGGAAAGATCTATATGCAAATAGGTTCAAAGGTGAGAAGTTGCAAGTGAACAAAATAAGGTTTGATTCTAAAGAAAGATGATGGCAAGTTTTCAATCCATTTGGCTATGGAGTCATAAGAGAATTTAATTGAAACAACCAGGTTCAAGAGTAATCTATGGGGCAAGTCATCTAGGCCTAAGGATCTCTTTGAAGTTTGATTTATGGAATGGGGTGATACAAAAAGAAAGGGAATTAACAGATGCAGAACAAAGAGCAGCCCAGGATCTGGTAAGTACTTTGAAACTAGCCAGCCTTTGACCAAGCACTTAAGAAAAACATAGAAGCAAACTAGGATCTGGTAAGTACTTTGAAACTAGCCAGCCTTTGATGTACTTCTAATAGAACACAATTTAAAAACAAAGGGGAAACTTAAAGGCAACCTTTGGAGCAGGAACTAGCGGGCAGGGCTCACCTTTCTCCTCATCTTAGTCCTTCTTTACTTAGTTACTTTCAAGACAATTACCAAGATAACACAGAATGGCCCAAGATCTGATAAGTACTTTGAAACTAGTCAGCTTTTGACACATCCTAAGGGAAACAGACAAATAGTTGAGCAAACAAGAAAGGGACTCAGGGCTAACCTTTTATTTCCTCAATTCATTCTTTCCACAACATAAATGAAAGTAACATTTAAAAATAACATTCAGCAGTGACGAAAAGATGAGGGAACGCCAGCATCTCTGTGCTTAGACTGAATTAAATCATTTCTAAATAACACAATTAGAAGAAAACATTGGGATAAAGATTTTTCAGCCAGAGAAGGTCACTGATGCACAACAAACTCTAACACTGTTTAAACTGTTCTTTACAGTGGAAAATGAAAACAAATTGAAAACATAAATAAAATGACAAGTTACAGTGAGAATAACATCACCATCAGCATAGACCAGGATCCCATAAATCAGCTTGTATTGATTGCTTCAAACCGGTTACAATCTTCAAATCCAATGTTTTAATTCACCTCTCTTCACAACCTAGTCTATCTATTACAAGAAGAGCTCCAAGGGCCCATGAAACCACTATTTACAGTCAAGAGTTTTCCACTCAGAAACAGCTACAGCGCTTCAGCAATTACATTGACAACCAACTAATCCAACCCCTCACTCATCTTCTTCTGGAGTATTTATAGAAGGATGAGGAGGTGAGATCTGATAAAAAGATCTCAAACACAATCAATGCAGAATTAATGTCTTCCTGACCCCGTGAGGTTCGATGAAGAAATTATACAGATGTTATATTACATTAATGTGTTTACACTGATGAAGTAAGCTCGAAGGGAGCTTATGTTGACCTTTGAGGCTCTGCGTACTGTTAGGGTTACTCTGCAAACATTCTGTCATTGAAATCCGGTGCAGTAATAACTTCTTTGGTTGTTCCGAGGCATAATATCTGATCTCGTTCAATAAATTCATACTCTGATTGAGCATTCTGAGGAAATAGGTGGCACTGTGGTGGTTGAGGAATCAATTCGCCTCAAAGTATGGCGGTGGAGGCGATCTGTCGGATGAACACTTTTAGGTTTTGCTTTAATCCGTGTTCTGAGCCGGGGATTAGGCTTTTGATAACCGTCTTAGCCGTAATCCCCACCAATTTATTCATAAAACCGCTGCTCTAGTTCATTTTACCTTCAAAACCTGATACTCTTTCTCTGCTCTGACATCGATGGCATTCTTCGAGCTTTACAGGGATGTGCGGCAACCAAAGCTCATGAAACTTTGTTGATATCATTGTTCTTCTCCGTATGATCGATTCCCTGGATTAATCGGAAGGACTGGAGTCGTCACTCTCATCCTATAGATCTTCATAGAACACGAAGAAAAAACCTTAAAAACCTGCAAAAAACAAGAAAAATGAGGAAATCCTGCGTTATATGGATAGACTGCATCGGAGGGCGTGCGGGAAAAAGGAGCGATCAGAGCCGTTAATCGTATGGCAATCAACGGTTGGGAGCAAACTGAACAGTCAACGGGGAAAAAGGTGGACTATACAATGGAATCGGGAGAGTGAATGTAGACCGTCGATCTACAGAGATCGACGGCGGGGATTGGCCTTTAAACACGCCGGGGAAGATTTAATCGGGCGGGCGAATTTGTTAAAGGGTGAGCGGGAAAGGCGATCAGGGACCGTCGGATGGGAGGGCCCAGATCCGATGGCGGGGATGAATCCCGCTGCATGGCCATAGGACGAGGTTTAACGCGCGGGCAATAGACATGGCACGGCGGTTTTGGGATGAAGTGGCGAACACGTGTCGGCCAGCGTGTGGGATCGCTGGCCGACGGTATAAAACCGCTCCCGAACGAAAGGTGGTGCGGGCACAAAACCGGTGGAAATGGAAAACAACGCGGCGAAGGGGGGGGTTCCACCAGATGAGGGGTACACTCCGCACCATTGATCCGTGGGACAGATCGACGACTGAGTTTTAATATGATTTTATTTGGTGGAAAAATAAAATAAACCCGACTTTGCGTTTTACAAAGGTTTTCAATGTTTTCGGGTGATAAATTATTTCTGAGGGTTAAGCGCCTGGCGGTCTTAACACATGGCTCTGGCGTGGGGGCATATGGAGGAAGAAACGGAAAGGGGCTTAGCCTGAGGGGCTAACGCCTAACGCATAGAAACGTATGTTTTTCTATGGTTTTTGAATGATTTTTGCAAAAGGAGAAAGGCTCCGATAGGTCAAAAAGTGGGTTTTTAACCTTAGGAAATGAGATTAATGGAGGAATAAGGAATATAAAAGGGTTTGATGGGGTTTTTATGGATGAAAGGAGACTTGAAGAAACGAAGGAAAGGTGGAAGAAGGGGAGAGGAAAAAGGAGGAGGATGCAGCAATATTTGATTAGGATTTTCATGGAACATCAGAGGCAGAGAGGATGAAGAGTATGTAGAACCAATCAGTAGTTTGTGATCTTACCAACAGTCTTCAAGCACCAACAAGTTTCAGGATTGAATTTGTTTCTTGAAGGCTGCAAAGAATATTTGGCCACCAACTGATATAATTGAAAAAATATAGGTGGCTTCAAACATGAAATAATTTAAGACAGGTAATGCTTAAGCATCCTGCCATTGACAGGACCCCCAAACAATTATGTTCCATTCAGTTCTTGTAAGAAGAATGCATTGTTCCCAGCAACTGAATGAATGGAGTAAGGGCCAAGCCATAGATTGTCAAATTTACCATGCTTTCCCTTGTCTTCCCTTTTGGAGTCCCACTTTAAGACTTTGTCCCCAATTTTGAAATTGATGGCCTTTGTTCTTCTGTCAAATATATTCTTGATATTGCCTTGCTTCTGTAATGCTTTGTTGTACACTTCCTCCCTGGTTTGCTGAAGATGGATGGTCTGATTTATTCTTCTGATTATGTCATTCTCTTCAGTCTGCAACTCTTGAATTAACTTCATTACTGGTACACCAAGGCTGTTAGGAAAGATTGCATCAGTACCGTACACAAGCTGGAAGGGTGACATGCCAATGGATTTCTTCAATGTCAATCTGTCAGCCCAGAGTGCATGGTTCAGCTTTATGTGCCAAGACTTCTTGTTGTCCTCCAACAGTTTCTTTATTATGTTCACTAAGCTTTTGTTGGAAGACTCTGCAAGTCCATTACCTTGAGGGTAATAGGCTGTGGAGTGTCCCAATGTTATCTGATATTTGTGACAGAACTCTACCATTCTCTTTGATCCAAATGTTGCTGCATTATCTGTAATGATCTTGGTAGGACAGCCAAATCTGGAAAGGATATTGGTTTCTATGAATTTAATGATAACTGAGTCATTGGCCTGTCTACATGGAATGGCTTCTATCCACTTAGTGAAGTAGTCTGTGGCGGTAAGGATCCACCTATGTTGGGCAGAGGATGGTGGGTGGATTTCTCCTATGAAGTCAAGTCCCCACTGTTGAAAAGGGGCTTCAACAGTAATTGGATGCAGAGGAAGGGGTAGCAATTTTCTCTTACCCTCGAACAATTGGCATTTATGGCAAGTGGTGGTCAGTTTATGTATATCAGGAAAAAGAGTAGGCCAATAGAAACCAGCCCTCAAAATCTTGTTGGCTGTTGACTTCCAGTATAAATGGCCTCCACACTCTCCTTCATGGAATTCCTGCTTAATATTTTCTGCATCAAACTCAGGCAAACATTTAAGCAATATACCACTAGCATTTTTCCAATAAAGACATTTATCAATAATGCAATAGTTTACAGCGTTTAACTTTAGGAATCTTGCCTTTTTTTTGGATAAACCAGGAGGTGTGTTTAAATTAAGCAAAACATAAACAATATTAGTATACCAAGGAGAATTCGCAAAATAATCTTCAACAATGGGGGTTGAGAATTCTTCTTGGTCATCCAAAGCATAAATCATATTAATATCAAGAACCTCACAATTTGATTCAGCCATTAACCTAGCTAGACCCTGACCTTTGATAAGCTTAGTGGGTTTAATCTCTAAATCATATTCAAGAATAACAACAATCCACTTACCTCTCTTACCATCCGGATCCTGGGTTAGAATGTCTTTTACAACTGAATTTGGGACAAAGGCAATAATGTGTGAGTGAAGGATGTATACCCTGAAGTCTTTTAAAGCTTTTACCAAAGCAAAAGCCTGTTTTTCCATAATGTTATACTTCAAAGGGGCATCCCTCAATGCCTTGCTAAAGAATGCAATGGGTTGCTCTTGTCCTTGTGGATTTTTCTGTAAAAGGACAGCAGCTATAGTATGTTCTGATGCAAATGAGAAGATATAAAAATCTTCTGAAAAATCAGGGCTTATGAGAACCGGTGTCTTGGTTAGTGCTTGTTTCACCAGCTCAAAGGATGTCTTTGCTTCCGAGGTCCATTTTACCCCCTGCTCCTTCTTCAACATGTTTGTGATATTTCTAAGGAGCTCAGCCAAATTGGGGATGAACCTTCTCAAAAAATTAATCTTCCCTATGAAAGACTGCAACTCTTTGATATTTCGAGGATGAGAGATTTGCAATATGGCCTCAATCCTCATGGGATCTATCTTTATGCCCTGCTCTGAAATGATATGCCCAAGAAGCTTACCTTCTTGGAGACCAAATAATGTCTTCTTGGGGTTCAAAGATATCCCAAACCTTCTACACTTCTCGAAAACTTTCCTCAAGTGTTCTAAGTGTTCTTCATCTGTTTTTGAAAACACAGTTACATCATCAAGATAGATAATGATGAAGAAGCCTAATTCTTCCGAGAATGCTATGTCCATGGCTCTCTGAAAGGTTGCTCCAGCATTCATTAAACCAAAAGGCATCTTCACATACATGAAAGTGCCCTAGGGTGTAGTAAAAGCTGTCTTTAATTAATCATCAGGGTGGACTAGGACTTGGTTATACCCTGAATAGCCATCCAGCAAAGAAATTCTTTTAGACCCTACCACCCTTTGCAAAATATGATCCATCTTTGGTAAAGGGTAGTTGTCCTTTAATGAAGCTTTGTTTAAATTCCTGAAGTCTATACAAAGCCTGATTTCTCCAGTCTTTTTCCTAACTGACACCAGATTAGATACCCACTCAGAATATCTAATAGGGACAATAATACCAGCATCGTGCATCTTCATGATTTCTTTCTTAACCAATGGCAACTGGACAGGGTTGATTCTGCGCAGTTTTTGTTTGAATGGTTTTTGGTTTTCTTTAAGAGGGATTTTGTGCTGTATTATTTCAGTGTCATAGGATTTAAGATCTTCGTAACTCCATGCAAAAACATCAGAAAATTCTTTAAACAGCTCTAAGTATTTGAGTTTAATGTGAGCTGGTAGAGTTTTAGATAGTTTGATCAATCTCGGTTTTTCCTCACTGCCTATATTACATTCCTCCACTTCAGTTTCCACAGGTTCCAGTCTTGGTTTGTTGGCCACATCATCAAAATCAAACAGTTCTTCTAGAGGGGCCAAACCCTTGGGCAGACTATCAGTACTAGAATGCAGAGTTTCCATTTCTTCTGTTTTAGGTTCTGGACTTAATTCTGTTTGGTGTGTAGATGTGATAGTCTGAAGGTTTATATCTACCAGCTGTGGAGATGGTTCTTCTTCGCCAAGAAAATTTTCTTCGCTGCAGTCTGTATCATAGTCTGAATCTGAACTATGGGGTTCAAACTCATTTCTGAATTGCATGAAGTCTTCTATTTGTTTATCTCCATCAAATACCTGCCAATATTTCCTGTTATCTGGGATAGCTGGTCTGAATTTTATCTGAGAGGTGTCATCATACAGCATTGGGCAGGTTCTAGCAGCAAAGGCTAAATTGTGGGCTGCAATGTTTCTTTTTCTTGGGACAAAAGATAAGGTGTGCTCCTCAAATGTTCTCAAAAGATCAATGACATCGTTTCTGTAGGCCCTAAGTCTGGGGTGATTTGCGTTGTACTCCCCATTGACTTGCCTAATGATTAATTCAGAATCCCCATATACATTGATTCTCTTGGCACCTAATTTTTTCAAAAGATGCAAGCCTAAGAGAAGGGATTCATATTCTGCTATGTTGTTGGAACACTGAAAGTTTAATTTACATGAGATACATTCTGTATGATTGTTTTCAGTGTTATTGATCCAGACACCTGCACCAGCATTTGTTTTGGTGCATAACCCATCAAAGTACATAGTCCAGAGAGGCAGATTTTCCGTTTGATGAATGGACTTTGTATCATTTGATTCCTCAAGTGCTTCATTGGGTTGAGGACTGTCTTTCTGACTGTCAAGTTTTAAGTTAAAAGGAATGATAACTTGGAGTTCAAGACCTGTGTTAAGTTTGCTAGGATCTTCAGACACAATAGACCGTTTCGGCATTTCAGCGTTGTGTTCCTCCTCTTTTATTTCAACCATCGATTCTATTGAACCAATTTGTTCTGTGAGTGCTTCATTATTGAACATGATAAAAGAATCAAGGCTCGTGTTTATAGCATAGAGAGGGGAGTTTTGAGGCCGATCCTGACTTGTTACTGTGTACTGCATGTGAGATTCCCTATAAAGCCTCCTAGTCTGATTGAAAACAGGGATGGTTGCATAGGCCATGTCCATTTGCATGGTCCCCTGTAACTTACCCCCCAAGATCGTGATAAAAGCATTCCATACTTTGGGGGGACATCAGCCACCACAACATCCATGACTAAACATTTGGCTGGGATTTGAGCTAAATTAACACAGAGATCTTTAATCAATCCTAGACACTTAACTCTTCTTGAGTCAAAAGAGTACAGATCTTTGTAAGGTCTGGTAATTTCAAGACCCAGGCCTTCCATTACAGCTTTTGGCATTAAATTATGGGAAGCACCTGAGTCATGCATAGCATTATGGAGAATTTTGTCATGAATGTTTAAGCTTACATAAAAGGGAGGGACGGAACCTTCCTGGAATTTTCCTTCAATCTTTGGACCAAAAATAAGCTCTGGTTGGTCATCACTAAGATTGAGAGTATCTTCGTTATCTTCTAAGTTTAAAGCCTTCAAAATTTTGGATCTATATACATGTTGGGCAGCTAACTCAGTCAAAGGAACAGAAATTTTGATCTTTGAGATTTCCTGTTCTAGGCTAAAAAGGTTTTGACTCTTTAAAACATTGGTTTCGGCCTTGTTTACTGCCACTTTATCAGCAATAACAGCTTGCCGATTTGGTTTATCTACAATTGGAACAGTTGTTCTACCAGGAGTACTAACTGAAGTGCTAGTACTACTAATGTTTGCACTCTGTTTTTCGATGTTTTGAGTGTCTTTCTCTTTATCATTACCAGAATCTACAGCCACCGTTTTGTCCTTTTGTTTGATTGTTTTAGACTTGGTTGCAGTGCTGTTTTGAGAAGGTTTGTCAGAGGTTTTATTGTTGGGGGTTTCTTGATTAGATCTACTTCTGAGTTCATATTCCCTTGAAGGCTCTATGACAGCGTTCTCCATGTTTTGATAGCTATTCTCATTATCATCTCTTATGTCATCATAAGGTGTATAAAGACCTTGTTTATTATCATAATGAACCTCAAAGTCATCATCATCTACCCCAAATAAGTTTATATCATCTTCCTCTGTTATTTGATCTGTTTGTTCAACCTCACTTAAAAAGTTCTGATGAAAGGGAGGAATGACCTGCTGATCATCTTCCCTGGGTCTGTTTGGAGGCTGATTTCTTCTAAGATTCTGATTCTGGTTTTGATTTCTGTTTTGAGGAGCGTTTTGATTTAGACTTGCTTGTGCTCTCTCTAGAATGCTCATTTTCTTCATCATTTCTTCCATCATTCTCTCCATCTTCGAGCTCAAAGTAGAAGGGGTGGATTCCTCTCTAAAAGATACTCTCTTTTCAGCTTTCATCCTTGCTCTCTTCTCCATGAGGTTTACCTCCACAGAAAGAGCACCTATTTGCATATCTTCAAGGGTTGCAAAGACTCTTTCTCTGAGTGAATAAGTCATGTCTGGATCAAACCCTTCAGGGAATTTGTTTAAGGCTGATCCCTGAGGGGGTTTCAGTTCAGGGGAAAGTGCATTATACACACTGTTGAATCTGGTACAATAAGCTTGTACACTTTCCCCAGGGTTCCTATGGAGATTATTATAGTCGGCAAGGACTTGGAGAGGGTTTTTCCTTACTTCCCATTTGTTTAAGAATGTTTGATGGAAGGTTTGGAGATCGTTAATACTGTGGGGGGTTAAACCTTTAAACCATTTTCTCACTTCTCCCCCCAAACTTTGAGCAAACAATCTGATTTTGACAGATTCATTATCGATTTCATTTCTGTCAAAGTAGTCATTCATCTTATCCACATGCTGAGATGTTGTTATGGTATTGTTAGCATCGTATAATGGAATTTTGGACTGATAGTCCTGTGGAAGGTTGACTAATGGTACAGGAAGGACTAAAGGAGCATACCATGCTGCCATGATATGTGGTGGGGGTGTATTTACAAGAGGAGGTGTGGGTTGAAGTGGAGTGGTTTGAACAGTGGATGAAAGATGAACAGAAGTGGATGGAACAGCAGTAGATCTCTGAGCTGATCTCAGATGAGAGACACCTAGATTATGTAAGAAATGTAAATCAGGAGGTGTTGATTCTCTATTCCCAAGAGTTTCACTTGTTTCGGGAGATGAAAGTGTAGGCTCAGAATCTAACTGATCTAAATCACCAAATGACCTAGTTCTGAATGGGTTTAATAAGTCAATTTGTGATTCATGAAGAGCTGAAAGGTTTTCAGGGACTGAATTGGCTCTTAGGGGTGGTCTGAAGATAGTTGAGGGTTGTATCCTAGGAGACTTCCTAAGAATTCTTTCTGGGTTATCAACTATTTCAGGAGGATCTGGGTCAGGATGGGCTCTAGTGTGAATCTTTTTAGGAGCCACAATGTTTATGTGATTAGACCCAACTAAACAAGAGAAGTTCAACCAGATATGACAATCTTTAGACGGTTAACTAATCTGTTTTCTCAATTCGAATCCTACAACCTTCTAACTGAGTTTGAATGTCGTTATAATGATAAGGGTTCTTCCCAGTGGAGTCTTAAGGTCTGTTCAGGATGGTGGAGTCGCCAGGTGGAAGGTTCAAAGTATTTTCCAAGGAGTACACTGTCCACCACAGTGTTCATGAAACATTCCTTTTCAGAGATATCTCGAAACACAACAAACTCTAACCAGAGATTGACTGGGAGGGCCTTCACCAGATATGTCACCCCTAAAGAGGATGAGATCCAGAGGCTACCTGGCCCTTTCCAGACTCTGTCTAAGAGTATAGGGTAAAACACATCAAAGACGTATACAAGATATCAAAACTAGTGTTTTACTACCAATCTGAAATGTTTTTGGTATTTTCTGAATTGTTTATATTTGTGGTTTTTAAAAGAATGTCCTAACTTTGCCTCAAAACTTAGCTACGGTTATGAAACAAAGACAGTCTATCCTTATGGCTAAGCTAGCTGATTTTCCAAGGTTAGATAAAAACTTAAAAGAATCCTAGGATTGACCTAGTTTGTCACTGATTCAATTGATCTTCATCTTAATTACCATTTTCTTGGCAGTGCTTAAAAAGGTTGCTTATGACTCTCAAGGTGTTAGGAGTTTCTGGGTTTGCAACGCAAGATTTTTATGAATAGATTTGAAATAGATTTGAATGTAAAAGACTCTAAGTTGTCCCCAGCGGAGTCGCCAGAAATGTTAGGTCTCTGTAACAAGCAAGATTGGCAAAGTCCGATCAGAGAGTTAACATCATTTCAACCAACTTTGGGATTCTAGGATCTAGCCCTCCTGAATCCGGAGAGGGATCTCTCCAATATGTACAAAGATGGATATTTTCTTTGAAGTTTAGGGTGATGATCTTAGGCTAGTTATGAAGGCCAAAGGTTTTGTTTGGTTTCCTCAGATGGTTGAACATAGTTGCTGTCTGAGACGGAAAGATCTATATGCAAATAGGTTCAAAGGTGAGAAGTTGCAAGTGAACAGAATAAGCTTTGATTCTAAAGAAAGATGATGGCAAGTTTTCAATCCATTGGGCTATGGAGTCATAATAGAATTTAATTGAAACATCCAGGTTCAAGAGTAATCTATGGGGCAAGTCATCTAGGCCTAAGGATCTCTTTAAAGTTTGATTTATGGAATGGGGTGATACAACAAGAAAGGGAATTAACAGATGCAGAACAAAGAGCAAGATCGGTAAGTACTGAAACTATGTTGACCTTTGACCGAGACGCAAGAAAAACACTAATAAGTCAAACTAGGATGCAGTGATACATAAAACTATCAAATGTGACTACACTTCTAATAGACAGTTAAAAAGTAAGGAAACTTAAAGCAACCTTTGGAAGCAGAGACTAATGGGCAGGGCTCACCTTTCTCCTCATCTTAGTTTTTATTTACTTAGTTACTTCCAAGACAATCACCAAGATAACACGGAATGGCCCAAGATCTGATAAGTACTTTGAAACTAGTCAGCTTTTGACACATCCTAAGGGAAACAGACAAATAGTTGAGAAAACAAGAAAGGGACTCAGGGCTAACCTTTGATTTCCTCAATTCATTCTTTACACAACATACATGAAAGTAACATTTAAAAATAACATTCAGCAGTGACGAAAAGATGAGGGAACGCCAGCATCTCTGTGCTTAGACTGAATTAAATCATTTCTAAATAACACAATTAGAATAAAACATTGGGATAAAGATTTTTCAGCCAGAGAAGGTCACTGATGCACAGCAAACTCTAACACTGTTTAAACTGTTCTTTACAGTGGAAAATGAAAACAAATTGAAAACATAAATAAAATGACAAGTTACAGTGAGAATAACATCACCATCAGCATAGACCAGGATCCCATAAATCATCTTGTATTGATTGCTTCAAACCGGTTACAATCTTCAAATCCAATGTTTTAATTCACCTCTCTTCACAACCTAGTCTATCTGTTACAAGCAGAGCTCCAAGGGCCCATGAAAACACTATTTACAGTCAAGATTTTTCCACTCAGAAACAGCTACAGCGCTTCAGCAATTACATTGACAACCAACTAATCCAACCCCTCACTCATCTTCTTCTGGAGTATTTATAGAAGGATGAGGAGGTGAGATCTGATAAAAAGATCTCAAACACAATCAATGCAGAATTAATGTCTTCCTGACCCCGTGAGGTTCGATGAAGAAATTCTACAGGTGTTACATTGCATTAATGTGTTTATACTTAAGAAGTAAGCTCGAAGAGAGCTTATATTGACCTTTGAGGCTCTGCGTACTGTTAGGGTTACTCTGCAAACATTCTGTCGTTGAAATCTGGTGCAGTAATAACTTCTTTGGTTGTTCGAGGCATAATATCTGATCTTGTTCAATAAATTCATCCTCTGATTGAGCATTCTGAGGCAATAGGTGGCACTGTGGTGGTTGAGGAATCAATTCCCCTCAAAGTATGGCGGTGGAGGCGATCTGTCTGATGAACACTTTTAGGTTTTGCTTTAATCCGTGTTCTGAGCCGGGGATTAGGCTTTTGATAACCGTCTTAGCCGTAATCCCCACCAATTTATTCATAAAACCGCTGCTCTGGTTCATTTTACCTTCAAAACCTGATACTCTTTCTCTGCTCTGACATCGATGGCATTCTTCGAGCTTTACAGGGATGTGCGGCAACCAAATCTCATGAAACTTTTTTGATATCATTGTTCTTCTTCGTATGATCGATTCCCTGGATTAATCGGAAGGACTGGAGTCGTCACTCTCATCCTTTAGATCTTCATAGAACACGAAGAAAAAACCTTAAAAACCTGAAAAAATTAAGAAAAATGAGGAAATCCTGCGTTATATGGATAGACTGCATCGGAGGGCGTGCGGGAAAAAGGAGCGATCAGAGCCGTTGATCGTATGGCAATCAACGGTTGGGAGCAAACTGAACAGTCAATGGGGAAAAAGGTGGACTGTACAATGGAATCGGGAGAGTGAATGTAGACCTTCGATCTACAGAGATCGACGGCGGGGATTGGCCTTTAAACGCGCCGGGGAAGATTTAATCGGGCGGGCGAATTTGTTAAAGGGTGAGCGGGAAAGGCGATCAGGGACCGTCGGATGGGAGGGCCCAGATCCGACGGCGGGGATGAATCCCGCTGCATGGCCATAGGACGAGGTTTAACGCGTGGGCAATAGACATGGCACGGCGGTTTTGGGATGAAGTGGCGAACACGTGTCGGCCAGCGTGTGGGATCGCTGGCCGACGGTATAAAACCGCTCCCGGACGAAAGGTGGTGCGGGCACAAAACCGGTGGAAATGGAAAACAGCGCGGCGAAGGGGGGTCCACCAGATGAGGGGTACACTCCGCACCGTTGATCCGTGGGACAGATCGACGGCTGAGTTTTAATATGATTTTCTTTGGTGGAAAAATAAAATAAACCCGACTTTGCATTTTACAAAGGTTTTCAATGTTTTCGGGTAATAAATTATTTCTGAGGGTTAAGCGCCTGGCGGTCTTAGCACACGGTTCTGGCGTGGGGACATATGGATGGAGAGAAAGCAGGAGCTTAGCCTGAGGGGCTAAAGCCTAACGCATAGAAACGTATGTTTTTCTATGGTTTTTGAATGATTTTTGCAAGAGGAGAAAGGTTCCGATAGGTCAAAAAGTGAGTTTTTACCCTTAGGATATGAGATTATTGGAGGGGTAAGGAATATAAAAGGGTTTGATGGGGTTTTTATGGATGAAAGGAGACTTGAAGAAATGAGGGAAAGATGGAAGAAGGGGAGAGGAAAAAGGAAGGGAGGATGCAATGATATTCCAGTTAAGTTTTCATGGAACGGAGGAGGCGAGAGGATGAAGAGTATGTAGAACCAATCAGTAGTTTGTGATCTTACCAACAGTCTTCAAGCACCAACAAGTTTCAGGATTGAATTTGTTTCTTGAAGGCTGCAAAGAATATTTGGCCACCAACTGATATAATTGAAAAAATATAGGTGGCTAACACAATGTATATGGGGATTCTGAATTAATCATTAGGCAAGTTAATGGGGAGTATAATGTAAATCACCCCAGAATTAGAGCCTATAGGAATGATGTCATGGATCTTTTGAAAACATTTAAGGAGTCCACACTGACTTTTGTCCCAAGAAAAAGAAACATTGCAGCCCACAATTTAGCCTTTGCTGCTAGAACCTGCCCAATACTGTATGATGACACCTCTCAGATAAAATTCAGACCAGCTATCCCGGATAACAAGAAATATTGGCAGGTATTTGATGGAGATAAACAAATAGAAGACTTCATGCAATTCAGAAATGAGTTTGAACTCCATAGTTCAGATTCAGATTATGATACAGACTGCAGTGAAGAAAATTTTCTTGATGAAGAAGAACTGTCTCCACACCTTGTAGATATAAACCTTCAGACTACCAAACTTAGAAACCAAGCAGAATTAAGTGCAAAATCTGAAACAGAGGAATTGGAAACTCTGCATTCTAAGGATGATAGTTTGCCTAAGGGTTTGGCCCCTCTAGAAGAATTGTTTGATTTTAATGATGTGGCCAGCAAACCTAAATTGGAGCCTGTAGAAACCGAAGTAGAGGAATGTAATATAGGCAGTGAGGAAAAACCGAAACTGATTAAACTGTCCAAAACTTTGCCAGCTCCCATTAAACTCAAATATTTAGAGCTGTTCAAAGAATTTTCTGATGTTTTTGCGTGGAGTTATGAAGATCTTAAATCCTATGACACTGAAATAATACAGCACAAAATCCCTCTTAAAGAAAACCAAAAACCATTCAAACAGAAATTGCGCAGAATAAACCCTGTGCAGTTGCCATTGGTTAAGAAGGAAATCATGAAGATGCATGACGCTGGTATTATTGTCCCTATTAGATATTCTGAGTGGGTATCTAATCTGGTGTCTGTTAGGAAGAAGACTGGAGAAATCAGGCTTTGCATAGACTTTAGAAATTTAAACAAAGCCTCATTAAAGGACAACTACCCTGTGCCCAAGATGGATCATATTTTACAAATCGTGGTGGGGTCTAAAAGAATTTCTTTGCTGGATGGCTATTCAGGGTATAATCAAGTCTTAGTCCACCCTGATGATCAATTAAAGACAGCTTTTACTACACCATGGGGCACTTTCATGTATGTTAAAATGCCTTTTGGTCTAATGAATGCTGGAGCAACCTTTCAGAGAGCCATGGACATAGCATTCTCGGAAGAATTGGTTTTCTTCATCATTATCTATCTTGATGATGTAACTGTGTTTTCTAAAACAGATGAAGAACACTTACAACATTTGAGGAAATTTTTCGAGAAGTGCAGAAAGTTTGGGATATCTTTGAACCCTAATAAGACTTTATTTGGTCTCCAAGAAGGTAAACTTCTTGGGCACATCATTTCAGAAGAGGGCATAAAGATTGATCCCATGAGGATTGAGGCCATATTGCAAATCTCTCATGCTCGAAACATCAAAGAGTTGCAGTCTTTCATTGGAAAGATAAAATTTTTGAGAAGGTTCATCCCCAACTTGGCTGAGCTCCTTAGGAATATCACACACATGCTTAAAAAGGAGCAAGGGGTAAAATGGACCTCAGAAGCAAAGACATCCTTTGAGCTGGTGAAACAAGCGTTAACCAAGACACCGGTTCTCATAAGTCCCGATTTTTCAAAAGATTTTTATATCTTCTCATTTGCATCAGAACATATCATAGCTGTTGTCCTTTTACAGAAAAATTCACAAGGACAAGAGCAGCCCATTGCATTCTTTAGCAAGGCATTGAGGGATGCCCCTTTGAAATATAACATTATGGAAAAACAAGCTTTTGCTTTCGTAAAGGCTTTGAAAGACTTCAGAGTATACATCCTTCACTCACACACCATTGCCTTTGTCCTAAATTTGGTTGTAAAAGACATTCTAACCCAGGATCCAGACGGTAAAAGAGGTAAGTGGATTGCAGTTATTCTTGAATATGATCTAGAAATAAAACCCACTAAGCTCATCAAAGGTCAAGGTCTAGCTAAATTAATGGCTGAATCAAATTGTGAACTTCTTGATATTAATATGATCGATGCTTTGGATAACCAAGAAGAATCCTCAACTCCCATTGTTGAAGATCATTTTGCGAATTCTCCTTGGTATACTGATATTGTTTATGTTTTGCTTAACTTAAATACACCTCCTGGTTTATCCAAAACAAAGGCAAGATTCCTAAATTTAAAAGCTATAAACTATTGCATTATTGATAAATGTCTTTATTGGAAAAATGCAAGTGGTATATTGCTTAAATGTTTGCCTAAGTTTGATGCAGGAAAGATTAAGCAGGAATTCCATGAAGGAGAGTGTGGAGGCCATTTGTACTGGAAGTCAACAGCCAACAAAATTTTGAGGGCTGGTTTCTATTGGCCCACTCTTTTTTCTAATGTACACAAACTGACTACTACTTGCCATAAATGCCAATTGTTTGAGGGCAAGAGAAAGTTATTACCCCTTCCTCTGCATCCAATTACTGTAGAAACCCCTTTTCAACAATGGGGTCTTGACTTCATAGGAGAAATCCATCCACCATTCTCTGCCCAACACAGGTGGATTCTTACCACCACAGACTATTTCACTAAGTGGATAGAAGCCATTCCTTGTAGGCAGGCCAATGATTCGGTTATCATCAAACTCATAGAAACCAATATCCTTTCCAGATTTGGCTGTCCTACCAAGATCATCACAGATAATGCAGCAGCATTTGGATCAAAGAAAATGGTGGAATTCTGTCGCAAATATCAGATAACATTGGGACACTCCACAGCCTATTACCCCCAAGGTAATGGACTTGCAGAGTCTTCCAACAAAAGCTTAGTGAACATAATAAAGAAACTGTTGGAGGACAACAAGAAGTCTTGGCACACAAAGCTGATCCATGCACTTTGGGCTGACAGATTAACATTGAAAAAATCCATTGGTATGTCACCCTTCCAGCTTGTGTATGGTACAGATGCAATTTTTCCTAACAGCCTTGGTGTACCAGTTATGAAGTTAATTCAAGAGTTGCAGACTGAAGAAAATGACATAATCAGAAGAATAAATCAGACCATTCATCTTCAGCAAACCAGAGAGGAAGTATACAACAAAGCATTGCAGAAGCAAGACAATATCAAGAAGATATTTGACAGAAGAACAAAGGCCAGCAACTTCAAGATTGGGGACAAAGTTTTAAAGTGGGACTCAAAGAGGGAAGACAAGGGAAAGCATGGTAAATTTGACAATCTATGGCTTGGCCCTTACTCTATTCATTCAGTTGCTGGAAACAATGCATTCTTCTTACAAGAGCTGAATGGAACAGAATTGTTTGGGGGTCCTGTCAATGGCAGGATGCTTAAGAATTACCTTTCTTAAACCATTTTATGTTTTGAAGCCTTTTACCTTTTTTTTTGTAAACATTTCATCCATCATTGCATTCAAAGTTATGAAAAATCAAAAAATACAAAAACAAAGAAAGAAATAAAAGAGGACAGAAATGAAAAAAAGAAAGGCAAGGCCCCATGCCAAAAAGAGAAATAAATCTGAAAGTGTGCAAGCTCAAATGCCACTCCTCAAAACACACTTCTAATTAGTCAAACTGTTTAATCTTGACTAATTAGCTTTCAATTTTCTGCTGATAGGGTAGCGAATTTGATTTGCCAAACTGTTTAATCTTGGCTCATCGGTAGATAGATTAGGATAGAAATTAAGGTTCAAACAAACTCAAAATCTGAACCAAAGTTTCCAAAGAGAGATGACTCAAAGCTGTTTTATTGTCTGAGTCATAAAAGAGAAAAACTGGTTCTAAAAGAGACAAACTTGAACCGGAAGGAAAATCATAAGGCTTGACTCAAGAAAAAGTAAGCAATAGAGCGAAAAGGAAGAGGCCATAATAAGAAACTTTAGATCTTAAGCCTTCCTATTTTGATTTGTTCAATTTACGCAAATAATAATCTATGTGCGGCTTGTTCTTATACCATAGATCATAACAAAGTGCGCTTCGGCTCAATCTTGACTTGACTATTTTTAAATTACATTGTAGAATTTGAGAATGAAATTTTGTTGAGTGACCAAAGCTCCCAGACGATGGAGCTAGGTGATATTTTGAGCTCAAGCTGACTTTGTCTGAGTTCGAAGGGGCCAAAAAAGGAGTAGAAATAGATTATATTTCCTACTTTCAAAAGAATAAAATGTTGTGAAAAGCGTTTTCCAATCCAAGTGCACTCTAAATGAAGAAAAAATGTTAGATCAGTAGGATTGGGTAGGTAGAAAGTTGTATTGATGAAGTCCATTTATCTTTCATGACTGATGTTATTTTTCAGAAGCAGAGCAAGAGAAATCTAATGGATGAGGCAACTGATCAGCCTCCCAGAGAAATCAAGTCTGAATTCTTGATGCCTTCAGGAAGGCACCATCCCCAAGTGGAGCCGCTGTTATCCACCCATATTTTTCCTATCATATCAGTTGGTGGCTAAATATTCTTTCCAGCCTTCAAGAAACAAATTCAGTTCTGAAGTTGTTGGTGCTTGAAGTCTTTTGAAACCATAAACTGCTGATTAGTTCTTCATACCTGTCCTCCTCCCAGCCTCTGATATTCCATGAAACTCCAAGTCAAATACTGCTGCATCCCTTTTCCTCTCCCCTCCCTTGCTTCCATCTTACCTTCATCCTCCAATTTCCTTTTATTCATAAGAACCCCACGAAACCATATTTTATTCCTTATCCCTTCATTAATCTCATTTCCCAAGGTTAAAAACCCATTTTTTAACCTTATTGGAATTATATTTCCTTTTGAAATTCTTTGGAGAACCATAGAAAACACATGTTTCTATGCGTTAGGCTTAGGCCCCTCAGGCTAAGCCCCCTGCCTTTTCTTCCTCTACATGCCCGAGCGCCAGGACCAGCCCCTCAAGTCCTAAGGCGCTAAACCAAAATGTAATCTCCTATCCGTCCTTTTTCCTTTAAAAACATTCGAAAACCCATCTTTTATAAGGTTTTGGCGTAAAATATTAAATCACATGTTTTATTGCCCCAAACCCTTCTTAGCCGTCAATCTGCTCCCCAGATCCGACGGAGCGGAGTGAGCCCTACCTGGTGGACCCCTCTCCCCTGCGCCCTTTTCCATGAAACCGTGGTTTTCATCCCGCACCACTTTTCGTCGGGTGGCAGTTTTCTCCCGTCGGCCAGCGATTCCATACGTCGGCCGACACGTGTCCTCCGCCCCATTCCAAAACCGCTGCGCTATCACATCACCCACGCATTATCCTTTGGACCATATCCCCGCAGCGGGATTCACCTCCCCCATCAGATTTGGGCCCTCCCATCTGACGGTCGCTGATTGCCTCATCTGCCCGGCCTTTAACAGACTTGTCTACCCGTTAACTACCCTCGGTGCGTTCGAAAACCGATCTCCGCCGTCGATCTCTGCAGATCGATGGTTCTCATGCAATAACCCGATTCCATTGTACAGTCCACCTTTTCCTCCGCTGACTTTCCGAAACGCTCCCGACCGTTGATCGCAATACGATCAATGGCTCCAATTGCTCCGTTTTCCCACACGCCCTCCAATGCAGATTTGTCCATATAACGCAGGATTTTCTCATTTTGTTTGTATTTTGCAGGTTTTTAAGGTTCTTCCATCGTATTTTAGGAAAAACTGAAAGACGAGGGTGACGACTCCCGTTCTTTCGATTCATCCAGAGGATCGACCGCAGGGTGAAGAACAATGTTATCAACAAGGTTTCATGAGCCTTGGTTGTTGCACATCCCTGTAAAGCTTGAAGAATACCGTCAAAGCCACGCAGAGAAAGAGTATCGGATATTGAAGACAACAATGAACCAGAGCAGCAGATTAGCGGACAAATTGGTGGGGATTACGGCTAAGACAGTTAATCAAAAGCCTAATCCCCGACTCAGAACATAGATTAAAGGAAAACCTAAAAGTGTTCATCAAACATACTGCCTCCACCACCATACTTTGAGGCAAATTGATTCCTCAACCACCGCAGTGCCACCTATTTCCTCAAAATGCTCATTCAGAGGCTGAATTTATTGAACTAAAATTGAATCCATTGTGCTGAGCATTGGGGAAGTTATTACACTGAATTTAATGACGAATGTTTGCGGAAGTAACCCTAATAGTGCGAGCCCTCAAAGGTCAACAAAAGCTTCTTCGGCTTACTTCACAAGTATAAACACATTAATGCGGTGGAACACATATAATTTCTTCATCGAGCCTCCAAGGGCCGGAAGGCCATTAATTACGCATTAATTGTATTTGAGATCTTTGTTAGATCTCACCTCCTCATCCTTCTATAAATACTTAGGTAGAAGATGAGTGAGGGGTGGATTGTTATGTTGTTAATGTAATTCTTTGAAGCATTGTAATAATTGACGGAAAACTCTTGACTGTAAATAGTGGTTTCATAGGCTCTTGGAGCTCTGCTTGTAACAGATAGGTTAGACTGTGAAAAGAGATGAATTAAAACATTGGATTTGAAGATTGTAACCGGCTTGAAGCAATCAATACAAGCAGATTTATGGGATCCTGGTCTATGCCGATGGTGATGTTATTCTCACTGTAACTTGTCATTTTCTTTCCGTTTTCAATTTGTTTCATTTCCACTATAAAGAACAGTTTAAACAGTGTTAGAGTTGGTTGTACACCAGTGACCTTCTCTGGCTGAAAAATCTTTATCCCAATGTTTTCTCCTTATTGTGTTATTTAGAAATGATTTAATTCAGTCGAAGTACAGAGATGCTGGCGTTCCCTCATCTTTTGATACGGTGAAATGTTATTTTTAGATGTTACTTTCAATATATGTTGTGTAAGGAATGAATTGAGGAAATCAAAGGTCAGCCCTGAGTCCCTTTCTTGTTTGCTCAACTATTTGATTTTTTCCCTTAGGATGTGTCAAAAGATGACTAGTTTCAAAGTACTTATCAGATCTTAGGCCATTCTGTGTTATCTTTGTGATTGTCTTGGAAGTAACTAAGTAAGATTATGAGGATCATGGTGAGCCCAGCCCACTAGTTTCTACTCCAAAGGTTGCCTTCAAGTTTCCCTTCGTTTTTATTTGTATTCTATTAGAAGTGTATCAAAGGCTGGATAGTTTCAAAGTACTTACCAGATCCTGGGCTACTCTTTGTTCTGCATCTGTCATTTCCCTTTCTGATTGTACCACTCCATTCCATAAATCAAGCCTAAAGAGATCCTTAGGCATAGATGACTTGCCCCATAGATCACTCTTGAACCTGAATGTTTCAATTAAACCCTCTTATGACTCCATAGCCCAATGGAGTGAAAACTTGCCATCATCTTCCTTCATGATCAAAGCTTATTCTTTTGCTTGCAACTTCTCACCTTTGAACCTATTTGCATATAGATCTTTCCGCCTCAGACAACAATTATGTTCAACCATCCGAGAAAACCAAACAAAACCCTCGGCCTTCATAACTAGCCTAATATCATCATCCCAAACTTCAAAGACAATATCCATATTTGTGCATATTGGAGAGATCCCTCTCCAGATTTAGGAGGGCTAGATCCTAGAATCCCAAAGTTTGTTGAAATGATGTTAACTCTGTAATCGGACTCTACCAATATTGCTTGTTACAGAGACCTAACACCTCCCACAAAGTCGAAGGAAATTCTTTCCCATGAACGGGTGGGTACAAGGGATTTTATATACCCTATTTCCTGTTACTAGGCTTGTTGGTACAACAAAGCATCCTCTTGTGAACCTAGCTACCTATTCTTGAATATTGGCCCAATACACATACCTCTATAAGTTGTCCATTGTCTTCCCTACATCATAGTTTCCTACAACCTTAGAGGTGTGAGCATCTCTAATCAACTGCTATCGATCACTTTTAGGAACACATAAATTATCAAACTTGTAGAGTACTATGTCCCAGAGGTGGTATTCAACAGTGTTGTCACCATAATGCACATGACTCTCTCTAAAGCTATTGAAACACCTCCTTAAACTCCTCATCCTCTGAATATGCCCCTCTAGATGCGTCATGGGTGAATGGCTCCATGTGCATCATAGTTCTCAAAGTTGTGATATTTGATGTGGGTGACCTTGAAAGCATGTCGGGCAACTTGTTTGTGATTCCATTATTATACTTTATCAGTAAATGAAACTGTTATAGAAACCCTATTAATTGTAAATCTTCGTATGGTGTAGCTTACTTTGGGCCTACCAGTACTATAGTGGTTAGTGATCTATGTGAATTATTGTCTCCTTCCCCTTCGGATAATGTTTCCAATTTTTTATATATTACACCAAGGCATAGAGATCCTTTTCATAGGTATGGTAATTAAGAAATTACCCATGAAATTCTTCAGAATGGTTTCCTCCTAGCATAAATATTTCTCCCATAGAATACCTACTTGCATATGTATCCACTTTGAAGATTTGTTGGAAGCTCAATAATGCTAGAATTGGTTCATGACCGATCTTCTTCTTTGGCTCCTTAAAGGCCCTCTTTTGACCCTTTCCCCACTGAAAATTCTTGCCACTTATTTTTATGGCATGGAGTGGTGTTGCTACCACTGAAAACAAGGCTATGAATTTCAGTAGGTATTGTGTTTCCCTGAAAAAACTCCTAACCTCAAAAAAATTAATAGGCATCAACCATTTAATGATGGCATCCATCTTTCCAGGATCTCTTTTCAACTCTCATCCATTTATTGCATACCCAAGATATACCTAATACAATTGTGCAATCTCACACTTTTTGAGATTTTCTAGTAGTTAGTGCTTCTTTAATGTCCATATCACTTGCATCAAATCTGATATGTTCTCCTCTAAGGTAGCAGTGTATACCAGTGTTAGGAACGTGTTACCTTCTTTGCATGACTAGTTCCATGCACGATACATATGCACGAGGTGTAGTGGAGGGGTCATAGGGGCGAAGTAGCCCCCCTGTACGAGGTTCGGGGAAGCACCCTAAAAAACATATTGGGTCGATTTTATGTCCATGATTTTTAGGTGCATGATGGCTTTTCTCATGGTTTTCTAGATTCGGTCAAAGGCACTACAATTATATTCTAATCTAGGGTTAATGGATTAGTGTTTTATGAATTTTATGACATGTATATAATTTATAGTAAAATTGTATTGGAACATAATGAAAAATCAATAAGGTTTTCCCAGTGTTGGGTTGCAAGAGAAAGATATATGTGTATATTTTTTTTTTGACATTGTATATTTTCTATGAGTTTTAATAATTTGTTCGTAGGTATTATCTGTATAAGGGTAAAACCTACATTTGGTATCAGAGGAAGTTTAGCTTCGAGGGAATGCCTTTATGGCTAAGTATTTTTGCTCGAGCCTGCAGTAGACCCGGTTATAATGGGAGATCTGCAAGATCAATTCTTATGGTGAAAGGAAATGGCGAAAAATGAAATAATAGAGATCGAGAAATTCAACAGATAAAATTTTGAGTTGTGGAAGGTCAAGATGGAGGATATGTTGGTAGATAAAGATTAGTGGATCAATGTGGATCCAAGTACTAAACCAACAACAATGTCCACAAAAGACTAGACCAATTTGGATCAGAATGAAAAGAGCACAAAACAATTGTGTGCCTCAGATTTAGTATTACTAAATGTTTCAAGAGAAGGTACAACAAAATATTTTTGGGAGACGTTAGGGGCTTTGTATTAGTCTAATTCCATAGTAAATTACCAGATGTGTTACCCTTCACGAGCTCACTACAATCAAACAATAGAATGTTGGGTATGTGTTATATTATTTCCACGACTAAGCATGCGCGGGGGGGTAAGAGGAGGGGCGACAGCCCCCACTTTGCGCTGGGCTCAACGGGGGGTCACAGGGGGGGTAGTAGCCCCCCCTGTCAGGGTCTGGGGCAGCACCCCAGCGAAAATTTTTGGTCCTTAATTTCTGGTGGGTGGTCCGCGCCCATGGTTTTGTGCATGGTTTTTCACATGGTTTTGGGGTACGATGGTTTTTAGCCCCTGGTATTTTTGTAGATCCGGTCAAGGGAACTACGGTTATGTTCTAATCTAGGGTTAATGGATTGGGGTTTATGTATGCTTCGGCATGTATATATATGTGTTGTAACACTAAAAGGAATATAATGAAAAATCAAGCTGGTCATCTCGATTTGGGATCCAGGGGAAAATCTCTGTGTTTATCTGTTTTATGTTTTATGCTCTCGCTATTGTTTATTTTCTGTTATAAGATTCATATGTAGATAATTTCTGTTCAGGGTTAAAACCTACATAGAACGAAATGTGTTGTCTATCCATGTACTCATGACAAAACCAAAATGTGTTTCCCTTTGCAAGCTCACTGTAATAAAACAAAATAACCAAATGTGTTTCTTCTCTGCAGACTCAAACTTTAGATCAAATACAAACAAAAAAAATAGCAATCCTTCGCCAACCAAAGAGCCAACTACCCATCACATGTTACAAATTTTGTGATGAATGATACAAAGTGCCATGGGAAGTATCTTATATATAATAGTGTCAGCGGGTGTGAGGGGGGCGACTGTTGAGCAGTTTTCTACTATGGTTATCCATATCTTCGGCAAAGGCCCCCAAGATCTAAAAAAAATGAAATACCAGAAGAAAAGAGGAGAACACATTGTAAACAAAACCACAAAGAAATTTTTATTAAAACAAAGAATAGTTGTAAAAGCTACATTATGGTGGAGAATATGTCCCTTTACAAAATGTGACTTGTTACTTATATTCTTTTTTAGTTACAATACCACAAGTAAATAACATGGGTGGGTAAATACCATGGTTGAATAAATACCATAGGTGGATGTCACTTAAAAATACCATGAGTAAATTCCATGGGTGGATAAACCATGGGAGAATGAATACCGTGGGTGGATTTTACTTACAATACCATGGGTGAATGTATACCATGGGTGTATTTCGTTTACAATACCATGGGTGGATACCACTTACAATACCATGGGTAAATTCCATGGGTGGATAAATACCATGGGTGGATGAATATCGTGGGTAGGTTCCACTTCCTATTCGGATCATTCCTCCATTCTTAAGAAGCGATTTTCCCCATTCTGTGAAGTTTCCTCCTAAGAATCCTTTGTTGAATATAAAGAGCCACTAAAGTGAAGGGTTTTGTGTGGTTAACTCATAACCATGATGAATGGAGATCTGAGGATAGAGATACCCTCTAATGTGTGTCCCCAACTATGATACTGACAATGTGTGGCCTATAAAATGGACTTTGATATAGCGTGGGTTTGTGTATGATTCATAACCATGACAAACGAAGATCTGAGGATAGAGATACCTTGTAATTCTTATGACCAACTATGATACTAACAATGCGCGACCTAGAAAATGGACTTCGATGACAAGGGTTTTGTGTGGTTGACCCATAATTTTGGGTTTGTGGGTGACCCATAACTGTGATGGTGGCTTTTCTGGTAGATTCTCCTATCCAATGAGATGTTTTAAAGGTTTCTTTCACATTAAAGACCTCTTGCTACAACTTTGTTGATAACTTCTGCTATAGGTGATGAAATCAAATTACGTCAAAGACCCATTTGAGGTATTGAAAAGATATTTCCATTGATATAAGATAATTGAAATTTTATAACCTTTGGAGTGAGAAAATTATTCATGAAACTCATGGTATACACAGCCGCGCAAAAATCCAGACATGTGTAACTTCAATTGCTCATATCTCTCAAACCAGGAAACAAAATAAAATTCCGTAAAAAACCCATTTGAGATAATAGAAAATAATTTCAAATCATCTATTTTGAACCTTATAAAACTCTCTGAAAAGTTTATATAACTTGCATGAATATTTCTGAAGATTGTTGCAAAACGTTAAAATTGAAATATGCTTCAAACCCTCATTCCCATGGAGACGTAACTTGGCTCTAATACTGTTGATCCGGATCTTGGGGGAGCCCAAAATATCTTAAAATTTTGAAATACCAGAAGAAAAGAGGATAAAACATAGTAAAATAAACCACAAATAAACCTTTTATTAAAACAGTGAATAATTGTAAAAGCTACATTGTGGTGGATAATATATATTTTTACAAAATGCGACTTGTTGATTACATCATTTTTTAGTTACAACGCCACAAGTAAATTCCATGGGTTGGTAAATACCATGGGTGAATGAATACCATGGGCAGATTTCACTTACAATACCATGGGTAAATTCGATGGGTGGATAAATACCATGATAGAATGAATACCATTGGTGGATTCCACTTACAATACCATTGGTGGATGCTGTAGAAATTATACAAACAATATGTATATCAATGGATTCAATCTGATCATGTGATATACTAAAGAAAGATAATGAATCCTTCTACAAATCGGTTGTGGAAAATAAACACAATCTCTAATCACAACAAGTAAATAAATAAGAATATCAAACCACAACACAGATATTTTCCCGGGGAAATCTTGTTGCTCAGAACCCCTCTATATTCTATTGTATATTCACCAAGGAATCATGAAACAATTACAATGCACTCTTCTCACAAGGGTCTCCTGCACCCTCACAACTGTCTCACACTGACTCGGACAAAATCGACCAACACTTAGCTAATTTCCTGCCTCTAATCATCCTACCTTTCTTGTGCAATTCATGTGGAATGAAATCCCTATTCTTTAGGAAATTCAGCCCTCCAAAACTACGCAATGCTCATGTGAAATACTATGGTTGTCTTACTGGATGTGGGAAGCCTAATAATGATACAACTAATAGTTAACATCCCTTTAACCTTTGTCTCAACTGGGTCTCCACTGGAATTGACATGCATGCAGCTATTAATAGTAAATCATCAGTTGCATGGGAGATCAATGCATGTGAATTAAATCTGATTTAATTCACTTGATCTCTCACTAGAGCAATAAAAAGTTACAACTAGTTCAACTGATTTTAACTCAATAAATTGAGTTAATTGATTTCTCATGCATTAAACTCATGCACTAACTGCAACTCTAACTACATAACTAATGGAATCACTCTGCATGCCTCACCAACCACCCTCAACTCGAAATTCATAATCTAACTCAGTTTATCACTCTCATTTAACTATTACAAGTGATTATGAGATAAGATTACATTTTATTGTCCAATTTAATTAAGGGAAAATTAAATTAGACACACAATTCTTGTTGACTTTTAAACACTTCCTCTCAACAAGAAAGGGATTATCTGCCACCCCGATCCTGCCTCTATGGTATTTGAATTTTCTCCTTGTGAGTGCTTTCGTCAAAATATATGCATCTTGATCTTCCGTGGGAATGTGCTAAATTAACATAATGCGCCTTTAAACACAATATCTGAAATGGCGGTACCAAATATATATGTGCTTGGACCTATAATGAAATACCGGATTAACCAATAGTTTAATGCAACTTTGGTTATCACAATGTAACATCGTCAGATCGATCTAAGAGCCAAACAAACCAACCAAAATCTTTCTCATCCAGATGGCTTCACATGCAGCCTGACTTGTTGCCATGTACTCTGCCTCAGCTGACCTAAATGCCACAGATCTCTTCTTCCTGATGGACCAAGAAATTATTGTCGATCCTGTGCTGAATATCCCTCCTGATGTGCTCTTTCTGTGTGATGGACTGCCTGCCAAATCTGGATCAGTGACGCCTTGAAGCTTCACTCCCTCTATCCGTATGTACCATAATCCATACTATGTAGTGCCCCTGAGATATCTCAAGACATGCTTCCTCGCCTTCCAAAAGATCTTGGTCGAATTAACCATATCTTGACTCAGCTTGTTAACTGTGTAGAAAATGTCTGGTCCGGTATTCACCGAGTACATCAGTTAACCCACAAGTTGCATGTAAACATTAGCGTCCACTACCTCACCTGAAGTAGCATCCTCCTTCCTCCAGTTTCTTGGAAGAGGAGTATCCATGGGTTTACAGCTCTACATGTGAAACTTCAAAATATCTTTGGCATACTTGCCTTGAAAGAAAAATAGATCACCATCCCGCTGCCATATTTCCAACCAAGGAAATATTGAAGGAGTCCCATGTCCTTCATCTCAAAATATCTTGCAAGATCCTCCTTGCAATAACTTATGAGCTGCTCATCACCTATTAAAATTACATCATCAACATAAAGTACAATAATCAAGAGCTTACCATCAACCACAATCTGGTACAGGTTCTCATCTGCTTCACTTTTAGTGAAGCCCAACCTGGTGAAATAGTTGTCGATCCTAGTGTACCAAGCATGAGGTGCTTCCTTCAGCCCATACAGTGCTCTCTTGAGTTGCCACACATGTGACTCACCGTCAAAGATATCCAAACCTTATGGCTGCTCTATGTACACTTCTTCCTCAATAACTCCATTGAGAAACACATTTTTCACATCCATCTCATGTATCTGCCACCCCATCTGCACTGAGAGTGCAAGGATAGATCTAATCGATGAGTATCTCGTAGCCGATGTGAAAGTCTCTTCATATTCAATCCCCTCAACTTGTGAGAATCTTTGGGCTACAAATCTAGTCGTGTACTTCTCCACACTCCCATCTGTCACTTGATTCACCTTATATATCCATCTAGATCCAACCACTGATTTTCCGACCGGCCTTGGGACAACTTCCCATCCACTGTTCTTGACGATGGAGTCATACTCCTCAACCATGGCGTCAACCGAAATTGGTTGTTGCACTGCTTCCTCAAAGGAGGATGGTTCTGTCACAATACACTTTCTCATAAGAGCCATGTATCCTGTAAACCTATATGGATATTGTCTTTGTCTCTGCAGTGAAGTAGGTTCTCCTACATGTTCTGTCGCATCAAGTATCAATCTATCAGCTTTCGTGGTGCACATTCTACCATTTCTGGTGGATGGCTCTACATGAGTGTTTTCTACCACTCCATGATTCTCCGCATGTGGCTGCTCCGCATATTGAGGTTCATTCTTTGGAACCAAGAGTTCCTCATCTGCATGCAAATCCAACTCCCTCTCAAGGGAAAATCGCATGGCTTTCTCCTCATCAAATTTTATATCCCGTCTCACAACAGTCATCCTGTTATTTGGAAAATACACCTGATAATTGTGGGGAGTACCAGTGTACCCCACAAATATCCCAATCTCAGCTATTGGTTCAAGGTTCCTCCTGGAATCTTTGGTCACATGGAAATAGAGAGATGAGCCATAAATTTTAAAATATGAAACATCAAGTTTCATACCAGAAAATCCTCCTCTGGTGTACTCATGCCAAGTATATGATGAGGACTATGGTTTTTCACAAATACCGCAATGTTGCATGCCTCCGCCCACAAATGCAATGGTAGGCCCTAATCATGCAACATCGCTCATTCTGCACCCACAATTATTCTGTTCTTTCTTTCTGCAACCCCATTCTGTTGTGGGTTATGAGGCACAATCAACTCTCTCTGAATTCCTTATATGCTACAGTATTTCTTGAATTCATTGGAGATGTACTCACCAAAATTGTCGCTCCTAAGAGAATTCATATGCTTCCCCGCGTATTTTTCAACCAGTGCTTTGAACTCACAAAATTTTGAGAACGTCTAATATTTCTTCTACATGAAGTAGATCCAACACTTTCTAGAAAAATCATCAACAAAGATCACATAATACGTGTGTTTTGTTGTCGAAGCTGTATATCATGGTCAACACACGTATGAGTGAATTATCTCAAGGATTTCCACTACTTGGTTCTCCTTCTCGTGAAAAGTTGCCTTTGCATACTTCCCCATGTTACATCCCTTACATGTGTCTATCTACGCAAGAGTACCCTTGAGAAGTCCCGTAGAAATATTTTTCATGAACTTCAAGGCTCCGTGGTGTAGATGGCCCAATCTTATGTACCATAACTCACCCTCATCTCGGCTCATCACTTTGTCTGCCTTACCCATCAATGTTGCTTAACCATCTATATCAAGTTTATAGAGATTCTTCAAATGAATCCCAATCTTCTTGGCTTGTCCTGTGGCTTTGTGTCGAAGGAAATATTTCCCTTCACTGAAAACCACATCATAGCCTCTATCCTCCAACATTGCGACTAAAACTAAATTATTTTTCAAGCCTGGTACATGCATTACATATTTTAATAAGAAGGGTTTACCTTAATGTCTCTGGAAGGTAATTATACCAATCCCGGTAGCACTGTACCTCCTGTCATCACCCATTTTGATATGTATCTCGAGGTACTTCTCATGCAAGCTACTGAAAAATTCTTTCTATCCCATCCTGTTGAAATATGCACCACTATCCAAGTACCACGCTAATCCCATTACACTTGACACCATGCATGCGATGAGCGAGAAGTCCAACTCAAATTGTGGGGCAAAGCCTCACTAGCTGCAGATCCTAAAGCCTTCGTGTTCTTCTTCTTTTGTGGACAATTAGTGGCATATTGTCCATGCTTGTGATAGTGAAAACAATTCACTCTGGACATGTCGCACTTCTTGCCTTCCTTTCCAGACTCATATTTGGAATAGGATTTCTTTCCCTTCCCCTTCTTCACTTTACCATCCAAGGTGAAATTTTCTTCATCATCTGTCTTAGATGAAGATCCATCCCTGGTATTCCCCATGAATTCTTCTTGTACCAAATCTGACCAAATTCATTCCTAATCTGGCAGCTTCTCTCTCCTTTTAACAGAGTCCTGATAACTATGCCAACTCTTGGGAAGGCCTAGAAGAGCTAGGCTCATCAATTCATCACCCACGATAGTAATACCGACGCTCCAAAGCTCATATCGACATTGGCCAAACTTGGTTAAATATTTCAGAATAGTGTCGCCATTCTCCATTTTGATTTTCCTGAGCTTTTCCTTCAGTGCCAATTTTCTATGATCACTACTACTCTAAAACTACTTTGAATCACTGCTAGTCTAAAAAAGATCTTTCAAAGCCTCCCACATTGCATATGGAGTCATTTTTCCATGGATACTTGAGACAATTTGGTCCCATACTCCCTCCAATAAGATCCTCCTCACCTTTGCAACATTCTTTTTCCAGGCATCAAGAAGAGTGGCATCTGCTGCAACGGGTTTGGGAATGTCATTATCAATGAATTCTTTCAACCCATTCTTGTCCAGAACTTCCTCCATCCTGTCTTTCCACACAATATAATTTGAACTTCCCTCGATTGCATACTCTAATCTCAAGCCATTGAAAGCCATCTTCATCTTGATTCGTCTGTTGCACCATAATACTTTTGCAAATTCGAATGCTATTGAGTCAAAAACTCAATTTCTTCTCCACCATAATGATTTCCTGTGCTCTAATACCATGTAGAAATTATACAAACAATATGTGTATCAATGGAATCAATCCAATCATGTGATCTACTAAAGCAATATATTGAATCCTTTTACAAATCAATTGCAGAAAATAAACATGACTGCCAATCACAGCAAGTAAAGAATGAAGAAAATCAAACCACACCACAAATATTTTCCTGGGGAAATATTACTACTCAAAACCCCTCTATCTTCTATTGTATATTCACCAAGGAATCATGAAACAATTACAATGCACTCTTCTCACAAGAGTCTCTTACACTCTCACAATTGTCTCACACTGACCTAAAAAAAATCAACCAACACTTAGCCAATTTCCCACCTCTAATCAACCTCCCTTGCTTGCACAATTCATGTGGAATGAAATCCCTATTCTTTAGGAAATTTAGCCTTCCAAAACTAGGCAATCCTATGGTTGTCTTACTGCATGCGGGTAACCTACTAATGATACAACTGATATTTAACATCCCTTTAACCTTTGTCTCAACTGGGTCTCCACCGGAACTGACATGCATGCAGCTATTAATAGTAAATCATCAGTTGCATGGAAGATCACTACATGTGAATTAAATATGATTTAATTCACTTTATCTCTTACTAGTACAACAAACGGTTACAACTATTTCAATTGACTTTAACTCAATAAATTGATTTAATTGGTTTCTCGTGCATTAAACTAATGCATTAACTGCAACTCGGACTCCATAACTGATAGAATCACTCTCCACGGCTCACCAACCACCCTCAACTCGAAATTCATGAGCTAACTAATTTTATCACACTTAGTTAACTATTAAAAGTGACTATGAGATAATATTACATTTTATTGTCCAAATTAATTAAGGGAAAATTAAATTAGACACATTTCTTGTTGACTTTTCAACAATGTTGTCTCATGGTGTTCACATTGATGTCAACCTAGTAGTAGTGGCTCTCATGTTTGTGTCTTTTCAACCTAGGATGTTTGTCTTAGGATTCAGATGTGGAATCCATTATTGATGGTGTTATCACACTCGAAATTTTGTAAAGGTTTCTTGGATAGGGTCTTCCTAGTTTTTTGTGTTATGTCAATTTAGATCATGAAATTGATAAAAGGGGGTGGAAATCATTTCTATCCTATGGCTAAAAATCATCATAAACCATTTCTTGTCAGTCAGTTATCATCGCATATCATCTCAAGGTTAATTTTTAAAATTTACTATCAGCTTGTCTATTTTTACCATATTTCGTAGCACAAATAACTACGAAATGACAATTTACGCTACGGAAACACCTAAACTTTCTATAGCGAATATGTCAGATTTTAAACTGCTGGTGTTGCGGAATCATGATTTTCCATGGGAGACAGAGGTCTGAATGACATGGAGTTTTTTCATTGCTTTAGGGTTAAAGTGGGGTTTTTCCAGTTAGTTATGGTAGTCATCATCATTTTAAATTATAATTGCTTTGCTTTTATTCCCGCTTTCCACCTCATTCTTCATCTTTTCCACCGTTATGTTTTAAATTTTTTTTAATAGTTTTCCACTCACTCCTGCCTATCATTAGCTCATTCATCTCATGCCTGTCAAAGTTATTTTTGATCTTTTGCATGCAGTGTTCTACTATCACCAAAGCAAGATCATCTCTATCCCAAAGAATCTCTTTGTCCATCCTTCTATTTGTAGGTGTCACAGCAGTGAGGAAGCTGAGCAGTATAAGGAGGATGTAAACCAAGAAGAAGGTACACAAGGGATTTTCTTGTATGAGATTTGAACGAATGGACCTGAAGTTATTGAACGAGGATCCCAATTTCATTGAAGCCTTCAGAAATGTAGGTTTTATGAGATTCTACCAGAAGTTGCAGGGTTTTCATATTTAGATATCAAAGGAATTTGCAACAAATTTCACTGGCACAACATCTAAAGTAGGAATTCTGAACTTTGTTGTCTCCCCTGATACAATAGCCCAAGCTACA
The DNA here is from genome assembly GCA_034641835.2 of Pinus albicaulis. NCBI lineage: Eukaryota > Viridiplantae > Streptophyta > Pinopsida > Pinales > Pinaceae > Pinus > Pinus albicaulis. The sequence continues at coordinate 313,110,432 of CM076573.1, forward strand.
GAGATCCCAAGACAAGGTGAAGAGTGGTTTAATTCCACTAAATCAAGTTACAAAATTGTGTTTAAATCATGAAGGTTGAATATGTTGGAACTCACAAAGCTACTGGGTTTCCAAGAACATATTTGAAAGAAGACTACTCTAAACTGCTAATGATCATTCAGTAGTATTTCACTTGTGAAGGGAGGTTCCACATGGTGTACCAATACCACTTCAAGCTTCTATTGCATTTCACTAGTAAGAAAGCCATTTATTTTCCTTTTTACCTGTTTAGAAGCTTGAACAAGATGGCAAATAAGGTGCAAGCTAGGCCACAAAACAACGATACATCTATGTTTCATCATGTCCTTATTAAGTTATTAGTGCTGGAGGAATTAGGAAAAATAAACAAATTTTGGTATTCTTTTCTCTTTCTTAATGGATATGAAGTCAATGTAGTGACTCCTTAGAAGACTCCTAAACCTAAGGGCACTCACTCAATTCAGAATGAGCAGCCTGTTAATGAGACAGAGGTAGAAAATCAAGAAATAGAGCATACTCTATAGCCTATGAATGTTGAAGAATATCCAATGGAAAAAAAAAAGGACCTGCACAAGAGACACCAGTCCCACTATCAACACCTGCAAGCAAAAAACCATGATTACGTAGCTAGAATAATCAAGAAAGGATGACAAGGAGTAAAACAAATGGTAAATCAATTGAGAAAGGTAATTTGGAAGCCATCCTCCAAGATGTAGATACAGAATAATCCACAGTATTCTAGGTTGTTGATGTTGGAGGGAGCAGAAAGAAAAAGAAGGTTATCACTGCCAAAAAGCTTGACTTCACTGGAGAATAGGTGAAGTTTGTCTTCTAGCCAAGAAAACCATTGACTAGATCACAGCTAGTCAAATATGATATGTATCAAGGTATTGATAAAGGAAAGTAGCCTCTGATAGAAGAAATCATTGATCTCTCTCGAGTAAAGGTAGTTATCACTATGCAAAGAAAAGGGAAGGAGAAGATGGTTGAAAAATCAGAAATGGAGCTCCTCACAGAAAAACTAAGAGAAGCAAGGGAAGAAATAATTGAATTAAAATTTGAGGTAGAGAAACACAGGTCTAAAAATATTGAGTTTGATCATATGATGGAGAAATGGGACAGTGAACTTTCAATTTTTAAAGGATCCATAAGTGTTGCTAAAATACCATTGAAAAGAACCCAACCCCTAAGGCTTTTGGCTAAACATACAAAAATAGGAATATGCACTTGCAAGCTAAAATAAGATCATTGAATAATCAAGTAAAGGACCTTCAAGAGCAGATGGAAATGATACAGGATGAATTTAAAAAGAGATGCCTGAAAATTACAGTCATTAATGAGCCTAAAGACATTCAAGCTTCAAATGGCAGAGAAGGATAGAACTACCCAGGTTTGAGGAATAGGGTAAGTTTTGTCGGTTTTGAAGATGCCACCCAGCAGTTTCTACTCATCAAAAGGTGAATTTTTTTTAAAAAGGGACTTTTTCCTGCGTTTCTGACAGATTAGGCATTTTCGTAGTGCCTGCTAGTCTTGAAGACCAAAAAGCGCTACGAAATTTCTAAAGATGACTTTTTGATAAAAAGGGTGGTTAGACTTCAAATTAAACTTTGGGAAAATTTTGTTTTAGCTATTTTAACCTATAAAATGATCCATGAAAGTAGAGAGAGCTAACAGGTGGTAGAAGTTGGTGAATTAAATTCTCTACCAAACACTGCTACGAAATTGCCTTGTTTTCCCCTGTTTCGGCATCAAGTTAAATTTTGAAGGAATTTTGGTTTGAAATGATGCATTAAAGTTCATTTGATCACATGTAGAGCTCAAATATGGTCAGGAGGATATTTTCATACAGGTTTGGTCTATGAATTTTTCCAGCTCATCTTCAGCTTATTAGTTCATCATGGAAATATCTTATCATGTGTGATGGCAGCAACTCCTTAAAAGTAGGAAGATTTGTTTCATGAAGACAATGAGGACATTTATGTCTTGGTTATGGTCAGTGCTACTGAAGAACATGACCCCTTTCGATGTAATTAGGTTTTATTTTAGTTAAAAATGTAATAAATAGGTAGTTAAGGTCTGTTAGGACTCTAATTCCTAAAATTAACAAATGTTATTTCATTTACAGATATCTAGCTTATGGTTAAGTTAGGTTTCAGCAAAAGGACTTGATGATCTATCTTTGTTAGAAGATTCGATGTAAGGGTATGATGCCTATTAATAAGCAATATTTCAATGAATAAAGGGTTGGAGAATATTGTGTCACACTGCTACTTTTGTAAAATCTTTCATATTCAGTAATATACAGTGGATATTTTTCCTTCTTCACCTGAGATTCGAATGATGTTTCAATGATTTCATGTCTTATAAGTTTTATGTTTTTATCTACAGTATGTTTATTTCTAATTACTCAGAATTCATGGAAACCATGCTCTGACTTCCTTTAGATATTGAATTGTTGATATTTCCTATGTATGTGTGTTATCTCTTCATTGAAATGTTTGCTTGCCTCAGCTTCCACAAGAAGGATTATGTTCATTGAGTTTATTGATGTTGACCCCACTAGCCCAATGGTAGAAAATCCTCTATATTTTCAACTTGCAACTAATTACAATCAAGTCATTATCATAGAGTTAGCCATATAATAGATTTTCATTGAAAAATCACAAGTTACCTTGAGAGAGCCCTCTCGGAATCAAGAGGTTAATCTTCAGTTAAAAGTTGGTTGAAATAGTTACTCTAAGTTGTCTAGTGGAGCAGCCCATCTGTACCAACTTAGTGATAACAAATGGAATTTAACTTAGGATGTCTATTTTATAAGTTAGATGTTCAGTCGATTATGTTGGCATTGATGTCAACAAGGTTGGATGATTTGACATGATGATCAATTGAATATGTGTGGAAGTGATCTGAACTTAAACAGGAATGCAAGATAATATAGATATAGCCATAAATACAGATAAGCAATAGAAATATCACTTAATTTACTTAATCTCAAGTAACTGAATCATGCTTACATACAGAATGGAAATACACTAGCTCAATTGATGGTAGCTTATCCCTGAGAAGATATGCGGTAGATACATGCCTCTAAACTATGTTACAATGAGGCTCAATGTCCTTTTTATTATTGAATAACAAGGGAAAATGCTAAAAAACCAAAACCCTAACCCCATGAGATGGAACACTAAGAGTTTGTGGGCCACGTTGGGGTTAGTTGGGCAGCCAACTTCCTAAGGTCGTAACTTGGTCATATTATCTTTGTTTCACACGTATGATACCTTGTTGGAAATATCTCTCTGAGTAATACAATATTTTCCATAATCGCATGGCATGGGCTTGCTATAAGCCTCAAAAAAACATCGTTTAGTGGGTCAAAATTGCTCCAAAAGTTTAGGAGCCGAAAAACTGCTAAAAATAGTAAATGCTACTATAAACAAGGAAACTAATGAAATCGACTGGGGTCTAGGTGGAATAGGCAGGTGGCCACCAATATAAACCTGGATCATTCCTTCATCCTTAGGAAGCAATGGTCCCCATTGTGTGAACATCCTCCATGAGGTGAGGAAATTTCCGTTGAACCTAGTCCCTGTTGAACCACTTACCATGGTGAAGGAATTGGTCTGCTTTGACATCTCAATATAGATGGATCCTCTATTGGTGAGTATTCTTGATCTACGTGTCCATGATGTGATCACTTGTGGCATGTTCCATGCAATCTAGGTTTAACTTTGTTTGTGTGAGTTGTTATGCAATGTCAGATGTGTCCAGTAATGGTGGAAAGTAAGGCTAGAGGCAGTCCACATTGAACATTGGGTGCAGGCCAAGGAAAAGTGGAATGTTGAGCTCAAAGTAATTTTACCCTATAACCTTGGTGATGGTGTATGGCCTATATCAGATCAGGTGAAGATTATGGTGGGGAGCAATGAGGCTTTCCTTCTGCAAATGTAGCCAAAATTTGTCGCCCACCTCGAATTTGTGTGGCACCCGATGTTGATCATGTCGTTGTTTGTACTTATATTTGGCTTTGTCCAATATGTCATGGACTTGTTAGCAGATTTTTTGAATGCGCTCAATTAATATTTTAGTCCTGTTAGCTTCAAGCTGGACATGAGTTGAGTCTACCTTCGTAGCTGCAAATGGTATGGCCACATCAATGGGACCTAGTGTTTGGAATCTCAACCGCACCTGAAAGGGGCTATGGAGAGTTCTATTGTAGTTTTAATGGACATATGGGAGGCTTTCATCCCATGTGCATGGATTCTTCTAGTTTTACATGCAAAAAATGTGTACGATAATCTTGTTGACGACCTTTGTTTGGCCATCAGTTTGGGGGTGGAAAGTCGTGGACTTAGTGAGCTTGGTGGCCAACATCGACCAAATATTTGACAAAAATGTACTTAGAAACCTACTTTCGTGATATGATATGATGGATTGTGATATCCCAAAGTGTACCCACACTGATTTGAAGAAGAGCTTAGCAGTGGCTCTTGTTGTGATACTCTTACTACAGGCTGCCAAAATGGCCATCTTAAAGAATATGTCGACAACCATGGAAACACAGTTGTTGTCATGCTTAGTATAAGGAAGGCCCGACATGTAATCCATGGATATGGATTCCCAAGGTAGACTGGGAGTAGGAAGAGGAGTATATAGGCCTTTCTTCTTGATGTTTGGTTTGGAAATGATGTAGGCAGTGCAGGATCTGATGTACTTCTCAACATCTTGTCGAAAGTTTGACCAATAAAAATAGTTTTGCAACACTACCACTATTTTCTCTACTTTGAAATTTCCAACAACCCGACTATAGTTCGCCTCCCAAATCATCTTCGCATTCTCACTTTAAGGAACAAAGAGTTGTCCCAGGTGGCATAAGAGTGCATCATGGAGGTGAAAATTTGGAACTTTCCTACCACGAGCGTCTGGTATGTGTTGCCGAATTCTAGATTTATTTTGTAACTATGTAGCCACCTTGAAGTACCATGCCGAAAAGAGTAAAGAATAGTGGTTAGCGTCATGACCGACGGTCAGCTGAGGCAATGGAAAACATTATTGGTGCTTCCCTTCTTGTACTTAATGTTCAAATGGAATTGTTGCAGATATGTATACCATTCTAATGGTGATTGTTCTACAACTTCACTCGTATCTGTATGAACTACAAGGGTCAGTGGTCTGTGTGGATGATCGTTTCTTTCCCCACAATGTAATGTTTCAATTTTCAGCATGTCTGCACAATATAATACATCTCTTTGTCATAGGTGAGATACTTTCAAATTGTGTTTGAAAGTGTATCACTATGATACGTCACCGGATGCTTATTTTGAGTAATAACTGCACCAATACCATAGTCAAAGCCGTATGTCTCAATCTCAAATGGTTTTTGCAGGTCTGGTAACGTGAGAACTGGTGCAGAGAAGAGGCGATGTTTCAACTCGGAAAATTCCTTCTATTGGGATTCAGACCAAAAGAAATTTGTTTTTGCTCTACCCTTAGTTACTGGACTTAAAGGCCAAGTGATATGAGAGAGCCCCAACATGAACCTATGGTAGAAATTATCAAGACCCAGAAAGTTTCAAATCTCTATTAGAGTGGTTGAGGATATCCAATCCTGAATGACTTATATCTTAGTTGGGTCCACATGCACACCCCGCTCATCAATGAGGTACCCCATATATTGAACCTGGGTCATACGTGTTAGTGTCTACCAATATTTCCAGTCACCAGTGATCAAATATTCTCTTACAAAGTTTTTTATAGGGTCCTACTGCAAATTTTTATGGTTTCAATAGGTTTTCAAATAAAACATTTCTCATTGGTTATTATGTCTAGGTTTGTTACTACTCCTTTCATTTCATGTTTTGGTCATGCCATCACTCATTTTGAGGAGTCATCACTGAAATGTCTTCATCACCATCTCAAGTCACATCACCATGGTCATAATTATGCTCATCATTTCATGTAGTGTCATCATTAGGTCTAAGGGTCAAAATCATAAAAATGGGTCATTTCACCATCAAATTCAGCATTGAAAGGAGTATTAATGGTGAAAAATATTCAATAAAGGTTTCAAAAGTGTAATTTTATTTCCATCATGATGTAATATGAATAAAAATTTCCTAAGGTTGCAGTTCCCTAGAAATTCAAATCAGAATGTGAAAGGACATGGTGGGGCCACTACACCACTAATAAGAAATATTGATTTCCAAGCTATAAAAGACCAAAAGAGCATCTCATTTTCTCATTCCAACTTCAAAATACATCACTCCACCAAGAAAGAAAATTTCCACCCTCAGAGGATCAATTTCTTTCCTCAGGAAGCCACATTCCTTATTCTGTTGCGCTTATCCCTGGCAGTGCTCAATTTTTCCAGAGGTGTTGTGCTTTTTACAAAGGATTCAATTCTTCGATTTCAGGGGTTTTATTCAGCAACGAAGGGTTCAAACACATCTTCTACAAGTAATTAGACCTCCTTGACACCTCTTCTCATATATTTTCCACTGAAATCAGTAAAAACACAGTGAATTACCTCTCTGAACATTTATGATGCGTTTTTAAATGTTTTGGCTAATTTGTTGCATAGATGTGGTAAAACCCTAATTTTAAAGCTCATATACCCTCCCCCACCTTCCATATACTACCCTTGACACTTACCCTCACTCCTATCCCTCATTTTCACTATTTTCCGACAAACCCTAGCCTAGACTACACCTTCCTAGGCTAGGACCGTGTTTTCCCCTTTTGGACCCCTTCCCCTCACTCATTCCCTGAACTTCTCCCTACTCCTTGACATCTATCCCTACCCCCTAAATTTTCCCAAGAATTTAGGAGACCCATAACCCCTTCATCTCCCTTCATTCCTCAAAACTTCCCAAATCCCCTATTTTTCCCTACACTAAACCCTAATTCCCCTTCCCATTGAGATAGGGTTTGTTATGGATGCTCAAACCACTGAGAAGAAGAGGCACAAGGGAGGTCATATCAGCAGGTATGAGCCCACTACATCACATGAGATCATGTCTTCACCCTTCCTTACGAAATCATTTCAGGATTTCGGTTGCCTTGATTTTTGCCAAAAGGTTGAGGAACTTGGTTTTCATGACAAACTTACCAACACTTTTTCCACCGTGTTTGAGGATAGATAAGGTGACTATTGCAGGGGTTTTGTTCACTCTTTTATCAGAGTCCATTTCCACAGCTACAAGGATTTGAAAATGGAGAAACTTGGTTCAAGAGTAGATACCTTGACATTGAAAGCTACAAAGTGTATTTGAAACCTGCATACAAAGCAACTCCAACACACATATTTCCATTCAAAAAAAAATTGGACAAGTATGCCCCTCTCATGAAATTTATCATGAAATATTTTACATGTGATGGCAGGTACTCAAGGTTATATCAGTATCATGTGAGATTGTTAATGCATTTCGTCGGTGTAAAAGCTCTCAACTCGCCCCATTACCTTTACAGAAGCATGGTAAAAATGGCAGAGCAGGTACATAGATTAGGAGAAGATCATCATGCTAGTCTATTTCACCATGGCTTGGTGAAAATGTCAATTTTCCATCAACTCACATAGATCAATTTTTCTTAGGATGGTTTTATATATCGAGCTTCTCTTTTGTCTTCTCCAGCTCAGTCTAGAAGACACTCTACACCTTGGACTTCACCAACACAACAAGAGGTGGATTCTACAAGCAGACCTATCATAAGAACTCTTAGGGAAGAGGTGAATCAAAAACATGTTAGAGAAAAGAGGCTTTTTTTTTCTCCTGACATTGTTGAAACGGTCGAGCCTATATTAGGTGAGAAAGAAACATCATCACAACATGAGACACCATTGAAGGACGAGGAACCAATTCATCTTGAAACTAATATAGAAAATTTAAAAATACATGAGGAAAAAACAACAGAGAAGACCATCATCGAGAAGGAGGCTGAGATTAGAGAGCTCAAAGACAGTTTTTCAAAGGAAAATTTCTTGGTTTCATTCTTGCAACAGGAGAACATGCAGTTAAAAGTAAATCAGCTGCTCTTAAACAAGCCCAAAGAAGATTTGAGAAACGATGATGTCAAAGGTAAGGCATTTGTTGATATTTATTATTTAGAGGACCAATAAGAGAAGGTTAGAACAAGGAGACCAAGAACAAGAGGCCTCAAGAGGGCAGTTGAGCAGAAAAAAGGATCATCTCCACCCAAAGGTCAAATGACTATTGATGAACTCATTCTGGAACAAATTGAGAAAGATAGAGAATATTGCCTTGATAGGATAAATTTCCACTTGGAGAAGCTTCTTAAGAAGGTAAAAAAGGATAAGAACCTACAAAGACACATGGCTATTCATTATTATGCAAGGAACAAGGTCTCCCAAATCATAATCAAGTAAGTGAAGAAGAAACTGAAGCAAACCCTAATGAGGAAAAAATAGAAGGATAAGCTTGAATTGTTGGTTGAGACCTCCCTCATAGCTTGGCACATCATCACCTAGATTCATGGAGGAATTTTGGGTAAATTTTGAAGAAATTTTGTGAAATTTTTGTTTTTGTGACTTTTGGCCTAAATTGGAAATATCAGTTCAGCCAAAAGCGTTATGATTTTTCTCAAAACTCCAAATGGAAAAAATTATGCATTGATGGATAGCTAGTACCCTACACATGTCAGCTATACATTTTTTTTTCCTTGTCAACAAACAGGTTGGGATAAAATGCCCAAAAACATGCAAAAAAGTCACTTTCTGCCATTGTTTCGAACTAGGCGCTATGCTTTTGGGAGAAATTTTGGGAGAATGAGTTTTTATTTGTATTGGAGTGTCCATTTTTATTTATTGAGATGTCTAATGACAACTATAAATCCTTAGCTTTACATTGGTACCTTCATATCTGGATTTGGAGCAGTGGAATGCCCTCAAAACGCCCCTCAAATATTGGCATTGCGCTTTTGTCTGATGGCGCTATGCTTTTGCAAGTGGCGCTGCGCTTTTTCCTGTTAGTCCAATTTTTGAGTTTTCTTCGGTCTATCTTATTTTTTATGATGTAATTCCTCTAGTTTCAATTTTATTTGATGTAATATCAGGTAAATGGGATTGTTAGATTCATTAAGATGTAATTTTGGACCTCATTAATGATGATCAGGTCAGCCAAAGTCTATAAGGAGGGTTTTTTTTAACCTCCCTAGTCATTAGGTTTTAATTGCAAAGAGATATTCATCAGGAAATTGATCTTCAACTGGAGTGTTGTCCTTAATATTTTGGATTCTAGATAGGAAATCAGCAACTGTATTTTGTTTTCCAGACCTATCTAGAATAGTGATGTTAAATTCTTGTAGAAGTAATAACCATCTTATAACTCTGCTATTAGTGACAGATTTATTCATTAAATACCTAATTGTAGAGTGATCTATGTGAAAAAAGGTTTCATAGCCTGTTATATAATGTCTGAATTTACTGATAGCATGAACAACAACTAAGAATTATTTTTCAGTTACAGTATAATTCAACTCTAGAGGAGTCAAATTTTTATTTGTATAGTAGATGGCATAGGGGATCAAGTCTTTTTGTCCTAACACAGCTCCTAGAGCTGTTTCTGAAGCATCTGTTGATATATGAAAAGGTAGTTTCCAGTTAGGTCCTCTTAAAATGGGTGCTTCAAAGATTTTTGTTTTCAGAGTTTCAAATGCTAATTGGCAGTTAGAATTCCATTTGAATTCACAATCTTTGGTGAGTAGTTTGAAGAGTGGAGATACTATCTTTGTGAAGTCTTCTATAAACCTTCTATAGTACCCTATAAATCCTAGAAAACTTCTAACATCTTTCTGGAAACTTGGAGCTAATAGTGTTGAGATTCAACAAGATGATGAGCTTAGTGAAAAGAGTTGCCTTCACTAAGTGGGCCCGCAGGCTATTTTTGGCGCAAGTCTATTTTTAGACTATGTCTATTTTTAGACATGATGATCATATTTCAGAAGTTGCAAGATGCTATTTGTGGATGATTGATCAAGTTGGAAAAATAGATGAAATTCTGTTTTTAGAATATTGGGTGAAGTCTATTTATAGATCGTCAATCTAAAAATAGATGCATGTCAATTATTATTAGCTCTTAATAATAATCAGACTCTAAACAACAACTTATTCTCTTAGAGCACTTCAGTTCAGTGCACAGATGTGGCACATCAGCTGACAGAAGGAATTACGCAATTCCTAAGAGTTTACTAGAGCTAATGCATGTAGGACTCAGTTAGAACTCAAGTGGCAGAGTTATGACACAGTTGGAAGAAGTAGTTATTGAGTTGTATTCAGTTTAACTCAATTAGACTCAGTTGAGCTAGTTGTATCTAGTCTAACTGATTGATACACTAGTGAGAGTGGAGTGAATTAATTAGTTAATTAATTCACAAATAATAACTCATTAATCAACTGAACAATACATTAGTTAACTACAGTGCATGGAAGCTTCAATGGAGACCAGTGGAGAGATAGGTGAAAGGTCAAGATATAATATCTGTTGTGACTATAGTGATGCATTGATTGCATCACACACTCAGTGGAGATGCCAATGAGGATTGCGCAGTCAAGGATGGAGTAATTCAAATTCATTCAGAGATATTCTTCAGCAGAGATTACGCAGTGGAGGCAAGCTAGCAGGTGGCAAAGATCGGTGCATGGATTTGCAAGATTGGGCCTGATTAGTGTATGACGATTGTACTGTACTGAGGGCTTGTGATAAGCTTTGTATGCTTGTATGATATTTTCATATGATCTCCATGTTACATAATATATATTTGGATTTTTCAGCTTCAGGCTTTCCCAGTTAAAAATTCTGTTATGTGCGATTGAATATTTTTGTTTATGCTTCACATGTGTGTGTAATTAATTTTTCCGTAAAAGATTAACAAGTGGAATAGATTCAGTATCTTGCATACAGTTAAATAGTGTGAGATCATGTGGATCTTGGACATGTGCATGCTTAGTGCATATAATTTCTACATGGTATCAAAGCATTTTTTATTGAAGATTGCAATTGTGAAGTGAGTTTGTGCTGGTGGACAATTCGAATTTGCTACAGAAGATTCTTGGTGCAGAAATCGAGTATACATTGAAATTTCTTTCAAGCGGTTGAGATTGGACTATGCCCTTGATGGGAGATCGAATTACATAGCCTGGAAGGACAGGATGGAGGCGATGCTGGAGAATAATGGGCTGAAGGAGTTCATAGATATCAATGTTCCTAAGCCGGGATCTAGCGATGCTGCATTAGTTGATGCATGGCAAAAGAAGACTGCAAAGATGAGGAGGATTCAGTTGGAAGGTGTGAAGGACCATATTGTGTCCAACCTTCATGGGAAATCCACTCCATTCTTAATGTGGAAGGATTTGACAGACTTATTCCAAAGCAGAAGTGACCAGAGGAAGTTGGCGCTTAAAGACAAGCTCAAAAAAATAAAAAAGGAGAAAGGCAACAGTATTCCAAAATACCTCACGAATTTTGTCCACTGCAAGGATGAACTGGGAAGTGTGGGGGTTATTGTTGATGAAAAATACTTGGTGAGCTTGGCTCTCCTTGGGCTTCTGGATATTTGGCATAGCTACGAAGACTCTGTCAATGGACGGGAGAAACTGTGGGGATGGGAGTGACTTCGATCAGATCTTGGGCAGGAGGAGATAAGGCGGGGTACCAGGGATGGATCTTCATTGAAGAATGAAGATGAAGAGAATTTCTCTTTGGCTGCCAAAGCAAGGAAAGGGAAGGGGAAGAAAATCCTTCAAAATTTGGTGCTAAAGGCAAGAAGCAGGATTTGTCCAAAGTGAAGTTTTTTCACTATCACGAACATGGACATTTCGCCACTAACTGTCCACATAAGAAGAAGAATAAGTATGCTACTGGATCTACAGCTGGAGAGGCCTTAGCCTCACAATTTGAGCTGGATTTTTCCTTGATCGCATGCTTTATTTCAAGCTGCATGTGATCGGTGTGGTATCTTGACAGTGGTGTGTCTTTCCATATGACGGGAGACAAAGAGTTGTTTAGTGACTTGGAGGAGAAGGACCTCCAGATGCATATAGAGATGGGCGACGATGGTCGCAGTGCAACTGGAATTGGGACCATTACCTTTGAGAGGGAGTCCGGTAATCCATTCTTGTTGAAGAATGTCATACATGTTCCATATCTAAAGAAGAGCTTGGTCTAAGTCGCAATGCTGGAAGACAAGGGTCATGATGTTTTTTTTAGTGAGGGAAAAGCCTTCCTTAGACATAAAAAAATGGGTAAAACCAAGAAGATAGGGGTTCAAATTAAGAATCTCTACAAGTTGGAGGTAGATGGTTGTGCTGCAATGGTGGGAAAAGCAGAAGAAGTGATGAGCCGGGATGAGGGCGAATTATGGCACAGGAGATTGGGCCATCTTCACCATGGCGCTTTGAATTATTTGTAGCAAATTTCTACTAGACTTCCGAAGGGTACTCTTGCGCATTCAGATCAGTGCAAGGGATGTACCATGGGTAAGTATGTGAATACCACCTTTCATGAGAAGGAGAACCGTGCTTCGATGATTCTGGAGAGAATTCACACAGACGTGTGTGGACCATTCTCAGTTTCTTCAACAGCAAAAAACAAGTATTATGTGATATTTTTTGATGATTATTCTCATATATGCTAGATCTTCTTCATGCAGAAGAAGAGTGAAATGTTCTCAAAGTTCTGTAAGTTCAAGGCATTGGTGGAGAAGGAGTCAGGGAAGGAAGTGAAAGCTCTACGGAGCGATAATGGTGGTGAATACATCTCAAGAAAATTCGAAGAATTCTGTAGCAAAGAAGGAATTCGAAGAGAACTCATAGCGCCTCATAACCCACAGCAGAATGGGGTCGTGGAGAGAAAGAATAGAACGATCGTGGGTGTTGCACAAGTGATGTTGCATGACCAGGGCCTACCGATTCACTTGTGGGCGAAAGCATGCAACACTACAATTTATGCGAAAAATTGTTGTCCTCATAGAGTACTTGGCATGAGTACACCTGAAGAAGCATTTTCTGGTAAGAAGCCTGATATTTCTCATTTGAAGATTTTTGGCTCACCTGTTTACATTCATGTGACGAAGGACGCCAGGAATAATCTTGAGTCGACTGCAGAAGTTGGGATATTTTTGGGGTACATAGAAACACCCCATAACTATCCTATGTATTTGCTAGACAGTTGAATGACTGTTGTGCGACGGGATATAAAATTCAATGAGGTGAAAGCGATGAAGTTGTCGCTTGAGAGGGAGCTACACTTGCATGCGGAAGAGGAACTTGTTGTTCCCAAAGATGAGCCTCTGGATGTGGATCAGCCACAGGAGGAGATTCATGGAGTGGAGGAGTCCACTCATGCAGAACCAAACATCAAAAAAGGCAGAAAGTGTACCACAGAAGCTGAGAGACTGAAGCTTGATGCGGCACAAAATGTAGGAGTCCCTACATCACAGCGTAGATAGAGACAGTCACCTGACCAATATACTGGATACATGGCTCTTATGAGCAAGTGTATTGTGAAAGAGCCATCTTCTTTTGAAGAGCCAGCGCAAGAGCCCACATGGGTAGATGCCATGGTGGAGGAGTATGACTTCTTTGTCAGAAACAGTACTTGGAAGATTGTTCCAAGGCCAATGGGAAAATTAGTTGTAGGATCAAGATGGATCTACAAGGTAAACCAAGCTGTTGATGGGATTTTCGAGAAGTATAAGGCAAGATTTTTTTCCCGGGGCTTCTCACAGATTGAGGGGATTGACTATGAAGAAACCTTTGCACCTATCGCACAGTATTCTTCCATACGTACCATCCTTGCTCTCTCAGCGCAAATGGGTTGGCACATTCATCAGATGGATGTGAAGACTATGTTCCTTAATGGGATCATTAAGGAAGAGGTGTACATTGAGAAGCCTGAAGGATTTGAGATCTTCAGCAGCAAATCGCATGTGTTCAGGCTCAAAAGAGCATTGTATGGGCTGAAACAAGCACCCCGTGCTTGGTACACTCAGATCGACAGCTATTTCACTGGACTTGGCTTCACCAAGAGTGAGGCGGATGCAAACCTGTACCAGATTGTGATTGAGGGTAGGCTTTTAATCATTGTACTTTATGTTTATGATTTAATACTAACAGTTGATGAGCAGTTGATACACTCATGCAAGGCAGATCTTGAAAAGGAGTTTGAGATGACGGATTTGGGCCTCCTTCATTATTTCCTTGGATTGGAAATATGGCAGCGGGAAGGTGAACTGTTTGTGTCTCAAGGCAAGTATGCTCGGGAGATACTGGAGAAGTTTCACATACAAGGTTGCAAGCCTATCGACACTTCTCTTCTAGGAAATTGGAATAAAGAGGATGCTACATCGGCAAAGGTAGTGGATGCCACTGTTTATCGACAGTTGGTGGGTTCGTTCATGTATTTAGTCAATACAAGACCGGACATATGCTATGCGGTGAACCAGCTTTCATAAGCGATGGTTAAGCCTACTAAGCTCTTTTGGAAGGCACGCAAGCATGTCCTGAGATATCTCAGGGGCACATCTGAGTATGGTTTATCGTACAGATAGATGGATGAGGTGAATTTGCATGGCTTCAGGGATGCAGATTGGGTAGGAAGCCCAACAAAAAGAAAGAGCACATCAGGAGGGATTTTCAGTATCGGATCTATAGCATTTTGTTGGTACAGCAGAAAACAGAGATATGTGGCACTCAGTTCAGCGGAAGCGGAATACATGGCAGCAATTTTAGCTGCATGTGAGGCTATCTGGATGAGGAAGATCCTGGTTGGTTTTTCGGTTGACATTTAGATCCCACGGTGATTCATTGTGATAATCAGAGTTGCATTAAACTCTCAATTAATCTTGTGTTTCATGATAGATCTAAACATATTGATATCCATTATCTTCATATCAGAGATTGTGTGCAGCGGAAGATCATGTTGCTTTAGTACATTCCTACGAAGGATCAGGATACAAATATTTTGACGAAGGCGCTCACCGGGAGCAAATTCGAATACCAAAGAGACAGGATCAAGGTGAAAGATAATCCCTATCTTGTTGAGAGGGAGTGTTGAGATTCAACAAGATGATGAGCTTAGTGAAAAGAGTCACCTTCACTAAGTGGGCCCGCATGCTATTTAAATTGGCGCAAGTCTATTTTTAGACTATGTCTATTTTTAGACATGATGATAATATTTCAGAAGTTGCAGGATGCTATTTTTGGATGATTGATCAAGTTGGAAAAATAGATGAAATTCTATTTTTAGAATATTGGGCGAAGTCTATTTATAGATAGTCAATCTAAAAATATATGCATGTAGATTATTATTAGCTCTTAATAATAATCAGACTCTAAACAGCAACTTATTCTCTTGGAGCACTTCAATTCAGTGCACAGATGTGGCACATAAGCTAACAAAAGGAATTACACAATTTCTAAGGGTTTACTAGAGCTAATGCATGGAGGACTCAGTTATAACTCAAGTGGCAGAGTTATGACACAATTGGAAGAAGTAGTTATGGAGTTGTATTCAGTTTAACTCAGTTCGACTCAGTTGAGCTAGTTGTATCTAGTCTAACTGATTGATACACTAGTGAGAGTGGAGTGAATTAATTAGTTAATTAATTTCATAAATAATAACTCATTAATCAAGCGAAGCAATACATGATGCTACGGTGCATGGGTTTCGGTGGAACAGTGGAGAGATATGTGAAAGGGCAAGATGACTATACATTTGACTATAGTGATGCATTGATTGCATCACACTCGATCAGAATGCCAATGAGGATTGCGCAGTCAATCCAAGATTAATTCGAATTCATTCAGAGCTATCCTTCAGCATAGATTGCGCAGTGGAGGCAGGTTAGCAGGTGGCATAGATCGGTGCATGGATTTGCAAGATTAGGCCTGATTAGTGTATGAAAATTGTACTGTACTGAGGGCTTGTGATAAGATTTGTATGCTTGTATGATATTGTCATATGATCTCCATGTTACATAATATATAGTTGGGGTTTTCAGCTTCAGGCTTTCCTGGTTAAAAACTATGTTATGTGCGATTGATAATTTTTGTTTATGCTTCACATGTGTGTGCAATTAAGTTTTCTGCAAAAGATTAACAAGTGGAATAGATTAATTATCTTGCATAAAGTTAAATAGTGTGAGATCAGGTGGATCTTGGACATATGCATGCTTAGTGCATATAATTTCTTACAAATATTGGAGATGACTTCGCTTTTGACTCATCTACTCTAATTCCATCTCTGAGATATGATGTCCTAAAATAATCCCTTGTTAAACATCTTGTTATTTCTCATGCATTAATGAAAAGGTTTACTTCTCCCCTTTTAGAACTTTTTCAATTTTTCTAAAGCTTCTTCAAATAAATTAGTATCTTTGTAAAGTCATCCATACTTCTACTGATAGTAGTAGATGCGAAAGATTTCAAGAGTGCTTCCTTTGGAATGTTGCGGTGCATTACATGGTAAAGGTAGTGGCAGTGAAACTCAGTCCCTAGGACATTAGTGTGGTTTTCATCTGATCTTGATTTCTTAAGATTTAATTTTCTTATTGAAACATTAGGGCTAAAGTACTTTTTGCTATTTAATATGCTCCTTTTGATCTATAAAAGGTAAAGGAAAATGATCTTTAAGAGTAGCTTTATTCAATTCTCGGTAATAAATGCATACCCTCCATTTACCATTTTTCTTGGGTACAATCACTAAAGGAGAAACCCACTGACTATCAGAAATGGGATAGATAAAGTTGACATTCAGCAATTTCTGCAATTCTTCTTTGATAATCTCCCTAAGGTTTGGATTCATCCTTCTCTAAGGTTTTCTAATAGGTTTACAATTTTCCTCTATGTAGATATGATGAGTGCAAGTCTTAGGATTGATCACTTTCATGTCAGTGTATTCCCATGCATATGCAGAGGAATGTCTCTGTAATGTTTTGACTAGCTCTTCTTGTTGTAATTTTTCTAGGTTTTTATTTATGTTCAAAGTTTTTACTGGAAATATTTCAATTTAGAGCTGCCAAATTCTTCCATAGAGTAAACATATATTTTCCTAAATGAAAAAAATTCAATATTAGATTCTTCCTGGAATTGTTCATGTCTATATTCTGAAGAAGAGTCATGATTTTCTAAAACATTTAATATTTGAATATCTTCACTAATGTTTGAAATACTTAAGAGAGGATGTATATCTTCTTCATCATCAATCCATTGATTGTCATCTATTTCTGTGATTGTTCTTGTTGGAGGATACAAAGTGAATTTCTTAGTTGAACTACCATCAGAGATGTACATATCACCAGATCTATAGCTGATGAAAGCATCAGTTGTAGCTAACCAAGGTCTTCCTATTATAAGAGGATGTCCTCCTAGATCATTTTTAGGATTTAAAATCATAAAGTCCACAGGATACTCCCAAGAATCTAAGGACACTGAAATATCTTCTAATACACCATCTAGTTTGATTACAGACCTATCTGCTAACTGTATTAATGTGGGTGTATAAAGAATATTAGTAAGTTTAAGTTTCTCCATGGTTTGCTTACTCATGATGTTTATTGTTGCTCCTAAATCAATTAATGTGTTTGGGATTTCAATTCCATTGATATGAGTTTTAACAACTGGACTTCCGGGGTCTAGATATTTTTGAATGGTAATCTTTCCCATCATTATGTCAGCTATTTGTCCTACCAGTTGAATTTTCCTTACTTCCTTTATTTTTCTTCCTAGTTTCTTCATACTCAACTCCTTTGTTGTTTTAGCTAAGATTGGGATTTCCTTGATGGCATGTAATAATGGAATTTTAATGAAAAAATTTCTCAATTCATCTAGGAAATCATAGTTAGGCAACATAATATATTTTTCTACACCCTTATCAATTTGTAATATTTCAGGAAAAGGAGGTGTAGAAGTAGATGTTGATGGTTGCTCTAACATAGGAGTTGAATTTATTGGTCCCTTCTGTTTTCCTTTTTCAATATTTTGGTTTTGAAGAGATGTGTCTTCAAAACTTTTATTAACTTGTAGAGAATCTTCCTCGGAATTGTTTTGTTCTTGTATGATCACAGAAGTTTTCTTCTTTTAAAATATCCTTCTAGACCTAAGTTGGACATCATTAAGGTCTAGAGGAGTAATCAAATAGTTGGAAATTGTTGACCTTCTATCATATAGGTATTCTGAGGGTTTTTACTGTTGGGGTTTGGTATTGGTTGGGCAGGTAACTGGTTTGATTTCTGGGGAAATGGTAGTGGAAGTGGTGGATTTTGATTTTGTGATTGAAGTTTTGGATTCTGCTGAGGATTTTGTTGAGGAGGATAATTTGGATAAGATGGATATGATAAATAGGATGGTGGATACTAATAGTATTGTGAGAACATTCCATATGGATTTTTCATCCCTTGAGCCTAAGATTGAGATTGGTTTTGAGGTTGAGGCCAAGGTTTCTTCCAAGAATTCTAATCTGGTGGGGGCCGATTATACATTTGGTTATTAAACCGTTGAGTTTGAGGCCCCTGCCAAGGTCTTCTAGAGACAAAACAAAGAGATTCTGTGTGATTTGTAGTTGTTTCCTCTTGAAAGACAGCCTTAAGACCAGGAATTGAAGGACATTTCTTGGTCTCATGGTTTTATGAACAAATCACACAAGTCTCTATTACTTTTGCATCAAGAGGACATTCTCTTAAGGCATGCTTCTTTCTACATTTGGGATAGAATATTTCTAAGGCATCAGTTTCATCTTTTTTCTTGTTTTGTAGTTTAAGGGTGTCTATTTTCTCACTAAGACTCCCTAGAATGTCATTTTTGAATTCATCAAGCATGTTTCCAATTTCTGCCCTACTTAATGTTCCAGTTGTAGATTTGTTTACCCTAGCAAGAGCAAGGTCTCTTGGTCCTTTCAAATTTTTGGACTTTCCTCTTGAGGGATTAATACAAATTTCTCCAATATCAGATAATGGAAGTTGAGATATGTCTCCCTTCCCCATCATGTTAAGGATATCTATCCATTCATCCCTAATTGTTTTCAACAAAAGAGCTTTTAGAGTGTCTTGGTCTAGATTTTGCATTTTTGCTCTCTTAATATTGTAGTTGAATCTTTCAAGTAAATCTTCCAAATTTTCATCCTCATTTTGCATCATTTTAAACACTTCTTCTTTATGGTTAATAGGTATACAATAGTCCAAATACCTTTCTAGAAATTCTTTCCTCATATCATTCCATGACTCAATAGAACCAGTAATTAGACTCATGAACCATTTTAGGGCTGCTCCTTTCAATGTTGAAGGAAACAATTTGAGTTTTTGAGCATCTTGTAGATAGTCATAAGTTCTACACAAAACTTCAAATTCAAATAAAAATGTCTCAGGGTCTTCACTTTTCAATCCATGAAAGTTTGGAAGAACATAAGGTGAGATATTTTTCATAGTAGTATTTGTCTCTTCATCTCTTATAGGGAATCCAAAGGAACTTTCATCTCCCCTTCTTCCTCTACCTCCTTCTACATTTCCTCTACCTCTTCCTCTATCTCCTCCTCTACCTCTACCTCCTCCAAATAGCAATTTTTCTCCATTGAGTATTTCTCCTGCTTCTTCTCCTCTTCCTGCCATGATAGATTCTTTAGAACTGATATAAGGTTCTGCTTGGAGAAATAATTGTTCTTTTGGCTCTTCTATCAATGGTATGTTGAAGAAAGATTCTTCCTCTTCTTCTTCACTAGGGATTTCTAGTTCTTCTGCTGGAATATATTCCCCTTTAGAAGTGAAGAAAGTTATTCCCTCTATTGGAGTTCTAGGATCTTCTTCTTCCAAGATTGCCTCAGTAGATGAAGTGGGAGACCCTCCTAACTGAATTTATGATCTTAAAAATTCAGGAAGCCTATGACCAGTATAGTATGGGATATGAGTTTGAGAGGAAGGTGTACTACTTCTTGGCCTAGGTGGAGTGAGTGGTGTTGTAGGAATTAAGCTTCTGCCTCTTACAAATCTACCCCTTGAGTCTCTTTCTGTACGCATATCATTGTTTTTGGGATGTAAGAAATAAGGCTACCTAGTTACACTTCCCCAACAACGGCGACAAAATGTTTACTCAATTTAGTGTTCCTAAATTGCTTCCATTAATTATTAACCAGGGCTTGTAACTTTGATGAAGTGTAGTGCACTATATGTGCCTAAGTGTCCTTTTCCTTACTTCGTTGTTTGACGTTTTTCTTATTTTTTTGGGAGTTTTGTGTTTTTAATCCTTAGTGTGTTATCCTAGTTTGAAAAGTGAGAATAAATATAATTAACATGAAGAAAAGGAAATGTTGTAAAACTAGTTAACTTCCTATAAAGAAATTATAGTTTTATGGACAAGTTCTAAGGTCTAGTTCTAATTAAAAAAAAATAAAGATAAAATAAGTGTTTCAATTAGTGAATAAACCTAATCCATGGATCTATGACTCGATTGAGATTTAAAAATGAAAACAGGAAATGCAATTGGTAACTCAAACATTGCATTAAATCTAATCATTTAGCCATTCTTGCAAATCATATTCAGATTCAGTTTCAATCAGAATGTCCTTTAAAGATATTATTAGTTGCAATGGAATGAGGATCTTCTAACTACAACTAATTAAGTGAATGACAGAAATAATGAAAATTATTAAACAATTACTGTTTTTATAAGTCACTAACCATTTTAATATAAGATTTGGAAATAGGAAAAATGGCTTTTACTTGGTTGAACACAGCAATTGTCAATTATGAAAGACAGTAAATGAAATCTAAACAATCATTGTACCTATAAATCACTAACCATTTAGTGATAAAGATTTGGTAATGAAGACAAATGGTTTTTACAGAGTTGATACACAGTAATTGTCAACTATGAAAGCAGTGAATGAGATCTAAACAACCACTGTACCTATAAGTCACTCACCATTTAGTGATAAAGATTTAGTAATGAAGACAAATGGTTTTTACTCAGTTGATACACAGTAATTGTCAACTATGAAAGTAGTAAATGAGATCTAAACAACCACTGTACCTATAAGTCAGTAACCATTCAGTGATAAAGATTTAGTAATGAAGACAAATGGTTTTTACTCAGTTGGACACAGCAATTGTCAACTATGAAAGCAGTAAATGAAATCTAATCAACCACTGTACCTATAGGTCACTAACCATTCAGTGATAAAGATTTAGTAATGAAGACAAATGGTTTTTACTCAGTTGGACACAGTAATTGTCAACTATGAAAGCAGTAAATGAAATCTAAACAACCACTGTACCTATAAGTCACTAACCATTCAGTGATAAAGATTTAGTAATGAAGACAAATGGTTTTTACTCAGTTGGACACAGAAATTGTCAATTATGAAAGCAGTAAATGAGCATAAGTAGAAAGAAATACATGAACAAAGAAACTGAAATAAACCTAGCTAGAAAGCATAAAAACCTCCTTAGCAGCAGGGGCCCTCTGCTACCAATTTGGTGAATTCCTTAGATCCTTGAAGATGTGATCAAAATAGCATCAAAGAACTGATCTCCTTTATTAAAAATAGAGTTTGATAAAAACAGAGTATCACACTGTAATTCTGAACTTATGCTATTAATAGTTAACTTGTTCTTGGTTCTACAGAACCTCTATTTATAATTAAATTGCACAACTAACTTCGAATAGGAATAGCTACAGTTGTAACTTCAAATTATAATCAAACTGGGACTCTTAGGACTCATGATTTTCTATGAAGCAAATCAAGAGTCCTAATTTCTATGCAAAACGGTCTCTTTGACTTCAGCTTTGACTATCGGATTAGACTCCTTCAATCGTCGATCTGGTCCTTGTGGATAGGTAGAAATCATGTAGGATGGATTTTGGAACTTCCAATATAAGCCATCTCTTTAACTGACACCTGTATCATATTCAAACACAAAAATAGCTGTGGAACGCCTAACCAGCTATGGAATGTCTGTATTCTATAGCTATACTGCACAAAATTATTAAAACCGCAAAAACCATGAAAATACAACATGTTAATCAATTGTATGTATCCTTAAGACAATCCTAATCATTATTCATTTATTTTAGGCTTATAAGTTGATGAAAGATGAGTGAAATGAGATGATGGTTTTGTAAAAGAAAAGGAATTTCTAGAGCTCAACAGATATCCTGGAGGCTTTGCATGACAATCCTTTCCATCACCAAGAAGAACAAGTGTCCTCTCCCTTGGAAGAAAATGAAACCCAGTAGGATCTCAATGATGGAAGTCATCTTCCATCTTTTACAGCTAATTACAATTCACAACAATATTGTGATCATGAGAAAGAAATAGTAGAGTTAAGCAACCTTAAAGCACAAGAAACATATGATAATTGTCATTTCATCTTCCCTCTTTTCCTTGATAAATATCCTAATTCTGAGTTGGTTTGCATTAACATCCCTGAGATCATCATTTTTCCATTGATTTTGAAATTAATGAGTAGCAGCAGCATGAGAATGCAGCCCAAGACAATGGGATTAAAAGGGTATGTGATATAGATTTGCATCTTGTTGTGCCACTTGTGGAAGAGTACATTGAAGGTAGTATTTTCCAAATATTTTATGAACCTGTTGCTCTAGAAAATCTCAATCCATATTTACATGAAGAAACACTCATACATCTAGCTTCATATTTTTAGGATGTTGGACTTCAATTTGACCATCATGAGTTGCAGGAAAGTAATGAAAGAGAAGAGGTTGTTTTAGAGCCTCTTGCACATGATGATTTTCCTCAAGATTCAGAAAATGAAGAGTGTGCTTGTACTTATGTTGACTTTCAAGATATGGTAATGTTCCAGATTATTAAAGAACCTTTTTTCAATATGTTGCAGCCATATGGGAAGATGAGTTTTATTGTATTTATGGATCATGTACACATGTTCATTGGACACTTGGAGTGGTTCGTCTCTTGTTTTCTCTGCCTACTCAAGGAAACTGTGAGCTTGATTCAAGTAACTAACCATTTGTTGGATTGGTTACACTAGAGGGATCATTTCACATGATTGTATATATTACTTCAGCAGGTGGGCAGTTATCATCAGGATTTGAAGCCCGAGGTGAAGGCCCTAAGATCTTGATGGTCTGCTGCCATTAATAACTTCAGTTAGTAGTCAATTTTTTTTATTCATGTGAGTTAGTTTTCAGTATTGATTTTTTCTTTGGTTTCTTATTCCATGCCCAACAGATAAGGCTACTTGTTCTACTATATTCTTGACACCTCCTAAGGAGCTGCCATCCCCAGCTAGAGCCAATGCTAATGTCTTCCAGTCCTTCTAGTCACCAGTGATCAAATATGCTCTTATAAGGTTTTTGATAGGGTCCTATTGAAAATTTTTATGGTTTCAATACGTTTTCAAATAAACATTTCTCACTGGTTACTATGTCTAGGTTTGTTACTACTCCTTTCATTTCATGTTTTGGTCATGCCATCACTCATTTTGAGGATTCATCAATGAAATGTCTTAATCACTATCTCAAGTCACATCACCATGGTCATCATTATGCTCATCATTTCATGTAGTGTCATCATTAGGTCTAAGGGTCAAATTCATAAAAATAGGTCATTTCACCATCAAATTCAACATTGAAAGGAGTAGTAATAATGAAAAATATTCAATAAAGGTTTAAAAAGTGTAATTTTATTTCCATCATGATGTAATATGAATAAAAAGTTTCTAATTTTTTAGTTCCTAGAAATTCAAATCAAAATGTGAAAGGACATGGTGGGGCCACTACACCACTAAGAAGAAAGATTGATTTCCAAGCTATAAAAGACCAAACGAGAATGTCATTTTCTCATTCCAACTTAAAAATACCTCACTCCACCAAGAAAGAACATTTCCACCCTCAGAGGATCAATTTATTTCCCCGTGAAGCCACATTCCTTGCTACGTTGCGCTTATCTCTGGCAGCATTACACTTTTGCCAAAGGTGTTGCGATTTTTAGAAAGGAGTCAATTCTTCGATTTCAGGGGTTTTCTTTAGCAACCAAGGGTTCAAACACATATTATACAAGTAATTAGACCTCAATGACACCTCCTCTCATCAATTTTCCCACTAAAATCAGTAAAAAATAAGTGAATTACCTCTCTCAACATTTGTGATGCGTTTTTCAATTCCTTGGCCAATTCGTTGCATAGTTGTGGTAAAACCTTAATTGTAAAGCTCATATACCCTCCTCCACCTTCCATATACTACCCTTGACACTTCCCCTCACTCTTATCCCTCATTTTCACTAATTTGTCACAAACCCTAGCCTAGACTACACTTTCTTAGGCTAGGACAGTGTTTTCCCCTTTCGGACCCCTTCCCCTCACTGATTCCTTGAACTTCTCCCTAATCCCTAACATATATCCCTACCCCCCTAAATTTTCCCAATAATCCTAACCCCTTCATCTCCATTCATTCCTAAAAACTTCCCAAATCCCATGTTTTTCCCTACACTAAACTCTAATTCCCCTTCTCATTGAGCTAGGGTTTTCTATGGAATCTAAAACCACTGAGTAGAAGAGGCATAAGGGAGGTTAGATCAGTATGTATGAGCCCACTATAACACATGAGTTTATGTCTTCACCCTTCCTTAAGAAATAATTTCAAGATGTTGATTGCCTTGCATTTTGCCAAAAGGTTGAGGAACTTGGTTTGAATGAAAAACTTACGAGCAATTTTTCTGCCATGTTTTGAGGAGAGATAAGGTGACTATTGCAGGGGTTGTGCTCAATCTTTCAGCAGTGTCCATTTTCATAACTACATGGATTCCAAACAATGGGGAAACTTGGTTCAAGAGTAGAGACCTTGACATTGAAAGCTACAAAATGTATTTGAAACCTGCATACAGAGCATCTCCAACACACATATTTCCATTTAGACAGTTGTTGGAAAAGTATGCCCCTCTCATGAAATTTGATCATGAAATATTTTACATGTGAGGGAAGGTACTCGAGGTTATATCAGTATCATTTGAGATTTTTGATGCATTTCACCGATGTAAAAGCTCTCAACTTGCCTCATTACATTTACAGGAGCATGGTAAAAATGACAGAAAAGGTACATAGATTAGGAGAAGATCATCATGCTAGTCTATTTCACCATGGCTTGGTGAAAATCATGGTTTTAAATAAGCTCACATGGATCAATTTGTCTTTGGATAGTTTTATATATTCAGCTTCTCTTTTGTCTTCTTCATCTCAGTCTAGCAGTCACTCTACACCTTTGACCTCACTAGCACAACAAGAGATGGCTTCCACAAGTAGACCTATCACAAGAACTCTTAGGGCAGAGGTGAATCAAACATATGTTAGAGGAAATAGGCTTTTGTTTGCTCCCGACATTGTTAAAAGGGCCAATCCTATATCCGACGAGAAAGAAACATCATCACAACATGAGGCACCATTATAGGATGAGGAACCAGTTCATCTTGACACTGATATTGCAGATTTAGAAATCCATGAGGAGGAAAAAACAACGAATCAGATCATCATGGAGAAGGAGGCTGAGATTAGAGAGCTCAAAGACGGTTTGTCAAAGGGAAATTTCTTGGTTTCATTTTTGCAACAGGAGAACATGCAACTAAAAGCAAATGAGCTACTCTTAAACAAGCCCAAAGAATATTTGAGAAAGGATGATATAAAATGTAAGGAAGTTGTTGATATTAATGATTTAGATGATCAAGAAGAGCATGTTAGAACAAGGAGACCAATAATAAGAGGCCTCAAGAGGGCAGTTGAGCAACAAAAAGAATCATCTCCACCCAAAGGTCAAATCATTGTTGATGAACTCAATCTAGCAGAAATTGAGTAAGATAGAGAATGTTGACTTGATAGGATAAATTTCCAATTGGATAATATTCTTAAGAGGGAAAACAGGGACAACAACCTACAAAGACACATGGCTATCCATTATTATACAAGTAACACGGTCTCCCAAATCATAATCGAACAAGTGAAGAAGCTGAAGCAAACCCTAATGAGGCAAAAAGAGAAGGATAAGGTTGAATTGTTGGTTGAGGCCTCCCTCATAGCTTCACACATCATCACCTGGCTTCATGGAGAAATTTTGGGTAACTTTTGAATAATTTTTGTGAAATTTTGGTTTTTGTGAAATTTGGCCTAAATTGGAAATATCAGTTTAGCTAAAAGCGCAGCGCCTTGGCGTTGTGCTTTTTCCTCATAACTCAAAATGGAAAAAAATCTGCATTGATGGATAGATAGTACCCTAGAAATTTCAGCTATACATTTTTGGTTCCTTTTCAACAAATAGGTTGGGATAAAGTTCTCTAAAACATGCAAAAAAGTCACGTTCTGCCACTAGTTCAGACTAGGCGCTGAACTTTTGGGAGTAACTTTGGGAGAATGAGTTTTTCTCTATCTTGGACTATCCATTTCTCTTGATTTAGGTGTCTAATGAAATGATACATCCTAATATTTCCATTGGTACCTTCAGAGCTATATTTGGAGTAGTGGAAGGCCCTTAAAACTCCCCTCAAAGATTGGCACTGTGCTTTTGTCTTATGGCACTACGGTTTTTCCTGTTAGTCCAATTTTTTAGTTTTCTTCAGTCAATCTTAGTTTTTATTATGTGATTCCTCTAGTTTCAAGTTTAATTGATGTAATATAAGGTAAATGGGCTTGTTAGAGTCATTATGATGTAATTTTAGACCTCATTGATGAGGAGCAGGTCAACCAAAGTCTATAAGGAAGGTTTGTTTTAACCTTCCTAGTCATTAGGTTTTTGTTAAGAAATTCATGTAAGTTGTTCCTACACTGAGGGATTCAGCCCCTAAGAAAGGGGAAGTTTTTTTGGTCTATATAAGTGTTGTGTTCAGCCAATCTAAGGGTTGGAAATTAGAGAGTGGAAGTATGGTAGCTTGTACTTCATCATTTTTACAGGGAATCAAAGGACAGTTACAGCTATTATTCAGGAATTTTTGTGGTGTGAATTTTTTATTATGTTTTCCTTCTGTTAAATATCTATATGAATGATAAATTAGTTTCCTTACCATATCTTTTCTCTTCAATTATTTTCCTAAGAGGTTTTAAACAAAATTCTTTTGATTAAGCTTTTTTTTATTAAGAATTTCATGTTTGTGTATTTTGTCTTCTTGAGAAATGAACTCATGGTATACATGCACATTTTGATCTTCTTGCTCATTCAACCCTACACTACATCAACCAACTCTTAAGCTATCACAAAAACATGCCTACCCTGATCCTCTATATCTCTTTCAACTGAAACATTTTAGTTTTGATCTAGTCCTTGATGTTCATTCCTAATCCAGCAAAAAACCCTAAATATTCAAATCCTACATGAGTTGAACTATCTAGCCTAAAATCCATTCTTGTACTAGTCAAATCCTTGGCTGTGAGTTTCATAGATATAGCTCTCTCTGGTTTGGTAGGGCTACCTACCAAAATAAAAGCTTGGTTTGACATTACCTCCATCGATCTCCTTTTAGTATTGGGACATTATGGAGGCTAACAATACCAAAAGCGCATTTCTCCAAATTGGCACATAATTTGTGTTGTCGCAGGTTTTGAAGGACTTGTTGAATATGGTGTAGGTGTTCTTCCCAACTCTTGCTGAAGATAGGGATATCATCCAAATACACTACCATGAATTAGTTGGTGAAGGGTCGGAAGATGTATTCCATGAGCTTCATGAAGGTTTCAAAGGCATTAATTAACTCAAAAGGCATGACTAGCCATTCAAAAAGGCCCTCCTTGGATTTGAAGGCAGCCTTCCACACATCAAAGGGTTTGATTGGTATCTGGTGATAATCGTGCTTCAAGTAAATATTGTTGAAATATTTTTCCCCCTTGAGATGGTCTAGAAGGTCATCAATCTGTAGGATTAGATACCTATTCTGAACAGTGATCTTGTTCATCGTCTGATGGTCAATATAGAGTCTCCAGGTCTCATCCTTCTTCTGTACCAACATGATCAGGCTCCCAAAGGGTGATGAACTTGGCCTAATATTCCCTTTCTACAACAGCTCCTTAATATGCCTCTTGATTTCATCGTTCTCTAGAACTCTAGTTGTAACGGAATTCGAAGTGCACTGGTGCATGAGTTGGTGCAAGTTGTAAATCAGTTTAACTCGGTTAAGTGAGTTAAACTCAATTGTGCTAGTTGTAACTGAAGATACACTAGTGAGAGATCTAGTGAATTAAATATTAATTAACTCATAATCAGTGATATCACATGTAACTGAGGATTTACTAATATTAGCTACATGCATGTCAGATCCGGTGAGTTCTAGGTGAAAGGGAAGTTGACTATTAGTTGTGACATTATCTGCTTGCACACATGCAAGCAAACACACATTGGATGTTTCCATGATACTTGTGCAGTCAAGGCAGGCAATATTGCATCAATTCATGGATTGCATTCAGTAGGGATTGCGCAGTGAAGGCAGGATGTTTGGAGGCAGTAAATTGGCTAAGGGATTTGCCAATTTTGTATGATAGTGTGATATAATGAGCTGATGTACTGAGAGATCTAGTGAAAAGTTTTTTGTATGTAATTTTTTCATGATCCATGATATAATATACCATAGAAGATAGTGGGGTTTTTAGTTGTAAGCTTTCCCTGGGAAATTATTTGTGTTGTGTGTGACTGATATTTCTTCATGTTCATGTGATTAGCGATTATGTTTTTAATTCCGCAAAATATCTGTAGAAGCGATTCAGTATTTAACTTTAGCACATTGTTAGATCGGGTGAATCCAAGATCTACATGATTGTTGTAAATTTATACATGGTATCAGAGCACAAGAAATTACAGAAGTGAAGTAGGAGATGAGTTTGTGACTGGATAGAATTAGAATTTGCAAAAAGTCTTTCTTGGTGCTACAGCTGATTCAAGATCAAAATGGCTTTCAATGGCTTGAGGTTGGAGTATGCACTCGAGGGCAGCTCGAACAACATTGCTTGGAAGGAAAGGATGGAGGTAGTACTTGAAGATAATGGCTTGAAGGAATTCATTGAAAAATATGTTCCTAAGCCAGATGTTGTAGATGCTGCCAATCTTGATGCATGGCAAAAGAAAGTGGAAAAGGCGAGGAGGATCCTATTGGAGGGAGTACGAGATCACATTGCCTCAAGCCTCCCTAGGAAAGCCACACCATATTCTATGTGGAAGGCTTTGACAGATCCATTCCAAAGCAGCAACGACCATAGGAAATTAGCGCTCAAAGATAAACTCAGGAAGATCAAAATGGAAAAGGGCGACACAATATGGGGGTTACAAGGGTACAATAATAACAATAAGGGGGTTACACTAACAACAATAAGGGACTATACTAGTAATATAGGGACCTAACATGCCCCTCTCCTTAAAAAAAGTGTTTTCCTCAACGCTTGAGTAGCTCTGGGTGCTTCTGTATAAATTCTCATCCTCCCATGTAGAATTTTCAGTGGGTAAGTTCTTCCACTTGATGAGATACTCTGAAATTGATCGATTCCGTAGCTGTCGAGTTATGGTTTCCGTGACCGCTTCAGGTTCCAACATGATTTTTCCTTATTCATCAAGTTCTGGAAATATTGTTTGAACTGGAATATTTTCACCTATAACCTTCTTTAAGCATGAAAGATGGAAAATTGATGCACTCATGAAGAAGCAGGAAGCTTCAATTTGTATGACATAGTACCAATCTTTTGCAACACCTTGTAAGGACCATAGTACTTTGGCGATAATTTATTATCCTTCTTAGCTTGCTTGAGGAACATTTGTTTGTATGGTTGTAGCCGTAAAAATACCCAGTCTCCTACATCAAAACTTCTCTTGATGCGATGTTGATCTGCCTATTGTTTCATTCAATTTTGTGCCAAATTTAGCTTGTCCTTTAAGAGTTGGAGAACTTCTTGTTGATGCTCGATGTGATCTTCCACTTCTTGAACCTTCAAATTTTCTCTTAAAGATGATGTGATGGATGGTGGATGATATCCATAAAGTTCCATAAATAGGGTCATTTTTGCTACAGTATGGAAGGAAGTGTTATACCACCATTCAGCGAGAGGTAACCACTTGACCCATTGTGTTTGTTTATCAGATACAAAACAACTAATATATCCTTCCAAACATTTATTTACTATCTCAGTTTGACCATCAGATTGAGGATGATAAGATGAGCTATGAGTTAATTGAGTACCCAAACAAGAAAATAACTCCGTCCAAAAATTTCCAGTAAAAATGGGATCTCTGTCGCTCACAATAACCCTTGGGCTTCCATGTAGATTTTGAATTATGTCCATAAATGTAGTAGCAACTGTACTTGCTTTAAATGGATGAGATAATGCACAAAAGTGTGCATACTTGGTAAGTCTATCAACTACCACCATGATGACACTCTTTCCTTTGGACTTAGGTAAAATTGTGATAAAATCCATTGAAATCTCCTCCCAACGTTGACTTGGAATGGATAAAGGTTGTAGAAGTCCCGGGGTCTTAATTGTTTCCACTTTATTCTGCTAGAAAACCAAACATTCCGCCACAAACTTTTGAATATCCGATTTAAGGCCATCCCAAAAAAATTCTTTCTTCACCCTGTGGTAAGTTTTTAAAAATCCTGAGTGTCCTCCTAAAGGAGAAGTGTGTAATTCCAGAAGAATCTTTTGTTTTAGTTGGGAATTCTTACGAAGATATAAGCGATCTTTGTACCATAAGGAATCATTTTTCCAACTAAATGTATCAGATGTACTAGGATCTTGCTGCAATTTTTGAATGAGTGTCCATACATCTTTGTCCTTCTTCCATTCATCTCTTACTTCGGTTATCCAATCTGGTTGGATAATAGAAATGGCACAAAGCAATGCTTCCACCTCTTCATTCTTTCTTGAGAGTGCATCTGCAACAACATTAAGCTTTCCTTTTTTGTAGATTATTTCAAAGTCATAACCCAACATCTTTGTGAGCCATTTTTGCTGCTCTTCTGAAGATAGTCTTTGTTCCAAAAAGTGTTTAAGACTATCATGATCAGTTTTTACCTTGAAGTGTCTTCCCATTAGCTAAGTTCTCCATTTCTTTAGTGCATGCAGTATTGCTAACATTTCCTTCTCATAAATAGGTTTCTGTAAATACTTTCCTTTGATTGGACAAATTTCAAAAGCAATGGGTCTTCCTTCTTGCATTAAAACCGCACCAATTCCATTTCCTGAGGCATCACATTCCACAATAAAGGTTTTCGTGAAGTCTGGCGTAGCTAAGACCGGTGCTAGGCACATTGCCTCTTTAAGACGTTCAAAGGCCTTAGTTGCTTCAGGAGTCCATGAAAATGCATCTTTCTTCAATAATGTTGTTAGAGGTGCTGCTATTCTCCCATAATTCTTAACAAACTTTCGATAATACCCTGTTAACCTGAGAAATCCTCGCAACTGCTTTATGGTTGTGGGGACTTTCCATTCCTTAATGGCTTTAATTTTGTTAGGGTCTACCTTAACACCCTCGTGAGATACAATATGACCCAGATATTCCACCTCTTGTACTCCAAAGAAACATTTAGATGTTTTTGCATATAATTGTTTCTCCTGCAATAGTTTGAGCACCCTGTCAACATGTTGAATATGATCCTTCCAAGACCTGTTGTAGATTAGTATATCATCAAAAAATACTAGCACAAATTTTCTAAGGAAGGGTTTGAAAATGGAATTCATCAACCCTTGAAATGTAGAAGGTGCATTGGTAAGGCCAAAAGGCATGACCAAAAATTTATAATGACCCTCATGAGTTCGAAATGTTGTTTTCGGAATATCTTCAGTCTTAATTCTAATTTGATGATATCCTGAACGAAGATCCAAATTGGTAAAATAAATTGCTCCATGTAATTCATCCAATAATTCATCAATCATATGAATGGGAAATTTATCTTTAATGGTGAGCTATTTGAGCTCCCTATAATCGGGACACATGCGCCATGATCCATCCTTCTTGTGTACCAATACTACAGAAGTAGAGAAAGAACTTTGACTAGGTTGAATTATACCAGCCTCTAACATTTCTGTAATCAACGTTCAATTTCACTCATTTGGACATAAGGATATCTGTAAGGTCGGATGTTTGGAGGAACACTTCCTGGAATCAAATGAATAGCATGATCATGATCACGAATAGGTGGGAGTCCTTTGGGAGTATCAAACACATTGGAATGATTTTCCAAGAATCTTTGGAGATCTAGAGAAATAGATGATTTTGATGTTGGAACTTCTAGTGAGCATAATTGTGCAATTACGCCTCGTTGTTCTTTCTTCAGAAGCTTTGTCATGAAATTATATCTTATTATCTTTCCTGGCTTCCCTGTGATACCCCGTAATTCGATTTCCTATTCCTTCCGAAAAAAATTTCAAGAAAAGTTCTTGAAAATTAAAAGCTACCATCCCCAAATATTGTAACCATTATACTCCTAGTATGACATCAGCACGTCCCATTGGGATGGAAAGCATTGGACTATTCAATACATATTCCCCCATGGATAGCTTGATATTATAGCATTTTCCAAAGCAATTTATAGTTCCTCCATTTGCAACCATCACTTGACATTCTGGTGCTGGGTATAGGAAACAATTCAATTCCTTGGCTACCTTACAATAAATAAAATTATGGGTACTACCTGAATCAATCAACACTATTACCTTTTTCTTCTTGATATTTCCTTCTATCTTGAGAGTTTGAGGAGTGGTAATTCCTGCCAATGAATTACACGATATGGTCGGACTCATTTCTTCCTCTTCTAGGGTCGGTTCCTGGTGTATATCCTCTTCTTTTTCATTTTCTTCTTCCTCTTCACAATCTATGTAAAATAATTTCTTCTCAGCACACTTATGACCTTTAGTGTATTTGCTATCACAACTGTAGCAAAGCCCTTTTTCTCTTTTTTCTTCCAATTGTTGTGGTGTCAACCTTGTCAGTTGTTGAAATCTAGGAGTAGTGACACTTCCCTCTTTGTAGAAGTGAGTGGTAGGCTTCCTTGTCGCCATAATTTTACATTCAATTTTTCTTGCCAACCTGAATGCCTTCTCCAATGAATCAGGTTCCAAAATGAAAAATTCATGTTGGATGTTATCCTTTAAAGTACCTATGAAGAGATCAATCTTGTGTTCCTCTGTAATATCAGTTACCCTTATATTCAATTTTTGGAAGTCCTCAATGTGCTCCCCCACTAAATCCTTTTGTTTGAGATTTATCAATTGGCTAAATAAGGTGTTGCTCTTTGTATCCTCATAATGTGCTATCATTTCCTTCGTAAAAATTGACCAAGTGACAATTTTTTTACGGGAGCAAAGCCATCGATACCATACAAATGTATTTTGTTCTAGATGTAAAGTTGCAATGCATACCTTTTGTGTGTTTTGCACATTATTGAGATCAAAATATTGCTCCATCTGTAGTATCCATGTTACGGGATCCTTGCGATCAAACTTCCTCATATCCATCTTTAGAATATGGTGGTTCTTCCCGCCAACATTAGAGTTTATGAAATCACGATTAGCATTTATTTTTTTCTCATCATGAGTTTCCTCTACTATCTTTTCACCATTAGGAAACATTTGTTGTATCAAATTTGTCAAACCTTCCATGTCTGCTTTTAGATCATTCTTCATGTTTTCCATTTTTTCATCGATCTTAGCTTCCATGTCATCTATCTTAGCTTCCATGCCAACTTCCATTTCATCCATCTTAGCTTCCAAACCTTTCTTCAAAACTTTCATTTCATTTTTTGTTGCTCTTTGCGATAGCGAAATTGCTCATGGACTTTTGATATCTCATGTTGCATTTCTTTGTCTTCATGAGTCATAGTAGAGCCTTCTGAAGGCTTAATGGGTGTTGAATTATTTTTAGGAGGCATTTTAGAACCCAATACTAATAGCTATGCTCAATAGGCCTTTGGAATCAACTAGAACTAATTTTTCAAACAAGACTTATGCAATTTGAAAAAAAATACACACCTTTTTCTTGATTTTGAGGAGCTCAATATTTCAATTGAATTATCTTTGTGATTTAGGATCTTCAATATTTAAAATTTGGCCCTGAATTAACCCTTTGAATCTTCTTTTGAATGCCACAGGTCTAACCTGATTTGGATTCTTCAATGCAAAGTTTTTCCGGTCTCCCACAATGACCCAATTATGGACTGGTTCAGTATAGCGAACTTGTACGAATTGCCACGTGTCATTGTTTCCTCCTTTGGCTCTGAAATTGATAGAAAAGAAACTACAGTCTGTGTACTTGTGGCCACTTTTTACAGCATTCCAATCCGATGCTCAGAGAGAGAGTTATTAAGATCTTCCCACGATAACCTCTTTGAGATGAAATTCGGGAGCCTGAAAAAGACCTAACTTTCACAGATCATATCTCCGAAAATATTGCGAACCAAGCTCTGAAATTTTGCGACGATGTTCATCAGGATTTTAGCTTCGATCTCTAAAACTTTCAGCTTCTGAAACTTCGTATAACAAAATTTATAGCGCAAATTCCGTGATGACCTGTTTAGGTTAAATTTAGGAGCCTGCAAAACGCCCTAACTTCCACAGATCATATCTCCGAAAATATTGCGAACCAAGCTCTGCAATTTTGTGAAGATTTTCCTCAGGATTTTGGCTTCACACTCTCAAAATTTCAGCTTCTGAACCTTCGTAGAAAAAAATTTATAGCGAAAATGCCACAATGACCTGTTTGGGGCAGCGAAACTCTAGAATCCAAAGCTCTGATACCAAATGTTGGGAAACCAGCTCCAAAAATAGAAGAAAAGAGATATCAATGCCTTATAAATAAGGCACTTCGAGGGGGAAACCTCCAATACATTACATGAATGAACAATTCTTGGATGATACAAATTAAAAAACCTCCTTTCTATATACATGAGTCCATGGTGCCACAATGTAATCCTAGTGGGACCACAATGTAATCCTAGCCGACCTAACAATAATAATTTAAGGGCACAATAATAACAATATGGGGGTTAAAAAGGTACAATAATAACAATAAGGGGGTTACACTAACAATAATAAGGGACTATACTAGTAATATAGGGACCTAACAATTAAATAAGTCATGCAGAAGGTGACTCATTAATTACATTCATTAAACATTCAATCATCCAATTTATGAAGTATGACTTAATCAATCTCCTTGGAATGATTTTTAGGAATATCAGTGATGCAACTAGGTGAGGATCTTAAGTCAAGATGTAAAATCATAAACAACTAATGTATATCTGATTTTCTTCAACATTCAATATGAAGAACTACCTTCTTGAAGTGTTGTATAAGAAGTCAATTACACCTTAGTTCTTAAGTTCCTAGAAATTAAATAACAATGTGTTGAGTAAATTCAATTACTATATGGATTAGATATTTAACCATTCAATTTAGGATCATTATCATCTTGAAATGGGTTTTTGAAAACATCCATGAACATAATTAATTGACAATCCTATTCTGAGAAAATGAATGACAAACAGTAAGGAAACTAGGCAAATGTGTGTTCTTAATTCTTCAATATTGATTCGATTGGAAAATAGAGTTATCTATCTTCTCAAAATATCTTAGAAGAGAAAG
This sequence comes from Pinus albicaulis, assembly GCA_034641835.2. Taxonomy (NCBI): domain Eukaryota; kingdom Viridiplantae; phylum Streptophyta; class Pinopsida; order Pinales; family Pinaceae; genus Pinus; species Pinus albicaulis. The sequence goes on from CM076573.1 coordinate 313,146,021, forward strand.
GTTGCACAGTTGTGATTTATCATTATGCTATTGCTCAAAAACTGAAATGAAGCATAAACCTAATTAGAAAATAGAATTGTTGAAAAATACAGTAATGAAATTAAGCTAAAAACATAAATGAAAAACCTCCTTCAGATGCAAGGGCCCTCTGCAACTGATGTGGTTGAGCTGCTAACTGATTAAGGATGTAGTCAAGAAATCATTGGCAACATGAACTTCGTATTATGATCAAGTAAATTCAGAATACAGAGTATCAGCAAAAAGCCTGATTTAACAATTAATTTATGAACTTTGTTCTCGGTTCTATGCAACCGATATTTAAAGGAAAATTACATAACTGTTTATGAGTAAAACTAGCTACATGTGGCTACTTCAAATTATAATTTCAATATGACTGTTGGACTCCATGATTTGCTACAAAGAGAAAATCAAGAGTCTTACTTATTTCAGCTAATGTCTTTTGACTCCATCTTTGACCATGATTTTAGGCTCACTTTTCTGTCGACATGGAACAAGTGAATAGGATAGAGTCCATGTAGGAATGATTCTAAAAACACCCTTGTGGCCCAATTCTCAAGTTGACACCTGCAACCTACTAAACCATGAGAGTAGCTATAGAATCCACAGTTAGCTGCAAAACAGGCTGCATTCTGTAGCTAAATTGCAAAAATCTATCCAAATAGCAAGAGCATGAAAATATAATATGGCAATCATTTTAATGCATCCTTAAGACAAAACATAACATTTATCATTGATTGGGGTCTGTAATATTATGAGAAAATGAGGGAAAGATATGAGAAAAAAATGTCAAAGAAAGGGTAATTCTGAGGTTCAACATACCCCCACTACAAAATCATTGCATGTCCTCATGCAATTTTCCAAAAATATGAGTTCTTCTTCCCTATTGCATTTTCTCAGACACCTCTACTAGCACATCTAATTTCCTTCTTTTGTTCTTCTTTGAAGTAACTGTCATTACGAGCCTTCTCATAAGAAGCTTTTACTTGAGGTTAATGACTGCTCTATTCAATAACTTTTTCTTCCTCTTCAATTTTCTATTTTTCTTATACCACAGTCCTAGATGCAGAACAGTATTATCATGAATTTCCTTGTCCAATTTGTTTTTCTCTTTCAACGTCTCATTCTCATGTTTGATATGTCTGTTTAATATCTCTAATTCATAAATATCCTGCTTAAGAACATCAATTAGAGGTTCTTGTGGATTGACAGGAGGTTCTAGGTTCATTGAGGCACTTCTCCTCTCCAGTGATTCTACATAATCGTATATCTATTGTTGGACTGGGTCTATGCCAGGAGATCTTTTGTTGGGGCCTTCTTCAAGATGATAAAAAGGAGAATTCTGAGGACTATGTGCAGGAGATATGTTAACAGGTGATGGAATTGGGGTTTCCTCCTCTACATTTATAAGCTTTGTCCTTTTTTATAATGTATTTTTCATGGTACCTCGGATTCTAGAGCTCCTTCTCAGTTTTGGAGGACTTTCATTCCTCTCATTTTTAACCTCACTCTCTTTTCTTTTCTTTTCTCTTGTCTTGATTTGTTTCCTGATTTATGTCAGTTCCTCATAAATTAGCTTTTCATCATTCTTCTGTAATGAGGTTTCAAGTCTGTCTTCAACATTTATATCAACCTTCTTTCTTATGCTTCTCCTGACATTATCTTCCTTGGGTGGTGACTCTGGTGGTTCTTGAAAATGATTCCTAACAAGGAAATCCTCCCAAGTATCTCCTATGTGTCTTAAATGAAACTCAATCAAAATCTTTACCAACCCCACGATGATGCATGGTGGTATATCTATGAATTGTATTGTCTTTTGCACATTTGAAGCCATCCTTCTTAAACTATTTCGCAGAAAGAAAGGAATATTGATTTCACCATTTTCTAGGAAATTCATCAGTAAACGGATATGGTAGACATACATGTAACCAAACCTTCCTTCACAAGTTATAAATTTATGTAAAATCAAGAGCATATTCATCCATTTACTCTTAAGAGCTGAACTTGGGATTCCTTTTCTGAAAACAGAGTCATCCATACCTGGGTTATTAAGTATAACCTTCCATGACTCACTGTGGAACTCCTTGTTCTTGAACCATCTTTCACCGTGCCTTGGAAGTTATGTAGCCTCGACCATGAATGACTCAGTCACTGCAAACTTGATATCTCTAATTTTCACTTCGATTCCATCAAAAGACTGAGCAAAGGATTTTGTAATTTCCTTATGAAAGCCATTAAATTTCTCTATGAACCTTAACCATCTAGCTTTCTGTAACAATTCTTTAAGTTGTGGGTATCCTTCAATGTACTTTTCTCCAACTAGTTTTGATCTGAAAATGAGCCCCATCCTTCTACTATGCAGAGTTTTTCAACCTTCAGAATTACCCTTCTGTTTATGGAAATGAATTGGCTGTGGATCTGATGGATGGTTATGGAGGGTTTGTAGGAATGAATAGATGGTAGGGTCTTGAAGAGACATAGATAAGTATGTCACGTCATAGATCATGATTGTTATTATAAACAAGGGGAGTAATGATGGAACATTATGCAACTTAATACGGAGGATGTGGCTGATATGTGGTATGATGGAGATTGCAATCAAATCAAATGATGAGTTGTCAAGGAAACATATGAATGTTCATATTATACATGTTTCATGTTTTAACCTTGCTATTAAAAAAAAAAATTGCACTTTACCTTTATAACTTAACCTTTTTGTTTGTTGCTTGCTTTGGTGTTGATCCTTAGTTACTCTTTGTAGCACACTGGCCTTCAAAACATAATCCTTCAATTCCTTGCAATCATCATGTGTCAGAACTGCTGAAGTGGTTTCAGAATCAAATTGGCTGCAGAATGGAATCAGCTGCAAAATGCAGTGGGCTGCAGAATGTGATCAGCTGCAGAATATAGTGAACTACAGAATGTAATCTGTAAAATAATGAAGTATGGAACATGAATCGAATGAATGTAAAAATGGAATGAAAGTGGAGTGATTTATGGAATGGAATGAGAGTGAAAAATGGAATGGAAGTGGAGTGACTATAAAATGACAGTGGAGTGTGATGGAATGAAACTGTAAAATGAAATGAATTTTCAGATTATGAACTACAATGAATGTAGTTTTGTGTCATTACTTATTACAGAGAAAGAAATGGAAAATATAGGATGTCGGAAATCTTTGATTTTTACCCTGTATTTTCTATATAATTATGCCAATCATTGATTGGTTTTCATGATTATACAATTTATTATTTATTTTATTTTTATTTTATTTGTTTTTTTATTAATTTTTTTTTATCATTTTTTTTCTTATGAATGTAGGAAAAATAAAATCTAAGTTAGTGAAGAAGAAGGGTTCTTCTCCAATAACTTCATATCAATGTTATTTTGAAATTTTTTGACAAACACTTCTTTTGAAAGTGGTTTATGATATACTTTCAACCTATGACCATTCACAAGAAGAGGTGCCTTTTCTTCATCTATTGTCCTTATTTTCACTACTCCATTATCAAAGACTTTTTCAATCTCATATGGCCTAAGCCAATGAATTTGAAACTTTCCTTGAAAATCATTGAATTTTGAATCGAACAAAAGTGCCCAATCCCCTGCTTGAAACTTCTTCTCCTTGATATACTTATCATGCCATTTAACCCCTTGTTGTTGGACTATACTGGTTCTTTGAATTGCATCTTGCCTGATTTCATCAAACTCATTGATTTGTTCCAATATATGTTTCTGTGCTTATGATAAATCAAGTCCCAATTGGACTTCCATCTTTAAAGTTTGGATCTGAAACTCTATAGGGAATAGGACTTGCTTCCCATAAACAAGTTCATAGGGAGTATGTCATGTTGTTATTCCATGTAGTTTTGTAGGCCCATAAGGCTTCAGGAAGCCTTTTTGCCCAATCTCTTCTGTGTAAATGTACAGTCTTAGTGAGGATTCCTTCAATCACCTTATTGGTAGATTCTACTTAACCATTTGCTTGTGGATGGTAAGGAGTAAACTTTCTGTGTTTGATATTATAATCTTCCACGAGCTTTTTCACCACCTTCGACGTAAACTGAGATCCCTGATCTATCACAATTTCTCTTAGAACACCAAAACGAGTGAAGATATCCTTAAAGATAAAATCAACTACAGATTTCCCTTAGAAAAAATTAATGCTTTAGCCTCTACCCATTTAGTGACATAATCAATGCATACCAAAATATACTTCTTTTGTTTAGATGGAGAATTGATTGGTCCTACAAAATCCAAAGCCCATTTTTCAATAGGCTGAATGAGTACCTGAGGTTGTAATGGCATTTCATTTGAAGGAGCGGGTTTCCCTACCCTTTGGAAACTATCACACCTTTTGACATATTCTTTAGCATCTTTGAAGATGGATGGCCAATAATATCCTAGATGAAGGATTTTATAGGTTGTCCTCTTGTCAGCAAAATGTTCTCCACAAGGTTCATCATGAAATTCCTTAAGAATTTCAAGCATTTCATCTTCTCGAACACATCTCCTGATAATGAGATCTAGACCTGTTTTATACAATTCATTAGTAATCCATGAGTATCTTGCACTTTGTTGAATGATTTTTCTTTTCTCTATAGGAAACATATGTGAAGGTAATCTCCCTGTGACTAAGTAATTAGCAATATCTACAAACCAAGGGGTCTGAGTAGTTATTAAAAAATATATTCATTAGGAAATTTATCTTCAACTAGAGTATCATCTTTGATATTTTGAATTCTAGACAGGAAATCAGCAACTGTGTTTTGTTTTCCAAGTACATCTAGAACAGTGATGTTGAATTCTCGCAGGAGTAATAACCATCTTGTAACTCTGCCATTAGTAATATATTTATTCATTAAGTACCTAATTGTAGAGTGATTTGTATGGACAAAGGTTTCATAGTCTGTTATGTAATATCTGAATTTGTTGATAACATGAACAAAAGCTAAGAATTCCTTTTCAGTTACAATGTAATTTAACTCTGTGGGAGTCAAATTATTTCTTGTGTAATAGATGGCATAGGGGATCAAATATTTTTGTCCTAATAAATCTCCCATAGTTGTATCTGAAGCATCTGTTGAAATGTGAAAAGGTAGTTTCCAATTTGGACCTCTTAAGATGGGTGCTTCAGAAATTTTTTCTTTTAAGGTCTCAAATTCCAACTGGCAATCAAAATTCCAATTGAATTCACAATCTTTGGTGAGTAGTTTGAAGAGTGGGGATGCTAGTTTAGTGAAATTTTCTATATATTATGTGAATCCTAGAAAACTTCTAACATCTTTTTGACAACTTGGAATTGATAATTTAGAGATGACTTCAACTTTAGATTTATCAACTTTAATTCCATTTCCTGAAATGTAATGTCCTAAAACAATCCCTTATGTAAACATCATAAAACATTTTTCATGGCTTAGTGAAAACTTTGCTTCCTTACATCTTTTAAGAACTTTTTCCAAGTTTTCTAAAGCTTCTTCAAATGTATTCCCATAAACTGTAAAGTCATCCATATAAACCTCTACACAATCATGTATTAGATCAGAAAAAATTCCTAGTACTGCCCTTTGGAATGTTGCAGGTGCATTGCACAATCCAAAAGGAAGTACTCAATAGGCATAAGCCCCCCATGGACATGTGAATGTGGTTTTATCTTGATCTTTAGATGCTACCTGAATTTTATTGTAACCACTAAAACCATCCAAGAATGAGAAATACCTTTTACATACTAATGTATATAACACTTGATCTATAAAGAGAAAAGGAAAATGATATTTTAGGGTTTATTTATTCAATTCTTGATAATCAATGCATACCCTCCATTTACCATTATTTTTAGGCACAATCACTAAGGGGGAAACCCATTGACTATCTGAAATTAAGTAAATGAAGTTTACATTCAGCAATTTTTGCAATTCCTCTTTCACAATTTCCCTAAGATTTGGATTCATCCTTCTTTGAGGTTGTTTGATAGGTTTAAAATTTTCCTCAATGTAGATGTGATGTGTACAAGTCATAGGACTAATTCCTTTCATGTCAGTGTATTCCCATGCATAGGCAGAAGAATGTTGTTGTAATGTTTTTATTAGCTTTTCTTGTTGTAATTTTTCCAAGTTATTGTTTATGTTCAAGGTTTTCCCTGGAAATATTTCAACTATAGAGCTACCAAATTCTTCCATAGAGTTAAGAGAAATCTACCTAGATGACAAATATTCAATAGTGGATTTTTCTTGAAATTGATCATGTTCATATTCTGGAGATAATTCATAATTTTCTATTGTATTGAAGATTTGACTATCTTCACTAATGGTTGAAATAGTAAAGAGAGGTTGTATATCATCTTCATCATCAATCCATTCTTTGTCATCTATCTCTGTGATTTTTCTTGTTGGAGGATATAGAGTGAATTTCTTGGTTGAATTACCATCAAAAATATACATGTCACCAGATCTACAGCTAATGAAAGTATCAGTTGTAGCAAACCAAGGTCTTCCTAATATGAGTGGGAGTCTTCCTAGATTTTTCTTAGGGGTTAAGATCATAAAATCAATAGGGTAATCCCAAGAGTCTAAGGACACTGAAATATCTTCTAACCCACCATCTAGTTTGATTACAAACCTATTTGCTAACTGCAGTCATGTAGGTGTATAAAGAAGATTAGAAAGCTTGAGTTGTTCCACGGTTTGTTTTCTCATGATGTTTATTGTTGCTCCTAAATCAATCAATGTATTTGGAATTTCCACTCCATTTATATGTGTTTTTACAACTGGACTTCCTGGGTCTAAATATTTTTGAATGGAAATTTTTCCCATCATTATGTCTGCTATTTTTCCTACGAGCTGAATTCTTTTTATTTCTTTTATTTTTCTTCCCGGTTTCTTCATACTCAACTCCTTTATTGTTTTAGCTAAAATTGGAATTTCCTTGATGGCTTGTATCAAAGGGATTTTGATGCAAACATTTTTCAATTCATCTAGAAAATCATAATTAGGCAACATAACTTGTAATCTTTCAGGAAAAGGAGGTGTAGAAGTAGATATTGATGGTTTCTCTATGATAGGAGTTGATTTTATTGGTTCTTTTTGTTTTTAATTTTCATAATTTTTGTTTTGAAGAGATATTCCTTCTTCAAAACTTTTATTACGCTATAGAGAATCTTCCTCAGAATTGTCTTGTTCTTAAATGACTACAAAAGGTATTTTCTTTTCTAATATCCTACTAGGTCTAATTTGGACATCATTAAGATCTAGAGGAGTAATCATGTAGGTTGGAAATTGTTGTCCTTCTATCATATAGGTATTCTGAGGATTTTTATTGTTGGGGTTTGGTAATGGTTGGGCAGGTAACTGATTTAGTCTCTAAGGGAATGGTAGTGAGAGTTGTGGATTTTGGTTTTGGTTTTGGAGTTGGGGTTGTTGAATTTGTTGTGGAATTTGTTGGGGAGGATAATTTGGATATGATGGAGGATATTGATAGTACTGAGAGAATATTCCATAGCACACATGCGAGTAAACACATGCATCAATTCAAGGATTGCATTCAGCATGGATTTCACAGTGAAGGCAGGTTGTCTGAAGGCAATAAATTGGCTAAGGGATTTTCCAATTTTTGTATGACAGTGTGAGAAAATTAGTTGATGTACTGAGGGATCTTGTGAGAAGATTTTTGTATGTAATTGTTTCATGATCCATGATATAATATACAATAGAAGACAGTGGGGTTTTTAGCTGTAAGCTTTCCCCGTAAAATTATCTGTGTTGTGTGTGATTGATCCTTCTTCATGTTCATGTGATTAGAGATTATGTTTTTAATTCCGAAAAATATTTGTAGAAGTGATTCAGTATTTAAATTTAGCACATTTTTATATCCGGAGAATCCAAGATATACATGCTTGTTGTATAATTTCTACAAGATGATTAAACAAGTCTTCGAAAATCAAATTAGCTTGTGACCCGCTATCAAAAAGTGTATCAATCTTGGTATGTTTAGAGACAAATCTAATATGGAAAAGTTTTATTCTTTTATTTTCATATTGAGTAACATTGGAAAATTTTTAAGAACTAGTGCTTGTTATATGCTTACCTTTGAAATTTATGGTTGTAATATTTGTCTCATCTCCCAAATCTGACCCTAATTAATGCTCAACTATAGCAACAGTTTTCCCTTTCTCTTTGGCTTTCAGTTTGTTTGGCTTCAACTCTGGATGAAGTTTCCAACAATGGTCCTCATCATGGCCATTCTTCAAACATTTTTTTCATGTGAGTTTTTATTTCTCTCTTTTAATAGAGCTATTTATTTTTCCTCTTCCATAAAACTTTCCCTTTCCTTTACCCTCACTTTCACTTTTCTAATCTATGTTTTATTTCCCTCTTGCTTCTAAATGTGTGGCTTGAACACAAACCTCATCTATGTTTGTGGGATTAAACATGAGAAAAGTGTGCCTAAGGTTACTGTGCAAAACCCCAACATACTTAACAAAAAATTTTGAGAATATAAATTAATACCCAAAATTAGAGCTCTTCTCCTAAATTCATGAGTATAATATTGAACACTTTTCCCATTCAAATGTCTAAAATTTTTCCAATCCATAATGGCCTTTTGCATGTAAGCTAAGGGATAGAATTTCCTTTTAATGGCAGCAATAAAACTTGACCAAGGCATAGATACCTTACCGTATTTTTTTATATCTTCTTGAGTCCTTGCTTCCCACCATACAAGTGCATATTCTTCCATCCTCAAAGAAGCCAATTGAATCTTTATGTCATCTTCGTGAAAGCTATGAATTATGAAATACACCTCCAATTGGTGTATCCAATTGTCTAATATTTCTGCATTTACCTCGCCATTATACATTGGAAGCTCAAATTTGACATCAAGTTTGAGAAAGGGTGTTTTTCTTCTTGTGGTATTTGAGTGAGTGTGGGTAGTTTTTGTGGTGGAAGTGGAAGATGATGTTGATGGATATTATGAGGATGATGAAGATGGTGGAGATAGATGTGGATTTCCTCCACTACCCTTTGAACTCTTCTCTTCATCCTTCTTATCATTTGAAGTTCCTTCTCCATGTGGAGGCTTAGAACCTTCTCCTACCATCCCAGCAGTAAATGCATCAAACATAATTTGAACCATCCTCTTTATATCATTGAAGTCTCTCTTGACATCATCCTCTTATGAATTTCCTTCAGTGTCTCCAACACCTGACATGATGGCTATGGATTCAAGCTCAACTTCTAGTGGTTGTACCTCTTCAATCAACTCAGCTTCTTATACAACTTGTACCTCCTTAATCTCAGCTTCTTGAGACAAAACTTGAGGTGCTTCAAGTGCAGCTATGAGTGGAACTTTGGGTGAAGATGGTGCTCTTGTAGCTCTCCTTCTTCTGGTCCTAATATCAGGACTTGCAACCAAAAATTTCCCTTCACCTTTCTGCAACTTTAACCTTGTCAGCATCACAAGCTTGCAACCATTAAACTTGCACAAAACTCAACCAACTATCAAGAAAATAACCTTGCCTTTCAATCAAGCTCTGATACCAAATTGATCTGAGTATGAATGTTATATTTTCTGTGATAATTTCACATTCATATTTAAAATTTATTTGTTGATCTTATGTTTTATGTACATAGGTTTCCATGTTTCTTATGTGTTTCAAACAGGTAAATTAACTGAGTTTTATGAGTGATTCAAGAGCATAAAGTATGAAAATAAAATGTTGAATAGCAGCAAAAAAATGCACAACAAACCATCACAATTTATCCATCAACACAGAGTTTTGATGAAGGAGTTCACCCCTCATGGGCTACATCTCCTTGGTCCATCTTCCATGGCTTGGGCCTCTGTATTAGCTCAAAAGTGAAATAATTGTTGTTTAAATTCACGTACAGCTCCTGAAACATACTCCAATGAGTCCAGAATGTCAAAATCTATCAAAAATGACTATTCATTCTCTCAATTTGGTCTTCATCTGATCTAGGCTTGGCCTTCCCTCCTGGTGGCCCTGTGCTTCCTTTTTCTTCAAAGTGACAAAAATGTTGATCAGTGGTTGTCATTGATGTTAACCCAAGCAGCACCAGGGGCTACCCAAATATTGCATGGGAATTTTTACCTACAAAATTAATATATTCTAGGTCAAGAATGCTTTTGATGGTTTCTACTTTTCGAGATTTTTCTGTTGATATATGGCACGCCACGTAATTCTTCACGGTTTGAGAGATATTCATGTTTGAAGTTTGTAACACCAGTTAGTGGGATAAAACCCCATGGGTTTGTGGCATGGGTCATTTAAAATTTAATAATTAATAATTTTTAAGCTCCTAAAATCCCTTCCATGTTCACTTGTTGAAGCCCCTCTCAACCTAAGCATTTATATAAATTGTGATCCTCATATCCTCCTTATGTAGGGATTTCGCTATTGGAAACAGGTCATCGTGGAATTTTCACTCTAACGTTTTTTATACAAAGGTTCAGAAGCTGAAATTTTTATGAGGCGAAGCAGAAATCCTGAGGAAGCTCCTGTAAAAATTTCAAATCTGGGTGAACAATATTTTCGGAGATATGATCTGTGGAAGTCAGTGTTTTTGCAGGCTCTTGAACTTCATCACAAAGAAGTGATCTTGGGAAAATCTTCATAACTCTCTCTTTGCGTATCGGATTGGAATTCTGTAAAAAATGACAGATATTTCATAGACTATATTTTTATCTACAACAATTTCAAAGCTGAATGAAAAAAGAGTGACACGTGGCATGTTTTACAAGTTCACTCTATTGAAACAGTCCATAACTAGGTCATTGTGAGAGATTGGGCATAACTCTCCCTTGAAGAATCCAAATTGGATCAGACCTATGGCATTGGAAAGAAGACTCAGAGTACTACTATAGAACTGAAAATCACATATTTGGGAGCTGAAATAACAGAGATACACCAGATTCAATATTGAGATCCTAGAAGGCAAGAAAAATATAGATCATGTGTTGTCAAGGGCTGCAAAGAACCAGACTTTCTAGGGCAGCAAAGAAAAGTAAGGTGCAGTAGAGGGTAGCATGATAAGAGCAGAAATCAAGGTGCATAAAAACAACAATAATTCCAGCACATGAAATATTCAAGTGGGTAGCAGTGCATACAGTCATTGTAAAGTTATCACTGTACTAAGTCATTGTAAATGCATCATTGTAAAAATTGTACTAGTGTTTATCTACCAAGAGTTGAAGAGGCGGTGTCGAGAGGTCTAGGATCATCATTAGGTGGTTGTGTCATAGTTAGGTTTATGGTCTAGTGTGTTTTATTCTTCTACATCATTCTATATCATTGTAAAGTGGACCATTTTCCCTGGTACGGGAGTCCATTATTGTTTTATTCTTCTATAGGGTGGTAGGGTGGTGCTAGGCTGGTGCATGAAGTCACCAACAGGTTCAAGCCTATGAAAAATTTAGGGTGGTAGGGTGGCGCTAGGGTGAGTTGTAGCTCAATTGGTGTTGAGGCATCCATTCAGTTGTCTACTGAAGAATCTCGGGGATTGGAGCATCCATCTAGTGGGAGCTGGAGAATAATGCTTTTCTAGATTCTAGGAAGTTGGAGCTTTATTTTCAATAGGAGTTGAATATTAAAGTATTATTAGAAAAGCATTCAGCTGGTTTTTGTCCCGGAAAGGGTTTCCATCTTAAAAAATGTGTGCATTTGTGTTCCTTTTGTTTACTGTTGTCATTGTACAAACACTGATAATAATTGAAGATTAACGAATGCTCTAATTGAAAGGAATATTGATTTCAAATCTTGGTTCCTTCAATAGCAGTTTAATAGCTAGAAGGAGGTCATGGAGCATACCAAGAATGGTGTACCTTTGTTCAATGAAAATAATTATGCACTCTGGAAAGGAAGAATGGATGTTTATCTCTTGGCGAAAGGTTACGAAGTATGGGACACTGTTCAAAATGGATTTACATCAACTGTGGATGAAAAAGATGAGAAGAATTTGGTAAATGATGCAAAAGCAAAGAATATTATTATCAGTGGACTTATTGAATCTTCTTATCATAAGGTTTTGGGTTGTAAAACCGCCAAAAATGTATGGGACAAGCTTGAGAATATATATGCAGGTGACTCAAATGTCAAAGAAGTAAAGCTTCAAATATATAGAGAAAAATTTGAGCAACTCAGAATGAAAGAAGATGGCAACATTGCTGCAAACTTCCAATACATTGATGAAATAACCAATAGTCTAGAAGAATTGGGAGAGCCAGTTGATGAGAAGACTATTATACGAAAGATTCTTAGAACGTTACCAAGGAGATTCAACCCAAAGGTATTGGTCTTAGAATACATCGCAAATCTGGACAAAATTAGTAAAGCGGAATTACATGGAATTATATGAAATGAGACTTGATGAAGAATAGGGTATTTCACATCTAGAAAATGCGTTCGTTGCATCTAAGAAAACCGATAAGGACAAACAACCTTCAATTGAAAATACATGCACCTACAAGTGTGAAGAAAAGGGAGATGATGAAGAAGGTCTTTCAGATGAAGAATATGCTTACTTTACGAGAAAACTAAAAATTGTTAAGGAAAAATTCAAAGGTAAACTTCCATTGATATGTTTCGGATGTGGTGAGGTTGGGAATTTTGCAGCAAAATGTCTGAACAGAAGTGATGGAAACTCAAAAGGAAAGAAAGGCTTTAAGTAATTCAACAAGCAAGAAAAAAAGAAAGGATCCAAAAGAAACTTTCTCTCTAAAGAAGATAGCTCAGCATCCGATGAAGACAGTCATAGCAAAGAAGAAGCCAATGAGAGAGTATTGTTTATGGCCGAGCACAACAAACAAGAGGTATCAGACACCAAAGAAGAAGGGATGACCATAGAAGAATTTTCTAAGGAGGAAATAAGGCTTATAAAAGAGCTCAAGGCTGAGAATATCCATTCCAATACTCTTGAAGAACAAGTTCAAGGTCTCAAAATTGAAGTTGAAGAACATAAATGTATTGAAGAGTCACTTCAAAAGAAGTTGGAAGAAAGCAACCAAGAAAGGGAAGCATTAGAAGCTGAAGTAGTCTTGCTACGTAAGGAAGTTAAGAAGGGAAGAACTATCCAAAACTATGCCAACAACTCAAGGGCATTGGAATAACTCATCAACAATCAACGATCTTACAACGACAGAACTGGCCTCGGTTACAAAGAAGAAGAAGCAGGACCTTCTACAACAAAATACAATGAACCTACAAGATCTGACATGCATGTAGACTTCATTGGACAAGATTCGCAAGAACATCCTTGGAAGATGATTCCTCAACAAAGATTTCCATACAGGTACCAACATATTTTTCATGGCTATTGTTATTCATGTGGAAAATTTGGCCATAAAGCTATAGAATGTCGCACATACCCTAGGAACCAATACAATTCCAGGAGATCCTTCAAATATGAACCTCCCAAGGCTCAACGAAACATCAATAGACTTTAACATTAACAAATAATATGGAATGTTACAAATGTCAGAACTTTAGACACATAACCAAAGACTGTAGACTTGAAAATCCTCCAGAAGAATCTTCAAAGCCACAGAACGAACGAACATGGAAGAAGAAGAAGACTGATAATTTTTAAACACCATGTTAAACACACACATGGTGTATGAGAAAGATAAACACACACAAAAAGAAACTCAACACACAATGAAGGATAAGCGTGTAGCTCTATTATTTTTCATTATACATGATGTACATTTATAGTACAATGGTGTGACTCTTGGTTTCACATTCCAAGGTCACTTGGACTCCATTGTGACTTTTTGCATTTCACACCTACCCATGGAGGATTAGGTGTTCCAACATTCCCCCCCTTAATCCGAAGGGGTATGTGTGAGTCCAAGAAGAGAGTTGTAATACAAATCTGCAAGTATACATGGCAGCACTTGGGCTGAATCAAATCTCTGAAATGTTGCAAAAAGAGGTGGTTTAAGGATGACCACCAACACTGGAACGCAATACTTGTTGCAGTTCCCGGAACTCTTCCAAAACTGGCAAGAAGTTGAAAGCTTCTACTAGAGGAATTGTCCCTCATAAAAAAGGGAGACCTTCAACCTAAAAGAGGGGAGGTCTACAACCTGTGATGGTTTAAAGATGACAAACAACACTGGAATTCTTGAAGCATTTCCTGGAACTCAACCAAAGCTGGCAAGAGGCTGAAGGCTTCTGCTAGAGGAAGTGTCCCTCATATATGAAAGGGAGACCTTCAACCTAAAAGAAGGGAGGTCTACAACCTGTGATGGTTTAAGGCTGTCCACTAACCAAAGATGATGGTTTAAGGCTATCCACTAACCAAAGGCATGCTCATGGGCATCCATGTCTCTAGCTACATCTCTGAATCTGGAATGACGAATTGTGGCTCAGGCTCGCTTGAACTACTATGTCTCTGGCTACAACTCTGAACATGGAATGAGAGATTGTGGCTTAGGCTCGCTTGATCTGACGTCGAAGCTTGTACATGACCACCATTTTCCCCCTATCAGGGACAAGGTGAGATGATGGCGAAAACTCAACTGCAGTTTTTCTCAATATTCGTGCACAAGTTCTAACATGTGTCTTAAAAATCTTCTTGGTTGTTGATGGCCATTTCCAAGAAGCAATCCATCCAAGATGAATCTTTGTTCTTGCAGGAGGCTTGCTTCTGAAGCATCTGTCTGAAGAATGGGTGTGCCGACCATAGTTCTTGCATGGATGAAGATCAAAACAGTGATCTTTCATATGGCCAACTCGATCACAGTGTTGGCATTTTACAATCTATTGTTGTTGTGGTAGTGGAGCAGGATCTGAAACAGCTGCAGGTGAACTGTCATACAGGAATCCGGCACTCTGAAATATGATGGGCTTGGTGTAGTCTGGAATATGAAAGGACACATCCTTGTCATATCCAAGACCAGTTCTATGCTTGTTGTGGACAAGCTCTTCCCAAGGTCTGATGATGGGCTTGAGAAGTGCAAGTTGAATTGTTGCATCTGCATGTAAATATGCTCTTGTACAAGGAACTGAATGAGGATAAACTGCAACTTTATCTTCTTTCTTCTGATGAGATTCCTTCTCAATCTTCTGAACAGAAACAGGTTCAGAATGGTGACTCTTTTGCTAAAGTTCATCTTGTTGGAGTTGAGATTCCAACTGCAAAAACTCAATCTTTTCTTGTGCATCTTGCAAACAACTTTGAATGTTACAAAGAGCATTCTTGCTCATTTTTATCATATCATCAACATTGGAATGAATGAGGTTATTCAACAACTCTAATTCCTCATTGATTTTAGCCATTTTCAACAACTTAGGCTCAAAATAAAAGGTGTCGCCTTCAACAGAAAATGCACCCGTTTACAATGTGATTCAACTTCCTTTCAAACAAATACAAATGACTCAAGAGAACTTCCAACGATGGAAATCTCAAAGTACAAAAATATGCTCTTCAAGGTATAGACTTGGATGTCTAACCGGCAAGAAACAATGACTTACATCAACAATTTTTCAACTCAAATACTGATTGCAACTATGAATGAAGAAGCAATACAATGTCAGTTCAATACAATATTTCTACAAAATATTTGTATAAATGTGCAGCAAAAACACTTGTGCAAGAAGCCTTTAAGGTAGCTGATTTTTCTTCTTCAAGGAGCTGTTTGACACCAAAAAAAACTCAACTCAACAAAAGGAGGAGGTTCAAACACTTTGATGTTTGACCTTGTTGTACTGCTTCACAATAGATATCAAGAGAAACTCCAAAAATTCAGAAACTTGGTGTGCCCAAACTATGAATGCCACTGCTGTTTTGAAAATGAGGACCAATTTGTCTTCAAATGTAAATCTCTTGCAGAAAATCACCCTTCTACCAATCCCACAAATCACAATGCAAATTTCACTTTCCTCTTCTATGTAGAAAATCCATCTACTTCATATGCGATTTCCTCTTTCTCTGTTGTTCATTTCCTCTCTTCCTCTCTCTCTGTTGTTTTTTCTTTTTTCTTTTTTTTTTAATTTAAAAGGAGGAGAGAATTTTTAATAAATTAAAAAAAAAAATGAATTTAAAGAGAGGGGAGGGAAACTAAGGTAAATTTTTAAAAATTAAAAAAAAAAAAAGTTAAAAAAGGGATGGGAGGCCGAAAGGCCGTCAGTTGCAGGGAGGGGAGGGGAGGGGAGGATTTGAGGAAGGTAGGGGGAGCGTTGAGCGTATGTGAGGTTGTGGGGTAGGGGATAGTGTAGTGGGTAGGGTGGAGTGATAAGGGGGTGGCTCTGTGAGAGAGGCCGCGGGCAACACAAGACTGAGGAGGGAGCTATGGAGCGTGAGGTTAGGTGAGCAGGGTGAGAATCGAGGGGGGCCGAGCGGGTAGGGGGATGGGTGTAGCTTAAGGGAGATTGTTAGGTTGAGGGAGGGGCTGCTGTGAGTTAGGTGATCGAGCGAGGGTAGAGGATAGGCGTTGGGTGTGTTGCAGAGTGAGGGGGACGGTAGCTTATGGCTATGAGCGTAAGGGCGAAGACCGCGTGGGTAGCCGGGTGGGGGGAGTTGTTTGCTGTGTGGGATTGTGTGGAGTGATGGGCGTAGAGGGGGGCCGAGAGGCCTGAAGCCTGAATCGATTTTTTTTTTTTTTTTAAGTACAGCAGAGTAGAGGGAATTGAATTTTCAAAGACAATGGAATTTTAAGCAGTAATACACAGCAGAGGGAAATTGGAGAAAATTTCGCCAGTAAAAGCTCAGAAATTTTTCTAGTAAAAACCAGAAACTTCTTCAGAAACCCACTTTAAGTATTTTCAGCAGCTGTCCAATGCAGAATTTAAAAGCAGAAATTGCAGAGAAAAAATCAGAATTTAGAGAACCTTCAGATGCACAGTGTTGCTCTTCTTCAAAACCACTATTGCCCTTCTTCAGAACAAATTTTTGAATGCTGCCAATTTTTGAATGATGCTCCTTCTCAAAGCAAATTTCTGAATGCTGCAGAAAGATTGATGAATGCGTAAAAAAGGACTTTTGCAGAGAATCTCTGAGTGCTGCAAAAATTATCAAAATTTTTGCAGATATGCACAGGCCATAAACACAAATGGCTCACTCAATGTTGAGTTGGTTACGAACGTATCAGCTCTGATACCATGTTAAACACACACATGGTGTATGAGAAAGATAAACACACACAACAAGAGACTCAGCACACAATAAAGAATAAGCGTGTAGCTCTATTATTTTTCATTATACATGATGTACATTTATAGTACAATGGTGTGACTCTTGGTTTCACATCCAAGGTCACTTGGACTCCATTGTGACTTTTCGCATTCCACACCTACCCATGGAGGATTAGGTGTTCCAACAATAATTGCGCACTCACTCTCAAGGCTCAAAACAAAAAAAATGTGTGGTATGTTGATAGCAATTGCTCAACGCATATGACTGGAGATAGAAGGAAATTTGTATCTCTGAAAGAGAAGAAGGATGGAACCATATCCTTTGAAAATGATGGATCTTCAAATGTTATAGGATCAGGTACCATCACTCTTGAAAGCAAAGATGTTAAAGCCAAGAATGTTCTATTGGTTGAAAACATGAATCACAATCTGCTCAGTGCTGGACAAATGTGTGGTCAAAGACACACAATGTTATTCAACTCCACAAAATGTGAAATCAGGAAAGGCAGGTATGGTAAAATTGTGGCTACAGCAAGTTGAGCTCCAAATGACATATATGTTATGGATGAAGCAACTAAATCATGTCTACTAGCTAAAGAAGATGAAATTTGGTTATGGCACAAACAAATGGGTCACATAAACTTTAACAATCTTGTCAGGATAAGCAAAAATGAAGCAATATGAGAAATGCCGAAAATCTCAAAACCTTCCAACACACTATGTGAGGCCTGTTGTCACGACAAGCAAACAAAATTTCAATTTAAAACAAAAGAACACTTTGCATCACATTCATTGGAATTGATACATACTGATCTATGTGGTCCTATGAGAATAAAAGGCTTATATGGAGAAGTATATTTCATGTTAATGATAGATGACTATACCAGGATGACAGTCGTCAATTTCCTAAAGAAAAAATCTGAAGCATTTGAGTGCTTTAAGATCTACAAGGATTTGGTCGAAAATCAAACTGATTTGAAAATAAAGTGTCTAAGATCATATAATGGCGGGGAATTCACTTCCAAATTATTTCAACAATACTGTGACGAAAATCGAATAAAAAGACAATTTTCAACAGCACGAACACCTCAGCAAAATGGAGTTGTTGAAAGAAAGAACATAACCGTACAGGAAATGGGTAGAACAATGTTGAAGGACTCAAAATTGGATGAAAAAATTTGGGTTCAAGCAATTTATACAACAGTCTTCATTATCAACCGAAGTCTTCTCAGAAAAAATTGTAACAAGACCCCATATGAATTATGGAAAGGAAAACCAGCTAATGTAAAATATTTCAAAATCTTCGAAAGTAAATGTTATATCAAAAGAGAAGATCAAAATTTGGGTAAGTTTGAATCACGTGTTGATGAAAGGTATCTTTGTTGGTTACTCACGCAAAATAAAGGCCTATAAATGCTATAATCTAAGACGAAAACAGATAGTGGAGAGCATAAATGTTATTTTTGACGAAGATGGTGTTATAACGAATAATGATGAGGATCTACAATCTTTGAAACTTGAGACAAAGTTTGAAAAAGACACAAAGAAAATTCTAGAACAAGAATCAATTATCAACCAGGAAGAAGTAAATAATGATCATCAAGATATACCAGAACAACAACAAGAAGCTCCTCCAAAGAGAAAAAAAGAATGGATTCAAAAGAACCATCCATCAAATCAAATCATTGGTGACATAAATGAAGGTCAACAACTTCATTCATCACAACAAGATCACATTGCTTTTCTAGCAGCCTTTGAGCCTAGTAGTTTTGAGGAAGCCAGCCAAAATAAACATTGGGTAGCAGCTATGAATGAAGAATTGGATCAAATCGAGAAGAATAACACCCTGGAATTAGTTCCACGACCAAAAGATAAAAATTTCATTGGGACTAAATGGGTGTTCAAGAAAAAATTGAATGAAGATGGACAGGATACCAGAAACAAAGCAAGATTGGTTTGCAAAGGCTATGCACAAGTGGAAGGAATTGATTTCGACGAAACATTTGCACCAGTTGCCAGAATGGAATCCATCCGAATGTTTCTTGCTTATGCATGTTCAAGAAAAATCAAAGTCTACCAAATGGATGTTAATTCAGCATTTTTGAATGGTGAATTAGAAGAAATTTACATCAAACAACCTAAAGGTTTTCTACTATCAGAAAAAGAAGACTATGTTTGCAAGTTAAATAAGGCTCTATATGGTCTCAAGCAGGCTCCCAGAGCATGGTATGCTCATCTTGATGGATATCTACGTCAACAAGGGTTCAAGAAAGGTAATTTTGATAGCAATATTTATGTACAAATAGATAAAGATAATTTAATAATCATTGAGGTATATGTGGATGATAATATTTGGTAGCAATGATGATCAACTAAGTAAGAAAATTTCTACAAATATGCAAAGTGAGTTCGAGATGTCTTTACTTAGTGAGCTGACATACTTCTTAAGGCTTCAAATATCTCAGCAAGAGAAAGGAATATTTATATGTCAAGCCAATTACATCAAGTAAATGCTCAATAAATTCAAAATGGAAGATTACAAACCCGTTCTTACTCCGATGGTAACAGGTTGCAAATTGAGCATAGACGACTCATCTAAGGATGTGGATTAGAGGTTGTACAGATATATGATTGGTAGTCTTCTATATGTAACAACCTCCCAGCTAGATGTTATGCAAGTAGTTGGACAAGTAGCAAGATTCCAAGTAGCACCAAAAGAATCATATATTATTGTTGTCAAAAGAATTCTTCGATATCTAAAGGGCACAGAAGAATATGGCTTGTGGTATCCCAAGAGTAACAATCTCATTATTCAAGCCTTTACAGATGCAGATTGGGCAGGAAGCATTGATGCTTGTAAGAGTACTAGTGCAGCAGCATTCTATCTAGGTGGTTGTCTCGTATCATGGTTGAGAAAAAAGCAAACCTCAATCTCGTTATCTACAGTGGAAGTAGAGTACATTGCAGCAGCAGCATGTTGTACTCAAGTCCTTTGGATGAAACAAACTTTGCAATATCTTCAAACACAATTCAATGAGTCTATTCCCTTATTATGTGACAACACCAGTGCCATCAGCATCTCCAAGAATCATGTCATGCATTCAAAAACAAACACACTCCGATAAAATATCATTTTGTTAGAGAACAAGTCGCTGAAAAGAATATCAAACTTGAGTATGTTGGTACAAAAAAGAAAATCGTTAATATCTTCACTAAACCTCTACCTCATGAATGATTTCAATATCTTCTCCAAAAGCTTGGGATTCTCCCAATTTCTCATTAGATTTTCCTTATTCAGAATATAAAGGAGGAGTGTACGTGTGTACAGGTCCGCAAGATGGTTGTGTGTCACAGGGAGTGGAAGTGTTTACAGGTCCGCGGGATGGTTGTGTGTCAGGGGGAGTTAGCCTTTGCCATTGATGTCAAAGGGGGAGAGAATGTTGTAGGAAGAGTTTTCATGATCACAGGGGGAGTACTTGTGTTTTCATAAATGCCAAAGGGGGAGATTGTTGATCAATGGTTGTCATTGATGTCAACCCAAGCAGCACCAGGGGCTACCCCAATATTGTATGGGAATTTTGACCTACCAAATTCATATATTCTGGGTCAAGAATTATTTTTATGGTTTCTACTTGTCGAGATGTTTCCGTTGATATATGGCACACCACGTAATTCTTCACGGTTTGAGAGATATTCATGTTTGAAGTTTGTAACCCCAGTTAGTGGGCTAAAACCCCATGAGGTTGTGGCATGGGTCATTGAAAATTAAATAATTAATAATTTTTACGATCCTAAAATCCCTCCCATGTTCACTTGTTGAAGCCCCTCTCAACCTAAGCATTTATATAAATTGTGATCCTCATATCCTCCTTATGTAGGGATTTCGCTACCTGAAACAGGTCATCAGGGAATTTTCACTCTAATTTTTTTTCTACAAAGGTTCAGAAGCTGAAATTTATATGATGTGAATCCGAAATCCTAAGGAAGCTCCTGTAAAAATTTCAGATCAGGGTGCACAATATTTTCAGAGATATGATCTGTGGAAGTCGGTGTTTTTGAAGGCTCATGAACTTCATCTCAAAGAAGTGACCTTAGGAAAATCGTCATAACTCCCTCTCTAAGTATTGGATTGGAATTCTATAAAAAGTGGTAGATATTTCATGGACTGTAGTTTTTTTTGTATCAATTTCAGAGCCGAATGAAGAAACAATGACATGTGACACGTTGTACAAGTTCTCTCTACTGAAATAGTCTATAATTAGGTCATTGTGAGAGATTGGGCATAACTCTCTTTGAAGAATCCAAATTTGATCAGACCTGTGGCATTGGAAAGAAGACTCATATTAATACTACAGAACCGAAAATCACATATTGGGGAGATGAAATAGTAGAGATACACCAGATTCAATATTGAGATCATAGAAGGCAAGAAAAATCTAGATCATGTGTTGTCAAGTTTTGTAAAAGACTAGGCTTTCTAGGGAAACAAAGCAAAGCAAGGTGTAGCAAAGGGTAGCATGAAAAGAGTAACAATCAAGGTGCAGAACAACAACAAGAAGTCCAGCACATGAAATCTTCAAGTGGGCAGCACTGCATACAGTCATTATAAAGGTATCATTGTACTAAGTCGTTGTAAATGCATCATTGTAAAAATTGTACTAGTGTCTATCTGCCAAGAGTTGAAGAGGCAACGTCGAGAGGTCTAGGATCATCATTAGGTGGCTGTGTCATAGTTAGGGTTATGGTCTAGTGTGTCTTCTTCTTCTACATCATTTTATATCATTGTAAAGTGGACCATTTTCCCTTGTACGAGAGTACATTCTTGTTTTATTCTTCTATAAGGTGGTAGGTTGGTGCTAGGCTGGTGCATGAAATCACAAACAGGTTCAAGCCTATGAAAAATTTAGGGTGGTAGGGTGGCGCTAGGGTGATTTGTAGCCCATTGGGTGTTGGGACATCCGTTCAGTTGACTACTGAAGAATCTCGGGCATTGGAGCATCCATCCAGTGGGAGTTGGAGAAGAATGATTTTTTAGATTCTAGGAAGTTGGAGCTTTATTTTCAATTGGAGTTGAATATTAAAGAATTACTAGAAAAGCATTCAGGTGGTTTTTGTCATGGAAAGGGTTTCCTCATTAAAAATTGTGTGCATTTGTGTTCCTTTTGTTTACTGTTATCATTGTAAAAACACTGATAATAATTGAAGATTAACTAATGCTCTAATTGAAAGGAATACTGATTCACCCCCCTCTCAGTATTTCCAACAAAAAACACCTTTACAATTTTACTCTACCTTTACAACATGTACCAATGGATTCAGAGCATGCCAATCTGCTAGGAATGACACTTCTTGAGCCAAAATTGGTTGAAAATTTCTCAAGATATGGCCCATTCAATTTTGCCTAGTAAACTACCCTTAAAACTGGAGATGACTCCAGTTAAGGGCGCCAAATTTGGAGGCAGCTCCTAATTTATCAGATCCGCTAAAAATCCGCTAACTTAGCTCACGAGACAGTGAGGATAAGATGCAATTATAAATGGATTAATGCGCTAAGTGTGTTTACAACAAATTTCACATTAGCGCTAATAATCAAGGATTAGCGGTATAACCCCATACTTAAACACTAATGTGCATCTAAAATTTGTGCATTATTAACAAACTCCACCCTTTGGTCTTGCGGAATGGTTGTTTTATCGCAAAATCAAACATGATAGGCTGCCAATCAATTTAATCTCATGTAACTGTTTCAGACCAATCTTTTGGTTGAGCTTTAGCCTCCTCAACCTGAGAGGGCTCTCTTAAGGGTTTATGATTTTTGTTAGTAATGTAGTTGGCTAACTCTATATGGGGTAAAGCAGATAAATGATATAAACTGGTTGCAAATCACATTAGCAAGTGTACATTGAGCTTATGGAGTCATAATAGCTTCAGCAAAACCAAAAAATCTACCTAGCATGAAATTCAAGGCATATCAGAGTTCAAGTCAGGGAATACACATGTGAAACAGTAAAACACACAGTCAGTTTGTCTATGAAGGAAGTCAAAGCATCAATGATGAATTCTGAGTAACATAAGCAAACACCACTGCAATAGGATATTAAAAATATGTCATCAGAACAAGAACATACAAGAACTCTTCATGAATCTTGAGTTGGCCAAGTAGAAAACTCTGTATTAAGCTGAAAACAATTACTTACAATAAACACGGTCTTTTTGCTAAAAATTTCCAACCCACTCTAATTTGACTCCTTGATCCTTTAAAGATCATTTACATCATAAGATAAGATTATCCTCAGCTAAATACATCGAATTCCTATCTTTGAAACCTATCCTAACCATATAACATGGTATTTATTACAAAGACAGCTATAAACCTAATACAGAGTCATATTACAAATAGAATTAGAACTCTTTAACTCTACTCATAGCAACTTTATCTAAACTTGATTACATCATTTGCCACCTATATCTCCATAAGTTCAAATCCTAATGATGAGCTCCAACATGTTATGACCATAATGTTGATGATGTTGATCTCCTGCAAACTAGGAAACTATTCCCCTGTTTTTTAGGCTTAGGATTTGTTAGTGTCAGACTAGTCATATTGCCATCAGTGATCAAAATTGCTCTTTGCATTTGCATATTAGGAGTCCCATACCATAAATTTTCACCATTCCGCTAGGTCATGGATTCATTGATGGTAGTGATTTTTCATCAGTTTTCCCTCATGTGACACTTGTTGATTCTCCTCTCTATGGTATTTATTCATGAGTTACTTTCACTTTGTGATTCATGTCAGTAGGTCATAGGATGGTTCTCATTAGGTTCTAGGATCTCACCTTGGTCAAATTAATGAGTCAAGTGTCAAATAAATATCAGCAAGGTCATGAGGAAGTCAATAAACTCAAAGTCACAGCACCTGGGAAGATCAAAGAAATGTTTTATTCAGTTTGATGTAATTTTCACCTCAAAACCATGTTTTGAGGTGAAAACATGATAATTTACTTTTAATTATCATCTTTATGTAATTTTATATCATCATATATAATAAGTCACACTTCAGAAGCTGTTATCTCCACAAAGTTACCCCCTTTCCTTCAGAGAGGTTTTCCACAGCATTTTTAGTGTCAAATCATGTTATAAGTATGTTCAGCAGAAATAGCCCGGAAATAGCTTTCCAACGGTATATTACACTCTCAAAACTTACTCCTGGATTGAAATTTATGCCTACATGAATGAAGCTCCCCTATACCCTAAACCAATCGCTTTTCCCACCTTTCCTTTAAACTTTATGTTATTAAAGTTTAATATTTTCTTTTATAAAACCCCTTTTTCCCCCATCCGATGGAAAAATCGCATTACTAAAATATTTTTAAACACATATCTGATTTAATAAACCACTTCCCCTCCATAACCCTTTATAATAAAGTTTAAAGGTTCTTATATTATAAATCCCCTTCGGTCGCGATCGCAACATTTAAACCTTGCATTCCGATGGACCCTTGTAAAAAACTCCGATGCGATTGGATAAACCCCGATCCGATTTGATAAACCACTTCCCCTCATGCCTTTTAAACTTTATAATAAAACTTTAAATTTTTGCATTGAAATTCCCTTCCTCTGATTCTCCCTTCTCGATTGCCATACCTCCGATTGAGCCCCACCCGATGTTATCCTGACCGTTGATCCGATCAATGATCCGATGGCCTGTATGCAATTGGCGCTTTCAAATAATACCCTCTGATTGACTCATCCCTATTGACTCCGCCTGATTACTCCTCTGCCATCGATCTTCCCATCCGATCAGATGGCCCACAGCCCGTCGCTCCATCGCAATCGGCATTTTTAAATAAGACTTTGTCTTCGCTCTCCTTCGATCTCCCGATTCTGATTGATCCATGGGCCCCGTCATATAATCTTCCGCCCATTTTTAAAAAAAAGGGCCTTTTCCTTTTTAAATCTTAAATTTTGTTTTATTTTGTTTTATACAAAGAATTCCCCCATCGCCTATCCCCAATCGCATCGGCGAAGTCTTATTATGTAATACGCCCGCCCCAAAGCCCTGATTCTGATTGCGATTATATCTCCCAGTCCCACCTTGATCCCTTCCCCCTTCTCAAGTGAAATTTGGCCCTTTCCCTTTGAATAAAGCGGAAAACCATTTTTCGTGTGTTTTAAAAGGATTTCTCCACTATTTTATTATATTGCCCCATCGGACCTTTCCAATCGCATCGGAGTTTATGCCTCGTCCTAATATATCTTCCCCTTTTCTCCGACCCCGATTGTTATTACACCATCGCATCGTATATTTTCAAATCGTAAGTTTTCCACTGTATGTCCCACCTCCACGATCTTGCAATTGCGATTACCATATAGACCCCACCTACTCTCCCTTCGCTCCTTCCACTGAAAATGGGTTCTTCCCTTCATTAAAGGCATAAATTCAATTTTGATATTTTCAAAGGGAATTTCTCAGCATATAAAGAGATTTTCAAAACAAAAAGAAAGGAAACAGTCAAAGGGGCCGAGAAACAAAATATGAACCAGTGAGACGTCTTCAGCAACTATTTAAAAGGGATATGTCTTTCAGATTGTCTATTTTTCTTTCATCTAGTGTAACAGCGAATCTCTAGATGGTCAAAATATATTACTGTTCCTTCTTTTCAGGGGCAGTCTGTTGGTTCCTTTTCCATGTTCGGATTTCAGTTCTTGAGCTGGAAAACAACTCCCTTTTCTTTAGATCTACTCCCCACAAACCTGGTCTATTTAATGTAATTTTGAATCATTTGTAAGGCAGTCTATAAATCAATAAGTAAGGGAATAGGTGGAAATCAAAAAGGTCGCTTTGCGCTCCATTGTAACAGTTTGGACAGGGAATTAATAAGATATGCAGCTCTAATTTGTGGGATCCATGCGGTATGAGTTTTAGCATTGTTCTTTCCTTTGTGTTCATATGTAAAACTGTTATGTTCATCATTCATTCATAAACATTCTGGTTGAATGTTTTCAACATAGAAAGGTAGAATCCATTTTTAATGCTCTGCCTTGGGAAATCATTCAATATTCTGTGTTTTCTTCTGTTTGAAAAGCATCCATCTCCTGTGCCCTTTTCAGCTCCTCACTAGTCTTACCATTCCATCTTTATTTAACTTAATTGCTAAAATTTCCTTCCTACCTTGCGCCATGAAATAACCTGTATCCCTGATTTAATTCCCCGATTCAAACTGTCCCATTTGTTCCATACATCCTTGAAAAATTCATTCATTTAAACATTTCCCATTATTATACCTAGCCTAAAATCAGTTCATAATTGTACTTTGTTGAATATTTTTTTCACGGGGAGAGCCCTCTCCTGACCTTGTAGGGCTAGCTACAAGGTTGAGTGTGGTTTAAAGGTTACCCTGATTTTCCTTTTCAACCTGAGGTTCAAGTCAGGTGATAACATTTCTGGCGACTCTACTGGGGAGGACGATCTGTCTGTCTTCGAGCTCATAATCTCAGCACTTGAATTGAATGTGTTTATTCTGTTTTGAAGAATGTCAAATAGAGGCTCTGTAGAGGAGAAAAATCATAGTCAGGCCCTGTGTGAATGAAGAAGTATTGAAACCTCTGTCTTAAGGTTAAACCCAGGTTATATAGAACGCGACGAACCCTTAGAAATCCCTATTGTTGAAGTAAAAAGCTTTATTCGGTTGATCGGTGGAGTAATATTAGTGGGACCCAGCCATTGAGTTAACGTGAGGAGTTAAGTGCCAAACTACAGCGAAAACACGAGTTAAGCATTGTTCATTTACCAGAAGCGGGTTTCGGGAAACCATACCGCCTTTGTCGTGCCGCTTTTGGCCCGGAGTGAAACCACGCCAAAAAAACGTGATCCAATAATATTTGGGCACGTAATCTCCCAAATACCACCCATATCACGCAAATTTTATCTGTTAACCATCGGACTTTGAAAAAACGTGATATTGACGAGGATCGTTTGATCTAGAGAATGTTAGATCTGACAGAAATCGCGCAGTGAAGTGCACGAGCCATAAATTGAGGTATGGTCCAACGGTTTTGCATTATTAAATGTTTATTTAATTTATAAAAAGGCGAATAATGGATGTGTGGGCCCCCATTGAATGAAATGTATGTCGCGTTGGTAGAATAAATGGATTTAGTGATATAAGTTTAAAGGTTGGTGGTTCTTAAAAGAATAGGGCCATTGTTATAATATTTTGATATTATGACCGGAGTGATAAGGTTTTCCTAAATGTGTTAAGTGCGTTCCCCTATATCACATGAACCTTTAAAAGATTTGTTTGAGAAGTTTGAATATTATTGCAAAGCGGACATTGTTAAAGTGCTTTTGGAGGGGAATATATTTACAAGCACTTATTCTAAAGATCCACAATCATAATATATTTGTGGTATCAGAGCATAAAGACAGATCACCCCAGTAATATTTTCTTTGTAAATTCCTGAACTCTGGAAGATGATGTTCAGAGTTTACTAGGCTAAAAATAGAATTTTGTACAGTAGAAATTTAACCACACTAGCTTCAAGAAGATACACAAGGGCCAATCCTGATCCAAATCCTCCCCCTGTGTTTGAAAATCCTAATCTCATTCCAAGAATAGTCAGAAGACAAGAAGGATCACTAAGTCCTAGACCTATCTTCAGATCCCATACTTGGCCCAGTGAATGGTTGTTTGTAGAAGATCTTTCTTTTGATGAGTGTTTTGAGCTTTATTTGTTTAGAAGTAAGTCTGAAACTGCACTTGATGACACATTTTTAGATCCAGAATTTCTTGTAGATATTGAAGTTCAAAGGGAAAATATTTCAATTGATGATTACATTCTGAATTCCCCTCAGTCATCTATCACTATAACTAATATCCCTGAGCCTTCAGAGTCATCAGGAACAGCATTTCCTCCTCCTAATTCATCAGCATTCCCATCAGTCAATTCTCAGCTTTCATCTCCTCCATTAACACCTCCCTTAAATCCTAGTAGCACAAACACTGTTGTAAATCCACCTAGAGTCATGGTTTTCCGGTATGCACCCCTGGTTTTACCTTAGGTTCTGAATGATATGCCTGTTGATTATCAAAGTAAAATTCCTATCTTTGATGCCACTCAAAGCATCACAGCCCAGCAGCATGTTGATAAGATGAATGACTTTTTTTATCTTCATGAGGTAGAGGTAGAGAATGTAACCACAAGTTTGTTTGTCCAAAGTTTTGGAGGTGAAGTTAGAAGTGGTTCAGAGCCTTACCAACAGGCTCTATCCGCACTTTGCAGGAGTTACATACACAGTTCTTAGACCGGTGGGAGGTAAAGAAAAACCCACTCCAAATTTTGTCCGAGTATGAAAATATTAAAAGAAATGTGGGTGAAACTGTACAAGATTATTGTCTAGAATTCAATGTTGTATATAATGCTATTTCGGCTAACCTGAAACCTCCTGTGGGATTAGCCTTGCTCAAATTTCTAGATGGTTTTGATGCTGATATGGCATATCAGCTGCGAGAAAGAGATCCTACCACACTTTAAGACATGCAAAAAATAGCTGTGAGCATAGAAGCTAATTTGCTAGCCAAAAGAGTGCAGACTAGGGGTGAAAAGAGAGTCACTGTGAAAGAAGAAGAGTCTCCTTCAGACAGCAAGATGGATACTATGATCCGAACAGTCGAAAATATGGTTGATCGATCAACCATTTCAGATAGGCTAGAAGCACAAATAAGGAATCTGAATTTCAGAGGACAACAGCCGCAATTTAGAATTAAGCAGAGATAACAGAGAGTGCAGGACCAAGTAGCACCACAACAGTAGATCAGAACTCCATTGCAGCAGAATTACGTTTAGGGAACAGAAACAGATGATGATGATGACCCTGTGATTGAATCCAACCATTTCTTCACCGCTGATGGTGCGCCCATATTTCTCACATAAGATGAGGAATATACAGCGACTGCAGACATTCAAAAAGACGAAGATTTCATATTGGCCAATGACATAGTGTTAGAAGAAGATTCTGATGATTTCCAAAGAGGGTACATGAATGCTTTATTAGCTCAACAAAATCATTATTCTTTGAGGAACAGAGATGTTCTGATCAGTCCCATTCAGAAGAGAAAAGAGCTCCAATCGAAAAACGATCATTCAAATACGCAGAAGAAAGGGAAAGATCCGGTCGATCCTTCCTCCAGCAAAACACCTTCAGCAATTAATACAGCGATTGAAAAGAACCAGAAGAGCACAGAAAAGGAGCAAATGGAGAAGAAAGACCCTCCCATTAAAGAGGTAGAAAAAGCTCCTTATTTTAATTTTGAAAATGAAATTTCTAAGCTGAAAGTGTCCATGCCCTTGACTGAGTTGGTGAAAAATAGTGCATATAAACATCAGGTGTCTAGAATTTTGCAAATAGACTCTGTATCAAATATGATTAATGTTGAAGATGATTATCCTGAACTCATTTTTGGTCCAGCCACAGAAGATCAATCTGAAGAAAGTGAATTCCCTCCCTTTTACCTGAGTCTTAGATTACATGAGTTCATCTTGCATAATGCTATGTTGGACTCCGGAGCCTCACATAATTTGATGCCCAAAGCCATTATGGAGAAGTTAGGACTTGATATTACCCGTAAATACCATGATTTGTATTCCTTTGACTCAGGTAGGGTCCATTGTATTGGTCTTATCAAAGACTTGGTAGTATCTCTAGATCAAATCCCAGCCAAGAATGTCTTGATGGATGTAGTTGTTTTCGATGTTCCACCACAATTTGGAATGCTTCTATCCAGGTCTTGGGGTGCAAAACTTAAAGGAACCATGCAGCTTGACTTCTCTTATGCCACCATCCCCGTGTTTGGTCAGTTGAGAAAAATATATAGGGAGAAGAAAATGAAATATATGATCACTAGCAAAGAGAAGCCAGTAAATCATCCCATTAATGTAGTCCACACAGATTTAGAGCCCTTTGTCTTATATTCAGATGGTGGTTTGAACGATGGAAATATTCAGTTGATACAAGTAGATGAAATACCTGAGATTTCAGAAAATTTTAGGGAAGTCCTCAAACAGGAAAAAGATAAAACAACAAGCACTTCTGAGCGTCCTGCCTGCTAGCAGCAAAAAGATAGTGAACAGCAGAAAGATGCAGAAATCAGTCAAGATAAAGTGGAGAAGCAAGCAAAGTTTCAGCATCTGGAAGAGGAAGAAGAAGGCCTTTGGAGCATGGACTTTGATGGAGTTTTTGGTAAAGACAATGTTGGTATTGGAATATGGATTCGGAGCCCTATTTTCCAGCGTGAAAAGGTTCCTAGTAATGTTAGAGTATGTGCTTATAAGTTGGATTTTGACTGCTCTAATAATGAAGCAGAGTATGAAGCTTTGATTGCAGGTCTAAAAATTTTGAAGAAGTTAAATGCAAAGAGGATTTATGTCTATGGAGATTCAGAGCTGATAATCAAACAGATCAAAGGAGAGTACCAAGCTAAACATCGGCGATTGAGGACATACAGAAATGCAGTCCTAGACATCTTGAAGACCTTTCCTGAGTACACCTTGACAGCAGTACCCAGGATGCAGAACATTATTGCTGATTCTCTTGCCACCACAGCAAGAAACTTGAACATTCCAATGAACTCCAACAACAAGTTTGAGATTTATGTCAAACATAGGCCTGTTGTTCCTGAAAATTTGAGGTATTGGCAAGTGTTTTGGGATGACAATGAGATCAATGCTTTTTTGCAGAGTGATGGAAAATTCAGAGATACTCCAATAGAAGGTGATTATGATGTTGATGATCAAGAAATTGAAGCAAGTGAGATGGACATATTACAACTAAAGGATAATGTAATTCCTAGAGGGCTCATACCTTTAGAAGAGCTTTTTGATCAGGATGATGTTGCGAAGAAACCAAGCTTGGTGCCTACTAAGAAAGGAGTCGAAGATGTGAATCTTGGAAAAGCTAACAAGCCCAAGTTTGTGAAGTTGTCAAAGGCATTGTACCCTGAGGTAAAGGAAAAGTACGTTAAATTGATTTCTGAATTTTCTGATGTGTTTGCATGGGATTATTCAGATTTGAAGGTGTATGACAAGAACATGAATTCAGCATACTATTCCCATCAAGCCGGATCAGAAGCCATTTAGACAGAAGCTGAGAAGAATCAACCCAAAACTGCTACCATCCATTGAAAAAGAGGTAAACATATTGTACAAAGCTGGTATCATAGTCCCAATTAGATTTTTTGACTGGATTTCAAATTTGGTTCTGATACGTAAGAAAACAGGAGAGATAAGGTTGTGCATAGATTTTCAGAATCTGAATAAAGTATCCTTAAAGGATAATTATCCACTTTCGAAGATGGACCATATTCTGCAAAGAGTAGTTGGAGCATCAAGGATGTCACTACTCAATGGCTACTCAGGCTATAACCAGATCTTGGTGCATGAGAAATACCAAGACAAAATTGCCTTCACAACACCCTGGGGAACCTTCCAGTATGCCAAAATTCCATTCAGACTGAAGAACGTTGGAGCCACTTTTCAGCGAGCAATGGACATTTCTTTTGCCAATGAAAAAGATGTTTTTCTTGTTGTTTATTTGGATGATCTGACTGTGTTTTCTGGTTCTGATAATGAGCATTTGCACCATTTGAGAGTTGTTTTTCAGTGATGTAGAATGTTTGGGATTTCTCTCAATCCAAAGAATAGTCTCTTTGCCATGGATGAAGGAAATTTGTTGGGGCATATCATCTCTAAAGACGATATCCGCATTGATCCATCTAGAGTAGAGGCAATTCAGCACATATATTTTCCACGAAAAAAAAAGGAGATTCAAGCATTCAATGGTAAGATGAACTTCTTGCGCAGATTTATACCAAATTTAGCTGAACATCTAAGAGAAATGACTAATATGTTGAAGAAGGATAGCACTGTCAAATGGAGTGAGGAAGCTATCAAGTCATTTAATCTGGTAAAGTTTGCTTTGTCCAATGCCCCAGTCTTGATTAGTCCTGATTACACTCAAGATTTTATTATTTTTTCATTTGCATCGGAGCATAATATGGCTGCGGTTTTGATGCAAAAGAGAGATCAGATTGAAAAGCCAATTGCCTTTTTCAGTAGGACTATTAGAGATGCTGACTTGCGGTATAATATTATTGAAAAACAAGCATTGGCTCTTATAAAAGCATTGAAGGATTTTAGAGTCTAAATTATGCATTCACATACTATAGCATATGTTCCTAATGCAGCAGTAAAGGATGTATTGATGCAAACTGATCCCGAAGGTCGAAGAGGTAAGTGGATAGAAGCTATGCTAGAATATGATTTGGAGATCAAGCCCACAAAGTTGATAAAAGTCCAAGGCTTGGAAAAATTAATGGCCCAATCAAATCTTCGTGCCCTGGATATAAACCTCATAACAGCAATGTCAGAAGAGGAAGATGAAGGTTTTCTTGTTCCAGTTTCAGATATTTTTCTACAATCTCCATGGTATGCAGATATTTTTTATGTTCTTCAACATCTTTTACCACCTCCAGGCATGTCTAAAAGTAAAGGCAAATCACTGAAACTTAAGTCTGCTAAATATTGTATTTTAAACAGTGCTCTTGATTGGAAAGATCCAGGAGGAATTTTGCTTAATTGTTTTTTTGAAGAAGAAGCTCAAAAGGTAATGCATGACTTTCAAAAAGGTGATTGTGGTGGTCATTTGTTTTGGAAAACTACAGCTAACAAAGTGTTGAGAGCGGGATATTATTGGCCTACTTTATTTTCAAATTTATATAAAACAGTGATGAGTTGTCATGAATGTCAAATTTTCCAAGGGAAGAAGAAATTTCTTCCTCTTCCTTTGAAACCAGTTTCAGTAAACGCTCCCTTTCAGCAGTGGGGACTCGATTTCATAGGAGAAATTCATCCCGCATCATCAGCACAGCATCGATGGATCCTAACAGGTACAAATTACTTTACTAAATGGATCGAGGCCGTCCCAGCAAGGCAAGCTATAGATACGGTAATTATTCAATTCCTAGAATCGAATATTTTATCTCATTTTGGTTGCCCCCACAAAATTATAACAGATAACGCAGCAGCGTTCAAGTCTAAGAAGATGGTGGAGTTCTGCGACAAATACAACATCGTGTTGGGTCATTCAACAGCGTACTATCCGCAAGGCAACGGCTTGGCAGAGTCGTCGAACAAATCTCTGATAAATATAATCAAGAAAATGCTGGAGGCGAACAAAAGAAACTGGCATCGAAAGCTCATCAACGCATTGTGGGCAGACAGAGTCATCAGCAAGAAATATATAGGTATGTCACCTTTTGAACTGGTTTATGGCACTGATGATGTCTGTCCTACATCACTTTCAGTTCCAGTCATGAGATTATTGCAAGAAGTTGGTAGCGAAGACGATGACAATCAGCGAAGAATCAATCAGATGATCCACCTTCAGCAAACAAGAGAGGAAGTGTCACAGAACGCTATTCAGTTGCAGGAGAAGATAAAGAAGATCTATGACCGAAAGACCAAATCAGAAAAGTTTCAATTACATGATGTGGTGTTGAGATGGGATGCAAGAAATGAGGACAAAGGGAAGCATGGTAAGTTCGACAACCTGTGGAAAGGACCATACAATATTTCAGCATACAGGGGACAGAATGCTT
Source organism: Pinus albicaulis (assembly GCA_034641835.2). NCBI lineage: Eukaryota > Viridiplantae > Streptophyta > Pinopsida > Pinales > Pinaceae > Pinus > Pinus albicaulis. The sequence continues at coordinate 313,179,843 of CM076573.1, forward strand.
TCTTGCTTTCAAAAATGGATGGCCAAGATTGCCCTGGAGGAGCAGTGAATGGTAGGCTTTTGAAGCACTTCCATTGTTGAAGATAATGGATCAGAAACTATGTCACCATCATCATATATACCATGTTATTTTTGGTCATATTTCAAGTACACAGTCATTGAAGTTTTGGGCCTGAGGTGAAGTCTATAAAACTTGAATGATATGTGTATGGTTTGGTTTTATTTTAGTTTACAGTCTTAGTCTTGAGTCAAATTCAGTCTGCATAGTGTCGATTTTCAGTCCATGCCCAATAGATAAGGCTACTTGGTCTATGGTGTTCTTGGCACCTCCAAGGAGCTACCATCCCCATTGGAACCAATGTTAGTGTCAGTCTAGTCATATTGCCATCAGTGATCAAAAGTTCTCTTTGCATTTGCATATTAGGAGTCCCATACCATAAATTTTCACCATTTCGCTAGGTCATGGATTCATTGATGGTAGTGATTTTTCATAAGTTTTCCCTCATGTGACACTTGTTGATTTTCCTCTCTATGGTCTTTAGTCATGAGTTACTTTCACTTTGTGATTCATGTCAGTAGGTCATAGGATGGGTCTCATTAGGTTCTAGGATCTCACCTTGGTCAAATTAATGAGTCAAGTGTCAAATAAATATCAGCAAGGTCATAAGGAAGTCAATAAACTCAAAGTCACAGCACCTGGGAAGATCAAAGAAATTTTTTATTCAGTTTGATGTAATTTTCACCTCAAAACCATGTTTTGAGGTGAAAACATGATACTTTACTTTTAATTATCATCTTTATGTAATTTTATGTCATCATATGTAATAAGTCACACTTCAGAAGCTGTTATCTCCACAAAGTTACCCCCTGCCCTTCAGAGAGGTTTTCCATAGCATTTTCAATGTCAAATTGTGTTATAAGTATGTTCAGTAGAAAGAGCCTGGAAAGAGATTTCCAACGGTATATTACACTCTCAAAGCTGACTCCTAGATTGAAATTTATGACTACATGAATGAAGCTCCCCTATACCCTAAACCAAACCCTTTTCCCACCTTTCCTTTAAACTTTATGTTATTAAAGTTTAATATTTTTCTTTTATAAAACCCCTTTTTCCCCCATCCGATGGCAAAATCGCATTATTAAAATATTTTTAAACACATATGTGATTTAATAAACCAATTCCCCTCCATACTCCTTTATAATAAATTTTAAAGGTTCTTATATTATAAATCCCCTTCGGTCGCGATCGCAACATTTAAACCTTGCATTCTGATGGACCCTTGTAAAAACCTCCGATGCGATTGGACAAACCTCGATCCGATTTGATAAACCACTTCCCCTCATGCCTTTTAAACTTTATAATAAAACTTTAAAGTTTTGCATTGAAAATCCCTTCCTCTGATTCTCCCTTCCCGATTGCCATACCTCCGATTGAGCCCCGCCCGATGTTATCCTGACCGTTGATCCGATCAACGATTTGAAGGCATGTATGCAATCGGCGCTTTAAAATAATCCCCTCCAATTGCCTCATCCCGATTGACTCCGCCCGATTACTCCTCCACCGTCAATCTGCCCATCCGATCAGACGGCCCACAGCCTGTCGCTCCATTGCAATCGGCGTTTTTAAATAATACTTTGTCTCCGCTCTCCTCTGATCTCCCGATTCTAATTGATCCATGGGCCCCGCCATATAATCTTCCGCCCATTTTAAAAACAAAGGGCCTTTTCCTTTGTAAATCTTAAATTTTTTTTTACTTTCTTTTGTACAAAGGATTCCCCCATCGCCTATCCCCAATCGCATCGGTGAAGTCTTATTATGTAATACGCCAGCCCCAAAGCCCCGATTTCGATTGCGATTATATCTCTGGGTCCCACCTTGATCCCTTCCCCCTTTTCAAGTGAAATTTGGTCCTTTCCCTTTGTAAAAAGTGGAAAACCATTTTTCGTGTGCTTTAAAAGGATTTCTCTGCTATTTTATTGTATTGCCCCATCGGACCTTTCCAATCGCATTGGAGTTTATGCCTCGTCCTAATATATCTTCCCCTTTTCTCTGACCCCGATTGCGATTACACCATTGCATCATATATTTTCAAATCGCAATTTTTCCACTGTATGTCCCACCTCCACGATCTTCTAATTGCAATTACCATATAGACCCCACCTACTCTCCCTTAGCTCCTTCCACTCAAAATGGGTTCTTCCCTTCATTAAAGGCATAAATTCATTTGTGATATTTTCAAAGGGAATTTCTCGGCATATAAAGATTTTCAAAACAAAAAGAAAGGAAACAGTCAAAGGGGCCGAGAAACTAAATATGAACCAGTGAGACGTCTTCAGCAACGATTTAAAAGGGATATGTCTTTCAGATTGTCTATTTTTCTTTCATCTAATGTAACAGTGAATCTCTAGATGGTCAAAATATATTATTGTTCCTTCTTTTCAAGGGCAGTCTGTTGGTTCCTTTTCCATGTTCGGATTTCAATTCTTGAGCTGGAAAACAACTCCCTTTTCTTTGGATCTACTCCCCACAAACCTGGTCTATTTAATGTAATTTTGAATCATTTGTAAGGCAGTGTGTAAATTAGTAAGTAAGGGAATAGGTGGACATCAAAAAGGACGCTCTGCGCTCCATTGTAACAGTTTGGACAGGGAATTAATAAGATATGCAGCTTTGATTTGTGGGATCCATGAGGTATGAGTTTTAGCATTGTTCTTTCCTTTGTGTTCATATGTAAAACTATTATGTTCATCATTCATTCATAAACATTCTGGTTGAACGTTTTCAACATAGAAAGGTAGAATCCATTTTTAATGCTCTGCCTTGGGAAATCATTCAATATTCTGTGTTTTCTTCTGTTTGAAAAGGATCCATCTCCTGTGCCCTTTTCAGCTCCTCACTAGTCTTACCATTCCATCTTTATCTAACTTAATTGCTAAAATTTCCTTCCTACCTTGTGCCATGAAATAACCTGTATCCCTGATTTAATTCCTCGATTCAAACTGTCCCATTTGTTCCATACATCCCTGAAAAATTCATTCATTTAAACATTTCCCATTATTATACCTAGCCTAAAATCAGTTCATAATTGTACTTTGTTGAATATTTTTTTCACGGAGAGAGCCCTCTCCTGACCTTGTAGGGCTAGCTACAAGGCTGAGCGTGGTTTAAAGGTTACCCTGATTTGCCTTTTTCAGCCTGAAATTCAAGTCAGGTGATAATAGGATTCTTTAAGTTCTTGAGACACTCTGACCACTATGAACCCATAAATTTGAGGCTATTTGCTATCAGGAACTAGAATATCATATGTCCAAAATCATCCCCACGTGCCAGCTATGCAAAATCAACTTCAAACACTCAAAATAGTGAAAATAGACCTGCGCTATGAAAGCAGCACGGTTTCGTAGCGCTTTTCGTAGCGCAGTATTTTTACCCATTTTCCTTCAAAATTTTGTTTCCTTTCCTTCAGGTTTGTTTTGATATTCACTTGACATAGCTTCTCTAGAAGTTTCAAAGAAAAACACGCGATCTACTCTCCAAAACTTGATAAAGAAAGGGTGAAAAAGCTGCTACAGCAGTTTCGTAGCTCATTTCACCCTTTTTTCACTGTGTGCGCTACGAAACTGCTGTGTAAGAAGTTTTAACCAAATTTTCTTCAGAATTTGAAACAAAAATGTGCCAAAACTTCAGAAAATCACTGGCTTAATCAAAACCATTAGCCATATGGACTAAAAACATAACTTTCATAAAGTTTATTCTTCATTTTCCATTTGAGTTTGCTTTGAATTTGTCATTCTGCACCTTTTTTTTTTAGTTCATCTTGAGACAGTTTCAGTTGTAGTTCCAAATCTTCCACTTGACCTCTTAGTCTTCTATTACTGGCTCTCAAGTGAGTGTTGATCACTCTGACAAATTTTGCTTCTTTAATGGCTGGAATTGTCCATGTAAAAAACTGCTCTACACTACTTGGAATCTCAGACCTAGAAACTGTTTGACCTTCCCAAACAGCCTTCATTCTTTTAAACTATGTTTTCTAAATGATGTGATTTCTGGCCCTTTTCTTCAACTTAGAAATCTCTTGTTTTGTTGATGTCAATTTCTCCTCAAGCCTTTTATACTCTGTCAATTCTTATTTTTCCTTCATTATTCTGCTAGCTGCATGCTCTACTGTTGGTGATGAGAGGTCAACCACCTCTTTAGGTACTTTGACTGTTTCAGTAGCTTCTTGGACCTCCTTACTATTTTCTTTGAGCTTTTTAGTATGGCTAGTCAAAGGCTTCCTAGCTTGAAAGACAAAGGCTGCATTCTCACCTTCAAAGTCCAGTTTCTTTGTTGATTTCACTTTTTTCTGTTTGTGTTCATCTGTTCCAATAAAATCAGCTTGCACAATAGGTGACTCTTCTATATCAATTGCATGTAAGATGTCATCTAAGTTTCCTTTCATCACTGAGCTGTCATCTGAACCTAAAACAACTATTTTTCCCTTTGATGTTATTTCTTGGCTTCTTGTCACTCTCTGGATTTCCTGCTTGCTAGCCACTTATTTTTGTTTAGCCTCTTTGACACTTTTAAGCCTCTGTTTTGCAGGTGAAGGAGTTTCTACAACAAGTACTGGTGTCTTCTCTGTTCTATTTTCAACCTGTTTCCTTGGTTCAACTTTACAAACCTCTTTGCTTTAGTAACCACTAGCTGAAGGATTTCCTTTAATTTTAGGGTTCCTAGCTGAGGATATGGTTTCCATTTCAAATCCATTCATAAACAAAAAGGAATACCAATCCCTATTTATTTTCTAAAGCTCATTCAAAACCAACAACTTTATCAAACCATGGTGAAACAGAGATGTTTCACAGCCATCAGATTTGGCTTGGACTTTGTTAGCCATTTTGGCAAGGCTTCTATGCAAGTAAAATGGAAAATCTAGTTATATCATACCTGTGAAATGCAACAACAGCTTGAAATGATAAGTGTAAACTTTATGGTACCTGCCTTCACATGTAAAGTATCTTTGAATATTAAATAGTATCTTTTCATAGTTGTCCTTGATACAGCTTCTAGGTATTGCATTGTTCAGGTCCATATCTACATATTCAAGTTTCATAAATTCCTTGCATGGTTCCATGTCAAACATAAAACCTTTAAACCAAGATTCCTTCCCTCTTGGTATCTTTGTCACATAAGCTATTATCTCATGTGTGACTGGCACATTTAGCATTCCAATTTCGGTAGTGGTTCCACTAAAGCGTAAGGAAAACTCTTTTGACACCTGAGTGTGACCACCCTATAGTTTTTCACAAAACTAGAGACAGCCTGCTTTGGTGAAAGCCTCCATCACTATTTGATCCCCAACTAAAGCCTTCACATTTTCAGGTTCATATCTTAGACAATGTCCTCCTCTGTGAACTTTCTTCTCATCTGTCATGCTTCTTGGAAAAACCTATTAGCTTCTCTAGAATCTGTAAAACAGCCTCGCTTGATTAAATGAACACCCTCACTTGAGAATGATGAAGGTTGCCTTTGCATAGAATAACCACAGACTTATCTTAACTGATTCAGAGCTCAGACAGTTGTGTGAAGGTAAATGAATCAAAGATAACTCAATGAGACAAAAATTCAAATTTGAGATGTAACCTCATAACTAAATGATGCTTCATTGATATCCTATCATGACTATGATGATTGTAGGATAGGTAAGTACATCGAATCTGGTAACTAACTGACTCACCATACCCCTATCCTATCATTCCCCAATTGAATCTGACAGATTTTGGCTTATTTGACACGACAGCTAAGAAACCGCGCTTCCGTAGCGCTCACAGTGTAATTTTCGTAGTTTGCGCTACGAAAGTAGCAGCACTTTCATAGTGCATTTCCTCTTTTTCGAACTAGCAGCACTACGAAATGGTGGATTCCTGGCTAATTGCAAAAATTTAGCCCGAAACTTAATTGAATGGCCCTTAAATGAAAAATGTGAATATTTGACCATGGAATGGACCTCTAAAGACCTTATTTGAATTCAGATGATGAACATTAAACCTCTAAAAGCTATGACCTACCCTTAACCAAACTAAAAATGACGTTCGAACCTATTTAAGACCATGATCAAAAACAGAGTTGACATACAATGTTTTGAAAAAAAAAACTTCGGTGATAACAAGTTGTATGGGGAGGGGGCTGGCCCCCTCCAAACCCCCGTTGTCAAATTTGTTTGAACATAAATACATGTCGGAACCTTGGTATATTAAGACCCATTGCAGTGGCTTGTTGGTAAAGGTCGAAATTATGGTGGGGGAGGTCATGGGGTCGAGCCCCAACCTCCACCTAACCCCTTGTATACATTTTTCACTAGATTTTAATACAAAGTTTAATATGTGTTTCGGTCTTTGTAATAAATTATATGCACTCCACCAAAAAATTTAGTTTAAATCAAATGCTTAATATAAGGACAGACAAGCCATGAATTGTGCACCACTGATAACATATACTTGATTTCAGTTATACATGAACTTTGTAATATATATATATATATATATATATATATATATATATATATATATATATATATATTATGCTCCATAATATATAAACCTTGGCATATATAATGTAATTCCGACCATAATGATATAATGAGATTTGAATTCCAGACTTCGAATAGGGTCCACCACATGTAAGCCTCTGGTTGGATTTCCCCTTATATAAAAAAAAAAAAAAAAAATTGAATTCAACCGTAGGAGAGAAATCATAGAAAAAATTCACCTTTAAGCCAAACTGGCGAATCCTGTTGTGACACTTGTCACAATGTCACTGGACCAAAATTGAAGAATATTCTCTACATGATGACTAGGATGCCATGTCATCAACCTATCACTGTTCTGCAATTTGTCATTAGGGGAATTTTGAGGTCTAAAATGGGCCTCCTAAGGAAAATGTACAATCAAAATTTACTTTATGAGAACCAATCACATTTTAGGGGATGACATCATCCCTGATGGTTAAGATGGCATTGTTTGAGTTAAAGGTACTTGTTACGTTATCAATGGTAGATAAAAACTCATGTTTAACCATGGTAGTACTCTAAGTATTTTTAAAGTCAAAGTAAAGTAGTCATAATAAATGTCATTTCACATTTTTTGAATAAAATTCATACATAAAATAATATATTACATTTATTATATTATTTTTATATAGTACATTAATTACATGTTATTCTACAATTTAAATAATATAAATTTTAATTAATAACATATTATATAGTTAATAATTTATGAATTTATATTTATATTTTATTTTAAGTTATTTAAGTACAAAGGACAAATGCATTAGTTGTTCAATGATAATGACTTTTTCTTGAAAAACTCATTCTTATTTATAGTCACATCAATACAATTTTTTTATTAATTTTATTTTGGTACAACTTTTGAATTGAATTTAACCATGTTTCATTGATTGTGGTGCAAAAAGTGAATTGCAAATTCATAAATATTATTTTATTGATTTAGCTATTATTTTATTATTTCCTTAGGAGGTCCATTTTAGACATCAAAATTTCCCTAATTTTAGTTGTTTAGGAAAACGAACAACAAGTTCTATCTCCTTCATCCTGACTTTGTTTTCAATGAAACGAATTGTGTTGGATTATTAGCGACAAGCTCTTTGTCGTCGTTCAATTTCCAATCATTTCTTAGCACTTTCATTTTTGAGATTTTACACTGAGCAACTGATCACTCCTCTAGATCTTTGGGCTCATCTCTCTAGATCTTGGTGATGGAAATGGTGGCATTGGGCTCCACGTCAATAATTTTCTTCCCTTTTTCATTCCCTTTGTTGGGTTCTGACTTACAGTCAGAACATGCATTTGATTCGAGGGAATCTTATGGAACTCACACCATTTTCTCGTGTCCTTTGTCTTCGTGGTGTTGTTCTTTGCTTGCAGCTTCAGCGGGTTGTCCTAGGTCGCCCCGTCTTGGCTTTGTCCTTTGTTCTGTGGTTTGGGGGCACATTTCCCTTGCTTCGGATTCGCAAATCCAAAGTCTTACTTCTTCTGTTTAAATTTCTACTCGATCTTGACAGCGTTTAGATAGGAAGCATCGAGTGAGGAGATTTCCAGGAACTCTAGCTCATCTTGGATGTATTTGTGTAGACATTTCTGAGATTTTAGTACCAAATGTCACTTAGAATCCTTGATACCCAACTTCGTGCAAAGGGTATGAAAATATTTGTGAACTCTGGTATGTCTTGCTCCCTTCCCTAACGTCATGTTGTCCACTTTATGTATTTATCCTCATAGATCCTGACACCTGGGTAATATTGATCCTTGATAGCGTCCCGAAAAGAATTCCAAGTGGGTGTGGTTGAAAATAATGAGGGTTCATTCTATTCCCTTTTCTCACGGTAGGTTTCCCACCAGTCCTTGACGTGGTGGGCAGCTTTGAGGAGTGTGAAAGTAATCTTTTCTCGGTTAGAAAAATCATGAACCAAAAAATATCCTTCTAGAATATCTAACCATTTATCTACGACATTCGCATCTATCTGACCTTCAAATATGGGGATGTCAAAGTTAGCTTGTACTTTAAAGGGAATGTTGCTTCCATAGTAGATGCCAGAAGAAGATGTGTTGCCTATGGGTAGTTATCAAAGGATCTAGGAAAATTTATCCATCATCACGTACATTTGTCACTCGAGGGCTTCTTCAAGAAATATTTTGAAAGGATCTCCTTCTGCCTCATATTTATTTTCCTTTTTCATGGGAGGATGTTGGGGTTTGTGAGGCTGGTCTTGCAAAGGTTCAACAAATTCGAGCCCTAACTCCTTACCCTAACCTCATTTGGACATGCAAAGAAAAACAAAGAAAGAGAAGACTGCTCTGATACCACTGATCTGAACTTAAACAGGAATGCAACAAAATACAAATATAACCATAAATATAGAGATGCGGTAGAAATAACAGTTCATTTCATTAATCTCAAAGAACTGAAATATGCTTACATATAGAATGGGAATAAACTAGCTCGGTCAATGGTAGCTTATCTCTAAGAAGAGATGTGGCAGCTACATGCCTCTGAAATATGTTACAATGAGGCTCAAGAGCCTTTTTATTATTTAACAACAAGGGAAAACCCTAAACAACCAAAACCCTGTAATGTCCCAAAATGGAAATCTGCAGAATTTGTCACCACTGAACTGTTCCTTTGTCGAAAATATTAACAAGGCTATGTCAAAGATAGACTGAGAGGGCTTTTACCAATTATTTCACCTCTAAAGATAGGGTGAGAACTGGAGGCTATCTGGCCCTTTTCAGACTCTACCTATAGCTATGTAAATATTTCTTCCTTCGGGAAGATCTTGTTCAAAGGGTTGAGCCACAGTAATATGCAAAACATAAGTATGAAGAGCAACTTGCTACAATCTCAAAAAAATATAGAAGAATCTCATAGCCATTATATTAGCTCATGGCAGCAAATAAGTGTACAATATCTTGAGGGAAAGAGCACTCAAGAGAGGGAATGATCAACCCCAAATAACAAGTACATGAAGCATGAAATAGACTACTGCATAGTCTGCCCTAGCTATGACTGCGCAGTAATATGGAGACACTGTTGCATACAAATATGAAATATGATGATATTGCAATATAACTCAAGAAATGAGGGGTAGTGTCCTCTCAACCCCTAAAAATAATGATACAACAATTCTCAAGAGGATTGGCTACACTATTTGCCCAAAATGGGAAAATACCAAAACGCTGGAGTTGTTGGGTAGCTGCAGCAACTCATAACCAAAATAGAAGGAGATGGTAGAATCTGATCTACAATCTGAATCAATCTCCTCCAAAGGATTTCCAGAGTGCAAGGTTGATCCCGACACTAGAAATCTCTCCCTCCAATGTGATGGTGCAAACCCCCACTGCAGACTAACTCTGAAATAACGCAGTCTATGGAAGGGACTACGCTGATGAAGATGGGAGAAAGCTTGGCCTACTGCCAAAATCTGCAAATGAGCTCAATAACACTCCTCAATGATATCTCCACTGAATGGAGACTCCTTTCTCTGCAAATCAAGTCCCGGAGTGATGTGGTGGAAGCCTCCACTGCAACCCCAGCAACACAATGTCTTCTTGCTGCAAGAATAACGCTGTGATGGAAGAGAATGCTTTGGCCTTGAGCCAAGATGTGGAGAACGCTGAAGATCAATTCCTCAAGAGACCTCTCATGAGGAGGAAGGAATCCCAAGCAGGAATTCCTCCAGCAACTCTGTTGAACAGCAAGAGTATGCTCCTTGTCTCTCAAGACAATGAAATCTATAATCTATTCATAAGCAAAAATGGTTGTCTTGCCCTCCTCTTATACAATTGTGAGCTCCCTCTCCATGGGCCCCACTTCATTAGGGTTTTCCTTCTCAAGGAATCTTCCCTCCTCTATTGCGTTGTACCACAATGTGCTTTCCACCTCATAGCCTGCGCAATTTGAATTTGGTCAACTTCACCTAGCCACTTTGCAAAATAGCCCCCTTTCACACATGGAGGTGTGAAATCCAATACAAAAGTGGTCCCTTATCAAAATGTGAGAGATTTTATTGTGCTTTTCATTATTCATGGGTCTCCTTACCCATTTATTCTCCACCTATGTGTAATTAGCAAAAATTCATGTCCCAATTTTCTGCATGAAAATTTTGGGACATCACAGTCCTCCCCTCCCAAATGTTTCTTGTCCCCAAGCAACTGCAAGGATAGAACTGGAAGACCTTCCCTCAAGGCATGGAGTCTATGATGTGTTTGAGGAACATCTCCCTCATGTAGATCCTCCATCCCCAAGCTATCAACCATGCAAAATGAGTCACCTTCCAACTAGGAAACTCCTGAAAATAATCCTCCACCTTGTGCTCATGTAGAATCGGTGGGCTGAAATTCTGAACATGGTAAGCTTCATGGCCTACCCCACACTGTCCTCTTCTCCACTCATGATAAATGTGGATTGCTAGCTGAACTCGCGCTGCAATAAGGTTGCCTTCAAGAGGCAAAATGAAGTCTAGATCCCCAAGGACCTCTCCTCCAACGCTGCAAATCGAGCTAGCCCTAATCATCTCATATGTGATGAGTTGGAGTTCATCATCATATGGAATCCAAACAGTGATATGGTTCACCTTATGAAAAAACAATTGGCTGAACTTGGTGATCATATCATCTCCCATACCCCCCCTGGAGCATGAGCTGCAAAAACAATAGAGGTTCCTCCTCCCAAAGGGCACATCCACCCAATGAGTTCCTCCCTCATCATGATACATATGGGGTTGTTGTTGATATATGGCTGAAATATAATGGTCTTCAAGAGAGACCCAAGCCACCCCATCAAACATATGAACTATGAAATGCCTCCTCCAAAAATTCCGACTCTCTAGATAGCTCCTCCCACATGAAGGAAAGAGGTGAAGCTTGGCAATAATGGGTTGCCCATTGTTTCCCCTGAAACATACAACATGTAAAATAGGGAGAATCATACTCCCAATGGGCATCTTCAATTAATGTCCCGCTTTCCAAACAAAGCTCCCCATGTCAAAATAAAATTTTGCAATGCATGGAAGCAAGAACCAATAGAAACACGCTGTCATATGACAACCGGAAAGTGGATTATAGTTCCATTCATGGAACTTGCACAGTGCACTCACTGCCTGCATCAAAACAGAAAACAACAAGTGCTTTTCTAGCCACTTGTTTGCTGCCACAATCATCTCATAAGATGGAAACATGAACATAAAATATGGTGTCAATAATGCCCACCAAGAATCATGTGGCTTCACCCATAGTCCACCCATGAAATAGCCAATCTAAACGCTGCAAATGGCTCCAAGTACATCATCATATAAAACATGAGAAAGGATGATCCTCCTCAATACCATACGCTGATCATATAAAGTAAAGGAAGGCAAATAATAATACAGATGTATACCTCCTCTACTAGGTACTATGGACATTGAGCGGAAATGGCTCAACTGAAAGTGCTCCCTTACTCCCAATGAGTAGGAAGGTGGCTGTGACATCCCCATCCTCATCATTCGGGCAATGCATCTCTCCATATGCTGATATATATCCCGCTGGATGCCCTCCCAAATGAACTCCTCTGCCAAGGAAAGATATGCATCAAGATGCATGGGAAAGAAGTCCTCCTGTGCTGCAAGTAGCATCTTCTCCTCGAGACTAGAGGCTCTAGTCAAGAAGACTCTGCCATGTGAGTAGATGACCATATCCTCTACCACATATCTGTCATCTCTCTCCGAGTCATCAAGCACACTGCAAACACCAAGATCCTTGGACAGCCCCACTAATAGTAAAGATCTCCAATAAGGATCAATCCTCCTAAGAGACAGCGTTGGTAATCTGGCATGTGTAGCTCTCCTCCTGTTGCTGCCTACTACTTTTCCTCCAATCTCTTCACCTCTCCAAAATCCAAGAGCGGTGAATCCCACAACATGATGCCTCTCATCAATGATAGATCCGGTGGTCTCCCTGGTGGGATGCCCCTATGCAGTGAGACATCAATGCCAAGAGTGAACTGTACATATGGTTGGGAAACCTTGCCCTTGCTCTCCCTGCACAGTACAACCTTTCTCCTCTTTGTCTTAACTTTCTGGAATTGAGAAGAGTGTGTGCCTCTCATCACATGATGCTGCTCTCTCTCTCCTCCTCTTTCTCCCAGCTGCAAAATGGCACAATCATGATGCTCATTGATTCTGCTTGGACATCTATGTATGAGATCCTGGGGACCTTCCTGCAAGGATGCAAGAATCCCTTTTATTGGAGCATGTGCTCCTCCCTCTGCATGAGGTACTAGATCAGCTCTATGATTGACAGCGTTGTTTCCCTTCTCCTCATCAACATATGTGGGCAACTCTTCCAAAATGAGATCTTCTCTTGAAAGACAGACCTCCATGACTCCTTGTGCCAAAATGCAAGATGAAGGTCCCTCCTCCAATAAAGCACCATGCAAGATATCAGCCTCCTCTAAAGGTTTCTGAAGTGATCTTGAGCCCATGAATTCCTTCATCACATGCAAGGGTTTTGTTTCTCTAGGAATGTTTGTTTCCTCCACATGTGTTTCAGATTTCTTCCCATCAAATTTTTCCATCAAAGCCCTAATGAACATTGCGTAGGAAGAAGTATTTTCATTTTTTAAAGCAAGGGACTCAAACAACCACCATGCATAGACTTTACCTCCCAAGTGCAGTGCTGCAACTCTGATGGCTTCATCTTCAGGACTCTGACGCTGCTGCAGAAAGGTGTTTAGCTCTTTAATCCAAGCTTTGGCTAAATAAGTAGAGGAACCATCAAAGACAGATAGGAGAAATCTATCCTCATCATGCTTCTTGCTCCTCCTCACCATGATCTTGCAAAACTCCGGGAAAGAGATGTGATCTCTAAACTTATGAGTTTGAGATTCATACTCATGCAAGAAACCACTAAGAGTTCCCTCCTCCGGTATGCCTTCTTCTTCTTTTCTTCTCATGGCAAAGTTGGCCATGTGACTGTGTTGTACGCCCTGGTGTGTAGCTGCCTGCTCACACTCCTAATGGAAAAACATAGAGCTGGCCCTTTTATTTTCTTCTCCAAAATATGGAGTCTTTTTCCTACTTATTTCTTGGTCTCCTTGATGAGAATAGGAAGTGCAGGGTTCTTCCTCTTCTTCTTGTTTCTCCTCCTTGGAGAGGTTCTTCTTTGCTCTAAAAACTGATGAGAACAAGCTCATCCTCTTCATCATCTTGATTTCTTCTTTCTTGGGCTTGAAGGCCACAGGCTGAGCCAAGAAAGATGCTCTAATACCACTATAATGTCCCGAAATGGAAATCAGCAGAATTTTTCACCACTAAACTGTTCCTTTGTCGAAAATATTAACAAGGCTATGTCAGAGATAGACTGAGAGGGATTTTACCAGTTATTTCACCTCTAAAGAGAGGATGAGAACCGGAGGCTATCTGGCCCTTTTCAGACTCTTCCTATAGCTATGTAAATATTTCTTCCTTCAGGAAGATCTTGTTCAAAGGGCTGAGCCACAGTAATATGCAAAACATAAGTATGAAGAGCAACTTGCTACAATCTCAAAAAATGATAGAAGAATCTCATAGCCATTATATTAGCTCATGGCAGAAAATAAGTGTACAATATCTTGAGGGAAAGAGCACTCAAGAGAGGGAATGATCAAACCCAAAGAGCAAGTATATGAAGCATGAAATATACTGCTGCATAATCTTCCCTAGTTATGACTGTGCAGTCATATGGAGACACTACTGCATACAAATATGAAATATGATGATATTGAAATATAGCTCAAGAAATGAGGGGGAGTGTACTCTCAACCCCTGAAAATAATGATACAACAATAATACAACAATCCTCAAGAGGATTGGCTACACTATTTGCCCAAAATGGGAAAATACCAAAATGTCGGAGTTGTTGGATAGCTGCAGCAACTCATAACCAAAATAGAAGGAGATGGTAGAATCTGATCTATAATCTGAATCAATCTCCTCCAAAGGATTTCCAAGGCTGATCCCGACACTGGAAATCTCTCCCTCCAATGTGATGGTGCAAACCCCCACTGCAGACTAACTCTGAAATAACGCAGTCTATGGAATGGATTGCGCTGATGAAGATGGGAGAAAGCTTGGCCTACTGCCAAAATTTGCAAATGAGCTCAATAACACTCCTCAATGATATCTCCACTGAATGGAGACTCCTTTCTCTGCAAATCAAGTCCTGGAGTGATGTGGTGGAAGCCTCCACTACAACCCCAACAACACAATGTCTTCTCGCTGCAAGAATAACGCTGTGATGGAAGAGAATGCTTTGGCCTTGAGCCAAGATGTGGATAAAGTTGAAGATCAATTCCTCAAGAGGCCTCTCATGAGGAGGAAGGAATCCCAAGCAGGAATTCCTCTAGCAACTCTTCTGAACAGCAGGAGTATGCTCCTTGTCTCTCAAGACAGTGAATTCAATAATCTATTCATAAGCAAAAATGGTTGTCTTGCCCTCCTCTTATACAATTGTGAGCTCCCTCTCCATGGGCCCCACTTCATTAGGGTTTTCCTTCTCAAGGAATCTTCCCTCCTCTATTGTGTTGTACCACAATGTGCTTTCCACCTCATAGCCTGCGCAGTTTGACTTTGGTCAACTTCACCTAGCCACTTTGCAAAATTGCCCCCTTTCACACAGGGAGGTGTGAAATCCAATACAAAAGTGGTCTCTTATCAAAATATGAGGGATTTTATTGTGCTTTTCATTATTCATGGGTCTCCTTACCCATTTATTCTCCACCTATGTGTAATTAACAAAAATTAATGTCCCAATTTTCTGCATGAAAATTTTGGGACATTACAAACCCTAACCCAAGAGATGGAACGCCAAGAGTTTGTGGGCCGCGTTGGGGTTAGTTGAGTAGCCAACTTCCCGAGGTCATAACTTGGTCATATTATATTTGTTTTGTGCGTATGATACCTTGTTGGAAATATATCTTTGAGTACTATAGGATTTGCCGCCCATACCTATCAACCTATCACGGACCTCAAAATAACACCGTTTATGGGGTCAAAACTGCTCTGGAAGTTTATGACCTGAAAAATTGCTAAAAATAGTAAACGCTGTTATAAACAAGGAAATTAATGAAACCCACTAGGGGTCTAGGTGGAATAGGCGAGTGGCCACCAACATCCACCTGGATCAGGAAGCTTTTACATGATGTTTAGAGGCTTGACATGAGCATGTAAATGATCTACAAGCTTGGGAGATGCTTACAGAGGAAGATGATTAATTTGAGGAAGGTTTAGAGCAGTCTGCAAGAATATTAGCTAGAGAACACAAGGTAACATGAGTAGAAAAAGGATAACTTGTGTTATAATGCTAGTGATTAGGCTTCTAGAGTGTGTTATAATGCACTTCCTGAAAGGAGGTATTGTGTCACTGCTTTTGAGTGTAAATTTTTGGATTCTATGTGCACTCTAGTGAATTCCAGGGGTAGTAACCAGGGATTTTCTCATGGTTTTTGATTAAAAAGTTTAGTTGACTTAATCTCCACTTGGAATAATTGATGTTTTGTGTGATTAAGGTGTAAATGAATTGATCCTTTTATTAGTGGAGTGAATGGTTTGAATAGTTTAAATAGATGAACCAATCGACCAAATAGAGGTGAGAAAATGAGGATATTATGCCAAACAGAGGCCTATAACAAAGTTCAGTGTGATAGAGCCTAGAGATTGAGGATAGGGAGCATGGAGCCTTGCAGATAGAAGATTTTGATGGGATGAAGGAAGAGCACATTGTGCTCATGCTATGCACAATGATAGAGCTTGTGATGTAAAGGTAGAGTTTGATCTGATGGATTGTTTCATAGTCTTGGGAAGAGTATGGTGTTGTTGTAGAATAGGTCAATAAATGTGAATGGAGCACATGGATCAAAGATTTATCGCTGAGAGACAAATCATAGTGTAACTGTTTGGTTATGTGACTGATATATTTGTGCTTGCAGGGGCAGAGAATTCATTTATATGGTTGCAATATTGTATCTATGTCTTGTATGGTTGTGTTTTTGTTACATGGATGAGTTATTGTGTTTAGAATGGTTATGTTTCTAATGCAGCTATGTTTAGTGTGTGTATGCAGGAAGCTTTTGTGTGGTTGCAGATTCATATATATGTTGTTGATTGTGTTTATGATCATATTGGTTATTGCAGAGAAATTGTGTTGGAGTGATAGTATTTAGTTGATGTGTTTATTTTATGTTGTCAGTCCAATGTGAAAATATGATGAAAAGAGGCTCATGTTTATTGTATGTGGATTGTATGGGCCATAGTCTGAAAATAAATGAAATGAGTTCCATGAGAGTTTGAAGGTTGGGGCCTTGGCTAGGGGAGCATTGGCTTCCTTCCAAAAGAGGTTTGAGAACTTACTCAGGGAGTATATGCCTCCTTATGGTGGCTGGAAAACTAGTGAATGTGGTGGCCTGCATGGTTTATGGGTGTGATGGCTTCTAAGTGAGTGGTGACTCACATTTTTTTGCGAGTAGAGACTTGTACACTGGTGGAGGCCAATGGTTCAAATGTAAAAGAAGATTCAAGATTAATAGAAAGACGAAGACGAAGACTATTGATCTGATTATGAATGTTAGTTTTGTTGTGCTAATTTCATTTTCAGATTTATAATTTATTTATTGATCTTATGCTTGATGTACATATGTTTCCTTGTTGCTTATGTGTGTCAAACAAGTAATTTAGTTGAGTTTTATGAGTGAATTCAAGAGCATAAAGTATGAAAATAAAATTTTGAGCAGTGGAAACATAAAGAACAGAAAACCATCATAATTGATCCATCAACGCAGAGTTTTGATGAAGGATTTCACCCCTCCTGGACTACATTTACTTGATTTAGCTTCCATGGCTTGGGCCTCTGTATTAGCTCAATAGTGAAAAAATTGTTGTTTACATGCATCAAATGCTCCTGAAACATACTCCAATAAGTCCATAATGTCAAAATCTATCAAAAATAACTATTCATTCTCTCAATTTGGCCTTCAGATGATCTAGGCATAGCCTTCCTTCCTAGTGGCCCTAGGCTTCAATTTTCTCCAAAGTGACAAAGATATTTGTAGATTTGATTCTCTACCTCTGCAACCTATTCCAATGTATTCAGAGCATGGCAATCTGCTAGGAATGACTCTTCATAAACCAAAATTGGTCGAAAAATTCTCAAGATATGGATCATTTAATTTTTTGCTAGAATCCTCCTCCAAATATGGAGAAGACTCCAGATAAGTCCGACAAAATTGGAAATCCTGTCGAATTTGGTGGAGTATTCTAAATCCACCACCATGATAATCAGGATTAATTAGCAGTAATACCGTGCTTAGCTATGGATAAGTGTGTCTTAACTGCACTTAAACAATTTTCATAAACCATGGCTTAATTAACGTTAAACATTAGATTTGCAATAATTAAATCGCAATTAGTATTAACCTCTACGCTTTATATTTTCTGCTCTACCATCGTTTGTCGCAGCAAAGTCATATTGGGAGGGGGCTGGCTCGCAGGGTTGCCCCCCTCCAAACCCCCACCATCGGATCTTTTTTAAAATAATTAGAAGTCTGAGCCCCATGAGGTTAAGACCCAACAACGTAGAGTGGTGGTAAAGCGAAGTGCTAGCGCGGGGGTGGTCATGGGTTCGACCCCGACCCCCATGCATTAATTTTGTTGAAAAATATATGTTCCCACCTCCACTATTTGAAACTTAGGTTTAAAACCAAACCTTTGTACTATGGTTTAAAAATGTGCCCCCATAGATATATATTGGACTATGGTATAATTTGTAATGTGCTCCAATATATGTTTAATCCGAACCTTGGACCTTAGGAATATTTTAATCCAAACCCCATATCATAAATTTGCAATTTGACCAAAGGATAAATATGAAATTGGAACTAGACCTTGGAGAGGGGGTCCACCAGAGGGGAAATGTGGCAGCGCCTGGCTGCACCACGTGTCAATGTCTGGTTGGGTTGTCCCTCATATAAAAAAAAAAAATGAATTCAACCTTAAGAGCAGATCCTTTAAAAAAATTCACTTTCAACCAAACTAGTGAATCATGTTGTGACACTTGTCATAGTGCCACTGGGAAAACACTGAATAATATTCCCTATCATGTCATCAACCTATCACTATTTTGCAATTTTTTTTTAAACTTTGTCTGTTATGAACAGCGATAAGCAGACTATATCTTCTTCATCCGGAGTCAGTTTTCAACGAAACAAAGTGCGTCGGATTCCTAACGACGGGTTAGTCGCGATCATTCATTTTCCAATCAATTCCTAGCACTTTCATTTTTTAGCTTATATACTAAGCACTTGATCATTCATCCCCACTAGAAGCCTTTTGGACCCCAAAAGCTCTCTGACTATTGATCATGTAGATAAAAGTATTGTTCCTTGACACTTCTAGTCTCTATCCACTGAAATTTTCTCAATTTCATCAGTTGGAGCTTTTCACAAAAACTTAACTTTTTCCTTAATTCTTGTGACCTTCTCTTGCTGTCATTGACACCGTCATGTTGCAATTTTTATGAATTTGTAGAGCAACAAACTATTCTTGCATAAACCATCTTTTTCCTACTTTGGTCATCAATCAAAGAAAACTTAAAAATTGTCTCACCTTCCACACTGTCACTATGGGGATTCTTAGCTTCTCTTGCTTGGTACTTGCGTCGACTATTGACCAAGTATCTTCGCCATTTCCATGTACCTTTTGGAAACCAAAAACAAGAATTTGTGGAACCCATGCCTTCTTTTCCAAGCTGCTTTGTCGCTTTCTCTTTGACCTTTGCACTTTCTTGCACTGACATCTTATTTCCAGCACTGCTCAACACTGATGTTAACTATTGCAAATGTTTTACATCTTGTTCACCTCCTTTCAAAGGCAACCTGTTAGAATCCTAAAACATCTCATTACTATTGGGTGTGGAGCCTGATTATCTTCTTTATTTTGTATCACAGTGTTGGACCCCTATTCTTAATTGAATGTTGCCTGGGGGGTCCAGGGGGGTGGCAGCAATGACTTTATGGAGCCTTCCCCCTGGCAGGGGGTTACGAGGGCGTTGCCCCCGAAGCTAAAAATAGTTTTAAAATTGCCTTGTAAAAGTATTGTAATTTCTAGTCAATTTGGGCCGTTCATTACGCAGATGATTTGACGGTAGAAGTTATGTTTAATTTAGGGTTTTTTCCCCTAGAAGGAAACTCCTCGTTTTGTATGAAGGTATTGTATGGCAAATGCGTATTGTATGTGTATTCTCAGAGTGAGAAATAGATAGGGAGACTATGAGAGAGAACAAAGGATATTACAGCAGATTTGTTGTAGGTTGTGTCTCTTCATTTTGCTGAATAATAGAAAGGAAGCACTGATTGTTCGGGGTGGATGTAGCTCAAATTGGGTGAACCACGTATATCTGTGTTTCTCTGGTTTTATATGTTTTCTGTGTTTGTGTTTTCACATATTTTATGTGTTGCATTGCTCTATAATATATAATATTCTAACTGTTACAATAATAAGCACCTTTTTGAAAGGTTTGATTCAAAACATCTCTTTGTTTGATCATCAACAATGTCAAATTCCGACTTGCATTCATTATCCTCTTCATTTATCCTGCGTGTATAAGAGACAAACTTGTCTTATTCTTATGTGCTCTAATTATGTATTCAATATCATCTTTAAACAAGTGATACTTATTCTCATGGCGATGAAATATTTATTTCCTATCATACAGATAAGGACTTCCCAATACAATTCCTGATATCTTAAGCAGCATCACATCAAATTCAACTTCATCAAGAAAGTTTGAATTGATGGCGAATCTTAATATGCACTTGTAACCTACAAGTTTTCATTCTTGCATATCCACCCTAACGGATAAGGTCTTGGATGTCTAATAGTTTCAAAGTCTAGCTACTTAACCAAGTCTTCGAAAATCAAATTAGCTTGTGACCCACTATCAAAAAGTGTATCAATCTTGGTATGTTTAGAGACAACTCTAATATGGAAAATTTCTATTCTTGTATCTTCATCATGAGTAACATTTGAACCATTTTAAGAACTAGTGCCTGCTATGTATTTACCTTTCAAACCCATGGCTGTAATCTTTGTCTCATCTCCTGAATCTGACCCTAAGTCATGTTCAACTATAAAAATAGTTTTCCCATTTTCTTTGGCTTCAACTCTGGATTAAGTTGCCAACAGTAGTGTTCAGAATAGCCAGTCTTTGAACAATTTTTTCATGTGAGTTTTTCCTTCTCTCTTTTTACAAAGCTATTTCTCTTTTCTCTTCCATAAAACTTTACCATTCCTTTACCCTCACTTTGACTTTTCTCATCTATGTTATGTTTCCACCTTGCCTCTAAGTGTGTTGTTTGAACACAAACCTCATCTATGTTTGTGGGATTAAACATGAGAATAGTGTGTCTAAGGTAATTGTGCAAACCCCAAACATACTTTAACAAAGTTTCTTGAGAATATAAATTAATACCCAAAATAAGAGCTCTTCCCCTAAATTCATGAGTATAATCTTGCACACTTTTCCCTTTCAACTGTCTAAAATTGTGTCCATCCATAACAGCCTTTTGCATGTAAGCTAAGGGATAGAATTTCCTTTTAATGGCGGCAATAAAATTTGACCAAGACATAGAGATCTTACGGTAGTTTTTAATCTCTTCTTGAGTCCTTGCTTCCCACCATACAAGTGCATATCC
Source organism: Pinus albicaulis (assembly GCA_034641835.2). Taxonomy (NCBI): domain Eukaryota; kingdom Viridiplantae; phylum Streptophyta; class Pinopsida; order Pinales; family Pinaceae; genus Pinus; species Pinus albicaulis. Next base: position 313,201,103 of record CM076573.1, read on the forward strand.
TTCCATCCTCAAAGAAGACAGCTAAATATTTATGTCGTCTTCATGAAGGTTCTGAATTCTACAATACACCTCCAATTGACGTATCCAATTGTCTAATATTTCTGCATTTATCTCGCCATTATACATTGGAAGCTCAAATTTGACATCAAGTTTCAGTAAGAGTACCTTTCCTTTTGTGGATTTTGAGTGAGTATGGGTGGTTTTTGTGGTGGAAGTGGAAGATGATGCTGATAGAGATGTTGAGGGTGATGAAGATGGTGGAGATGGAGGTGGATTTCCTCCACTACCCTTTGAGCTCTTCTCTTCATCTGTCTTATCATCTGAGGTTCCTTCTCCGTGTGGAGGCTTAGAACTTTCTCTTGCCATCCCAGCAGTAAATGCATCAATCATAATTTTAACCATCCTATTTATGTCATTGAAGTCTCTCTTGACATCATCCTCTTCTGAATGACCTTGAGTCTCTCCAACCCTGACATTATGGCTATGGATTCAAGCTCGGCTTCTGATGCTTGTACCTCTTCAATCAACTCAACTTCTTGTACAACTTGTACCTCCTCAATCTCAACTTCTTGAGACAAAACTTGGAGTGTTTCAAGTGCAGATATGAGTGGAACTTTGGGTGATGGTGCTCTTGTAGCTCTCCTTCTTCTGGTCCTAATCTCAAGACTTGCAGCCAACAATTTCTCTTCACCTCTCTGCAACTTTAACCTTGTCAGCGTCACAAATTTGCAACCATTAATCTCGCACAAAACTCAAGCAACTATCAAGAAAATACCCTTGCCTTTCAACCAAGCTCTGACACCAACTTGATCCGAGTATGAATGTTAGTTTTATTGTGCTAATTTCATTTTCAGATTTATAATTTTACTGATCTTATGCTTGATGTACATATGTTTCCTTGTTGCTATGTGTGTCAAACAGGTAATTTAACTAATTTTTATGAGTGAATTCAAGAGCATAAAGTATGAAAATCAAATGTTGAACGATAGTAACATAAAGAACAATAAACCATCACAATTTATCCATCAACACAGAGTTTTGATGAAGGAGTTCATCCCTCCTCAGCGACATCTCCTTGGTCCAGCTTTCATGGCTTAGGCCACTGTATTAGCTAAAAAGTGCAAAATTTGATGTTTACATGCATTAGATGCCCCTGAAACATACTCCAATGAGTCCAGAATGTCAAAATCTATCAGAAATGACTATTCATTCTCTCAATTTGGCCTTCCGCTGATCTAGGCATGGCCTTCCTTCCTAGTGGCCCTAAGCTTCAATTTTCTTCAAAGTAACAAAAAAGCCTGTATGATTGCTCCTCTTCCTCTGCAGCCTGTTCCAATGTGTTCAGAGCATGCCAATTTGCTAGGAATGACTCTTCCTAAGCCAAAATTGGTTGAAAATTGCTCAAGATATGGCTCATTTAATTTTTCCCTAGAATCCTCCTCCAAATCTAGAGAAGATTCCAGATAAGTCCGACAAAATTGGAAATATCGTTGAATTTGGTGGAGTCCACTAAATACGCCGCCATGATAATCGAGATTAATTAGCAGTGATACCGCGCTTAACTGTGGATAAGCGTGTCTTAACTACGATTAAACTTTTTTCATAAACCATGGCTTAATTAACATTAAACATTGGATTTGAAATAATTAAATCGCAATTAGTATTAACCTCCACGCTTTAGATTTTCCACTCCGCCCTCGGTTGTTGCATCAAATTCATATGGAGAGGGCGCTGGCCCATGTGGCTGGTCCTCTCCAAACCCCCGCCATCAGATCCGTTTGAAAATAAATAGAAGTCGGAGCCATATGAGGTTAAGACCCAATAACGTAGAGTGGTGGTAAAGCAGAGTGCTAGCGTGGGGGTCGCTGGGGGTTAGACCCCGACCCCCATGCATTAATTTTGTTGAAAAATATACGCCCCCACCTCCAATGTTTGAAACCTAGGCTTAAAACCAAACCTTCGAACTATGGTTAAAAATGTGCCCCCATAGATATATCTTGGACCATGGTATAATTTGTAATGTGCTCCAATATATGTTTAATTTGAACCTTGGACCTTAGGAATATGTTAATTCGGATCCCATATCCTAAAGTTGCAATTTGACCATAGGATAAATATGAAATTCGACCTTGGAGAGGGGTCCACTAGAGGGGACATGTGGCAGCCCCTAGCTGCACCACTTGTTAGCGTTTGGTTAGATTGTCCCTCATAAAAAAAAATCAAATGAAATTCGACCCAGACCTTAGAGAAGGTTCCACCATAGGATACATGTGGTGGCCCTTGGATGCACCATGTGAGAGCCTCTGGTTGGATTGTCCGTCATATAAAAAAAAATGAATTCAACCTTAGGATAAGATCCTTAAAAAAAATTCACTTTCAACCAAATTGGCAAATTCTGTTGTGACGCTTGTCACAGTGCCACTCGGAAAAAACTGAAAAATATTCCCTGCACGCTAACTAGGATGCCATGTCATCAACCTATCATTGTTCTGCAATTATTTTTAAAAATTTCCTTGTTCTGAATGGCGGTCAGCAGGCTATAACTTCTTCATCCGGAGTCAGTTTTCGACGAAATGAAGTGTGTCGGATTCCTGGCAACAATCCAGTCGTGGTCGTTCAGTTTTCAATCAATTCTGAGCACTTTAATTTTTGAGGTTATACACTAAGCCCCTGATCAAATATCTATTCACAGTGGTTTTTACATTTTAGGTTTCCACCTTATATCTTGTATCTCATGTGTTGATTATTTGCATGGTTTTGCTTTGATGATTACATGTTTTTTATTACGGATGTATGCTCCTCATATGATTATATGTTGATGTGTTTATCTACTAATGTGTTGTTGGTTAATTAATGCATGAATAAGTGATTGTGAAAAGAACAGATAAAAATTGGTATAAATGTGTCATAAGTCACACTATTGATTCAACCCTTTTCCTCACCCCCCACCCCTCTCGGTGGTGTTCAAGGTTTCTAACAATGACAAAAATAAACATCAAATTTCAATGGTGATTACAACATAATATTATTATTATTTTTTATTGTGTGGATAAAGAAAATTTGTGTTTTCTTTCTTTACCAACCTTCCCCAAATGTGCCTAGGATTATGTGAGTTGTTTGGCATTTCCTCTTTTACTTTGTTGTTGAAATGATGATGATGATCTATCTATAGATATTGCAATTCATGCTCTCTTCCAAATAAATCACTACTCTCATATAGTGTCAAATCTATATGACTTTTGCACACGAGGTGTAGCTCAATTAGTGATCGCCTTGTTCTAAAGTCATGTAAAAGCAAGAGATTCAATGTTCAATTCCCCACGGGTTAGACCAACCAAAAAAAATTCTCTAACTTTTGGAAGAAATCACTTATCTTACATCCAAAGACAATAAATATTTTGAATTCCATCTCCAACTTCGAACACATTGAAACCCAACATGCATCAAGAAATTTAGTATTTCTATAAAATGAAATTATGCATAGTTTTATAACACCATTTTCTCTGGAAATTACTTTCTCATAAAAAATTACGCTCTCGGTAATCCTAAACTACACTGGGACCCTTTCTAAGAACAAGCTTGATGGATAATGTCATTGATAATGCTTTTAAAAGTCATAATAACACTCATCTCATTAACCATTTGTACTAGCACACAGAGAGAGTTAAACAATCATCTCGCCATGTTTCCTCAACAAACCCCAAAAAATCCATGAATATACTTTTCATGGCATTGTAAGCACTAGAAGTGCACTATATAGTTTTTACCCACCATGGTCATTAGGACAACATAAAATAAAAATTGTGATAAATCTAACTAATACTTCTTACATCTCTGACAAATAAACATACATTCCAAGGTAGCAGCGAAATCCCTAAAACTAAAATGCCAACTAATAAGGTGAGCCTCTAACTAATACTTCTTACATCTCTGACAAATAAACATACCTTACAAGGTAGCAGTTAAATCCCTAAAACTAAAATGCCAACCAATAATGTGAGCCTCCTTATTAATGGTATTCTTTCTTCCTTTGGCACATAATGATTCTTCAACTTGTAGACTAATCCATCTTGTAGATAACAGTGAATGCTTGTCTTTTTATTGACATTGTAGCCTTTGATACACCCCTCCAAGTCCTTATATTTTGCGTATTCCTCTTTGTATACTTCACAAGTCAACGGTTCCTTGTGCAATACATCTTCTAACATTGTATCTTTTCTCATTAAGGGTCTAGATAGTAGGGTAGTGGATGACCCTTTTTTTTCTAATAACTATATGAAACTTTTATGTAAGTCCCATCAATTTAAAATACTTTGCTTGTTGGAACGTAGTCATGCACAACAAACATTACATAAGATCATGGTCAATTTGGTTGGTGGTCTCTGTACCCAATAAATAGTGCTTTCCATGTAACATTAATCACAAAGTTCCTTGCCATATATAGAATTATTTTGTATTGCTCCATGGAATATCCTTAGGTGACTAGCATCAATGTCTACTTCAAATTACCTCTACAAATTAGGTCACTTAAGGGAGCTCAACTAATCTACTACAATTCTTCAAAGTCTTTCTATTAATTATTTTATAAATTGAAACTCTTATAATTCTTGTTATAGCATGAAGTCAAATTTCAACTATAATAAATGATTTTATGAACTCTCTAAAATATTGTGTATTTCTCACAAAATTCCTAACTTTTATGACATTAGTAGAAGTAACCCATTTAAGGAAGGCATATATCTTTGTAGGATGAATCTCGGACTCAACTACACCAATCACATGCCCCCAATATACTAGGGATTACATAGTGAACAAGTCTTCTTTATGTTTGTTAAGCATTAAAGTTTCTTCAATGTTTCCAACACTGGTTTCATATGTACCACATGCTACTCCCACGTAAAACTAAAGATTAAAAAGTCATCTAAATATACTACGACAAATGAATATATAAATCGAGACAACAAATCATTCATTAAACAAAACAAAATAGTCGATGCATCTCTATAATTAAAAGGGATCACTAACCATTCATATAGAGATTTCTTAGTTTGAAAGGTAAAAGTGTCTCCTTCTTTGTGCCAAATTTGATGATATCTAAACTTCAACTCCATCGTGATGAATTACCTTGAACATATAGATAAATGTCTTTTGAATTAATCACATCATTTAAATTTAGTCAACATTTCAAACAATCTAATATAATTATCCTCAAAATAAAAATCAATAAAAACTCTTTTTCATTCCACCATACTTCAATATTATCATAATAAAATGGTATTAATTAAATACAAATCAACCATCTGAATTTTGTTCATAATCTCGTCATGGATGCATAGACTAGACTATGGTGCAGATTCTAGATATAGGCGTGCGCTGATATGACCTCCCTATAATAATCACGAACAGTAATGAACATATGAAGACTATAGTCAACATTCTGAATGCTGGAATGCTGGCATGCGCCGATCATTACTAGTGATGAAAGTGAAAACCCATTGTCAAGACTGAAAATATATATGAATGGGACTGATATATCAACAGTGATTTTCATTTCATATTTTTATTTCAATGTCAAAATAAAGATGAACAGAAAGAGACGTATAAATTATATCTATGTTGACATGAATGATTTAGAATAAATTATTTAAAATTTCAATAATTTAATGCTGGTAGTGGTTTAGTTGTTTAAAATTTATTAGAAATTGGAAGATTCACGGAAAATAAATATAACCCAAAAAACAAATTACGTTAGAAAATGCAACTTACTTGACATGAAAATCTCACCAACAATCATATATCACCCCGATTTCAAAATGAAAAAACCAGCAATCATATATACCCAAAAAACCACCTTGTTAGTTCAGATGAAAAAACGAAAATCCAAAAAACACCGAAGTAAACTGTTTATTCATAATTTAAGTTATCCATATAGTTTAAATATGGTCTGGTATATGCTGTTGGAAGTTTTGATGGTTAGTTGAAAAGCATGATCTAAAATTTCCATGTAGTTTACAGTCCGGTTTATTCTGTTGAAGGCTTTGGTGGTTGGTTGAAAAGCATCATCTAAATTTTCCAAATAGTTTAGAGTCTGGTTTATTTATGCTGTTGAAGGCTTTGGTGGTTGGTTGAAAAGCATTACTTAAATTCTCCATATATAACTTAAATATGAAGTCTGATGTGTGCTCCGATAAGCTTTGGTGGTTGGTTGAAAGCTCTAGAAAGAGGCTTTAGGTGTTACAGTTGAGAAGATTTCAAACTTCTGTTGAAAGCTCCAGAAAGAGGCTTTAGATGTTACAGTTGAGGAGATTTCAAATTTTGGTACACACCCTTTAACGAAAGGGTATTCACCCTGTTCTTATCAGCTAAATAGTTATAACTCTCTCTAATGCCTTCATCTAATTCAAGTTATATCCTGAATAGAGATATAATAATGAGAACAGTCCTTTACATTCTGCTTTTTATTAAACCTTAACCAGATGTTCACAAGATTTTAAACAGTGTTTCAAATTCTACGAATCATAACAATCCCTGGTCTCATCCCCTGTATAGAACCATAACAATCCCTGGTCTCATCCCCAGTATAGAACCATAACAATCCCTGGTCTCATTCCCTATATAGAACCATATGACTTTCAGAAGAGATCACTTATATTGGATCTTGAAAAGCTTTAATTTGATACAAGGAATCCATATCCTGCAGAACCATATGATTTTCAGAAGAGATCACTCATCTTAGATCTAGAAAATCCATTTCCTTCACATAATCCCCAATTTCCAATACAAATTTATCACAATACGCTTCTGCTTTTGTGATATGGTTTCCCTGCTTCCAAATATGTGAAGATAATTTAAAATATAGCTGTGAAAACCTGCATACACGATGATAGTGGCTTCCTTCCTACACTTATATCAGTGATGCCTCTTAGCTCTAGCAGTACAACCATTGGCTTCCCTTCCTTGCCAGTTTGGTAGGGCTATAAACTGTTAAGACAAGCCTGAAAAATGGCTAAAACTAAATTGCTATTCAAGCCCAACTTTGGTCCAAGTACAGGCATGGATCACAGAATCTGACACTGGTAAAACTCACTCAAGAAGAGAATCTGAGTTCCATTATTTGAATCTTAATTGTTCAACTCTCCCCACTTATTGGGCCTACAAATTCATTTCTGTAATGCAGAAAATGAACACGGTACTCAATGGTTTGTTCTGTAGAATTCTGAAACATGCAACAGGAGGTGAAAAATATTTATGCTCCCACCTTGTATGGTTACACCCAGTGACCCACCATTAAATAATGTTTGGTATAATTGTCACAGATATCTTGTTTGTGTAGAGCTCTCCATTCAATGGGCCTACAGATATATTGTTTGTGTAGAGCTCTCCATTCAATGGGCCTACAGATACCTTGTTTGTATGGAGCTCTCCATTCAATGGGCCTACAAATTCATTTTCTGTAATGCCAAAGTTTCTCTTGAGTGAACAGGGTATTCAATGGTGTGTATTGTAGAACTCTCAAATATTCACCAGACTTAAGGAAATATTCATGCCCCAGCTCGTATGGTTACACCAACCATTAAATTGCGTTTTTATGATTGCCACGGAAAAAAAATTTAAGCTCTGTAAACCCATGAAGCTCTGAGGCAGGGCACTACTCAATAATTCCATCATTTGAAAAAATTCAGACCTTCATTGAACTTTCAGCCTTAGGCTCCCAATTCCTATAAACAGACTGAACTAATTACATCCTAATTACTATGGGATTGCTTCACAGGCAACCAACTATGGGCCTAATCAACAATCAGTTGATTTCCCCAGAAGATTCAAGGCATTCAGGCTATCTATAATTTCAACGCATTCTCTGAGACTTATTGAATGGCATCAAATAGCGCTATGCTATTCTATGATAAAGAAAACTTTTTATTCATTTTTGTATACAAGCCGCAGCAGAAGAAGAAAGTATTCAGATTCACGATGATATACAATTCAAAAAGAAAATCAACAGAAATCGAGATCGCCTTCAGCACTTTACAGTTCTGCCCCTTCGGGAGAAATCCATTTTTCACAAATAAATTCCAATCCCTGTGGCCCTTGTTTTGATCAAACCCTCTGAAATTATCCCACAAGGCCACAATATGTTTCTCGAATTTCTCCATTTCACTGCCATAAGACCCTTTTTCTTATTTTTTCAGCATTAAGCCTACTTCTCTGAACGCTGGAGCTACAGAATTCATGCCGGACCCCTGATTTGAACACTGAGATCCGTTGGTATAATTCTGGACCTCCTTCGCGATCATCTCCCGCATGATAGACAGCAAACTTCCACCATAATTAGCAGAATCGCCCGAACATCCTTCATGGGAATTACCGCTAGGCAGCTGGAAAATTAGGGGCAGTGCTTGCCCGATTGCAATTTTGACTGCAGTCGCCATCATAGCCATGGCCTCCTCTGTCTTCATGTAGCCACCAACAGCAGGAAATGGATTGGCAAACGAATAACCAGTTGGCTGTTGATAAGCCTGAAACTTTGCAGATTTCATTTCAGAGCTCTGTTCTGTGGGGCTGCATTCTCCACTGCTATTATTTTCGCTTGAAGAAGCGCTCCCAGGCAGCGACAGGCTTAAGGAGGTCGGAGGATCAAAAGCGCCAGCCGAACCAGAAGCAGAAACAGAGGCAGACGCTTCCTCCTGCACTTTCACAGCTTCATAGCAATTGAAAGCAGATTGTCGCGGCACGGGACGATGAAGCTGCTGCCCGGGACTCGAACCCGGGGCGGCAGCCGAATTACAATGGCCACTAACAGTTTCTTCAGTATTATTATTATTAATATTTTCAGAACTAGACGGGGATTCAGAAAAATTGAGCCTCTTAAGCCTACAGGACTCGACCTCGGCATCTTCCGGATTGTCATTAGCGCTGCAGCTACTGTTGCTCCGCTTCCTGACGTTGTCCGCAGCCGCTGGGAACACTAAGGCCACTGGCATTGCTGTTGCCGTTACCGTGGCTGTGACAGTTGTCATCGGAGTCATCGGAGTCATCGTTTCTTTGTCCTCAGCTGCCAACTCCAAGTTCACAGGTAGCCCGTTGCTCTGGTCTTTCTCGCCATGATAGCGCCGTCGCAGGGTCGAGTTCCAGTGGTTCTTGATAGCATTATCGGTGCGCCCGGGGAGGAGGCGCGCAATCGTAGCCCACTTGTTGCCATGCCGCGCATGGGCTTGTATGATGGTGGCGTCTTCATGTGGGCTGAAGGGGCGGTGCTCCACCTGGGGGCTCAGCTGGTTGCACCACCGTAGCCTGCAAGATTTCCCCGAGCGTCCCGGAATTCCTCTGCTAATCTGAGACCAGTTCCGTGGCCCATATTTCTCCACCAGCTTGTGCAACGCTGCGTCCTCCTCGGGGCTCCATGGCCCCTTGATCCGCTCCGCCACCGCCATTGCCACCGCCGCTTCGTCCTTTGGAACTCCCATTGTTTCAGCACAACAAAATCGTAATCGGATTCGAACTGCAGACCTCCGTTGGTCGGCCCCTCTCTCTCGCGTATTATAAAACGTTTTTTCCCTGCTTTGTAATGTCGGTGAGAATCACAAGCTCTGTTGGAAGCTGAGGCTGGGCTTTATATATGGCACTGAGCTGAGTCCAGCGCTACAAAACCGCTCTCCGGGCCACAAATACCAAACCTCCGGTCCCCAAACCGCCCATGTAAACCGCGCCCCGGTTTTCGTGCACATCCACGCTCTTTTTATTTTTTCCTTAGTTTTTCGGAAAATAAAATGAGAGCCGTGTCGAGTCAGGACTCGTACCTAACCTTGGGTTTGTTAGCGACGTAGATATTTTGTTGACCGCAGGGGCTTAACCCATGGGAACCCGATGGGTTAAAGCATTGGTGTGAACTAAATCTGGTTCTACCGACCTTATATGGATAAGAACCATGAGTCACACCGGGGCCCACACAATGAGAACCCACCAGGCATGACAGTGAACCCAAATATTAGTGTGCCATGAAATCATAATGTTAGAATATGCTATTGCATTGAAATAGTATTTTAAATGTGACATTCAAGGAAAATTAAATTTTTTAACAAATAAAAATAAAATTTATAATTTCCCCCGATATTTTTTTATTTTCGATATTTAAAAGTTAACTATCTGGTCAAAATAAGTGTCAAACTTCTCTTAATTTAACCTCTTATTAAATTTAAATTTTTAATTACACATTTTTCACATCCAACCTAATTTTTAAATTAACATATAGTTTTATAATATTTATATGTGGAGTAAGTTAATAATGTATATTGATAATTATTCCCATTCTGATTTAAATGTTTTTTTTATTTTATTTTTTAATCAATTTTATAAATAATTTAAAGTGTTTTTTGAGTTTTGAATTCGTTTATAATAAATATATAGATTCAAATACTTTTGTTTATTTTTTAATTTAATTTAATTTTAATTTAGTTAATAAATTTGTAACATTTAAATATTTTCAAGACTTTGAATTTATTTATATAATAAATAAATGTAGTTTAAACAATGTAAAATTGCACTTTTATTAAAAATGGTATTATTAATTTAAATAATAAAAAAACAAAAATTAAAATTTTTAGATTTTGTTGGTCAACTTTAATTTTAGGGTTTTTAATTCATTTTTATAATTAAAAAATGCAGTGTAAACAATGTAAAATTGCAGTATTGCTAAAAATGGTTTGTCAATTTGTATTTTGAAAAATAACCAAAACTTAAAACTTTTAGACTTTCATTGTTATCATCTAGTCAAATTTAATGTTTATTTGAAGGCTTTAAAAATAAGTGAAAATTTACTCTGTTCATTAGAAATTTTAGTTAATAGTTAGAAAATTCTTATGAAAATATTTCTACATCATCATAGATATAATGATTCAAAAGGTTAGTAAGATTGTATTGTAATAAATATTTTGAAATTGAGATTTAATCTATATATATATATTTCTACTTAGTGTTACAAATATTATAAATCTTTTCCATTTACTATATTTTAGGAATTATCTAACACGTTATTTCATTAGGAAGATAATGAGAATTTGTTCTTATTTTACCAATATTGATTTTTTAAAGAAATTTTTTTATTAGGGTTGATCGTGTCTTTTTAATATCTTAATTTTCTTTTATCCTTACATTTTTAATTAGGCCATACTTTTTTCTTAAATTTGAATGTAATAACTTCACAAAGTAGCATCTTCCTTGATACCCTAATGATTTAGCCAAGACTTGGCATTTTTATGTTAATCTTGCTTGAGACTTAAGTGGTTGAAATTTGAAGCAATCTTAGGAAGTCTCGTATATTTTCTGTTGTTTATATTTTACTTAGATATTAACTACCTACTCATAGTTATGTTTTTAGTGAGAAAGACATACTTTTATGAGGAGGACAAGATATGAGATATTATGTTTAATTTTAAAATTATAAGTTGGAAAACGCTTTTGAATTTGTTATATCTTTCTCCACAATTATCTAGAAATATTAGAATATAAACTTCACAACCATATAAAATAATATAAACAACAAAAATCCTAAAAAGGAATTTCCTCTTGTACTAAAGTTGAAAATCCACTAATTTACAAATGCTTTCAAGTAAATAAACTTGCTACTCTCTATTTATTTTTTTCTCAATATTGTAGTCAAATCAAATTTGCCATAAAACTTGTTACACAAATATAGCATAATAAATCAAAAAATTATAACATGAATAATGATGAAGTAAATTCCAAACTCTCCTTACATGGATTCAAATCTTAGAGAGACATTGGTCCATAATGACAAGGTTAAATATATTAACAAAGAATAAAAATATCATAAATATGTTTTGGAATATCTATTTCATTTTAAATATATTTTTAAAATTATATCTTTTAACTAATTATATATATAAATGTAAGTGTGTAGATTTAGTAATGGTCTCACAACTACAAATTCATATAAAAACATGAAATTGAAAAATAATCATAATGGACAAATTTGATGTGGAGATGCAAATTACATCTTTAAAGATGAGTGGGGTTGTGATGTATGGCCAATGTAGAGTTCCACAAAAACGTTATACATTGTCATGTATGGAAATTGGAATCTAACAACCCTATTTTTGTTTTTATTGGTTTTTTCTTCTCAATTTTCATAGAATAATGTAATTTAAAGTATACCAACAAACCAGTGTTAAGTTTTTTATATTTTTTTTATTTTTTATTATATAAAACATTTTTATACTATTGAAAAAACCCTTTATATTGCAAAAAGGTTTAACAAATGATAATTTTGATATTAAAATTTATTTTATTAATTTAATAAGGAAAAGCATAATGAGAAAATAAATAATTAAAGTGTTGCAAGTCATTATTTCCATGATTGTTTTAATTTTAACGATAATTGATAGAGATGGTTGTGTTAGTGCAGTCCTATGTGGATAAACATTCCCAACGGTCAAATATTTGACTCGGTGAGTTTTTTTAATTTGGAAGGGGATGATTAGGTTGGTCACATGGCAGATTATAGGAAATTTCGCTGCAGCCATAAGTTTTCAAACATCGGGAATTGTAATCATTTAGTTGTAAAGTAAGGTTACGGTCATATGGTATCAGACTATTTTTAAACCAAAATCGCTCCCATCAAGATATGCGTAATTATTAAAACAAATTATATAAAGTCTGAATTGACTTCATACTTATCTCATGCTATGACTTTCAAATCAGCGGGGATGGATGGGGCATTTAAAAATTAAAAAAAGATATGGCAATATTTCTTTAATATTTAAAATTCCTTTCAATATTAAATGCGACAGGCGTACGTTATATTTCTTTTTCGGTAATTGACGCGATTCCTGTGCCAAAAATAATAAAGAGGCGAGCGGAGGGATAAGCTGTTAGGTAAGAAGGTGGTTGGAACGGCGAGGCGGACACGTGGCAGGAGGTGGGGAGTGTGCGCTGCCGACATAACAGCCTGGACTCCAACAAACAAACAAACAAATACAGCCGCCTCGGTATTGCAAGAAGGAGCGGAGGAGGGGTTTAAGAGAAAAGAAAAACCGGTAGAAAATTATTTATTAAATGGTGGGGGACTCTGGAAACGGATCCTTCCTTTTATAGGGAGATTGGATTTTTCTAACCGCAGTTAGTTGCGGGGAAAGTTCCGGCAGGTCGACGATCGTACCAACACGGCGATGGTGGCATCGGACAGGCCGCCGGGGGTGGGTCCCACCGCACCCAGAGGGTTACAGCGAGGAGGAATATCACGTGAAAGATCTCGCCATCTTATCGTTGACTGACTTGTATCCGACGTGGCGGGACGTGAGTGGCCGGAGAGCCTAACCCTGGCAGTTAATGGCGCGGGTTTAACGCCCTCGGTGGCCTTTGGGTTTCCTTTTATTTGCAGCCTCGGGAAACGGAAGCCGTTGGACGGGCGCGTCAGTTGCGAGTACGTACGGAATCCAGGCTGTGCCGCACCGACGGGCGCCCACTGTGCGACACGTAGCGCGCTGCCGTTAGGCATCATGTAGCTGTTGACGTCGGACAGCTGGATGCCACGTCCGGTTGTCGTATCTGGGCCCACTGTCGGAGGGAATTTTTAATGCAGGTTCGGTACGCCACGTCAGCCAGGGCTGACGTCCGGAGGTTGCTTTGAAATGGGGGAAAAGGAAAGGAGAATCGGGGTTGATTGCAGCCGCGCCCGCGTGGGGCAGGCTATGATGTTCGGCTGCCACGTAGTGGTAGGTGATGGGACGACTTCGATGACGTGTCGTCCGGTCGCTGTCGCGAGCGACCCTTAAAACGCACGCGGATGGAAGAGGATGAAATTGATGACGGGAGGAATATTTATAGAGGGAAGGTCATGGGGCCATGGGAAACAACGAATATTGGTGGGTTGTTAGGGGAGCAATGCACACGGTAATGCATAATTAATTAATTCATAAAACACACCCATTTGTTGGAATCTTTGCAACACCTCCAATTTAGGGTATATCATTCCATTAGCGCTTTATTAATGTATATATCATTCCACTACTAGTTCGTGTGTTTGGTAAGGATGGTTTGTGTTGTTGGTAAAAAGAGGGTGGGGATGACTTTTCTTTTGAGGGGTGTATTATGCAAGGGGTTTGGATTTTATTTTTTTAAGTTATTTTTGTTTAAAGTTGGATTAATATGGTATAATTGAGATGTAATATAAGTGTAATTAGTGGTTCTAAAATTGTTTTTACTAGGTTAAGAGTTTATTTTCTTTAAGATATAAGGAAACAATGTTCCAAAACTTATAGGTATTTGGTAGGTGTGAAAGCCTATCTCTTACATACTATTAGGGGATAATTCCAAGTGGTGTGGTTTTCCTTCGATAATAGGGATGAGTGAGTCTGCATTTGCTGATGGCATCTAGTAACATTTGCTGATAGCATACAGTAATAGTTGTCCCCACTGTTAGTTTGACAAGTGAGTTATGATAGATTTTCTCATTGTTTAAAAAAAATATATAGGTATAATATGTAGATATATAATTAAAAATTTTAGTTTAACCGAAAATTATACTATAAAATTTTGGTAATGATTTTTGAAAAAAGTTCATATACTAAATCATTTAGATTTATCCTTGTTTATTTATGTATGTTTAAACATACTAGTTATTACTCGAATTCAAGAGTATATCCAATAGCCTGTGACTTGTCATGGATCAAGGTATCCCAAGGCTCAGTGACCTAGACCTCTATCCCAAGAGACATTTACCATTCAAGTTTTATCACAACAAATCAACATGTCACTTGTGATAATTGAATTCAGGTAAGGAGTACAAGGAATCTATCGGAGTAACATTTTGTTGATGTCATTTTAAAAAGATATAACATTTTCATAAAGGATCATTAGTAGAGTAGTAGAAATTGTAATTAAGTAGAGAATAGTCTAAACATTTTAAGTTGTGATCTTTTTTTTTAATATCTCATGATTAAACTTAGCGACTCCACACCAAGAATATATCCAACAACCCATATAGTCTAAACATTTTAAGTTGAAAACTTTTTTTAAATATGCCATGATCAAACTTAGTCACTCCACACCAAGAGTATATCCAACAACCCATAAACTAGACTCCACACCAAGAGTATATCCAACAACCCAGCCATAAGCTAAGATGTAGTCCTTATAGTCTAAACATTTTAAGTTGCAATTTATTTTTTAAATATCTCATGATCAAACTTAGCCACTCCACACCAAGTGTATATCCAACAACCCATAAACTAGACTCCACACCAAGAGTATATCTAACAACCCACCCATAAGCTAAGTTGTAGTCCCTTTTTTAAATATCCCATGATGAAACTTAGCCACTCCATACCAAGACTATATCCAACAACCCATAAGCTAGACTCCACACCAAGAGTATATCCAACAACCCACTCATAAGCTAGATATACTAGGAATTTATGATTTATGAACCGAGACTCCACAAGAGTGGGGCAGCGTACTCATTGACCTGTATGACAAGGGGCCAAAGATGCCCCCTAGTGGGATTTGAAGTCGGGTGGAGAGGATAACATCTTATTATGCGAACCACTGAGTCATCCTACTAGGAAACTATTTTTCAATCAATTTTACCCTAAATATGATGAAAATTTATTTGAATTGCATATTTGAATTATTGAGTCTATAAAATCCAAATCCCTTGGGATTTTTCAGGTAATAAATTCATTTATATATTCAAAAATGCAATTTAAATAAAAGAAAATTACAATCTAAATAAGAATTATATCACCATCTTCTAATGAAGAAAAAAAAACTTAGATAGTATATACACAATATAAACAACATTCCATTTTACTTATGTGTGAATAAGAGCTATTTTAGATAGTTGGGAACAATCATTATTATTTTCTACATTTATATTCAAATATCACATAATCATTATTCTGTAATATTTAGAAAAACACTTTTAAATCAATATAATTGTTAGCTTATCCAATACCAACAAACTTACTTTTGCATTCTAGATGAGAGAAAAGTTTTTTTTTTTGAAAATATATAGATAAAATATTTTCCACCACAAATAATAAAACATAACATAAAACTTAAGTATAAAAACATTCTGCAACTTTTCCCCCTCTCTCACACACATATATATACACGTCAATGAAACTTAATTAAACTGTGATTATAATTAATTTATAATATATTTAAATTTTATTTAAATATTTTTTCATGTTAGATGAGAGAAAAGCTAATTTTTTTTTTTTGGAATATATAGATATATTTTTCACATTGATGAAAAATAATTTACTTAGGTATAAAAACATCTTGCAAGGTTTCCATATATATATATATATATAGATATTCGAGTTGGGGTTTTTATGAGGTTAGCCATTATATGTGTGTGTATATATATAATTACAAGATAAAATGGTAAGAAATTAATATCAGTAAATATAAAAAATATTATCATGGATATAGAAAGTACAAGGATAAATTACAAGTTTGAGTTGTGATATGAATTTTTGAGTTTTGATCTATAGACTTGGCCAATGACTATGAGATTCTATGAGGTTAGTTGAACCTAAAACTAATCTTCTATATATATATAATATTTTTAGTCAATGAAATTTAATTAAATTATAAAAAGTGTATTATAATTTATTTTTAATATATTTTAATTTTATTTAAAAATATATATATTTAAATAATTTTTATTAATTATATAAAGACATTTTAAATATTATATTTAAATTTAAAAAACAACATTATTACCAATTTGAAAGTTACATAATACATTGAATTCCAACAATATATTATTAAATACAAATATTATATCTGATACAACATCACAACAAAACCATCAAATATCTAATCTGTTAAACTCAATACCATATTAAAACAATATTAAACTCAATACCATATTAAAACAATATAAAATACCAAAACCGTCATATTAAAACAATATGAAAGGACATTTTATAAAATACCAAAACCGTCATATTAAAACAATATTAAAGTACATTTTATAATATTAATATAGTTGAGTTATTGATTACAACACTGTTATAGAGTTATAGTCTGAGTGTACAAGTTATAAATATCATGGTTGAATGGTAAATTATGTTTTATATAAAAATAAATAAAAATATAAGATAAATAATGACAGTTGACGGATCATCAAAATTGATTCTGGCCAAAGTAAAAAATACAGAATAATAGGTCTTACTTTTCTTACAACATATTACGTTAAAAGTTTAGGTCGTAAGAACTTAAATATTATTTTTTATATATTTATAATTTTACATAGAAATAAAGATTTACATATCAAAGCATTTGATCTCTCATTTCATGTTAGAATTGGAATTAATATAAATTTAATTTTAATTATAAATAATTTAAATTTTATTTTTATTATAAATAATATTTTCGAAATTTTTAATTTAATAAAAAAATATGCTTTTGATCAATAAAACTTATAAGATTTTAGGAAAAGAAAAAAATATATATATATTTTTTAAAATCTTTGTTTCTATGATTAAAGAGAAGGGAAATAAGCTCTTCAAGATTACTCTAGGTCAAAAGATTGGATAGGTCAAGAAGATTGGAAGTGTGGTAGATGTTAGAGAGTGTTTTTCATCTTCCACGTGCTTTCTATAGCAAATGTGACAGATTCTATGTTAGGGAGTGTTTTTCATCTTCCACATGCTTCCTATGGCAAATGTGATAGATTCTATCGTTCCAGGGAGCCTTGGGAATAGATCACTGAATCTCATAAAAATTAGTTCTTATCCTAAGGACATTCCTTTTTTTCTTAATGTTGGTCAACACAAAAAAATAATTATGATTATCAAAAATAAGATTAATCACCTCTTCTATATGATTTCTAAAAAAAATGAAAAATAAATTTTCTAAATATTTTTATATTACTATTTAAAATGTTAAATATCTTTTTTAATATATTAAAAATATTTAATTTAATTTAAATATAATATTTACGAAAATCAAAATTAATTTAAAATATTATAAAAATATAATAAAAACAATATTATAATTAAAAACAATACACATTTTAAAAATGGTATTAAAATCAATAAAATAAATATATTAAAAAACACAAATATAACAAATACACTTTAAAAACGTTTTAAAATTAACCCCATAAAATAATATTAAAAACATAAACTAAACTCGAGAAAACAATGAAAAAAGAGCTAAGAAAGAAAAAGTTTCTCCATTCCATAAACTCTTTAGGAATTGAGTTCACTCAAATATTAAATGTTGAAAATTTATATTAAATAAATTTTTAAAAAATAAACTCTCCATTCCATAAACTCTTTAGGAATTGAGTTCACTCTCATATTAAATGTTGAAAATTTATATTAAATAAATTTTTAAAAAATAAATAAATTATAGATTGAGTATAGATGAATGTCTTTTTAAATTAATTACATAATTAAAATTAATTAATGATTAAAAATATGTATTTTTTTTAAAATTTATACATGTTTTTGTAGATTTGAATATTCATATGATTAGATGAAAATGATTTCCTTATTCTATACTTTTTTTTTTTTTTCTTTTTTCTTTTTTTTTTTTTCACAAGAAAAAAAACATCTGTATTATATTGATAATAACAGTACATTGACATAATATTGATCCTCATATAAACTAGGAAAGGCATTGATATGTGCCCTCTTTAAACAAATCATTTTCATAGAAATGAAAAGATCAATTCGAAGAGGCCCAAAATATTCTATACACAAGAGTCTCATACACTTATTATTATTAAAAAATTTGTATATATATAAATAAATTTTATAAATAAATGGAAAATGTGTTTTGTTTTTAATATAGTTTTAGCTAATTCAATTGTTTTAAAAAAAATAAATTATTAAATTAAATAATATAAAATTAATTAAATAATTATTAATATAAGTAATAATTAATTAAATTAATATATATTAAAATATATAATAAATATTTTATTTATTTATTTTGTTGTAGTGTTGTTTTATTTTTTACTTTTTAAGATTAAAATAGATCAATCTTAACTTTTAATCTAATAAACATTTGGAGGGATCAAATCTCTTAAAATGTAAGTATCTTTGTGAGTGCAAAACTTGAAAATAAGTTTGCTTGTGGAGAGATTTGATTTTTGTGGAAACTTGTTACAACCATAGTGATGGATCTATGCTAGTTCTTAATAATATTATTTATATTATATAAATTTCACATCTCTCTATATAGAAATTTTTTTATTTTTTATTTTATTAAAACCTTAACATATCAAGTCTCTTAAAATGCAAGTATATTTGTAAGTGCAAAACTTGAAAAAAAGTTTGCAGGCGGAGAGATTTGATTTATGTGTAAACTTGTTACAACCATAGTGAAGGATCTATGTTGGTTCTTTATAATATTATTTATATTTATATAAATTTTACATCTCTATATATAGAAATATTTTATTTTTTATTTTATTAAAACCTTAACTATATATATATATATACACGAGTGTTTGTATTAATTATATATTCTCAAATATTTCATGTTGGTAGGAGTGGGAGGGGTAATCTTCATCCCTCATGAACAAAGAGAGACACAGTTTGCTTGGGGGTTTTACATCCTAGCAAACAACTAGGTTGAATATGGCCCTCTAGAAAGGGCTAGAATTAACCATTACCAAGGGTATAAAGAGAATGTTGGTTTTTAGAGATTCAATGATACTAATAAAGCAAGTCACCAAAATAAAAATTGGGGAAGGAACGACCAACACTACAATACTTCTAAGGATAGCCTTGCAGCTAACAAAATTCAAAGAGATAGATTTGTATCATATCTATAGGCAATTGAATTCCGAAGCAAACAAGTTGGCCAATAAAGGAGAAATTTTGAAGCAAAGAGTAATGGAGTTGGACCAATCACAAACATTATTTTCCCCTATACCATGAGGTACCGAAAAATTATTTTGGTTGAAAAACATCGCCAATTTGGTCATCAAGTTAGAGAGAATAATTGTCAAGATAATTCTAGAAGGTCCGCCAAAGGCGATGCCTTAGGTATCAAATCCCTTGCCTATGGCCCGCACCAAGGCAAGCGAAAGCATTTAATGGTGTATGGAGTCTATGTATATAGAAAATGTATATCCCACCATTTCAAAATTCGAAGGGCAAGCCAATACGCTAAATGGTAAAGAAGAGGATATAAGTGTAGGAGGGATGCAAGCAACCAATATTTTCCATTAACACCTGAATTAAAGCCTACAAACTCACACAAAGGTTTTAATTGCAAAACCATTTAGACCAACCTATGAATTAAATCCTTTGGCAATAGTGGGTTTCCTTTGTGGTGTCAGGATTAGGACAGATGTGGCAATTAGTTCCCTCCACTTGCATTGTTACCTCAAGAATCAAGTCCTACCTGTTGTTGAAGCAGGGTCCCCTGCGTAAAACAATTTTGGACAAATTTTGGTTAAGTTTTTGTTTGTAAGCGCTGCGTGCAGATGTCAAGGGGCTTTGGGGCGGGTCAAAGTCCCATAATTATTATAATGGGTAAAAGGGAAAACCATGAGTCTCAAACCATGGTTTAAGACCATGGTATGTGCGCAATTGGAAAGATATAAATATGTAAGAGTCGACTATTTGAAATCATCTCATGTATTAAGCTATGTTTTTGTTTGCGTGAATAATTGATCTGAGTTTTGTCTGGGTAGAAAGGCTCTTGCTGGCTGTGTGCGCAGAGACCTAAGTCCTGAGCTGTGTGCAAGGACCCTGTTGTTGTGTCTCTTAATAAAGAAGGAAATTTTGGCGAACTCAGCCTTTATATTATTCCTGTCGTTAATTGTCTTAGCTTTGTTATGTGCGTTATCTATTGCTTATTATAGATTTGGATATGTTTTGTTGAATGTGTTATCACCCTAGTAATTCTTAGGTCGTGGGATTTTGGTTTATAGTTAAAGAAAACCAAGGGTAACCAAGAACCTCTTTTAGAATTTAGGATCTAGCCTTCCTGAGTTCTAGAGAGGGATCTCTCCTTAAGATTTAGCTTTGTTTTGTAATGGGTTTTACGCTAGCTATGAGTGGACAATTTGGTTTGATTTTTTGAATGTTGGTTGGAATAAAGGACTACAAGGGAAACTATAGAAAGATCTACCTAACCATTGGGCAATGGAGTCAAATTTATAGCAAACAAGACTAGAAAACTAAGGTCAAAAGAACAAATATACTAAGGGCAAGATAGATGATCTTCAGAGGGTTTAAAAAGGCTATTTTGATGAAATGATATGATTTGGACTAAGGGCAGTTAAGAATCCTTAGATCATAGAAAAAGAAGAGAGAAATTGGGGTCAAACAAGACTAAAGAGAAATTAAGGATTCTAAAGTCTGGAAATCAACAGAAAACATAAACATGAAAACTAGTAAGAACAGAGAGCTTTTACACTGATTCTGTAATACCTTTCCTAGTTATTCATTTAAGATGGAAAATAACACAAGATGTATGAATGAAACTTAAAGAAATAAACAATGAAAACTGGAAGGTACAATACTCATTTGATCAGCACGAGGATCATTAGTTATGATGTCTATTTGCTTCAGTTTCCAGCCTGCTGCTTCAACTTAAATCACATAAAATCCCAATGTTTTCAACAAAAAAGTCTATAGTAGTCTTGATAATTTTATTCCACACAAAATACTTCGAAAGATGAAGTATTTATACAAATAAATTGCTTAAAAAATATCTCAAAAGTTTGAGAGAATATCTCAAGAAAAAATAGGAATTATTACATAAGAAGAGGGACAGTTGCAAAACAGATGGGCAAGTTGTCGTCTTTTACAAGAAAAATAGAACAGTTTATCTACTCAAACTGATTTTTTGTTTAGCTGGAAGAATTGTTGGCACTTGGGGCATTATCTTGTGAAAGATGACTTGTAGTGTACTCCTCTTCTTTCACGTTTTGCTCTGATACTCTGTTACTCTGCTTTCTTTCACTGTTTACTGCTGTAAATTAAAAATAACCAGCAGTAACATCTTGTTTTTACTGATACACTTTGACCACTGATACTCTTTAATCACTGATTTTTCATCTTGATATGCTTTGAATGCAAACTTTCATAGTAAATTAGTGAATTCTTGCCATTTCTCTGCACTGGGAATTTTCATGCTCTTTAGCTTCCTGTAACTTTCATCTGCCTCTGTATACTTTGCAAAATTGGGCTTTACTATGAAAATATGTTTGATTTCATTTTGCAAAAAGAAAAAGTTTTCAAAATATTCTAAAATGACTTTACCAGTAGGAGACCCTTGAGGTAAAGGTTTGTTGACCTGCTCTTTGGCATATGCCCTGATTTTGTTATCATAATATTTTTGTGGTATCAACTTTTCATTTAATGTATGAATATCTGGTGAGCCTGCTTCTAACAATACTGTGTATTTGGCCCAAAATCTTGTGATTGCCAAATTCATATCTTTGCACCTGTCCTCCAAATTATTCATCATGTTTCTCTTATTCAGGACCTTTTTGATTTGGAGTATACTTTCAGTTCTATCCTGAATTTTTAACTCTTCAAGTTCTTCTCTATGTTTGCTATTCAGAAATGTGATAAGTCTCAAGGCTTGAGTAGGCTTATCAGCCAGTTCTTCTTTTGTCTTTTGTATTTCTATCTGTGATATTTTAAGTAATTCTTTTTGCTCATAAATAATTTGAATTGAGGGCCATTGTAAATGTATGCCCTGGATGATGTTATTCCAAAGATAATTCTTGATATAAGATACCTGCTCAGTGAGATTAACCTGCTGTTGAAGAATCTTAACCTGTTCCTGCAATCTGTTGGCCCTTTGCTCATGTCCTTTGGAAGTGATTAATACATCTCTGTTAGATGTTTCCAGATTTCTGATGGTGCCTTTCAAACTGATTATCTCTTTATCTTTGATGTACATGTATTCCATAGCTTTGACTATGGCAACTGTTTCCCCCGTTGGATTATCTGTGATGTTGATGAAGAAGTGGCAGAGATGTCTTTAAAAGTAATTGACACTGCAGTTGCCAATACTCCTTTCGGTGCCAAATGTTCTTCCAATGTTGAGGGAATAGTTGTACTTACATTTGGAATAAATGTAGGAATGGAAACTTGCTGGGCTTTCTTCAAACTTTCATTTTCTTGCATTAAATATTCTATTTGGTTTTCCATCTCTTTTATCTGGGCTGTCATTTTCAAAACAAGTTGCATAGTTTCCTCTTTCTCTGTCTTTTCCTGAAGGACTTCTTTTTCCTGAGGGTGCTCACTCTGTGGCAATTTAAGCTACTTTCTTAAGGTTGAAATATCATCTTTCTTATGCCTTATTAATTTTCTAGCAACTTCAGTGTTAGAAGGATCTGCTCCTGTTTCAATTACCAAATCTTTTAAGGATTTTATTCTTAAATCCTTGGCATGTAATGATGCCTTATCCATTTTCATTTGAGTTTGCAGGTTGGATACAGTCTTTTGGAGCATAGTAGCACTCATTGTTTTGCTTACTACTTTTGAATATAACATTTCTAATGCACTCCTGTGGAATTCTATCTGATCTAATTCGTGAATAGTATCAGCATTTACTGCAAATTCTGTTTTTTTGTAGTCTGAGGTTGATTTTGGATGTGATACCACTGGTTGAAGAAAGGACATGATCATTTTATTGGTTGAGTAATCAAATGTTGTTACTAGTCTGTTTTATCTCCTAGTTTTTCTTTCAGAAGTTTAGAATAAACTTCATTTTTTATTTCTTCATTCTTCTCCCTAATTAGCTTGAATCTCTTCTGAATATCATAATCAGTTTCTTCAATTGTTTTAGAAGAAGAGGGAGCTTCTATATCCATTTCCATTTCAACCATCTCTTTGCCTTTACCCTGTGCTTGTAACTGTTCATTTGGAATTTCTCTGAGTGTTTCATTAACTATTATGGTGGCTTCATCATCTGTTTGCTGCTCATTAGTATCATCCACATCTATGACTCCTTCTTTTTCTAAAGTAGTCATTTTGGCCTTTTTGTTGTATACTGTTTTGAATTTGTTTTCAATGATTGTCTCGGCCAAATATCCTTCTTCTTTCCTTGGTCTTTTTTTGGATACCTCTGCTGGTTGGTTAACTGTAACCACCTATGCACTGTCCAAATTATCTGTTTGCTTCTCCTAATCATCATCAATTAAAGTGTTGGCAACCCATTCCAATTGATTGGCATATTTTTCAATTAATGGCTTAGATTCATGAAGGAATGGGGGCAATTTGCA
Organism: Pinus albicaulis; assembly: GCA_034641835.2. NCBI lineage: Eukaryota > Viridiplantae > Streptophyta > Pinopsida > Pinales > Pinaceae > Pinus > Pinus albicaulis. Next base: position 313,225,338 of record CM076573.1, read on the forward strand.
TTTGACCCTGAGATTTCTCAGAATACCCTGAGGGTCATAGTTCCAGTAAAAATTTTCCTGAAACTTGAATGTTGATAGTTTTTTGGTTACTTCCTTCAAGGCATCTCTGCTGTTAACTATAAAAGAGCCAATTTGACTTTTCAATTTGAATTGTGCCTTCTTTTTGGATGCTATGAAGTTTACTGCATCTGCATTCAAAATTTTCCTTATGTATTCTAGAGCAAAGATCCTGGTGGTTAGAAACTTTGGCAATTTGTATGGGGCCAAGATTGCACCATATATTCTAATCTCAGTGTGATTTTTGTATAAATACCAATCACCCACTTTACAGTTTTCAGACAACTGTAAAATCCTTTTGATCTCTTCATTTATTCTTGGTGGTTCTGCTTTATCCAACAAACTGATAGCAGGTCTGACAAATAGGTCATTGAAATCACTGTAACTGTACTCAGTGCTATTCTTTCTTAGAAGAGAGGACCAAAATATTACTGTTACACAGTAATTTGTCACCGTCCCTTCCATTCCCCGTCCCGCACAATGGAGGACCCATTTTGTGACTTGTGAACATTGTCATGCCTTGAAAACATCATCAATGCATTCCTCTGAGCATGAGCTTCATTTTCCCTTGAGACATCTCCTTGCAAAAATCATAAAAAACATCCCTTTTTGCATTGGCGCGGGCAGTCAGTTCAGGACTCGCGCCACTGAGGAGAAAATCCACACCAAGGAGTCGCGCAGTGGCCTTTCTGTCATAAATAGTGATCCATGTCTTGATTTAGGGCCCATTTTTTTAAATAAAGATGGCAGAAGTTGAGTTCCAACAAACTCACAAACCATTGCCTATCTTGAGTTGGGAGGTTTGGCTGCGGGAGTTCTATGGAGGGGGAGTGGTTTTGCCACCTCCCATGGAACCTTCCTTGTTGATAGGGCTAATCCCATAATAATAGGGATCCCAAATCCCTCCTTCCCCATCTATAAAAGCCTGCTCAATCCCATGGCAAGCTAGTCTTGAAGTGCCTAAGCTTTGTATCTCCATATTCCCAAGAGCCTTTGTGCTGTAAAGAATCCTCTCTTTCCCTTAAGGCCGACTCAAGTAAGGAGACCATTGTCGAGAGACTCCGGAGAGGTTTTCCCTTTCCTTGGCGAGCTTTGCGAGGCGTGGATGACCGGAGACCCGTCCGAAGGAGATCGCGACGTCAGAACTTGGTTGTAATATTTCTTCGTTTATTATTTAATAGATGATTATGATTATGGTTCCACTCCGTTTTCCATCATGTTAATGCGAGTAACATCCTTTCTGACTGGTGTTTAGTTACGTATGCTGGTTTCTATCTCTGTATCTGTTCGTTTCTTCCATGTGCAGGTGTTCATCCGTGGAGATCGTGGAGGGATTGTGATCTGCCGGGGCTGAGGAACGGGGACGCTTCTTCTTCAGATTATAGCGTTGGAATCCAGGTAGGCTTCTATTCCTAGTCTTTCCATTCGTAACTAGGAGCTTGCGTCATAACATTGCTTGATTGTTGCTAGACCCCTGCTGGGCTAGTAGGGATCGCCTCTGTCCGCAGAGGGGATTTACCTCCTCAACAAATTGGCGACTCCGCTGGGGATCCTCTGTTGTTCATTGTCTCGTCTCGCCTTGATTATTTTATGTTTTTCCTTGCTTGGTGAACCTTCTGGGTTGGATTCTTCCACTGTTTTTGCTTCTTGGTTTGCTTAGCTTGCATTGGTCTGCTTCTGGAATAGCTTGTTTTTCATTTTTTCTTGAGAAACTCGACTGGCGCGGTTTTTAACCCGACAGTCGCGCCAATTGGCGCACGTTGCCTTTGTCTAGCCCGCGCCAATTTACTTCTGGCGCCAGTTTCACACTTACAGTCGCGCCACCCCTGTGAGTTTTTGAGTTTCTTCATTTTTGAGCTCTCTGGACTTGATCAGTGTTTTTCTTCTGGACTTTCCGACTGCCTGAGTGTGTTGGAGTCTTGTTTGGCTGGAATTTTCACCTCTGTCCTTTGGTTGTTTGCTTTTATCTATCGATTTCACGTTTTGAGCCCTAGGGCATCTAGTGGCTTGGTGTATCGAGCCCTCCTTGGGAGTTTTGGTGTCTTGATTGTCCTGTCAACTTGCTGATTGATTCTCCACATCCTCTTAGTAGTCGTTGATTGTTTTGTTGCGTTTTTTGGGTGATTGTTCATTCCTTCATTCGAAATTCGTTTGGCCTTGCTTTGGACCTAGATCACACGGTCCATCGGAAGCTTTTGAGTCTTTTCTTTGCTTTGAGAGACTTTGGTCGATTTGGGGATCTGATTGCTTGCATTGTTGAGTGAAATCTCTTTGTTTCGCTCTCTTGGAAATCATTTCTCAAATTGTTCCGTTTGTTTTCAAGATTGTTTAGTGCATATTGGCTCTTAAACATTGAAAATTAAAAAAAAAAAAAATCTCTTTTGCTTTTGTTAATTAGTGCAAATTGTGATCTTTTCCATCTTGCTAGTGATTAGTGTTTTGAATGAAAAGTTTTCAATTGCATTAGTTGCATTAGAGATCTCATTGTTTGTCTTCCATTCATTTCGTTTGTGTAAAAGCTCTCAACTCTTCTCTAACTAGTTTTCATCGAACGAAATGTTGCACTGTGACATATAGCTTTGCATTTAGGAGTCTTTCGAGACACTACATACGATAGGGCCTGAAAATTGAAACTTAATTGAAGATCAACTGTAAAAATTTATTCAATTAACCTAAGGCAGCATTGGAACTTAACGAAACATATTTAGAAGGTCTAGGCTAGAGACGTGTTCCGGCGTCGTTAAACCTAGCAGCTGTCGTTCGCCTGTTGGCTTTAGACAGCGCTAGTACGGACTTGCGCTCCCCGTACCGTCGCGTATATAAAGGGAGACCCCTATAGGTTTTCAATCCTTTATCCACAGGAAGCCGAGTCTGCCGCCTTTTACCCGTGATACACCGAACACAGCATTCGGGGAGACTACCTGCACGTACGGAAATTCCTTGGTCGATTTCTGTTTCATTTTTGAAACCAAGGTGTATATTGCAGTTCACGGATATTTGGTACACCCTTTGTGCCTAGTTTTTTCCTGAGCAGTCATTTGGTCTTTTCTGACTCCCTAAACTTGAAAAGACCGTCGAGCGCTTGTCCTTTCACGCTTGTATCAACTCTGAAAGAGATAGAGTCATCTTTTTATCATTTCTCGACTCTTAAAATATGAAACGGTAGAATTTCTTACTTTCCAATGTGGTAAAATTAATCGCCCACGATTACACACCTGTTTAGACATTGCTTGTTGACTGTTTGATTGTGTGTCTTAACTCGTTTTCAGCCCGTGTGTGTGTTTGCTCTTTTCTTCTAGTTTCTTGCCACGGTGGCGGAACCTTCGGTTTCATCTACTGGTAGTCCTTACATGGACGATTCTTCAGAAGATTCTCAGCCTTCTGTTGAACCACAGCAGCCTGTTGTTTCCGAGTTTCCTGACGGGGGACCGGTTCTCGCCGAGCAACCCTTTGGAGGACCAGTTGAGTTCAATTGGCCCTTTTCGGACCCTGTGTCTGAATTGAGATTAGGAGATGATTTCCTTTCTCTTACATCGGGTTCACCGTTTGTTGCTGTTGTTTTTCCTCCTAGTCCTCGCCGTCTTTTGCGTGATTTAACGGCAGGATCAACCATGAGTGATTCTGGTGAGGAAATTCCGGGGTCTGATGACTATCAGCGCATCCCTCGTAGATTGTTTGAGGGAGATGATTCTGAGCTGGCTACCATGTCGTCAGCCAGTCCTTCGTTACCACAGGGATACAGATCTCTGGGTCAGATCATTTCAGCTGCTGCCTCTATGGGGATATCGTCTCCTGCTTCAAGGCCAGCTGTCACTACACCCGGGGTGTCCCCTTCAACGCCCGTCACTTCTGTTCCCGTTCGGCCCACTGTTTGTGTGGCTGCTTCTTCTTCTGTTGTCTCAGCTACCAGGGCTGGGCCAACTCCTGAAGATGTTTATCTAGCTACTGCTATACCGGAGAATATCTCTCTGGAGGAGTATCGGTTGTTTTTGCAACAGCCGAACGCCAGAGCTGGACAGATTCCCCAAGATCCTTACCGATCTTTCTTTTCGCACTATGCACAGGACGGCACTCCCGTGTATGGTTTCCCGGGTCAGCTTGACGAGCACGGGGAGATTTTGCGCCTTCCTGCTCCTGAGGCTTATCTATATGCTCAAGGTTTACCGTACAACCAGGCTTATAACCCGCAGGGACAGCCTTTCCAAGGCCAACCTGCAGGCCAACCTGGCTATCTGTACGACCCTCAGGGACAGCCCATCCAAGGCTACTCTGCGGGCCAGCAAGGGCCATTGTACAATCCGCAAGGACCATATTATAGCCCTGCTGGTCAACCTGCTCAGCCTCAGCCGGGGTATCAACCGGGACCGGCCTATGGTCCTGGGGGGCAAATCCAGCCTTCTTTACCAATGCAACCGCAGTATCCTGTTGTCTCTAACGTTGCATATCAGCCAGGACCATCTTATGGTTCTGCTTCAGGTCAAACTGGTTTCCAGCAAGCACCTGGTCCTGTTCCACCTCCAGGCCAGCCGGCCCATCCAGTACAACCTGGGGCTCACTTACAACCAGGTCAACCTGCGCAACTAGCGCCGCCTGTTTATCCGGGCCAGCCTGGTCATTCAGGCCAGCCCTCTCAGTCGGGCCAACCTGTTCATTCAGGGCAGCCCTCTCATTCTGTTCACTCTGCTCAACAACCTGTTCATTCAATGCCGCAGCCAAATCAACAGCTGCGCCCTACGTACCAGGCTCCGCAGGGTTCCACTTATCAAAAGCCTACTCATCCTCAGAGTGGTTATCATCCTCATGGTCAGTCTCAACCGAATTATAACCACCCTAGAGGCTCTCAGTATTATCCTCCTCCACTCGGTTCTACCTACGCTCAGCAGCCAAATCCAAACGCTGCTTATACGGGGCAGACGCCTAATCAAGGCCCGAACCCTGGTTATCAAGCCCCGCACTATGGTTACCAGAATCCAAATCAGTCTGGTTATACGAACTATGCCCCCTACGGTCAGAATCCTGCGGGACAGAACCCGTGGGGGCAGGGATATTCACAACCATCGTGGAGCACGGGTACCGGACCTTATCCTGGGACTGGCATGGCAGTTAACCCTCCATTGCCGTTCCTGGCTACCTTGGAACTGCCGGACGTTTCAAAATTGACCAATGATCCGATCGCACATAATCCGTATTGGCCTCCGGTTCCCACCAAGATACCAGGTGATTGTCCCAAGTTTGAGGGCAAAGCTGGCGAAGACCCCCAGGCGCATGTAATGACGTATCACCTCTGGTGTTCGTCTAACTCTTGGACCGACGATTCAATTCGTCTGCGTCTTTTCCAGCGTACTTTAACAGGAGCTGCTGCTAAGTGGTACATAGAACTGTCCCGTGGTATTTTTCAAGATTTCAACTCGCTAGCCATGGCTTTCCTCACGCATTTCCAGTTACCAGTCCGGTATGAGGCCGGGACGCACCTCCTGTCTTCTCTGAAGCAGGACACAACCACTCACATCTCGGATCACATCCATGAGTGGCGGCGCCGTCTTCGCCTGATCAAGTTTCACATACCTGATCAGATTTTGACTCACTGGTTCACCACCTCCTTTGTGAATAAAATCGCTCAGGATATCGCGATGGGAGCGTGTGTGACAGAGGAACAAGCTATCGCGCGTGCCTAGTACCTGGATCTTGTCTATTCGCAGTCTGGCATGCTTTATGACATCTTGACTGATGCTCCACGGCCCGGAACCACTAAGGCTCTGCCCACCCCTACAGTGGATGGTGTCATTGGTTCCGTCTCTCAAAATTCGAAGAAGTCTTCGAATGGGAAGCAGAAGGCTAATTCTTCCAACAATACCTCTGCTAATCCCGCCTCATCCGATTCTGGTAAAACCGCGGAGGTCAATTCCGTCCAGGCCAATCCTGCGGACAAATCCTCCAAGGGGAAGAAGAAGGGCAAAGGCAAATCAAAATCCGATGCCCCAAAACCGGAATCTAAATCTCGAACTGAGGATGGCTCCCAACGTAAGCCGAAATTCCCTTGCCTCATCTGTGAAGGTGACCATTACACTAAGGATTGTCCACGACGGTCCGAGGTCAGTCAACTTCTTAAAGGCTCTAAAGGGACTCCGGCTGTTTTAAAAGAGCCATTTCCATCTCAGCAGACCCAGATGGTCGAACAGGCGTCACCATCTGCACCGTTTGGGTCTCAGGTTTTCATGGTGAAGACTAATGCACCTATCACTATCGCTACGCAATCGAAAGATTACAATGAACCGCGGCAGGCACCCGGGAAGGCAGTTGCGGATGGGCCGCCTCCCCCACCTGCCTCCGGCCCATTGGAAATCGAGAAGCCGACTCTCGAACCCGTTGTGAAGCCACCCCCCAAGGGTGTTCTTCGAAGATCCTCTTATAATCCAAATGCTCGTGCCGCTCAACATTACAGTATCGTTGAGGATCTGGCACAGGCGCCATGTGCTATGTCTGCACTGGAGGTTCTTCAAAGTTGTCCTTCACAGCGGAAGGCTTTACTGTCTGCAATCGGTGGTATAGATCCCGCCGACTCGAGTCTTCTCACTTTCGATCTGGAGAATTTTACTCCCCGGCTTCCGCATCAAATCGCTTTGGTCATTCAAGTCGGGATTAACGGTCTGAACATTCATAGGGCCGTCGTAGATGAGGGTGCATCTACCTGCGTTATGTCCTCCGCTTGCTGGAAGGCCATCGGCTCTCCAGCTTTGTCGTCATCTCCCAATGCCCTTGAGGCATTTGATGGTCGGGAATCTAAACCCCTGGGCGTTCTCGAGAGTCTCGCGATCACATTACAGGGAAAAACTGTCAACGTAGAAGTAGAAGTGGTTGACGCTAAACTCAACTACAATATACTTCTTGGCCGCAGCTGGACCCATGCCATGCTCTGCGTGCCGTCTACCGTCTTTCGATTCATTAAGTTCCCTCACGAGGGCAAGATTGTTACGGTAGATCAGTTGTCATTTTTCACCTCTAGCTCTGAGAACAACGTACCTTACGTGGATCAAATTCCGAATCCCCCAGACAGCATAGGACCTGGTCTTTTCAAAGACCCAGTCCTCATGGGTATATTCCCCGCACCACCACCGAATACCGCTCAAGTCAACATGTTGTCCAGGACTGATGACCCCTGGCTTATTCCTACACCTGAGCAGGTATATGAGTTTGGAGAATCCGTGCCTTTAACGCCAGTAGAGATCAACTACTGTGAGATTGTTGCCGCATCGGACCCTCCACCTCCTCAGCATGCTCCCATGAGCATGGCTCTCGACGTCTACTCGCAATCCCCCTGGCTTGGTCAGGCTGATTCACCTGATCCTCTCAGAGAGACTTTTCCTTCAGATGAGGCTATCATTGAAACTATGTCTCTTGAGGAGCTGCCCTAGGGCGATGGACATCATCGCTCCTCGTTTATGCCCAGCTTGGGGGCAATGACTGATTGTCTGGAGCGTTATGCTACTCAGGTTCCTTCCCCTCCTCTTCAAACACCGATCTTAATGCATGAGGTCTTTTCGGAGGGTAATCTGAGTAACATTACTCAAACTATTCCAATCAACATCTCCGTTAAACCGGGGATTGTTGAGAACATTCATGTGGGTGTGACTTGTTCTTCCGAGGAGATTCAAGTCTATACAGAGCTTTTCAAAGAATTCCGAGATGTTTTCGCATGGTCCTACGAGGAAATGCCGGGAATTGATTCGAGTATTGTCGTGCATGAGATTCCAACCTACCCAGGTGCGAAACCCGTGCGCCAACGCTTACGTCCCATGCATCCTCGGAAAGCCGCCGCCATCAAGGCAGAAGTTGAAAAAATTATGAACGCGGGTTTTATTTATCCTATCCCCCTTACAGAATGGGTGTCCAATATCGTCCCTGTTGATAAAAAGCAGGGTACAATTCGAGTCTGTGTGGATTATCGCGATATCAATCGCGCCTGTCCTAAGGATAATTATCCCTCTTCGTTCATCGACCAGATCATCGACGAATGTGCCGGGAGTGAGATCTATTCCTTAATGGACGGTTTCTTAGGCTATAACCAAATCAATATTGCACCTGAGGATCAACATAAGACCACATTCATCTGTCCGTGGGGCACTTTCGCGTACAAAAAACTCCCGTTCGGCTTAAAGAACGCTGGAGCCACGTTTCAGCGTGCGATGTCCTACGCTTTTCATGACATTCGCCATATCGTCCAGCCTTATCTGGACGACTTGCCAGCCCATTCGGGTAAGCGAGAGGACCATCCTGAGCATCTCCGCCAGATCTTTCTTCGTTGCAGACGCTACAATATCAGGCTCAATCCTCATAAATGCGTCTTCTGCGTTGATTCTGGCCGTCTTTTAGGATTCATAGTCTCGAAAGACGGAATTCGCCTTGACCCTCTAAAGGTCGAGGCCATCATAAATCTCCCATCACCCTCCTCCCTGTATCAGTTACAGAGTCTACAAGGGAAAGCGAATTTTCTTAGGCGCTTTATCCCGAATTATGCCGAGGTGGCCAAAGGATTCACTCGTTTGTTAAAGCAGAATGTTCCCTTTCACTGGGACGAAATTGCTCAGGAATCCTTCGAGAAGCTAAAGACATTGCTAGTCAATGCTCCGCTGCTTCATCCTCCAGACTACCACCGCGACTTTACTTTGTATCTAGCCGCCGCATTAAGCACCATCGCCATGGTCTTGGTGCAGGATGACGAGAACGGTGACGAACATGTCGTTTATTACCTATCTCGGAACCTTCTCGACCCGAAAACGCGTTATGCACATGTTGAGAAGTTGGCCTTAGCAGCCGTACACGCCGTACAACGCTTTCGCCATTACATCCTATTGCGCACGATAACAGTGGTTTCAGACTGCAACCCCATGACATATATTCTTTCTAGACAATTGCTGGGGGGCAAGTACTCCAAATGGATCGTCATCCTGCAGGAGTTTGACTTGGAGTTCACCACCGCCAAGTCAACTAAATCACTGGTCTTCGCGGATTTGATATGTTCTCTCCCTACAGACTCTCTTCCTGAACACTCTGAAGATCATATACCGGACGAAACGTTGTTTCTTATCGATACTCGTGATCCTTGGTACGGTGACATCATAGTGTATCTTCAGACCGCGACATTTCGGTCTGAGTTGGATAAAACTGCCCGCCGTCGGATTCGGCACCAGTCCCAACCCTACCGTATCGTAGGAGATACCTTATATCGCATTGGAGTAGATTCGGTGCTCCGACGATGCCTTACCTTGGAAGAGGCTGAGAAAGTCTTAAATGACTGTCACAGTGGCGCCTGTGGCGGACATATGTCCGGGTATGCTACTGCCCAAAAGATTCTACGGGCAGGTTATTTCTGGCCTTCCATATTCAAGGATTGTATCACTGCAGTCCGTAAATGTCATCCATGCCAGATTTTTCAGCGCAAGATGCGCGCGCCGCCGTTGCCATTGCATCCCGTTATTACCGTCGGCCCTTTTGCGAAATGGGGCGGGGATTTTATGACGTGTAACCCTCACTCGGCCGGGGGGCATGCGTATATCATTGTCGCCGTCGACTACTTCACTAAGTGGGCCGAGGCGATGCCTACACTAGCTGCTGACGGGAAAACGGCTGCTTCATTTTTATTCAACCACGTTATTGCACGGTTCGGGGTTCCTCAAGCCATCGTCACTGATCACGGTACTCATTTCCGCGATTACATGATGGCGGAGCTGACTTCAACGTTGGGCTTGTGTCACGACAGCTCAACACCATACTACCCTCAAGCGAATGGTCAGGTTGAAGCAGTGAACAAGGTTTTGGTCACTATGCTTCAGCGAACAGTTGGGATTCATAAATCCAGTTGGCATCTCCAACTATTCTCAGCTCTCTGGGCATACCGAACATCTGCTAAGAGTGCAACCAGATTCACGCCATTCCAGTTGGTGTACGGTCTGGAAGCTATTCTGCCGGTTGAATGTGAAATTCCTTCGCTTAAATTAGCTGTGGAGCTCTTACCGGATACTTCTCCTGAGGAAGAACGTCTCCTGTATCTCGAACGGTTGGATGAAACCCGTCGTCTAGCTGCTTTGATCATCGAAGCACAAAAGAAGAGAGTCAAATCCCATTTTGATCAATCTGTTTCTCCTCGTTCTTTCATCGAAGGAGACCTCGTCCTCTTGTACGATCAGGCACATGATAAGCTTGGAGCCGGTAAACTCCAGCCTATGTGGCACGGTCCCTATATAGTAAAGCGTGTTTTGAAAAATGGGGCCTATGAGCTTATAGATTACGAAGGAGTTCCGCTGGCACAGCCCAGAAATGGGCTGTACCTTAAAAAATACTATGCCTGAAGTGATTTCTTGGTGTGGTGTGTGTACATAGGTGTGTGATTGTCATTTGTGTGCATGGTGTGGTCTGCTTTGTAAACATCTTTCTGCTGATCGGGTCTTCCTGGTTGTGCAGATGTCTATCCATCCATTTGTTGGTTTCGCGGATGGTGCCTCCCGCAGTACCAGGAATCTGTCTTCCGCAGCCTGGGTAATCTATGATCCTGCTGGTGAGTTGATTGACCTGCAAGGTGTGTGTTTAGGACGTACCACGAACAATATCGCGGAATATAGCGCCGTGTTGGAATTATTAACCGAGGCAGTAAACCTTGGTATCCGTGAATTCGTGTACCTAGATTCGCAACTTGTAGTGTTACAGCTGAACGGACACTATTCGGTAAGAAACCCGTCCATCTTACGTCTGTATTTGCGTATTCGATTACTGGAAAGAAATTTTGACTACATTACATATCATCATATACCCAGGCATTTGAATACATTAACAGATGCAGTAGCAAATTTTGTACTAGACAGACATTTACGTAATTTATAAATCATCATCACATGTAAAGAAAGACTCATCCAGAAATAGATATGTATATATATAGATGTCGAAATGTTTACATGAAGTGTGTCACATAAAACTCAAAAAATATACATAGTCGTCTTAGTACATCCGGAGACGCTATGTCTCTCAAAAATAGGTGTGGTATAAATCCTAAGGACTAATCCGCATGATGCTCATGATAGCACGTCACTGCACGCACTAGGCGCCTCAGGATTCGGTGGATCCGATTCGGGACTCCCACTGTGTGGCGCTGGTATGCCATCGGTACGTCTGCTAGCCGGGCATAGTCTGGGATCCCGTGGGCAATCCCCTCGAGGTTCTGGATCAGTTCATCTCCGCCGGCACCTTCTCCCTGGATCTCAGGGGCAAGTTGTGTCCTCCGGGAAATTGGAGACATCCCGACTGGTCTCTCAGGTCCTACATCTGCATGCATATATATTTGTGTTAAGACGAATGTGTATTAACAAAAAACAATAAAACATAAAATCAAAAATATGAGGTCTTACCTAGCTCCTCGTCCCAGTCATCTCCTTCTGGTAGTGGGAGATCTGGGTCCCCAGTAAAGTCAGTTCCCGAATAGGGCCAGTCTTCCACGACGATCAGCTGGCCGTAACCACCTAAAAAACTCTGGCCTCCAGGACATCTATTGGCCACCTCCAGATCTGGGCATCAATGTTGCTCAGCGAGCCATTCTTGGCTCTCGTGGTATCGGACTCCCCACTGCGGCCCCTTGGCCCTGGAAGATTGGTAAACGTTCCAGAATGAACGATACCAAGATGGAACCATAACCGAACTGTTTCAGTTTCCCCTGTTTGCACCTCGTGAGCTGCCTTTTCATATTGATAGTTACTGCTTCTGCCCAGTTGAACAGTAAGGGACCCATGCATTCTGAGGCCAACAGGAGTTGGGTCTTCGTGGCCTCGTGCGGAGCCTGCGACCCAGCAGCCCGCGTAATGGTATGGAGAACTACTCTCAGTGCCAGGTCTGGGATGGTGGAGATATCCACCTTCTTGCTTCCTGATCCTATTTGTGCCCCTCGGCACACCTATGCCATTACCTGTTCCATCTTTTCCCCGGATGGTCTGCTTCCGGTCAATACGGGGATTGGACCTCTGCGGGACAATCCGGTAATGAAATAAACATCAGTGACCTCCAACTCTAACACCTGGTCTCGTAGCCTGAACACTTGTTTGTTTTCATCCCAGATGCTGATTAGATATTGGAGGAGCTCGGGCTGAGCTCGTAAACATGGCGTGAGGAAGAACTTCTTCAATCCACAGTTTCTAAGTGCGTTCATGCAAGCTTGGATTTGCATGGCCTGTTCATCCTCGTCTCTGTGCTCTCGTTCCTTCCATTCAATTACCATTTTGAGAGATTATCTGCATTCACATGGTCAAAAACCCCTGATTAGATCTTTGATGAGCTTCAAATTTCAAGAAATTTGGTTTAAAAACCGGAATTTTAGGCAGAAATTTAGCTTCGGCCGCTGGCGCGGCTATTTTGCTAACAGTCGCGCCATGTGGCGCGAGCCCTTTACAGAAAAGAGCTCATTGGCGCGGGTCCGTGCCAGATACCCGCGCCAATGGGCCCGGCCCTAAAATTTTAAAAATGCCCATGCGAGACTGATTTTTAAGGGAAAATCATTAAAAAATGAATGAAAATGTAGAGCAAGGGAGCGCCTTTTACCTGTGACAGATGAGAAGCTGAATGGTTGCCTGGATTGGTCGCAATCGTCGACGAAAGTTTCTGCTCCAAATGGACCACTGTTGTTTTCTACCAAGGTAAATAGTAAAAGTAATTTTATTTTTACCAATTAGACATATTTATAACTTTTTCGACGTTAAAATAAGATTAGAAAGTTATTTTTTGTCTGAAAAATTTTACTATGTATGTCGCTTTCTTCTTTCAGCTTGCTTGGTATGTGCGACGAGCGAGGTTTTGCGACGCGATGAGCAGGTTGTATTTTATGCTTTTCGGACTGGGTAATATACTGAAAAGTCACTGGGTCATCTTTGACTCTTTTCTGACTCTCTAAATGTGAAAAGATCGCCGAGGCCCTTGTCGTTTCGATCTTGTTAAAATAGGACGCGAATCAACACCCACCCAGTATAAGTTTAACCCTTTTTCGGGCTGGGATGGATTGATTACGAAAAAGGAATACCCTAGCCTATTGCGACTAGGAGGTTTTCCCGGATATTGTTTTCTACCTTTTCGGATCTGGGGAACTATTTACGAAAAGAGACCTGTGGAGTTTTCTTTTCCGCTGTCTTTTCAAACTCGCTAAACATGAAAAGACGCCGAGTTCTTCCTTTGTCAGACTCGTTAAACCACGATGACATCGGATTTGGTAAATAAGCGTTCTGGGGTTCATAGCCTAGGACTCGTTAAATACTCGGGATGGTTGCTTAGAAGAAGACGAATATATTGCAAGCATATGCTATCCCCTTCAAGCTTGTTATAAAATAAAGGGGGTGCTGTAGAAATGGTGAAAGGAAAAGAATGGAACCATCGTGGTTGTCCAGTCGGCAGTATGTCGCTCTTGAACATGGCACTTGTCTGCATTCGTGTTGGGTTGGGGACATCTCATCTCGTTTTTCACTTGCTTCCGTGGGCTTGGGTGATCCCTTTTGACCTCTCATCTGTTCTTTGCCTTGTCATCATGACCCTTGATGTTTTGATGTCAAATACTGCCAAATCCACTATCGTGTCATTTATATGTTCAAGAGAAGTTGACCTTTGCAAATATCAACCTTCCTCTGATTCTCAACTGATCGTGATTCACAAAGACATTATGTTCCTCTGTCTCGCATCGATGATGTGGGAAACACTATGGCCCACCTTCGATCAAGGTCACTTCCTGTTGACTTCAGCTCATTATCCAGGAAGTTGGTCTAGAGACTCCTTATGGTACCTTGGAGCCTGCATGCCTCAATGGTAGGTTCGTCGCATTCGACGTGAGGTTTACATCATTGACCTCCGATCGAGTGATTATGCCGGTGTTCGACATCAACTCATTCATTCGCACGTCGTAGATTGTACCTGTAGTAACTTGAGGACCATTGTCATTATTGGTGGTTTCTCTCACGTTTGTTAACAGCTTTCATCATTTGCTGGTAATCGGACGATGTTCTTGCATGTTCGACTTCAGCTCACATATTCACATGCTTGAACTTGTACTTTGTTGGGTCGAGATGGAGCGCAAGACCCTGGATTGTGTCTGTTGTAATCGGTACGTTGACGGTTATTATCATTCTGTTGTGACTCAACCATTGGATGGAGGCTGCTGACCATACTGAGTCTATTTGTTTGATCTTAGTGGATGCATTGCGCCCATGCCACGGATGGGATTATAGCATGCTGTTTCGGATGTTGTGATCCTTCTCCCTTGTCTGTCATGTACTTGAGATATCAGTTGTATCTTTCTGCGCAGGTTTTCCGACGGCGGGCCTTCAGTTGAACATGTTCTCGTAAAGCATTTCACCCCTCTCTCTCTTGGGCCTCATACTTTAGGGGGCATCTGTTACACAGCAATTTTTCACCGTCCCTACCATTCCCCGTCCCGCACAATGGAGGACCCATTTCATGACCTGTGAACATTGTCATGCCTTGAAAACATCACCAATGCATTCCTCTAAGCATGAGCTTTATTTTCCCTTGAGACATCTCCTTGCAAAAGTCATGAAAAACATCCCTTTTGGCATTGGCGCGGGTAGGCAGTTCAGTACTCGCGCCAATGAGGAAAATCCTGCAAAGAGGTCGCGCCAGCTGGCGCTCTGTCATAGAGAAGCAGTCGCGCCACCCAATTTAGGGACTTTTTTTTAAATAAGGATGGCGGAAGTTGAGTTCCAACAAACTCACAAACCATTGCCTATCTTGAGTTGGGAGGTTTGGCTGCGGGAGTTCTATGGAAGGGAAGTGGTTTTGCCACCTCCCATGGAACCTTCCTTGTTGATAGGGCCAATCCCATAATAATAGGGATCCCAACTCCCTCCTCCCCCATCTATAAAACCCTGCTCAAATCCATGGCAAGCTAGTCTTGAAGTGCCTAAGCTCTGAATCTCCATATTCCCAAAAGCCTTTGTGTTGTAAAGAATCCTCTCTTTCCCTTAAGGCTGACTCAAGTAAGGAGACCATTGTCAAGAGACTCCGGAGAGGTTTTCCCTTTCCTTGGCGAGCTTTGCGAGACGTGGACGACTGGAGACCCATCCGAAGGAGACCGCGACGTCAGAACTTGGTTGTAATCTTTCTTCGTTTATTATTTAATAGATGATTATGATTATGGTTCCACTCCGTTTTCCATCATGTTAATGCGAGTAACATCCTTTCTGACTGATGTTTAGTTACGTATGCTGGTTTCTATGCTTGTATCTGTTCGTTTCTTCCATGTGCAGGTGTTCATCCGCGGAGATCGTGGAGGAATTGTGATCTGCCGGGGCTGAGGAACGGGGACGCTGCTTCTTCAGATCATAGCGTTGGAATCCAGGTAGGCTTCTATTCCTAGTCTTTCCATTCGTAACTAGGAGCTTGCGTCATAACATTGCTTGATTGTTGCTAGACCCCTGCTGGGCTAGTAGGGATCGCCTCTGTCCGCAGAGGGGATTTACCTCCTCAACAATTACTAAGAGTGGTTTGCCTTCAATATCCATCTTCTGCAATGCAAAGGGAAAATTATTTGCTTGAGAGAACAAGAAGAGATGTAATAGAGATGAAGTATATCTGAACAATCCTTCATCAGGTAATTTTATTAGCTGATAATGAATATTGTCAGCAATAAATTTAGCAAAATCAAAGACCAACTCTGGTTGTTGTCCAGGAGACAAAGTGGAGAGGAAGCCTAAGATGGAGGCATCTGTGAATTCATCATTAACATAACCTAAAATAAATGATAGCTTGGAAATGACCTGTCTGGAGCCTTCAAGAAAATCAAAGGTATCATAAGGAGGATTCACCTTGGGAAGATTGACATGATTGGGCATGAAGTTTTGAAGGATTTCAAACTTCATAGGGAAATCTAGGTCTAAATACATCTGAGTTAAGTCTTCAATTGACAATGACACTGCTCGTGGATCATGGCTTATCTGGAGCATGTCATTGATTGATTCAACAGTTATGTAAAATAATACCTCACTATCTTTGTTAACCATGCACCTTTGATTAGGAATATAATGCATCTGACACAATCTAATGAAATCTTGAGCAGGATGGGTGATGGGAACCACATATTTGGGCAGAATGGAATCCCATACAGGTATGTCATTAGCCACTTTTTTCTCAAATTTCTCCTGACACCAGCTATGCACCTCCAGAAGGTCAAATTCAAGAGTAGCATCGACAATTCTGTAATCTAAGTCAACCAAAGGATTGCTTTCTTCAGTAGTGACAGGAGGCTGTAAAGGTCTGACTACTTCAGTAGAATCAGCAGTTAAAACAGGAGTGGGTTTATCTATTCTAGGAGGTTTTGGATTTGGAATCTTGCTGGAGGCAGGCTTTTGAGGTTTAGGAACTCCAGTTTTAGGGATTACCTGCTTTTTATGAAAGTAGAGGGTCAATTAAGCTGATTTGGGAGAAAATCGGAATCTGGGAGAGGGTTTATGAGAAAAAAACATATTTGTACTATGCAGAAGGTGGTAAAGGGGTTTTTAATGGTTTCTTCGGCAATTTTAAGGTTTTTTAACCGCAGGAATATCTTTTAGATGGTTAAAATTCCCAATTAGGAAGCGGCAAATTTTGGGAAAATTTTGACAGGGTTTCCCCTGTTTCTTCAAGGTTTAAGTACTCTCGAATGAGTAATTTTTGGCTTTTAATTTCAACATTAATTTTGATTTTGTTTAAAAATTTGAAATTTGCAGGCTCGGATTACTGATAAATACCTTTGACCAGGTGTTGTTGCGATCGAACGAGATAGCAAGTGGTAACAGTCTTCAAACTGGTTGAATTGGTTTGATATTAGGCACTAGGAATTGTTAGAAGTCACTGTTCAGAGTGGGAATGACTTTAGGATGGAAAATTGGTTCAAATTTAGCTCGTCAATGGTGTCTACGATTAATTCTCGGAGGAATAGGGCACACAGGTATGAAAATGATAAAGAACTAAGGTTAAAACCTTAGTTTTTATGGATCATGTGAGTATTAATTGCAGGTTATGTGGACATGGTGGGAGCGGTTTTTTATTTGAAAGGAAAACTAGTAATGGTTTTCGCATTGATTTTGAGCAGTAAGTGGTTTTTAGCTTGAGCAATGCGATCCAATATAATTCGGACACGTAGCGGGTGGCGGTTTCTCAAAACAATTTTTTTTCGCAAAATTTTTTGGGAACTTTGGTCGATCACTTTAAAAATGCGAAATGAGATGTGCGCTGTCAGATGTGGCGGAGTGGAGCGAATGGTCGGGATTTGATTGAAAGCTATGGGTAAATGCAGTGGGGTCGAGGCTTTAAATATTAGCCGTAGATCTGGTGAGTGAAGATCTACAGTTGAAGTTTAACCCGATGAGGAGTGGTGGGGGTAGGGGTATATGTTATCGGGTTAGATGTGGACCGTTAGATTCGAGGGATGATTGTAGATCGAACGGCTAATACTCAATGCGATGGGGGAAAGATAAGGGGCTAGGGATTATTCATCGCGTTTGATGAGAACCGTTGGATCAGTGGGATGAGGAGATTGGATGGTCGATATTAAATCCGAAGGCGATGAGGGATTTTTAACCAAGGTTAGAGCTTTGGTAAAAGGGGTATATGTCGTGAAAAGGATAGATTTAAGGTTTTAACCTTGGGTTAGGTAATCGGGAAAGGGGAATATAAACAAGGGAATAGGATTTCTTTGAAGTTTAGCTTAAATTAAACTTCGGGTTTTATATTTTTTGTTTTAAACACATAAAAACATGTTTAAATATTTCTTTATATTTTATTATATAGTTAATTAAATCAAATCGATTTAATAACCATAGAGGGCGGTATATTTGAATAATGATATTATTAGCCAAAGGAGGTTTAGTTTGGGTATTATTAAAACATGTGGGGATAATAAACTTTGGCTAAAGTTATAATAATGGGTTTTTGGGGCTATTTAATAAAAGGGAGTTATATTAAATAGGAGAAGGTTATTTTTCTAGGGAATTAGTAAAATATGTTAGGTGTTAATATGAAAAGGGAAATGTGAATACTCAAAACATACCATTATAACCAAGAAAAGCGAAGATCAAAACAAAACTTGCATTTATGATAATTTCATCACTTCTACTTAGGATAAAATGTTATTTTGAGGGTTTTATATTTCATAAGATGTAGGAAGTTAATCAAATGGGGATTAGAGCATCATTAAGTAAAAATGAGGTTTTTACTTATGATTTTTCATGGAAATGAATGCATGAATGGAAAATGATGTGATTTGTGAGATTAATATAGACATTTAACATTTTCAACTAATCAGCCATAGAGCCTTGCGTCCAGTCCCAACAGAAGTCAAGGAAATGCCTTGAGCCTTTCTGACTGATAGTTTAGAATGATACATGGCTATGGGGAAGGGAAGTTAGTTATTTGCAGCCTTGGTGAATAATATTTACAATGATGCTTCTCACCTTCTTCTACCTACCCAATTTTAACTGCTAACATTTTTTCTTCCATTTTGATTAGGTGCATTTGTGCTAGCAACCTTTACAACATTTATTTTTTCTGAAGGCAATAATCTATCTAATTCTACACTTATTTCATCCAAGAATCCAGATTAAACTGTTGGATTCACTTATTCTCTACCTAACTACCGAATTATCATGATTAAACTGTATGACAATTCTTTATTCTCTATCTACAACAAGTGAAATTGAAACATGACAAGTCAAGATTAAACAGTTTAACTCATCATGGATTATGGCATTTATTGACACTCTGCCATAATCAACTATAAAAGGTAAAAGAAGTGGCATTTAGGCTTGCACACTTTCATGTTTTATTCATCTTTTTCTTTTGGGGTCTATTATTTTTTCTAAGTCCTTTGATTGTTCTTTTTAGGACTTTTTACCCTCTTTTTGATTTTTTGATTTTTTTTATTTTTTACTAAATATGGGAATACAACTTGCATAAGGAAAAATATGTAAATATTTACAAGACTATCATCAGTTAAGTCAAAATTATGAATCCTATATTTATAGGTTGCTAACAGAATGCATATGTATTTCCGTAATTGATAAGTCAAGTTGGTAAATTGCATCTATGCGTGAGCCTCATTCTGCTTAATTGTTAGATCTGAAGTATAATAATATCGTTGTGTAAGGGTTTATTATATAATAATTTGTAGGGATAAGTCTGTTTATCACTACCTAGGCACGCACAATTTTCTTTACTATTTGTCTGCAATTAGATCTGGTTCAGTGAAGTTGCGCGTAAGGCAGTAGGAAGTAGATATGTTAAGTAAGGATTGGGTCCACATCAAAAGCTCCCTCAGGGTGCGGAAACCTGGTTCCAACACCCCCCCATATAGCTTCGGGTGAGACTTTTTCCTGCGCAAGCGAATCACTGCCGAAAGGGCTAGTAGTTGGACAATTTTATTGGTTGCTCGATTAATCTTAACCTGGGTCAGGACCCGTCAAGCCAAAAAATGGTTTTGATGTCGACACCTATAGTTACAGTGGAGCAGCCCGACTTGTGCGCTAATGTGTAAGTCTACACAGGGGTTGGCATCAACTTGGAAATGCTGCCCGAAGGAAAACTTCATGCCATGCACATAATGATCATGAACAAGCTGCAGTACCGAGAGGTCCACTCCTCCAAAGTGGCTACAGAGTCTCAGCAACATGTGGAAATGATGAAAAAGGAACAATAGAGTGTAGAAGAGGCTCGTCGAGTGGCCGAAGATCAATGCATGACACTAGAATCAATGATTAATCGACTATGCAAAGACCTGCCAGAGGTCACATTACTTACCACAGCCGCGCCAACAATTAAGCTAGAAATCCTGGTAGTTGTGCTCAAGGCATCACACTCAGAGATCATGACAATTCGTGCAGGGATTGAGAAAAATATTTCCAATCTTCAGATGAAACTGTAGCTAGAAACACCACCAGAAGTACACGCACAAGGTGCTGCAGTTGTCCAAGAATCGATCGCTAGCATCATTTTTGTCGTGGATGCGGTAGCCATCTTTTTGAAGAAGCCATGGGTCTTTGGACGTCCGTCCAAAACGACCCCGTCATCTGGAAGCTCAAGGTAGAGCTGAGGGCCAAAGAGCAGCAATTTGATGATAGTTGAGTCACGATGCTGACCCTTGTGCCTGCCCAAAAAATAGCCTGGCTGCAGGAGAGCCATGCCATTCAAGAAGAGATCGAGACGTTGCATCGGCGAGAGCATTTATTGGAGGATAGATTGAAACCATGGGCGGATGAGGCCTTGAACCTCTCGTAGACCATTGATGCAGCCCTTAAGAACCTGCAACATGCACAACAAAGCATCAACTTGGTTGTCGAAGTTCCAACAACGCAGAAGTTGGTCGAAGAAGCGCAGAGCACTATAGCACATAACACAGGAGTAATTCTGCCATTTCAAAGTCTGGTATAGGCGCTCAGAGACAAGATGCATACAGTCGGCCCAGAGTGTCTCGGGATGAGTCGCTAGATTTTTTTGGGGGCCTGTTGGAGTAGGGTCCCCTAGGTAAAGAAATTTTTGACAAATTTTGGTTACGTTTGTGTTTGTAAGCATTGCGCAAAGATGTTAAGGGGATTTGGGGCGGGTCAAAGTCCCTTTATTATTGTAATGGGTAAAAGGGAAAACCATGAGTCTCAAACCATGGTTTGAGAGCATGGTATATGCGCATTTGGAAAGATATAAATATGTAAGAGTCGAATATCTGAAATCATCTCTTGTCTTAAGCTATGATTTTGTATGCGTGAATAGTTGATCTGAGTTTTGTCTGGGTAGAAAGGCTCCTGCTGGCTGTGTGCGCGGAGACCTAAGTCCTGAGTTGTGTGCAAGGACCCTGCTGCTGTGTGCGCATGCGGAAAGATTGTGTTGAATTGAAGATCTCTTAATAAAGAAGGAAATTTTGGCGAACTCATACTTTATATGATTCATGTGGTTAACTATCTTAGATTTGTTATGTGCATTGTTTGTTGCTTATATTATATGTTTGGCTATGTTCCTTTGAATGCATATATATTTATGTAATTGATAAGTCAAGTTGGTAAATTGCATCTATGCACGAGCCTCATTCTGCTTAATTGTTAGATCTTAAGTACAATAATCTATCTGTGTAAGGTTTTATTATGTAATCATCTATAGGGATAAGTTTTTTTATCACTATCTAGGCATGTACAACTAATTTACTATTGTCTGCAATTATAACTGGTTCGATGAAGTTGCACGTAAGGCAGTAGGAAGTAGATTTTTTAAGTAAGGATTGGGTCCACATCAAAAGCTCCCTTAGGGTGCGGAAACCTGGTTCCAACACCCCCCCATACTTCTTCGAGTGAGACATTGGTTTGCGCAAGCGGATCACTGCCAAAAGGGCCAGTAATTGGAGGGTTTTGTTGGTTGCACAATTACTCTGAACCTGGGTTAGGACCCCTCAAGCCAACACCTGTATATATATAATTTACCACCATGAGTGCAATGTTAGATACAATAAGGCTATGGTTCATCTTTCAGCAAGGAACACTGAGGTCTATTCGAAAGGAAAATGCAATGCTTGAGATGCATTTAAATGAATATGACCAAGAGAAATAATGTCGGTCGGTAGAAAATTCATCAAGGGAAGTTGTGGTTATGGTGGAGCTGTCAAACAGAAGAAGTGAAATGGCAGATAAAGAGAAGAAAGTGAAGTTTGAATTGTTAGAGAAGTGTGAATGGTTTAACAGAGTAAATTAGATAAAAAAATTGGTAATCATGGAGGTAGATATTATATATTTGAAGCTCAAAATAAGTGGAATGGTGATACCCACTAATAGAGAGTCCAAGTTCAAGCAAAAAGACTTCGAAGCCAGAAAAGGACAATCAAATCCAAAGGTTCGAGGACCAGTTGAGCATGGAGAAAGCGTACACAACTCAAAGAAGAAAAATTTGGGCACAATAACAAAAGTTAGGTCATCTGGTACTTATTAGATCTCAAGCTCTCATTAATGTTTTACAAATATATTTTGTATTTAGGAGCTTTTTGTAGAGTCTATGGTATATTTTAATGTAGAATTGTAGTTAAGAGAACCCACAGAAGCAAGAAAAATCTGATGTACTTGAACAATGAAGCCAACTCTTTATATATATATATATATATATGAACCATTATTATTTTAATTTATTTTAATGTAATATGCATATTATGATTTTTTTTCTTGCAAAACAATATTTATATTTATTAAGTCAAGTCCCACTAGCACAACTAGTTGAGAATGGGCCTCCTTAGCAAGGCGACCCAAGATCAAATCTCAAGGGGGGGTGGTTGTGCCCTGTGATGACAGGAGGAGACATGCTAAAAAATCCAGCTTAGGGTTGGTGTGGCCCACGCAAGGTGTGCACTTTGACGGATTAGAAGCCCCTAGGTCAAGCCTCGAGGATCATAGACAACTTGACAAACAAACAAATGAAAAATTATATTTATTAATCAAAACAAATTACAATATAATAAATTGAATTTAATGATTCATTACTTTTTAATACTCTTTACATTTTCGTTATATTTTTAATCGAGTCAACATTATGTTTTATTATTATTATATTTTTTGATTTAATGCTTCATTTCATTCTAACAACATTACATCTCTACCATATTGAGTTGACATTTAAATGTTTATACTCATTTACAACGGCTACAACATCTACCACATAATGTATGGTCAATGATTTATAGTTACTATTTATATCAAAGTATATTTTTCTTAAATCCGCCGAGAGGGAAATACCGTGGACAAATTCCATGGAGGGAAATTATTATTTTATTTTATTTTTATTTGTCTGAATCAAAATGTTTATGTTTACATTACAACATCTTTTCCATACAGAGCAACTATCGACACAATTATATATTTTTTACATTTTTATATTTAGTTAATCTCGGATGCAACTTCCAGCACTTCTCCTATGTATGATCATCCATATCATAGTGATTGTAGTAGTTGTTAGTATCCTTGCACTGGTGTATTGTGACTTTCATATTTTTATCTTTTGCACCTTCCCACTTCTTCTTCCCCTCCTTAGAAGCGTCTTTTTTCTCCTTTTGTGTCGAACCTTTGATTTCCCTTTCTTCTTATGTTCTCCAAGTATTGTGTTTGTACACAAGCCTCGTCCACCAATCTAGGCTTAAACATCATCACTTTCTTTCACAAAGGGCTATGTATACCCCCCAAATACTTAAGGTGTACATTTTTGTTCTAAGAGATACCTAACATTATGGTCATATTTTTGAACTATGTGGTGTACTCATGTTCACTCTATCCTTGCTTCTCCCTGAAGTAGTGCCATTAGATACACTGGTCCTCTACATATCCGATAAGGTAAAATTGTGACTTTATGAGAATTTTAAATTCCTCCCACTTAGTCGCTAAAGGATTTCCCTCCAACCATAAGGTCTCGGTGTGACTTTCCCACCAGGTTAGGGCATGGCCCTCTAATTCAGTCACACAAATGAAATATTTTATTCTTCCTATATATGATGAATACTGAAATAAACTACTAATTACCGCAACCAATGATTTAGCTTCAAAGCATTGATCTCACCTTGGTATGGCTTGTTATAAAAATTCACTTCCATTTTGAATAGGGACTTTTAATAGTTCACGAAACTCGAACAAGGTTGATCTCTTTCGAGTCTTTTCTTCAGCTCATTCTTTATTTCTTCCCGATCTCCTGATATTCTCTCTAATTGTTCCTTTGCATTAGAATATCCATATTCTCCCAAGCGACAACTTATTTCTTACCTGGTCAACATGAGGATATTCACATTATGATTTATATCTGCAACTTGTGCTTCAAACTGTGAAAACCTCTCCTATATATATATGAACCATTATTATTTAAATTTATTTTTAATGTAATATGCATAGTATGATTTTTTTCTTGAAAAAAAATATTTATATTTATTAAGTCAAGTCCCACTAGCACAACGACTTAAGTATGGGCCTCCTTAGCAAGGCGACCCAAGATCAAACCTCATGGGGGGTGGTTGTGCCCTATGCTAGCGGGAGGAGACATGCTAAAAAATCCAATCAGCTTAGGGCTAGTGTGGCCCAGGCCAAAGTGGCAGATTGGATAGCTCAAGAAGATTGGAAGTGTGGTAAATGTTAGGGAATTGAGAGCTAGTGTGAGTAAGAGCGAGACAATCTAAAAGGAAGTGTTTTTCATCTTCCACCCGCGTCCTATGGAAAATCTAACAGATTCCGTTCCATGGAGTCTTGGGAATAGACCACCGCCTGGTCTCACTCCGAAGCTCATGAGAATTAGTTCTTATCCCAGTGATGTTCATTTTTTTCTTAATGTTAGTCAACACAGAGAGATAATTCTGATTATCAAGGGTGAGGTTGATCATCTCCTTATAATATCTATATCATTTCTATAAATAAAATAAATAAATAAGACCCAAGGACCAGTGGGTGAAACCTAGGATGGCAGCCGACCTGGTTCGACTTTGGATCGGCATTTGTGGCGACTATGGACTAGTTTTTCGCTTATGGTTGTTCTGCTTAGGCTTCTATGTTGCGCACAGACCTCGGGGTTGAGGTTTAATGTTTTCTTGCGGATACTTTGGGGTTACTATTGGCTCCAACAGTTTATTTTATTGGTGAATGTTCGGGATTGCTGTGTGGGGTCTGGTTGGCTTCCCGGGACCGCATTATTAGCTTTGAACATCTGCTGGGCGGAGACAGACTTGCTCAGAATTTTTTGCATTGCCTCCACTGACTGTTTACCTGTCTTCTCTGAGGTTGGGATGGGGCCCTATTATTGACGCTGCTTGGAACACGGATCTCAGGTCATGTTTATTCTGTGCCTTGGTGTTTATCGACCCTATTTTTCCGTGGTTCTTGGTGTCTTGGGCCCGTGACTTTCGGCTGGATGCTATCAGTGGGTGGCTATTTGCGGTGAACCATTTTTTTTGCTGCTCTCTCTACTTGTGGTGCCTTGGAACCCTACAGTTGTGCGAGGGGTTTACACTCTGCCAGAGGAACATTTGTTCCATCTACTGGCCCGGAGCGACCACTGGCCAGCCAGTGCGAGCCTGTCAATATTTCTATTCCTTTTCTGAGTGACGATTCCGGCTTGGACCACCTGCCTTGCTGGACGATATAAGGAACTATGACAACGAGGTGGATTATTCGGAGGATCCACTAGGCGGGGTGGACATCTGGGGTCATCAAGCTCACATCGAGGGGAATGAGATGGATGACTTGGACCTAGCTCCTAGTGTTGTGGTGCCAGATCAGATTTCTCTTGTTGCGGTGGTGGGCATCTCATCGCCCATGGGTGTGCTCGATCAGTTCAACTTTGACACTCCCTCACCCACACAAAATGGGATTTGGGGCTTTTCTCTGGCAGATAAATCCCACTTGGCTGAGGTGGATATTGGGCTTTCGGAGCCATATTTGGATGCTATTTATCAGAGTATTGGAGAGGCTTCACTCTCCTTTGAACATATTAACATTGGGGGTGCTAATTCTCTCAGTGGCCCTGCGCTCTGCGAAGCTACCTATGCAGGTGTGTCGTCTTGTGGATTAGAGGCGGGTGTTGCACCTTCGGCTTCGAGTGCATTCACAAATATTCCGATGATCCCCCCCATCCTAGAGAAACCGAAATCTTCATTTTACTCTGACACATCTGCTGAGTGAGATCTAGGTCGCATAAAAAAAGGTAAGAAGACTCGGGTCGCCAAGTGCAAGAATTTCATTTTCACAAATTTCAGTCCTGAGAACGGTATGAAATATTGGGTTCATACTTTGGCATCCATGCTGGTTGGAAGGGTCCGAGGTCAGAAATACTCTAATGTGCGACTGCAGCAATGGACCAGAGAAATTTGGGGCGGATCGCTTACAATTCTGCTGGAGGTTCATGTGCTGACAAAAGGATGGTTCTCTCTCACCTTCGTACAATCAAAGCAATCAGACTGGGATCTTAAGAACTATTGGCATTTGGAAATGCACCCCGTCTACTTGAAGCGATGGGCATCGCTTTTTGACCCCAACAAGGAGAACGCGGGCGCGGGTCCTATCTGGCTGAGATTGCCTGGTTTGCCCGAGCACTTCTGGACTGAGACTGCCCTCAAGTTCATTGGGGGTTTATTTGGCGTTTACCTGGACCATGACCGGTCCTATCTGAACTTGGGCTGCAGGGTTGTGGCTCGAATACTAATCTTCTTGGACACTCATGATGGGCTTCATGATACCCTCAAAATTCTCTTCGATGGGATGATGTGGCAATAGGTGCTTGACTATGAGGGTGTTCCGTTTCATTGCAGGAAATGCCACAAGGTGGGGCATTTGTATAAAGAATGCCCAAAGATGGGGTTTGCTTCGACTGTGGTCAAGAAATCCCAGATGGTGGCATCCCAGACTGAGCCTATCATCATTTCTGTTCAGGTATCGGAAGGTGAACATATGACTGTGTCGGATCCTCCTTTGGAGGCTGGGCTGGCGGTGACTCACATGCCTCCATCTTGGCCAGTAACACACCCTAGATCACATGCTTTGGTCACTCCTGAGTCCGCCCAACGATCTATGACTATTCAAGGTACTAGTCCTATCTCCTACTCTTTGCATTCTATTTGCTCATCTAATTTATCATCTATTTCTCTTCCTTGTTTATCATCTGGTTTTGCTGCTTCCACTCTATCTCAGAGATACCCTTCAATTTGCTACAACATTGCACAAGCTCCACCCTCCTTTACGCCCAATATCCAACACACCTCAGTTGATCCTAACCCTTTCCAATCATCATCTCGCTCTGAGTCATCCATTTCGAGACATAATTACTTTCTGCGATCACTCACCCAACCTCATTCTGAGGCTTCTTTTGGCATCGATTCCGAGCCTGGATGCCCCCTAATAAGTCAAGAGGTCGACCATCATCCATGGTGAAAGCTATCAAGAGAGAAAACTATGAAGTGGAGGCTAGTACTCAATCATCCCTCATGAGGGTCCTTAGAGCAAGGTGACCCTATCCGAGGGTTACCTCATGATTAGTCTCTCATACAACTGCAGGGGATTGGCCAACCCCCATAAGAGACTAGCTCTAAAGGATCTTCTCGCACAAAAGCCTATTGACATATTATTCCTACAAGAGACTTTAGGGGATGGAATTGGGGTAACTGCTATCCTAAAATCTCTCCTTCCAAACTGGTCTTTCATAACTTTGGATGCCCACAGAAGATTTGGTGGTTGTGCTATGGGTATTAACTGCAAAACCTCCCGGATGATTAAATGTTGGGGTCGGGCTGGAGTTCTTGGTATGGATATTATATTTGGGCATTTTGAGCAGGTGTTCACATTTATTAATGTTTATGGTCCCTGTATCAATAGAGAGGCCTTTCGGCACTCTCTACTGACCTGCTCCCTTTTTTCATCTCCTCACATTATCTTAGGTGGCGACTTGAACTTTTCATTGGGTATCTATAAGTCTTGGGGCACTTATGCCACACCTGATCCGCTAGCAGAATTCTTCAACTCACAGCTAGTGAATGCAGACCTCATTGACATTTATACCACCAGGATTCAGCCCACTTGGAGGAATAGGAGGACTGGTGATGCGGCCCTTGAGCACATATTAGATAGGTTTCTGATCAAGCAGCCACTTCTTGGCTCACTTGCTCGTGCCCGAAAATGGGTGGGGCATGGAGGAAAGTCTGACCACTCGCCTATCTATCTGGAATTTGAGTGTGGTCCTCACCGGGCACAACCTCCTTTCAAGTTTAATTCCAGGTGGCTTCAGGACCCGGATTACCACTCATTGGTTTCACAAGCCTGGCTGCATTGTCATCAAAGGCCCAATTTGGAACCTGCCAGGGTCATAAATTAAAATCTCTCCCGCATCAAGCGTCTGACCATTAATTGGGTAAAGAATAAGAAGCGTCGGGAGAGAGAAGAACTCAATCGAATTCATAATGAAATTTCTCACCTCAATAACTCGAGCCTTGATGGATACCGATCAAACTCCTCCAAAGAGCATCTTATTACCCTCGAATCTGCAAAGGCAAAGCTCCTGAGAAAAAAAGTAGAGGATTGGAGACTTAAGAGCCGTGCTATTTGGCTCCAGGCGGGTGATGAGAATACTAAGTTTTTCCAACAACATGAAAATGGTCGTAGGTCTGCTAATACCATTTGGGAACTGACCGATCAGCATGGTTTCGTGGCTCGTACTCAGTCACAATTACATGCTATGGGCACTATGCACTTCGCTAACTTATATAGAGCTCCACTGAATATGGACTTGCCTAACATCATGCATATTACCCAATATTTCGGCAGATATGTGGATCAGGACCAGATTGATGACCTCAATGCACTTGTTTCTATGGGCGAACTAGAGGGAGTTTTGAAATGGTTCAAAAAAGACAAAAGTCTTGGGCCTGATGGTTGGCCCATTGAATTTTTCATTCACTTTTTTGACCTAATGGCACATGACCTGATGATCATGATTAAGGACAGTAGGGTGCAAGGAAAAATCTATGATGGCTTCAACTCTACTTTTATTGCGCTCATTCCTAAATCGGATCATCCATCTAGCTTTCATAACTATCGACCCATATCCCTCTACAATTGCATTTACAAAATCATATCTAAAATTATTGCTAATCGCATCAAGTCGTTCCTTTCCTCCCACATCGAAAGGAACAATTTACTTTCCTCCACCATAGACAAATACATGAAGCTATTGGCACCACCCAAGAAGCCCTCCATTCCATCAAAACCAAGCACCTTAAATCCACTATACTCAAAATAGACCTGACAAAGGCTTTTGATCAAGTGAATTGGAGCTATCTGCATCTCATCCTCATACAAACTGGCTTTCCCCATTCATTTATCAATTGGATTATGGGCTGCATTTGTCATGCTTCTTTTAGCATCCTCATCAATGGTACAACATCTGATTTTTTTTCATGCGGGGCGGGGACTGCGCCAAGGCTGTCCACTCTCTCCCCTATTGTTTTTCTTGGTTATGGAAGGGCTTTCTGTCCTAATTAAAAATGCTAGGATCCAGGGGACCATCCATGGTCTCCTGGTCAATGACATCCTTCGCCTCACTCATCTACTATTTGTGGATGATGTTCTAATTTTTCTGGATGGCACTAGACAGGACTCGATTCAATTTGATAAGATATTCCAATGTTTTTGCAGAGCTACGGGTATGATTCCTAATGCCCTCAAATCTACTGTTATTATGACGGGTTGTACTGAACAGGAACATGGCGCTGCTATGGAACTATTTGCATATGTTCGAATTGATATTAGTGCTGGGCTCAAATACCTGGGATATCATATCAAACCAAACGATTACAAGGTCAATGATTGGCACTGGCTTATTGCCAAAGTTGAACGCAGGATCAACGCTTGGTATAACCGTTGGCTATCCAGAGCGGGATGTTTGGTCCTCATAAAATCAGTGCTTGAAGCTATACCTCTCTACTGGATGACCTTGGCTTGGATACCTATTGGTATTACAAATAGAATAAAATGTATCTGCAGACATTTTCTATGGCGCAACCAGGATAAGGATTCTACTTTTGCTTGGATTGCATGGGAGCCTATCAACATTCCCAAACAATAGGGTGGATGGGGGATCAAAGATCTCCATCTATTTTCAAAAGCCCTTGTAGCAAAAATGTGTTGGCATTTAACCTCTGGACATAGCCTCTGGAAAGAGGTCATTGTTGCTAAATATATTGCGCCCAGAAGCACACTTGATTGGATCCGGGACAGAATTGGACCGCCCTCGGGTGCATCCATCATTTGGAAGGCGATCACTAAAGCGGCGCATATCATACAGAGGGGATTATCATGGCAGATTGGTTCCGGGGAATTAGTGAGAATTGGATCGGATTCTTGGTCTGGAAGCGGCGAGTTCTACAAATTTACGGATTACATATTAGAACATTTGGCTCGCCGAGACATAATTTACATTGCTCAGATTGTGGATCCTGTGCACACAACCTGGCAGGAACAAGCCTGGTTGTCGGCGGATTATCTTGAGATTTTACGCAATGGTCACCGGGTGTGGCTGAATTATATTTGGGCGCTCAAAACATCTCACATTCGGATCACTGATTGAGATGACCAGTTAATCTGGGCTTGCTCACCTAATGGACAATATTCACCAAAGCTTGGGTACCTGGCTCTCATCCAGCACAAAGAAACCCCCCAAAAAGATTGGTGGTGGCAAACCATCTGGAAACTAAATGCCCCGCATAAGCACAAAACTTTCTTTTGGTGTATTTTAAACCATTGTGTTCCCACTATGGAGTTTCTCCATCGCCGTGCTATCCATGGGCCGTCTCGCTACTGTTATTGCCCGTCTAATGGTGAGGACACCCCACATTTATTCCTTCAATGCAATGTTGTATTGGGTATCTGGACACGGATTGCTACTTCCTTGGGCTGCATTCTCCCCTGGCGGGGTCTTGCTCTCCTGGATGCTTGGAAAATCTGGTGGCAGTTGAACACTAACAGTCTGAGGCTGCGAAATCTCCCTTTGATTTTTGCATGGGAGATATGGATTGGTCACAACAAATTCATTTTCAATGGTCAACCAATACATGTCGATCGCATATGGGCTGCGACTTTAGTCACCTACAATCTCATGCCTGAAGTGAAAATCCACAACCCTCCCATGGTTGCTGTCCCTAAATGGATTGATCGCAGTAGACCTTGGGCCTACTTTGATGGTGTGACCACTGCTCAGGGATGTGGGGGGGGGGGCGCAATCCTTCACTTAAATGACAACCACCATTATCAACTTCGCATGGGATTGGGACCAGGCACTAACAATTACGTAGAACTTCAGTGCCTTAGACTTCTTATGGTCTTTGCTCGGGAAAAGCTTTGCAACACTATCCAGATTTTTGGAGACTCTCTTCTTGTGGTCAATTGGTTCAATGCACATGCTGTTTGTCACTCGCACACACTGTCTGCTCTTCTGCGGGAGGTTCATCATCTCAGGACTTTATTTGACATCATCTCTATGGGTCATATTTACAGGTCTCGGAACTATGTGGCTGATCAATTGTCCAAAGAAGCCACGGAGTTGACATGGGGGACATGGCACATTTCTGAGCAGATTGGTGACCAGATTTACATATTTTTCCATCGGCCTTTTATTGATGAGGCACCGGATCAGAGGGCTGTTTGATGAATAGCCTCGTTGGGGAGATATTTTGTTCTATGTTACTCTATCTTCCCATTAACTTATTATCGACATTTACATATTTGTATTAATTTTCTGTTTCTGTTTCCTGTAAGTTATGCACCGAACTTACATGTGATGTTACAGGCATATTATTATGCATCAGCTACTCTGTTTATTATTTTTATGACATGGATCATCTGGATGCATATATGGCAGTTTATGGTTTTCTGAAAACCTGAATTTGTAGAACACTACAAGCAAATGTAACATGTAACTTATCTATCAATGAAAAGTTACGAATTTTTCCTTTGTGAAAAATAAAATAAATAAATAAATAAGATTTAATAGGTCAAGAAGATTGGAAGTGTGGCAGATGTTAGGGAACTGAGAGCATATGTGAGTAAGAGTGAGGCAGTCTAAAAGGAATTGTTTTTCATCTTCCACCTGCGTCATATGGAAAATCTGATCGATTCTATTGTTCCAAGAAGTCTTGGGAATATACCACCCCCCAGTCTCACTCTGAAGTTCATGAGAATTAGTTCTTATCCTAGCGATGTTCATTTTTTCTTAATGTTAGTAAACACAAAAAAATAATTCAGATTATCAAAGATGGGATTGATCACCTCCTTTAGTATCTATATCTTTTTTATAAATAAATATTTTTGATATTACTATTCTATCAAAATATTAAATATATTTTTTAATATATTAAAAATATTAAATTAAATTTAAATATAATATTTATCAAAATTAAAATTAATTTAAAATTTTAAAATATTATAAAAATGTAATAAAAACAATATTAAAATGTAAAAAAATTACACATCTTAAAATTTATATTAGAATCAATAAATTAAATATATTAAAAAACACAAATAAAACAAACACACTTTTTAAAAACGTTTTAAAATTAACCCCAAAAAATAATATTAAAAACACAAACTTAACTCGAGAAAACAATGACAAAAGAGCTAAGAAATAAAAAGATTCCTGATTCCATAAACCCTTTAGGAATTGAGGTCACTGTGATATGAAATGTTAGAAAAATTATATATATATTTTAAATAAATAAATTATTGGTTGAATGCGTTTAATGATTACAAATATGTCTTTTTTTTCAAATTTATGCATGTTTATGTAGATTTGAATATTCAAATGGTTAAAAGGAGATGGTTTCCTTCTTCTATACACAAGGAGTCTCGTACACTTTGTTATTATTAAAAAAAGTATATATGTTATAAAAAAATTTTCATAAATAAGTGGAAAATGTTTTTTTTTTTTTTTTTTTTAAATATTTATGTTGATATTTTTAATAAATTCATTAAAAAAAAAAATTAAATATTATAAACCTAAAATTAATTAAATTAATATATATTAAAAATTATAAATAAATATTTCTTTCTTTTATTTTGTTGTATTGTTGTTTTATTTTTTATTTTTTAAGATTAATATAGATTTATCTTAACTTTTAATCTACTAAATATTAGAGGTATCCAATCTCTTAAAATGTAAGCATTTTTGTTAGTGTAAAACTCGAGAAAAAGTTTGCACATAGAGAAATTTGATTTATGTGGAAACTTGTTACAACCATAATGATGGATCTATGTTGGTTCTTTATAATATCATTTATATTTATATAAATTTCACATTTCTATATATAAAAATATTTTGATTTTTATTTTATTAAAACCTTCTATATATAAAGTGTTTATAAATTTGTTAATTATATATTCTCAAATATTTCATGCTGGTAGGAGTGGGAGGGGTAATCTTCATCCCTCGTGAACAAAAAGAGACACAGTTTATTTGGGGGTTTGACATTCTAACAAACAACCAGGTTAAATATGGCCCTCTAGAAAGAACTAAAATTGACCATTACCAAGGGTATAAAAAGAATGTTGGTCTTTAGAAGTTCAATGATACCAATAAAACAAGTCACCAAACTAAAACTTGGAGTAGGAACGACCAACACTACAATACTTATAAGGATAGCCTTGCAGCTAACAAAATTCAAGAAGATAACAGATTTGTATCATATTTATAGGCAATTGAATTCTGAAGCAAACAAATTGGTCAATAAAGGCGCAATTTTGAAGCAAAAAGTAATGGAGTTGGACCAATAACAAACACCATTTTCCCTATACCATGAAGTTCCCAAAAATTATTTCGATTGAAAAATATCGCCAATTTGGTCATCAAGTTAGAGAAAATAATTGTCAAGATAATTCTAGAGGCTCCACCAAAGGCGATGCCTCACGTATCAAATCCCCTGCCTACGGCCCGCACCAAGGCATGCGAAGGCATTTAATGGTGTATGAAGTCTATGTACATAGCAAATGTATTATCCATCATTTCACAATTCGAAGGGCGAGCCGATACGCTAAATGGCAGAGAAGAGGATCTAAGTGTACGAAGTATGCGAGCAACCAATATTTTCCATTAACACCTGGATTAAAGCCTTACAAACTCGCACAAAGGTTTTAATTGCAGATCAATTCAGACCAACCTGTGAATTAAATCCTTTGGCAAGAGTGGATTGCCTTCGCAGCGTCAGGATTTGGACAAATATGGTAATTAATTCCCTCCGCGGGCATTGGAATTGTTGCCTCAAGAATCAATTCCTACCTATATATATATATATATAGAATTGACCACCATGAGTGCAACGTCAAATACAATAAGACTATGGTTCATCTTTCAACGAGGAGCATTGAGATCTATTCGAAAGGAAATGGCAATGCTTGAGACACATTCAAATGAGTATGACTAAGAGCGATAACGCTAGTCAGTAGAAAACTGGTCAAGGGCAATTGTGGTTATGATGGAGCTGTCAAACAGAAGAAGTGAAATGGCAGATAAAGAGAAGAAAGCGAAGTTTGAATGGTTGGAGAAGTGTGAATGGTTACAGAGTAAATTTGATAAAAAAAACTGGCAATCATGGAAGTAGATATTATAGATCTGAAGCTCAAAATGAGTGGAATGGTGACACCCAATAATAAAGAGTTCGCGTTCAAGCAAAAATACTTAGAAGCAAGAAAGGGACAGTCGAATCCAAAGGTTTGAGGACCAGCTGAGCATGGAGAAAGCATACACAACTCAAAGAAGGAAAATTTGGGTACAATAATACAAGAAGGGTCATGTGGTGCTTATTAAATCTCAAGTTCTTATTAATGTTTTACAAATATATTTTGTATTTAGGAGTTTTTTTAGAGTTTATGGTAGATTTTAATGTAGAATTGTAGTTAAGAGAACCCACATAAGTAAGAAAAATATGATATATTAGAATAATGAAGTCTCTAAACACACTAAAAAAATGTAAGTTTCCAATTCTTTATATATATATACCATTATTATTTAAATTTATTTTAATGTAATATGCATATTATGATTTTTTTCTTGCAAAACAATATTTATATGTCTCTTTAACAAGGCCACGGAGGATCAAACCTCACAGGGGGTGGTTGTGCCCTGTGCTAGCGAGAGGAGACATGCTAAAAAATCCAGTCAGTTTAGTTGTTTCTCAAGCCCACAAGTCAAGCCTTGAGGATCATAGACAACTTGACAAATATATATATATATATATATATATATATATATATATATATATATATATATAAACAAATTATAATATAATAAATTGAATTGAATGATTTATTATTTTTATTACTTTTTACATTTTCATTACATTTTTAATCTAGTCGACAATATGTTTTATTATTATTGTATTTTTTATTTAATGCTTCATTTTATTTTAAGTACATTACATCTCTACCATATTGCGCTGACATTTAAATGTTTATACTCATTTACAATGGCTACATCTACCACATAATGTATGGTCAATGATTTATAGTTACTATTATATCAAAGTAGATTTGCCTTAAAACTCCCTAAAGGGAAATACAGTGGACATATACCATGGAGAGAAATACTGTGGACAAATACCATGGTTAATACAATGAGAATACCATGGACAAATACCATGGTTAATACCATGTGTTTTCATAATTGGAGCGAAAAAAACAACCAATGCTAAATTATTAATTTATTTTATTTTTATTTGTCCGAATCAAAATGTTTATGTGTACATTACAACATCTCTTCCATATAGAGCAGCTCTCGACACAATTATATATTTTTTATATTTCTATATTTAGAATTTAGAATTTTTTTAACTATATATTTATTAATTTTTTTATATATTTATTACTTATATGTTAAAAAATATTGAATATGAATCATTATTATTTTAATTCATAAGTGATATGGCTTGTAATGTTTTAGGGGAGAAATTTGAGTGTAATTTTATTAATAAAATCAAAATTACAATATAATAACTTGAATGAATATATTTGTTATTACATTTTTAGTTGAACATAGATTTAATAGATACTACAACATTTCCCCATACCTAGTTGTATAACTTGGGTGCAATGACACCACCTGTCATAGTTCACATGTCCAATAAAAAATGAGAATAATTATCATTGCCACTATTTATAAATATAAGTTAAATCATTATTATTATTTAATAAAAATCACACCACTAAATATAATATGTTGATGTCAATAAGAGGTTACACTTTTACCCCTTCGAGATATTTTTGGATTTTAGATCCTTAATCTATTTCTTATGTGCAAGAAAGATAAGCAAGAAAAATAAATTGTTAATCGATTAAAAGTGGTTTTAAATTTTACACGAAAACAAAAAGACAAATTTAACATAAATAATATTTACAATCAAATCAATATCCAACTCTCCGGATGCGGATGAATGTCTTGGTTGATGGGACGACAGTCCCCGGACGACTCCCGATGGAGCTCGCGTGGGGTGGTCATATGGCCCTCTGCAGCTCCACCATTGTCGCATTAACTACGCCAGCTTGCTCTGCATTAACTCATTCCGGTCGGCTTCTTCATTATCCCGCCCCGCTCGACTGGTTAGCAATGGCTTCTGTCTTGGATAGTTCGGATTGTTTATGTGTTGTTTGCAATTCTCTGCCTCCCTTGTGGAGCGTTTTCCCATCTGCGTGTGTTGAGGCAAGTACTCGCACCCAGACTGGGCGACGCTGATCTCTCCTTAGTTGTTTAGAAATGCTGCCAGGCTTTCACTTCACCCAGAGCGCCTTCTGCTGTTCGAATCTCCATCTGCATGCTCAGATTGCTAACTCCTGTTGGCTCCCAACGCTTTCCACCTGCTCTTCTCACCACACGCACTTCTAGCGCACCTCTGTGGACATGCCACGGCTTCGACAAAGGATGCAGTGCTGACGCGAAGTAAGTCGAGGTCGGGTGGCCCGCTCTCGGCCTTCCACCAGCTCAAACACTGAAACTGCCTCTGAGGACATCGCGTGGGGTCGCTATTCGGACACCCGGAGCCAAAGGGGTCGTGCTCGCCACCTTGGAAATGTTCGCTTTGCCCAGACCTCCTCGCCCCCTCCTGTCGACCCTCCTAGACCTGTCTCCCCTGCCTCCCATGCATTTGTCAGTCACTCCCTCCGCCAATCCTCTCAGAGAGCGGAGTTCTGCTTCGAATGCTCTCTTAACCAACCCATCATCACTGCTTTTGTAACCGTAACCCTGAGAGAAGAGTTGCCTGCGCCCGACCCTATTCCTACTTCGCTTGGTCCTAATCCCACGCCGCCTAAGAACGAGGCCTTTAACCCTAATGTGCCCACTGGACTTGTGCACTCAAACTTGGGCAAGGAACCCATGTAGGTGGACGTCCCCAGCAAGAGTAGCGAGCCAGAGGAAGGAGACGAAGCTACAAGGGACGAGTACTGGTACAGAATTGTGGAGGAACCACCCTCCCCAGCTCATGAGCAGTGAATTCAGCTCCCCTCGGCTTACCATGGTACAATTGTTCAATCGTTCTGGAAGAATTTTTGATTTTCTTTGTTTCTCTTCAGCTGAAACAGCTGATTGTTACTCGAGTCTGTTTTTTTATGCTATGTTAAACAATATGAACAATGGGCCGGTTTCCCTTTCAAGGGTGGCAAAACTCTCTCCAAAAGAACTAGTTCCCACACAAGAGAGTTCAGCTTTTTTGTTAAGCTTGGACATCAAGCCTAGTTTTCAGGGTTCCATAGCTGAAACTATGGCAGTTTTGTATCATTATGTTTTATAAATAGAATTAGTATTAAGGAAAAAAATAAAAAAAAAAAAATAAAAAAAAAAAATTATCAAATCCAACTAAAACTATAACAATAAAATCATATACTTTTAATAGCTTATAATCTTAATTTTATGTAAAATACTCTATATTATTTCTAAGAACAATTTAACATTTTACAACATCATAATTTCATTAAATAAATTAAATAAAATAAAAATATAATTTTTTTTTCTTATAATTTTATTAATAATAAATTAGTAAAATATATAATATAAATAAACAAAAAAAATCAATTTTAATTTTATTAATAATAAATTAGTAAAATATGTAATATAAATATAAGTAAAATAAAAATTCAAGCTCTGAATTATATAAAGGGATAAAATCAATTTATTATATAGTGAATCCCATTTCACTTCACGAACGCCTCGAACCAATTTTATCAATGAGCAATTGGTCAAGCTCCAATCTCTTTGGGTGCATTGTTCCACCATTTCCTATTTTAATCTCCTTTTTTATTTTACCATTAAAAGACAAAGAATAACTTTTCTCAGTGAAGAGTCCATTTTACTAACTCATACTTGTCACGGGGTGGTTTCTAAATATAGTTTAAAAAGTATACAATAACAAATATTTAAAGAATCTTAACCTCTTTTGAGGTCCTAAGTACTTAGGTAATTGATGAGTTTAAATTTTGATTCTTTTCATAGAGGCCCAATTAAAATTAAAATTAAACTTGTAAAATTTGTACAATGTGTCTATGCATACACATTGGCCTATGTTTATTAAAAAATAGTGGGCAACAATTTTGTTTGGACTGACATAGCAGTCTCAAAAAGCTCAACCATCTAAAATTTTATAATTTAATTTCTAAAAAGTTAAATCAAAATTTTCCAAAATAAATACAGAAAAAAAATCTACATTTTCAAAGCAAAATTGTCAACTACACTTAAAAAAAAAAAATACAACTTTTCTTAGTCAAAGGCCTATTAACACAACTTTTCTTAGTCAAAGGCCTATTTTTCCTAACTCATACTTCTGGGTGGTATCTAAACATAGTTTAAAAATATATAATAAAAATTATTATAAAAATTTTAACTGCTTCTCGTGGGTGGTTTCTTAGTTTAAAAAGTATATAATGGAATAGAAATATATTATAAGAATCTTAACCTCTTCACGGGTTCTAAGTAAGGTGATTGATTAGTTTAACTTTTGATTCTTACGATAAATTCCCTTCCAAAGCAAAGTTGTAAAATTTGAATAATTCAATTCATACCCATAATTTTTATGGGTATCAAAAACGTAACTTTAAAAAATTCACTTTCCACCAATACCATGATTGTACATGTTCCTTACCAACTTTACAAAAGTACAATTACTCGTACCATGTACTATTGGAAATACTTAATTTGCGTACTATTTCGTATACTTCTTGTGTCCTTCACATTCTAATTTGTAGTTACCCAAGTTTACAAAATGATCGTCCATTAATAGTGTTATATGAATATTTTGTAAAGAAGATAATAATGTTGTGCAGTTTTTTCAGAATGAGGTTGAGTTTAGGTTGGGTGTGAATTTAAATGTTGGATCGAAGAATAATTCTATAGCTCAGTATAGGGTATGTGTGTAGTTATGATGTGAGAAATGTAATGTAAATATATAAAGTGTAGGAGTAAAAGGCACATGTCTAGATGTAATGTGAGAAATGTAAGGTAAGAAATGTAATGTAAGTAAACATTTGGAGTATATTTATGAATACTAAAAAAAGAGATATGATAAATAAATAAAAATATAAATACTAAAAGAGAGATATGGTAAATAAATAAAAATATAAATAAAAGCTCAAACTAGGTTGGTATAAAGGTTCAAACTTGGTATAAAGATACAGGGCTTGGTTAAACCATTGGGAGATCGACGAAAATGTTGCATTGCAAAATATTAATAACATTAAAAATATTGTTACTTCTAAATTTAAAGAGAAAATGTGGTGTGAGAAAGATTTAGAGGCTAAAAGAAAATTAAGATATTATAAGGAGGTCATCAAGCCTACTATAGAAAATCAAAAGTATCTCTTTGTTTTAATTAGCTCAAAGAAAAAAATTAATATAGCCAAGATAAGAACAAACTCTCATGAGCTCCATAGTGAAACTGGTAGTTGGGCAGTTCCTAAAATGCCATGGGTGGAAAGGATCTGCCATCTCCTTGAGAATATAAACATTTAGGATGAAAATAACTACCTCTTAGAGTGCCCCGCTTACACCCACATTAGATCTTAGTTTCATAATCTTTGTTGCAATACCGACTTTCCGAGCCTTTTAACATGTCAAAATTATAGTGAGCTTGGGAGGCTTCTCTCCAAGCTCTTTGAGCATAGGAGTACAATTTTAAAACAAACTAAATAATTCGTTTCTTTAGGTCCGATAGACCAAAATGACATTAACCATCATCATTATTAAATTTACCAACATTGAGGATGAAAATCACTTCCTCTTAGAGTGCCTCGCTTACACCCACATTAGATCTTAGTTTCATAATCTTTGTTGCAATACTGACATTCCTAGCCTTTTAACATGTCAAAATTATGGTGATCTCTTGAGGCTTCTCTCCAAGCTCTTTGAGCATAGGAGTAAAATTTTAAGCAAACTAAATAATTCGTTTCTTTAGGTCTGATAGACCAAAATGACGTTAACCATCATCATTATTAAATTTACCAACATTGAGGATGAAAACCACTTCCTCTTAGAGTGCCCCGCTTACACCCACATTAGATCTCCTAGCCTTTTAACATGTCAAAATTATAGTGAGCTCGGGAGGCTTCTCTCCAAGCTCTTTGAGCATAGGAGTACAATTTTAAAACAAACTATATGATTCATTTTTTAGGTCAGATAGACAAAAATGACTTTAACCATCACCATCATCATCATTATAATATTAATATTATTAAATTTAATAAATTTGGATCCAGAGGTTTGTATTTGAGTACACTACATGCATTGACTATAAACGTATGCATTGACTATCTGAGGTAAACACATAAAAGTAAATGTAAATGTAAAAGTAATGTTTAACATTTAATATTTAATATTTAATCTAATTAATCTAATGTCGACCCTAATGAAAAATCACTTCTCTCCCTAAATATATAAATTTAACACAAATAAAGTGTCCAATTGACAATGCTAAGAGTGACATAATATTTGTGAGAAAGGATTTCCGGAGCTTTGCAGAGTGGAAAATAATATTTGTGGAAATGATTTCATAGTACAAACTGCCATAGATTTTTAGGTTTGATTTCATTTGCTCCCGATTTTTTTTTTTCTTCTACCTTTTTTGTTTTTACCTTTTCATCTACTTCGACTCCATGGATGCAATCATGTGTAATGAATCACTCTTACCACCAAATTAGAATGATTTAATTTCTGTCTTTGGCAAAAGACCAACAAATTAGAATGATTTAATTTCTGTCTTGCTTGAAACCTTGCCCGGCTCTAAAAAAAAGTGATTTCAAGAATCTATTTCTAAATGTGTAAAAAACTAGCCTAGATCTATCTTAACTCCGGATATATCAAGGTTTGAGAGGGATCAAATATTTCCTCAAGTTTTGCACTCAAAAAAGAGGTTTACACCTCTAGATATTTGATTCCTCTCGACGCTTGATATATCCGGAGTTAAGATGGACCCGGAGTTAAGCTGGATCTAAGCTGGTTTATACTTAATTGGGAGATGTTGTCGCTAAGATTGTAGGTTGAGTTTAGGTTGGGTGAGAATTTAATTGTTAATGTTGGATGGAAGAATAATTTGTGCCCAACTCGGAGATGTCGCTAAGATTGTAGGTTGAGTTTAGGTTGGGATGTGAATTTAACACAAATAAAGTGTCGAATTGTATTTGTGAAGAAGCAACTCTGTGACAGTGCGGAGAGTGAAATAATATTTGTGAGAAAGGATTTCGGGAGCTTTGCAGAGTGGAAAATAATATTTGTGGGAAAGTATTTTACAGTACGAACTGCCATAGAATTTTAGGTTTGATTTCGTTTGCTCCTGCATTTTATTTTATTTTCTACCTTTTTGTTTTTAACTTTTCATCTACTTCGACTCCATGGATGTGATCATGTGTAATGAATCACTCTTACCACCAAATCAGAATGATTTAATTTCTGCCTTGGGAGAAAGACCACCAAATTAGAATGATTTAATTTCTGCCTTGCCTGAAACCTTGTCTGGCTCTGAAACAAAGTGATT
Organism: Pinus albicaulis; assembly: GCA_034641835.2. NCBI lineage: Eukaryota > Viridiplantae > Streptophyta > Pinopsida > Pinales > Pinaceae > Pinus > Pinus albicaulis. The sequence continues at coordinate 313,266,940 of CM076573.1, forward strand.
TCAAGAATCTATTTCTAAATGCGTAAAAAACCATCCTAGATCCATCTTAACTCTGGATATATCAAGGCCCAAGAGGGATCAAATCTGTCGAGGTGCAAACCTTTCCTCAAGTTTTGCACTCAAAAAAGAGGTTTACACCTCTAGAGATTTGATCCCTCTCGGCGCTTGATATATCCGGAGTTAAGATGCATCTAAGCTGCTTTATATTTAATTGGGAGATGTTGTCTCTAAGATTGTAGGTTGAGTTTAGGTTGGGGTGTGAATTTAACACAAATAAAGTGTCGAATTGTATTTGTGAGGAAGCATCTCTATGACAATGCGAAGAGTGAAATAATATTTGTGAGAAAGGATTTCAGGAGCTCTGCAAAGTGGAAAATAATATTTGTGGGAAAGGATTTCATAGTACGGACTACCATAGATTTTTAGGTTTGATTTCGTTTGCTCCTTCATTTTATTTTATTTTCTACCTTTTTGTTGCTACCTTTTCATCTACTTTGACTCCATGGATGCGATCATGTGTAATGAATCACTGTTACCACAAAATTAGAATGATTTAATTTCTGCCTTGGGCGAAAGACCACCAAATTAGAATGATTCAATTTACACCTTGCCTGAAACCTTGCTTGGCTCTGAAACAAAGTGATTTCAAGAATCTATTTCCAAATGTGTAAAAACCCAGCCTAGATCCATCTTAACTCTAGATCTATCAAGACCCGAGAGGGATCAAATATTTCGAGGTGCAATCCTTTCCTCAAGTTTTTCACTGAAAAAAGAGGTTTACACCTTTAGATATTTGATCCCTCTTGACACTTGATATATCTAGAGTTAAGATGGATCTAATATGGTCTATACTTGGAATTAGATTTTTCAATACAAAGTTTAGTTTTTATTAACATTAATTTCATTTCCAGTTGAAAATATTGGTAAAAACATGAAGAACATTAGGGTTAAAAGCTCTGAAGATGTAGACTCCGCTGTCACAGTGATCGGCTCAGTCGTGGTTCCTCTCGTCCCCAGACCAAAGGGAAAATCCCTGATTTGTTGCACCGAACCCATTGGCAAGAAAAGGGATATCAATGCTGAAGAGGATGGAGCACGCACCTGTGAAACCTCTCCCACAAAAAACGTCTTGCAACAGCCTGGTCTTTCGATTAGGCGTGCTAGGAAAACATGGGTGCTATAGCCAAGTTGACAGCCCTTCCGCGAATGCAGCAGTGATCGCAACGACTAGTGTAGGAGGAGATGGACGTGCGCAAGGGTATCCCAAAGATTGGCTGGGGTTGCGATTGTCGCCACAATCACCAGATCCATTGAAGTGCCTCCCAATCACAGATCTGAGGGACAGATACCATCCAAACAACATGCACTCATCCGCAAAAGTAGTGACTCCTTGGCCTCTGCCGCCATGATGAACCAGACTCTTGCCGAACAAGCCTCCCTAGCCTCCGCTGCCACCTTCAAGCCGTTGCTTGGCTCTGTGGATCTTGGAGCCCATGGACTAAGCATGCCCCAGGCTCAGTGTTGATCACAACCGCATGGACTTCACTCAGGCTTAGTGTTGTCTGCAGCTGCGAGGATGAAATAATACCTATTCTTATCGAATACGCCTCTCATGCCCCCATCGCTGCCTTCAAGCCACTGCTTGGATCTGTGAATCATAGAGCCTGTGGATCAAGAAGGCCCCTAGGCTCAGCGTTGAATGCAACTGCGCGGACTTCACCCAGGCTTAGTGCAGATTGAAGCTACACGTACGAAACCTGCGCTACTCTTCATGGAAGTAGCCAAGACAATAGTCAATATGTAGCCAGCTTCGATGCACCCTACCTTTGCATTGATCCTTCGCTCCAGGGTGCACCCCTAGAGTCCAAGGGTCAAGACAATTCTCTCTCATTCTAGATCTAGATTTCTCTGCTCAATGACAGAACCCTGCTCTACTGGGTTCGATCTGAAGATCTGGTGCAGAGCCTAACGCAAGACCTCGAGCATAATCTGAGGATCCCTTCTACCCTACAAATATTTCTTTATAGGGGTAATAAGCTCGAGAACTCTCTTCTGCTCTCTTTTTACAATGTAATGAAAAACGCTTCTCTGATTTTACTCCTATGACTGCACGGAGGGACTTATGGGTAGCCACCCTCTTCTCAAACATTATCTTATAAGGATTCAGTCCATACACAACATCCCAAGAAAGATGCCCAGCCCCCTGTGGCTCCCAATCCATTCCTAGTGGATAAAATGGAGGACAATACAGCTATTGAAATCTCCCATCCTTCACTGGACAACCAGACTCAATTGTTGGCAGAAAAGGCCATCATTTTCCGATTCAATGGATTATGGCCTCTGTGTTAGTGTGTTTGGTGCACGTATGTACGAAATCACACCAACTTAAGGGGTGTGGTTTTCCCTCTTAAGTTATTGGTCACAAACAGAAAATATATGGAGTCAAGCAAGTTAGTGAAACATGCTAGAACATAAACATACTAGATAGAGAAATAACATGCATATTCAAACATAAAAATTAAACTAAAACTAAAACAAATAACAAAAAAGCTCTAAATAGAGTCAAACAACTTCAATAATCCAAACGACGACGCTTACGTCCCCTCTTATTGAGTGTTGGTAGGAAATGAGGATGAAAATTTATCCCACTTGCCAAGGGGCCCTTAGAACTTGGGGTTCTTAGTCCCGATGCAAGGATGTCTTTAATTCCAAGCTGCCTTGGCGCAAAGTCTCCCTCTCTCTACTATGGCGGACTGAAGTTATTGGATGGCCAAAAATTGAGTCCCCTCTATCTCTGCTCCGGATCACACACTACTGGTATTGGTTGGGGAAATTCTGGCCAGCATAACAATGTGCTCTCCAGTTGTTTATCTCTTGGTGGCCTTTTATAGGAGAATTAAAATCATCCTTCCCTCTCTTGGTACATTGTGGATGGTGACTCAAGAGAGGAGGGTGATTCCATTGTGTGCTCAGTTTGTGGTATGGTAGGGTACCAACGTCGTAACGCTGCTAAATCAGGGCAAATGGTGACCACGTGATTGGGTGTTTTACATAACGCACATGTTGGTCTTCTCTGCAAAGAGCGGTTGGGGGTAACTAGGGGTTCTCTGATTGGTCGCTTTTCAGCTGATAGAAATAGGATGGATTTTCTCATCACATCTTCTTGGGTTGTCGAGCTGTTCATGGATTCCAAGTCTGTGTTGTCTTCTCGGGAGAGGTGGACTATGGCTGAGCACAAACTAGCCAGTGCTAGTCAAAATCTAGGGATATAGTGGAAACTTTCCAGAAGGTGGTTGTCGACACATAAAGAGCATGTGAATTGTGTTGCCTGCAAACCGACGTAATAAACCCGTTCTATGGGATACCATATGTGGATGATTTCCAGGGCTGCACATTCTTCAATGAAGTGACCACGTTCATTGCACAACGTGCAGCGTATGATAAGAGGGGGAAATATGAATAGGAGTCTTTCTGGTGATTTTCAGTCCTCCTGTAGGTACAGGATGGTATGAGGTTCATCTCCAGATGACTGGGTGGATGAATTTTCTTGATAGGATCGCTCGATGGCGTGCAAGGCATCCCTATATCGCAGGATCTCTGGGCAATGATGGGTATAGTGCCCATAATTACTGCAGATAGCGCATGCGTGATTGGTACGCAATGCTTTGCCTTTATCTTTGCTGGCAGGTTCCTTTTTACGGGAACACGGTGTCGCGATGTCTACCTCAGAGCTGAGGAGTGGTTTTAATTTGTCCAGCTCTGGGAAAATATGGGTAGGGTGACCTGATACATCACATATGGCACAACCTGGTGATTCCCGTTGCATGGCGGGAGTCTCCACCTTCTTTCCTCTTCTCTTGATTTTCCTAGTTGTAATTATGGGTTCTACAATAGGAATTTCCTTTGCAGGGATGTTTGTGACCGTCTACTGAATAGCTGGGGCCTGTTCAGGATTTATGGGGATTAACCCTATAGAAGTGATATGTGCGACTCCCATTGGAGTGGGTGGGACTAGGTACCAAACTGGTATTGTAAATGATAATTTTGGTAGGACCACCGTGGCCATGACCTGCTGTGACTCAAAATCGGCTGGGGGGAAGAGGAAAGGGGTTTGGGAGGCAACGTAGGCTAGAAAGGCTGCCGTGGCTGAGGACTCAGTGTCATTACTGCTTATGTCCATGTCCTGAATAGCTTTGGTGCTTGAAGTGGACATCATGCACACCAGAGCTCCTGTGACATCAGGTGATGACTCGAGTATAATGGGGGGATCTCCTAGGAATGATCCTAGGATGGATGACGGCTTGAACTGGAAAAGGCTAACTTCTTGGTACCGTGAAAGCACGTTTGTGGATGTATCTACGTAGGGTAGAATTACATCAATGTTTTTTACGGGTCGTTTTTCGTTATGCGTCAATTGGTCGACAATAATGATGCGGTCCTCATGGGGGAACATCATAGTGTGGAAAACAGAGGAGGCTATCGCTGACATGGCATACATATAACTCCAAACAAGGAGTATATTATAGTGTAAGTGAGCGTCCAAGACTTCAATGTCTATAAGGACCGTCTTTCCGTCTAAGCAGACTGGGACGTTTTGGTAGAGACCGACAGGGGTTGAAGGGCGACCATCGTATGTTCTAAGCGTGATGAATGATGGTTTTAGTTCGGGAGAACCTAACTTATGCCAAATTTTTTTTGACATGATGCACGTGGATGCACCCTCGTCAATGACACATCGGTGAATGGTGATATTTTGGATCGATACTGGTATCTAAAAGGTGACCATCAAAGGAAGCCTAGGGGTGGCTTTGTCTAAATCAAAAGCCATTAGGCGTATATCAACAAGGTCGATAGCGCCTAACGTGAAAATCAAGGCTTTATGTTGTTTTGGGCATGACTGCAATACTTCCAAAGCTGACATGGCTGTAGGAGATTGAGCTAGATCATCCATGATGCTATAGTTATGGGCTGCTTTGGAATAGTTTCCTTCTCTCCTAGTTGGTCCCTTAGCCATATTTGGCAAAGGTTCAATAAGCATCTTTGATATGGTCAAAGGTGTTGTTGGCGCACTGGTACTAGCCCTTGACATGTTGGTGTCTTGTGGGGTAAAGTAATTTTGATTCCGTGTTTGAAAAAACATCTCTTTGCCAGTCATGTAGATTTCGTGGTTTTTTCCGGAGTCGTCAGGATTTTGTTGACGAGTGCTAACTATCCCTTGATGGGGGAGGGGCTCCTGCATCACTGTTGTCTGCTGGGAAGATCCCCCTTGTCCTCGATTACTCTACAACTTCTTTAGCTCAGGGAGGTCGAGACAGTGGTAAGTGTAATGGTCATACTCACCACAGATTGAACAAGAGTGGTTTGTTCGAAGAGGTGGCCTTTTGTTCTACCGTTGGGAATTGCTTGGCTCTTGGTTTTGATTTCAGTTGGAGTTGCCTCCAACTTGATATTGTGGAGGGCGTTGCTGGTTGTTGCCCCCCTGTCCAGGATTTCCTTTAGGCTTGTTTTTTCCTTTTTTCTTAACCACGTTAAGAGGGTAGTTATCCTCGTTATATAGTTGGCGCAGTTGGTTATGGGATGGCTTCACAAAGTTTACCTATGCATTATTTTGCATGGGTGGGTCTTGTTCTGGGGATTGAGCATAATGCGGTCCCTGGTTTGAAACTAGATGTTGGGGGGGGGGGGGGGGGGAGCTCTTCTGTTAGTATGTCTATCTACGTACTGGGTACCCTAAGCCGGAGGATAGGGTCCTCCGTGTTGATGGTGATATGACGATGCCATACTGGTCAAATTTTGCGGAGGCATGTGATGAATTTGGTAGCCGAGTTGTGGTACGTTCTGGGTAGAATCATACGTGTAACTGGGTTTATGAACATTGCTTCCTGGGTAACTTTGGGTCAGTGACCCAATTAAACCTTCTACAGAGTTCGACGCTCCTGGAAATTCTTTGTAAGTTTGCAGGCGTGAGGTGTTCGACATGATACTTTAAATATACCCTGACTGCGTATAGATTAGCTCGAGCTGTTGGGCCTTACTAATGTCGTTCTCTTCGGATATGGGCCTTTGTTGCACGACATCCTTCGAAATCTCTTCAGTGAGAATTTTCAGGAACAGGTCTAACAGTACTTGATCGTCAAGTTTGGCTTTACAAAAACTACGATGCCACCGCCATTCGTGGAGAAGGTCCGAGATATGGATGGCGAGGGTTTGCCTAAAGTGAGTAAGTAATTCCATTCCTGAATCATGGTGGATGGGTAACTAAAAATAGGTCAGGAACGGAGTGGCGAGGGCACTAAAGGTTCCATGTGTAGCATAGGGTTTCTCCACATACCATTTCGCTGCTACTCCTATCAGAGTGCATTGAAACAATCTTAGTTGAATAATATCATCAATGATGTTGTTCGACGAGCACCACAGGTGGAAAGTCATACATGATTTCCTGGGTCTTCCGCTTGCTTTCCTTCAAACTTTGGAATGTATGAAGGGAGCTTCGTGGGCATGGGAGGCCATATGGGGTTGTTCATCAACTTGGTTAAATCTGGTAGATTCAACGAAGCTAGAAAAGGTGATTGTGAGGTTGTAGCCATTGCGACTTGTGAAAACACAATGTTATAGTTAGGAAGAGGGTTTATCTGTGACGTACCCTGCTGTGTATTCGACTGGCTTCTCGAATCACTACAAGAAAAAATCACATTGGTGAGGGGCGAAAATGGTCACCATAAGCTCATTGGTGAGGGTCAAAAGAGCCTTCGTCACCAAAAACTGAACGTCACCAAAGGTGGCGTCGCCAAAAGTATAGGTGTTGTGGTGACATTCAAGGTCCATTACCAATAATGATTTATAGTGACAAATAGTAACCGTCACCATTTCATATGAGCAATGGTGATGGACAATAGAAACCGTCACCAAAAAATTGAACGTCACCAAAGGTGGCATCGCCAAAAGTATAGGTGTTGTGGTGACATTCAAGGTCCGTCACCAATAATGATTTATAGTGACAGATAGTGACCGTCACCATTTCATATGAGCAATGGTGATGGAAAATAGCCTTCGTCACCAAAAAACTGAACGTCACCAAAGGTGGCGTCGCCGAAAGTATGTGTTGTGGTGACATTCAAGGTCCGTCACGAATATTGATTATAATGACGGATAGTGACCGTCACCATTTCATATGAACAACAACGATTTTTTGTGATGGACCTTTCATGGCCGTCACTATTGGTGCATATATATATGGCAACATTCATTGACCGTCACCATAAACTCATTGGTGACATCAAGGTCCGTCACGAATAATGACTATAATGACAAACAATGACCCTCACCATTTCATATCAACAACAACGATTTATGGTGACGGACCTTTAATGGTCATCACTATTGATGCGTATATATGGTGGCGTTCATTGACCGTCACCATTTTATATTTTTATGAGGGTCGAAAAATGTCACCATAAGCTCATTGGTGATGGTCAAAAGAGCATCCGTCACCAAAAGCTAATCTTCGTCATTCCCTATATATGAATATCAGGGCACGATGGAATCGAACCACCAACCTCCTACTTGTAAAGCAGGTGCTCTTCCATTGAGCTAGCACCCTTTAAAGAATTAGACTTTAAACTAGCAATTGCCCCTAAAGGTGCAAAGATACACCAAAGGAATAAGAACTAGGAAAACTGAAAGAATTCAGTGTCCTTGCTCCTATTTTTATTCTACGACACTCTACAAAGTATGATCTTGATCTATGACATATTTGTGCCGAGTGTTTCTAATTTAATAGTAAATTTTATATTCAGATAAAATAAATAAATAACTGAGAGGCCTTACAGGCTAATTTTTAATCCTTACACCAAAATCTCTTAATATTCAAGTCTATGGAACAACTCATTCAAAGTTCAAACTGAAGTAGATTTTAAATGGAAAGCCTAAAACCAGCTAAGTAGTTTACAAGTTAACATTTTGGATATAAATTCTGTTCAATTTATATGACAAGTTATGCCATAACCTTGAAACTAGTTTCTTAGCTGAAAGACTTTCTTAAGTCAACAATGGCAAAGAAAGATAGTCATGGCAAGAAAAATTCTCTTGTTTTTTCTAATGAGGGTGCATGTAACTTGATAAAGGTTGTATGAGAGTATCAAACCATAATCAGTTTCACTAAAACATGAAAATGACGAAGTCTTGTTAAGCAACAAAATTTTAGTTGAATATATGAAAAGCATCGAGCTAAATAATATAATTAAACTAAAAATAACTGTAAAAAAATGAAATTGCCATCATATACCATTTGGTTTGGTTAGTTCTTCGGAAAGAGAAAATGCAATTGCATGATCTAGCTCCTCATCTTGATTATGTAATGGACCATCCTGAACAAAAATGTCCACATACAACAATCAATGTTATTGTATTGGTAAGACTTTTGATATAATCTATCAAAGCATGTACTATGTAGGAGAATAACTGGTAGTTGAATTACTTCTCTACTCACATGTACTACCTTTGGTAGTTGAATTACTTGGAAATAGAAATCCTTATTAAAAGGTAACACAAAGAAAAGCAGAAGCCTTTGAATATGGATGGCCATCTTGATTTTATAGAGTTATAATTGAATACTAAAGGACTAGGAATGCTGCAACGAAATAGATGGATGGAGTGTAATAAAAAGAATTTGGATAATTTAGGTTGCACATATCTTTAAATGGAACCACTTTTTTCCTTTTGGATTCCCAGTCTTTAATATGCAAATAAAATTTTCGATTCAACCAAAGAGCACAATATTTTGAAGTCTTAGTTGCCTGAAATAGGGTAAGGACAACATTTGGAAATGGGGATGACTTTTGAAATGACCACTTTCAAAACCTTTGGAAACAAAGCAACGAGCACTTCCACACACAGGTCCAAAAGTCATGACTTAGGAGCATGAGCACACCTAATTCAGGGATGATTAAATATGAAACGATTTGGGCTGCAATTATACTCAATTAAACGTAAAGCAATGATTAAAATCTATATAAATGACTTAGAAGTCAAACATGACAACTTTGGAATATGGTAGAATGTTGGCATAAAAAAATTGTTCATTATACATTCTCTTTCGTTCAGTTTTGATGCTTTACTTCCAAATTAGGTGTTTTCTTTGTTGGAGATAGCAATTCGTACATCTAGGTTGAACCATTAATGATGCCCACAATGAAGGGGCATGTAGCTCAGTAGTACAGCAGCACACTGCCCAAGGGAAAATCTGGGGTAAATCTTAGTATGTATAATTTTCAAGACGAGGATAGAGCTAGTTTTGCTTGAGATTAGCCAGGGGACCTTAGCCAAAGTGTGGCCTGACGAGGGTGTTGGAAATAGGAATACACACATCTATGTTGAACCCTTAAGGGCGTCCCTCATGAAGGGGCAAGTGGCTCAATGTTAGATCAATCCAACCAGCCAAGGACTTAAAAGTTTCAGAAATGTTTCAAGTAACAGACATTGTTAATTAGCCTATTGTGCTCGACCAAACATTGGACGACCTGCATTGGAAAGTGTTTGCATGGGGCAAGTGGCTCAGTGTTTGAGTAATCCAACCAACCAAGGACTTAAAAGTTTCGAAAATGTTTCAAGTAACAGACAATTGTTAATTAGCCTATTGTGCTAGGCCAAAACGGTGGGCGACTTGCATTGGAAAGTGTTTGCTGACCAATATTGAGGCCTCGCCCAGGTTCGAAACTCAGTTAACCCACCTCATGAAAGGGCAAGCGGCTCAGTGTTAGAGCAATCCAATCAGCCGGGGACTTTAATGTTTTAGAAATGTTTCAAGTAATAAAGAATAGTTAATTATACAGTGATATGTGGTTTAACTGTAAGTTTCACTGGGTGAAACTAACAAGACCGTGGTTCAAATCCCATTGAGAATACGACCTCACTGGGTGAAACTAACGAGACCGCGATTCAAATCCCATTGAGTATATGGCCTACTATGATCTTGCCTCAAGGAGTAGACTCCCCATTTCCTAGTCTCTGCTCTTGCTAAATCATAAGATCTGGTATATCTGGCTTACAGGTTGCTGGATATACTCTTGGTGTTATAAGGCTCTTGCTAAATCATAAGATCTGGTATATCTGGCTTATATCTGGCTTAGAGGTTGCTGGATATACTCTTGGTGTTATAAGGAAACCACAAAGGTTGATCCTGGACCTCCCCCAGATTAGTCCAAGGAAGAAAGTTTTTGCTGAGCAATATTGAGGCCCCACCCAGTTTGAAACTCAGTTAACACACCTAGCGTGTATGTGGGCAGTTGCATAATGCATTAGGTTCAGGAGTATAGGGTCAGTCCCTCAGACATGACCCTGTGCCTCCTCAGAGACAGGCAGTAAGTTTAGGAATTCTCCTAATACCCAAAAATTAAAAAATAAAGGAAAAAGAAAGAAATTCTCCTAATAATGAAAAAAATAAAAAATAAAAAATAAAAAAAGGAAGAAAAATGACAGTGGTAATTATTGATTCTCGTGATAAAAAAAAGAAACGAAAAGAAAACAGACAATAGTTAATTCGTAGTTTCCACCTTTTCACTAGCATGTCCTAACATTTTTTGATGTATATGCAGAAAGAATTTGACTTCAGGATGACTCATGGGTTGCTTTGTCAAAGTTTACTTGCATGCCAAAAATTGTTTTGATGTCAACCGACATGGATAAAACATGATCATATAGAGATAAAATCTGATAAAACTTCAACAAAAAGCATGGATGAAGTTCACACTCGACAACAAGACTGACGTGGGAAGAAACATCTAAAGCAAACTTTTTAAGGTTCCATCTTTCCATTCCTTAATGATAGGTTTAATAAAATAATCAGTTCTTAATGAAGGCGCTACCTCCCCATTAAGTTATAACCTCTTGTTCCCACATTTTAAGAGTAAAAGATAACATCTCAAGGCACTGGGGCTGTTATAAGTGAAATTGTAAGTAGATAGATTGTGATGTTCGGAATTTGTAAGTGACTGGTGTGGACTTCTTAAGCCATGGGTAGTTATTAAGCATGGAGTTAAGCTTGAACCCTGGGGTTTTCCAGTTCATAATTAAGATAAAATCTATTCAATGGTCAAAAATTGAAAATTCAAAAGTTGCGTGAAGGGAAACACAGAAGAAGCACCTGGAAAATAGTCTTGGAGAAGAAAGTGTACCCGCAACAGAATGAGCATCGACTTATGATCAATTTCCAAAGGCCAAAATTATAACCAGTATGTATGGTAGAAGCTGGGAGAAAAACAGTGAATTTTTCTACTAAATACAGTTTCAAATTAATCACTGGCATGGTGCTAACTTTGCTATAGGTAACAGATAGAAGATTGAAGTTTAAAAGAAAATACACTCTGATGAATTAGGGATTACCGTGGCATTAGAGGGCACATGCCAAATTACATTGTCATCTCCAAATGCACCCCTACGTAGTGTCCATCTGACACTTTGTGACTTGAACCTTTAAAATGCTTGCTCAGCCACTTCATCATTCAAGATTTATTGTGAGAGTATGATGGTACAATGTGATCTGCATGTCCCAAATAACAGGAGCCAACAATGAAAACCATAATTAAATTATTAATGCCTTACTAATTTAATCCTTGAAAAGACGAAAAACATGAATCCAAGAAAGAAAATGATAAGGTTCTCATTAACCAGCTATTATATTTATAGATATGGTAGAATTGTTGATTGGTTGTTTCAGAATTTAAAGCATTTTACTTATTCTCTCAAACATATGAAAAGACACTAAAATTACCAAGGTCATATTTCAACAAAAATCTTGCAGAAAATCAGATTGCAACTATGAAGATATTCTTATAAATTTTAAAAATTATAGTAATAAAATCCATCTTCAACATGACTTAACATTTTATATCATATTAGAAAATTTTTGAGTCAGGGAACAAGTACAAAGTTCAGAGTTAAAATATTCGCGTCAAGGACAAGGAGATATCATATACAACTTTCTGAGTTGAGGTTATCACTAGAGAACATAGTCTTGAGTCTTAAACCAATACTTAATTAGGGACTTATGGAAATAAATGGGTACAAAATGTGAATTCATCCCTCATGAGTCATGGCACACACACAAATCCTAAGGCTTTACAACAACTGCAGCTGCACCCATCACACTACCTTTTTAGGTTGAATTGTCCACACCCGAGGATTTGAAAGTTGCAACCACTGCAGATGCACCCATCACATCACCTTTGTAGGTTGAATTATCCACATGTCCTAACCCATAGAAGATGTAGTTGAATAGTCTGTTGTGCTGAATTCCACAACTTTTGCCCACAACTGACCATAAGTCCTTGCATGTGATAAGTGCACCAGACATGTATCATGGGAGCCACAAAACCTGCAAACAAAATTATCCATAAGTCCAAAATGGGGAGGATGTAACTGGCAATAACAAAGCTGAGAAAAATTCTCCGTTGCAATGAAATTCCAGATGTGACTCCTCATGAACAGAGAGCCATTCTTATCAAAATATTCTAAGAGAAACATGTTTTAAAGCTAAATGTATACAATTCATTAACCGCCCTGCCATCCTACCGTGTCATATCCCTTGAGCACGCCCCAACACAGTGACTCCCTTGGTAGAAAAGGCCAAATAACTAAATAAGTTTGCTCAAAAATGTAAAAACAACATCCAGATATGGGAAAAATACACCAATGCCCAACATGCTTGGGACTACCAGTTAGTAGCAAGGAGTTTCACACCTTTGGTCAAGATTCCATTCTCACAGGCTTCACCCATGGGAGATAGGAAGGGATTGAACTTATGGCATTGGGAGCTGATGAACCATGTGCATATATTGCAAACCCAAGCCTACCCTCATTCTCCTTGAGGGAAACACTACCGACCAAGTTCCATTCACATAGCTTTTACCCAGCACGTGGAGGTAGTCATTGAACTTACACCATCAAGAAGTGATTAAAGTCGTGTACATGTTATGGACCTAGGGCCACCCCGTGTTCTCCTTGAGGCCTGCCAAAATATGTTTGTCAAGCGGGTTGTGATCAAGTTGTAAATCAAATGTGTTATCATCACGGAGACTCAAGTGTAATCTCCCCTCAAGAACATGATGTCGTGATTTAATGCTTTCAATTTGTGTTATCGTCTGATATCTCATCAATAACTAAGCCTAGGGAGTTCGTCCTAGGCAATGTCCTGCATAATTTTGATGAAATAGATACAGCTTGGTCATGGCATTTAGGCCAAAAGTAGGCCCACTTCATTAACAAAGGCTTATTTACTAACCAGAATAAAAGGGGATGAATATGTCAAGGAATAAATGAATAGGAGTAGGGATAATAACATATGAAGAAGGTTCAAATTTGACACATATTGCAAAGTATATTTGTTAGGCCTAAAACCATTCAATCCATGCATAGAATGGTATACCAAATAAAGCATTGGAATAGAATGCACATCATACCATGTTTAAACCTAGGCAAGTGAAAAATCCTTCCTGTTCTTCTCTAATCAAGAGAGTCCACATCTTAAAGAGCTCCCCATTGATTTGTCAAATAATGTTATTCTAATGGGAGTGGATGTGAAGAAACTGCCTTGAAAAGCATTCCAATGAGAAGACATACACGTGGCACAACAAACCCTAGAATTTGGTCAAATGAGCACATTTCATGGGAACATTTTGGCTAGGAGGATGACAAAAGGCATCACGCAGAAGCTCTCTCCATTGTAAAGGCATGGATGGATTAATGGGAAATTCCTATGAGCCTAGTTGAAGATTTAATGGAGAAAGAAAGTTCAAGGATTTCTTTTGTAATATCAGGTTCATCATTGCATCCATATTGTTGTTTATCTATTTTAGGAAATTCATTAAAATTTTCCCACAAAATTAGGCTTCATATTAGAGAAAAGTCTGTCATTTGAAGAAGGGCTTTGGTTGAGGTGTTCCTATCAGATTCCCTTGCCGATTACTATTAAGTTAGACAAATTACTACTGTCATTTCAATTCATGGTAGGACACATTTGCAGTTTCTAGTACAATCACCCCTTTTGTTGCCATGAATGTGTATTAAGGAGCACCTTTGTAAGGGCCCTCTATGTAATTTCTGCAATCTGGAAAAAAAATTCATAGGTTGAGTTTTTGGCATGTTGTAACAGCACTATAGTGCCATCCACATTCACAATTTCACACCCTCTGAAGGTTTCCACTTGACTCCATTTGCCCTAATTGGATAGGCACTAATCCTAGTGGGGATTACAAAAGGCATCACGCAGAAGCTCTCTCCATTGTAAAGGCATGGATGGATTAATGGGAAATTCCCCTGTGAGCCTAGTTGAAGATCTACTGGAGAAAGAAAGTTCAAGGATTTCTTTTGTAATATCAGGTTCATCATTGCATCCATACTGTTGTTTGTCTATTGCTGGAAATTCATTAAAATTTTCCCACAAAATTAGGCTTCATATTAGGAAAAAGTCTGTCATTTGAAGAAGGGCTTTGGTTGAGGTGTTCCTATCAATTTCCCTTGCTGATTACTATTAAGTTAGACAAATTACTGCTGTCATTTCAGTTCATGGTAGGACACATTTTCAGTTTCTAGAACAATCACCCCTTTTGTTGCCATGAGTGTGTATTAAGGAGCACCTTTGTAAGGGCTCTCTATGTAATTTTTGCAATCTGGAAAAAAAATTCATAGGTTGAGTTTTTGGCATGTTGTAACAGCACTATCGTGCCATCCACATTTACAATCTCAAACCCTCTGTAGGTTGCCACTTGACTCCATTTGCCCTAAATGGATAGGCACTAATCCCCACTAATCCCAGTCTTACATCACAATCTATGTCTAAATCTATCTCATATTTTAATTAAGGAAACCCCCCTTGTTTCAGGCGACAGATAGCCGAATGCAAGAGAGGACAATATTGTGGTGGCAACAAACAAACCCTCTTAGTTCCCCTAAAGGTTGTACATGTGTTTTAAGGCTTTACCACTTAAAGTGCAGGTTTGTGAGGTAACAAGAATCATCAATGTATCTTAGCATTTTTATAAATGTCAATGCTGGGCATTGACTTAGTTAGAAACAAGAAAGTTGAAACAAGCAGTCTTTATGTTAGATAGAAAAACAGCTCAGGATAGTAATTGTGGATTCACCCCTTCAATCTTTTAAAATATTAGAGTTTGTGCTTTGTTTTTGGTTTACAGTTTCATCATTACCATAGATACATTTTAACAATCTGTGATACCAGTGCTTTAATGGTGTAAATTCAAAGAAAACAGATGACCACACTGCATGGATGTGATCTTTCAAATCATATGACATCATCTTGAAAAGCAGAGGCAAAATAAGGATGGGTATGAGAAATTTCTTCTTTGTAATAGAATGGGTGAGACAGAATGATGGCCCACAAAAGTAAAAAACTTAAAAGAGTTGCAGGATGCTCTGATTACACTCAAGGAGATACACATTTTCCTTGAGAGGGATCACTACAATGTGGTCCTTCAAGGGGAAATGACAGTTTGTAAGGAAATGGACTGCATTACAAGGGGTGCCAAGGTGCATTTTCAACTATAATGGATTTTTTGAAGGGGATGAAGGATCCAAATTCCAAAGTCTACTTTGACTACTTGAAAGGAAAAGTGACAGTTACAAGATTCTTCATTTGCATCAGCAGGATGAATCTCTTGCAGAGGATCAAACAAAGGTCAAAGGCATGTTCCGATTGCATTTTCAAAATATTTTCTCTTAATGCTTTTACGGATCATGTGGTGGATGTCAGGAATGCTCATTGTAGAGTCATTCCATGCAATATTTCTATCTATTGGTGTAGTGATTGAGTCAAATTGGATAGTGACTTCTCAAAAGAGAGGGGTTTTTTTAGCTCTTAGTTCTATGAAGAATATCAAGTCATCGGAAATGGATGGCCTTTGTTGTGATTTTTTCATCAGGAATGGATGGCCTTCATTCTGATTTCCACAAGGCCATGTTGAACACAATACAAGATTATTTCTATTGTTTGATAGCTGAAAATTTCTCTTCTAAAAGGCTATCTAAATCTCTCAATCAAGGCCTTAGTAAACACATTACCAAGAATGTAGCTAGGGGCACTATTGGAGGTTGGAGCCTCATTACTTTCCTCGGTGTCTCATACAAGATCATGGCTAAAGCAATGGCTCTCAATTGCATGGAAGGTAGTTCAATAAGAGCAGACAGGTTTTGTACAGGGTCCAATTATTCTAGACACGTAATCTTCACTCGAGAGGCCTTGGAATGGGCTTGAGACAGTGGCTACCAGCCTTGTTTTCTGCAAATTGAAGCTTCATCACAGACATGTTAGTTTTGCTTGTACTACCGTCTGACCTCGCACTATTCATTCCAAACCGTATTGCCCTTTGGCCTTGCTGTTACTTGCTTTATCTATAATGTTCGGTCCTTTAGACATTACATGAATGACATTAATTCCACCAAATAGGTTGTGAGCACTTCCCAATATTTCCTGCACAGATTTTAGATTGGCCATTTAAACATTAAACCTGACATACATTTCATCACGGAGAAGATGATTAAAAGTTTGGAGGATACCTGATAAACACCTGCAAGGAACAATCCCATGTAGTACGGTTCTCCTTCACACAAATGGTGCACAGAGAGCACACTTTCAACCTTCCCACTAGGTCCAATAAAGTGTTCTATTTTTCCATCACTGTCACATGTCAAATCAGCCAAGGTTGCCTGTGTATTTGGCTTCTCATGCAACCGATGCAAAGGCATTATAGGGAAAACTTGATTTATGGCCCATGAATCAGGTATGGAACGGAAAATAGATAAGTTGATATGATATGTCGCTGCTAAGTATTTCTTAAGCTTATCTACTTCATCTGGTAACTCAGAGTCTACAAAATTTTAAGACACTAAATGAAATAGAATCATAGACATCTTCAACTTGTTCCCTATGCTCAAGACTTAGGAAACCAAGCTTAAATAAGCTATGGGCTTCTTTTTTAACCAATTTGCATCATTGTAAGCTTCCTGTACATTTTGTTGGCAGATAGTTTTTTTGATATCATATAAAGTTAATTCACCAGGACTGCAATCTTTCCGAAGCTTTGTGTTTGTATGATATGGAACAACTGAACCTGCATGCAATTCAATTGAATGCAGATCCTCTTGAATAGCTGTACCTGAAGTTTGGACCACGATGTATGGCCATGGTGAACACACTACTCTCTAATGCATCAAAATTTCTCCTTGTTAGTAACTCATTATCCCCTGAAATTTTGCTAAATAAATCTATTTGTAAAGGGTGGCCCTTTGCCCCAGATTTGTATATTTGACAATGGATGCCTTGGCTCACCTATTTGAAGTTGCTGACATTCAGGGGCAAGTGAAGGACATCTTACATCCTGATGGGTTAGATAATGGTCAACAATCATTTTGCTAATGGATCCTTTATTTCTATGAGTGTTAAGCAGAGCTTGGTTGATGGTGCTCATACTTGTTTGCACATCTTGGATCTACATTAGATGTTATGGTTAGTGACCACGAGACAAATTTTTAGTTGTTAGAGTTAGACTCTCAGCCTACTATATTCCCGCAGCTCGAACTTATGTTTGACCAAGGGTAATTGTGAGGTATCTAGGCATTGCATTTGAAATTTTGAAGTGGGGCTTTCATCAGTGGCTATCCAAGATTGGTGTACCATGTCTTCAACAATTTTAGAGTAAGCATTAATTTTGGCATCATAAGGACCTCTCATTAGATGGGAAGTTGACAAGGGGGTTGGACAGATCCTCTATGCCTCGCACGTTTATTGTGTATCTTGTTGGTTGCCTGGTAAGACTCAATTTCATCATTTAGAGCAGATCATGCAATCATACCTGTGGTAAAAGTATGGTGGGAAGGAAAATATTACACAAGGATGGGGGGGCTCATCCCTTGCCCAATGTGTTGAAAAATAACATTGCGACATCAAGGCCATTTTGCAGGGATGCGGGGTGGATCTTTGGTCAGTCCTTGCAGTAGTATCAACCACAAAGGCTTTAACCTTTGTTGCTTTAGTAGAATCTATTAACTCCAACTCTCAATGCAAGATGGGGTGTCGGTTGATCTAGAAGACATGTGAGCACACAAATTACACCTTTTCTAATATGTTTGGAAAGATAATCAGGACCAGTATTTAGTTCTCCTTCAATGACGCGCTCACTAGTGTGCTGCCTTGTTTGGCAATTGTAGCTATCTGGTCCACTCTTCCTTCATTGGGATTTGGCAGTGATTGAGAGTCTCTGCTCTGTTTTCCCTAGGAAGATTAAGTGTAAGCTAGCAAAAATTTAGTTATCTATCCACTTTTTGTTCCATTTATCTGTTTACTTTTTGTTCCATGTGGTGTAATGAGGTACATGACTAGCTATTAAATGTGGATGAATTATGGATAAGAGATGCTCAAAATTTATATTCGGTAACCTATACAGACTTCATTTCTGCTTTGCTAGTCATCATTAAAATGGAACCCCCAAAGGGAGGACAATTTAAGTCAAATTTTGATAAGGCTGCAAAAAGAGATCCCATAAGAGCAGTTAGTGGAAGGGTAATAACGAGCAGGAATGGGGAGATGATTGCAGTATATATGGAAAAAATAGGAATCAACATCAACAATCAAGCAGGAATGAGGGATCTTATAGCAGAGTTAAATTTTTTCTAGGCCTAGCCTGGAAAGAGTGGCAATGGAATGGAGTGGAATTCTCAGATTATAATCAATATTGTGATAACAGAATTCATTTCTTCTCGAATTTGGAAGTTTGAACCCCCAATGTCAATGGATTAAAAGGAGGTTTTGGCAGAAAGGTTAGAAATATATCTTTTTATGCTACAAGAGTAGCCAACAAGGTTGCTGATTGGCTTTCTAACATGCCATTGAGTGGCAAGTATATGACATCAAGATTTTCAAAACCTGAGGTTCAAAGGAAGAATAATGAATTATTGAAATTAATAGTAAGTCAAAATGTTGAGACTTAGAAAAAACACTAGGCCTTCGGGAGCTGACATAGATGTCCCTGTTTTTTCAATTAGAAAGATTAAGACAGGATACCTTAAGTTGCAGGACATCAAATTTATGGAATGATTGCAAATCCCTCCATAATTTGCGACAATGGTGGCAGCCATTAGTGAGTAGTATAAATCATAGAATAATTCTTATGAAGTTTCTGTTTGTTTTCACACCTGGAGAAGAACTGGGCTTGTTAATTCACTTTCTCTCTGCATTATCTCAGTCTCTATTAGCCATTAGAAATCAGAAGAAGGCAAGAAAGGAGAGGAGAAAAGCCCAAATGCTCCCTCAAGGAACTGTGAGGAAAGAGGGTGCTGCCTGTCAATTGCATAATTAAAAATGATGGAAATCCTCTAAGGAGACAGTCCAGATTGACAAGCAATATGTTCATAGGCAGGAAGAGTCCTCCACGTGGAATGATACTAAGCAACCCTTTGGGAAGTAAAAATTTTCCTTGAACATGTGCTCCTCAAACAATAAATTCATGAGTCACTTGTCAGTGTGGGTGAGGGATTTCAATGACTGGAGGATAATAATCTGTTTTTTAGGTTGGAGGTGAGAGAAATCATCAGGGAGGCAATGGAAAAAGCTATGGCATAGTTTGCTAAGTGAGCGTGGAAGCATAAGGAAGACAAGAGGGCTGCTGATATTGAGTTAAGGATAGAACATTGCTACAAGCTTGATCGCATTTTCCAGCTTTCCCAGTTCAATGCAAAACTAAGTTCAAAGTCAAGGAGATTAGATTGTACACTGATGGTTCAAAGAGAACAAGCGACTAAGTGGATGCCAACAAGGTGCTACTTAGCCACTGGGAGAGGTGCTTGGAGCAGCTGCCTCACTTAATCATTCTGCCAGTGATAAGCTCAAACAACAGTGATGACAACCCAAGCCAAAAAACAAGGCAATCCATAAAATGTACAATAAATCCCTATTATGCTTATTAGTTGTTAAAGGAGGGACAAACAGTCTTTGTATTGTTACTGCTCTTAATAATGCTGAAAAAAAATTGATGCAAACATCAGAAATACTCTGAAATCCTCTTGTACATGTAGCTGATAAAAATGTTGCCAGAAGCAAGAATGTAGATGGAAAAAAAAATTAGGAACTGGGAAGCGTGAATCCCAAAAAATAGGAATTTTCAAAAAAAAAAAATGAGAACATGAAAGATAAAGATGATATAAAACAGTATAAATGCAAATATATTTCAATATTTTACTTAAATGATAAAGCATGAGAAATTACATCATGATTCATGGTTCATATGAAAAGGATGAATAACTTTTTTTTCAAAGAAAAGCTCCCAAGATCCCCCTACTCCCCCTTCCCCCAAATATCCAGATGGAGAGCAGGACAATCACCAACCACAACAGCAGCTGGAAACCCTCACAGACTCGACTGGCTTTGAACCTGTGACCTATGCCATCCCCATCAACAACATGCCTTTGGCACACGGTTCAACTAATTGAGCCAACCCTTAGGCCTACATAGCTATTATTTATTAGCCAAATTTTAGAATTTAAAATGACTACACACCAAATTGTGGAAGCTGCAAAAATTGAGTTATGAAGATCAACTCAAAGCATTAGTGCAACTGCTCCACAATCTCATCATCCTTGTAAACAACTAAAGATCACCATGGAGAGCAGGACAACCACCAACCACAACAGCAACTAGAAACCCTGACAGACTCGACTGGCTTTGAACCTGTGACCTATTCCATCCCCATCAACAACATGCTTTTGGCATATGGTTCAACTAATTGAGCCAACCCTGGGGCCTACATAACTATTATTTATTAGCCAAATTTTTTAATTTACAATATGACTACACACCAAATTGTGGAAGCTACAAAAATTGAGTTATGAAGATCAGCTCAAAGCATTAGTGCAACTACTCCACAATCTCATCACCCTTGTAAACAGCCAAAGACCACCCTGTGTTCATCATCCAATTTCTTGTTTACTCTACAAGCCAGAGCCTACATCATAGTGGACAGCAGAGTGCCTGAAGAATGGATGGATGAATTAGCTAAAAGGGTTTTTATTCCATTATTTGGCATTTGTATGCACATCCTAATTTATACATTTGTTCAATGAAATTTCAACTTATGTACTCTTTTATTTATTACCTCATTTTACTTTGACATAGGGAAATGCATTTTTAACTTCGATATGTTCACTACAATAATTCTTGGTAGGGTCCATTATTTGCTGATATAAAAAAAAATTGTAAACAATTCTCGGATGATGTTTTTAAAAGATATCCCAGACAAATTTCGCTAGGCCAGGGAAATGCTACTTCTTTTATCTTTTTTGCCATCCCTGATACCCTCCCTTCATACCTGACTGTCGGCATCTTCAACTTTATCTCAGTTACCAAGATAACATACATTACTTTGACAATTCAATTGGTTGTATTTCCTGCTCCATAGAAAGCTCTACTAGTGATGTTCCCAATACATCATTCTGAGTGAGACATAAATGGAGATGGATAGATTAAAGAAAAATGAACCTCGATCCTTGAAATAAACATTATGGTCATTAAACAATATATACTTAACAAGGAAGACAAAGTAATCGATAAAGATAAGATAATTTTATTAACGTCCAACGAATGACCACAAAAAGGTCAATGGGACTATTGGTTACAATGATTATAGCATACTAGCTGGTGGACCAAACGATCCCCTTTCTTTATAAGAGCAGGAAAAGAAAAACTACCAGGAAAAGAAAAACTACAAAGAATATGAAAGTAAAAGTCTGGATGACTGAAACATCTTGACAATGAGTTGTGGTGAAGAAGTCTTGGAGGAGAAGGATGAGCCTCCTGAGTGGGGGGAGACTCCTCCTAGCATCCGAGGCCGTTAGAAGAGGACTGAAGGAAACTTGTCAACATCTGTTGCCCTGAAGAGGAGCTGGACTGCTGCCACTGCTGTCGAGAGGATTTGGGGCGCCCCCTGGAGGTGGGGGGGTGCCTGGTTCTGGATCGCTGATGGGGTCTAGTGGGACAAGATTCCCAGATCTGCACTGACCTGGAGTCATGGTCTAAGGATCGATCGGTGGCTCTCTTGGTGCCCTGCAATGTTGGGAGTGCTCTGAAGAATTTAGTGATCCTCTGTGTGGTGGCCAAGGCGGACGGAAGCTGGAGTAGAGTCAAACGGTGTCTGAAGGTCTCCTGGAGGTAAAGTGCCAAGCATCTCTGGTCGGTGTATCTAAGGAAGCTGACTGATAAGCAATAAAAGCGCTTGCGGATCCCATAGTAGATGGGGCATCTGAAGATGAAGTGTGACTTAGTTTCCACCTCTTGTAAGTGACAAAGTTGACAAATCCTCTCTGTCCTGTCAATATGGTGGTTTGTTTCCACCCGAATCTTGTGTGATCCAACTCTGAGCTGCCCAAGGGGGATCCTGATGGCATGCATCCAATGTTGGAGGGTATAAGGGGGTCGAGTGATGAGTCCATCTCTAATCTCCAGGAAGTGCTCAGCGTAAAAGGCCACCTTTGGGCGCAGACTGCCCAAAGGATTGACACATTTAGTCCCTTAGTTAAATAAGGGACTAAGCCTGGAAGAATAAAAACCTATTTAAGACCAAGAGTGAAGGATAGTAGATGTGAAAAAGAGACCCCTACCTATGAAGTACACAACTCACCAAAGAGATGAGGTTGATAAGGAAGCCTAACAAACTGGAAAAAACCGAAATCTAGATAATTAATAATGTACAAACACAATAATTGACCAAACAACAGAATTCCACTGGAAATCCAAAAAATGGGCACTCCACGTAACATGCTTCTATATGTCACATAATAATATCTACTTTGAGATTTGCTAATAAAAACCACATCATAATATCTTTCAAGATTCGTTAGTAGATGTTGTATAACAATATCCTTCTAGATGTGTTAGTCATTCAAGTCTCCATTAAGAAAAACCTAGGAAAAGGAAATATTGTAGGGAAGCACTCCCCTTGCTCAACTTTCAAGCAAGTATCTACAATAGTGCACTCCCAAAATACTCTTGATCGAGTGTTTTCAAGCAAGGTTACTTGGGAGCGGAAGTGAAAACGGGGAGCGGGAGCGCCATTTTCAAAAGCTCCCAATCCGAGAGCGTTTCGAGTAGCGTTTTTTTAATATATATATATATATATATATATATATATATATATATATTTATATATTTATATTCTATATTTTATATATTTTATATTTTGATGCATATATGTCAACAAAAGCATGTAGAATGATGAATTAGACGTAAAAAAGCATAGATTGAACCAAAGGTATCTTTGTCATTACCTCTAGATTCGTATAGGGATCTTTGTCATTAATATCACCCTCTAAGCATTGGCTCTGGGAGCGTGCCCCGGGAGCGGGTTCGAGAGAGCGCGCTCAAGGAGTGGGTTTGATAGGGGGGAGGCACTCCCCCGCAACCTTGTTTTCAAGAGCACGCTCACAATCTGCATATTCATGTTTTCTAGAGAATGTTGAACACTCCCCAAAGAGTAGGGCTAGTCCCAAGACAATTGGAAAAGCTATTTTTACTTTTTTTAAAACAAGTTGGGGCCTACGAGAAGGCCCCAATAGGTCTCATGCGCTCAATGAAGGGCGTTTAGAGCTTTATAAATGCCTAATTCCTCTTCATTTCTCCTTGCATTTTTCTTTCCAAAAAATAAAGGTTTGATTGTTGTTTGGTCAATTTAGTGTGTCCTAAATTGCTACATTAATTTATCAATCTGGGATTCGTAAGCTGATGAAGTGTGGCGCACTATATGTGCAAGATAACCTATCTCTTACTTTTTGTCATTTTTGGATTTCTATGAAATTCTAAAAGACAAGTATGGAGAGAAATATTCAAGACAATGATGTCCTTCTAATGATTTTATAGACTTCAAAAGAATTTTAAAACACACAATGACAAAATTAATTCTTCAAAGAAAATGAAATTGCATCACTATTCTAGTCAAACAAACAGTGAACTACTGATCATGAAACTCATTATCCTTGCTGCTGTCCAAATACAAAAGAAACTATGCTTAAAGAAATCCAAGAATTGCAACAAAGTAAATCTAAATCAAATTATATCAACTTATATTCTGATCCCTCACCATTAGTCCAGCTATGGCTTTCGGAGGTAACCATAAACAACTTGAGCAACCTGATATCTAATTTGCAGAAAAAGAAACTAATATTAAACTACACACTCATACTTCAATCCCTCACCATTAGTCCAGCTATGGCTTTCAGAGGTAACTGAAAATGACATGAGAAATTTAATATTTCTAACTTGCAGAAAGTAAACTAATATCAAACTACACACTCATAATTCAATCCCTCACCATTAGTCCAGCTATGGCTTTCGGAGGTAACTGAAAATGACATGAGCAATTTAATATATCTAAATCTAACTACTGAAGCAAATGTACAAGACTGAAATAAACAAAGCAGTACTGGAATTAAACAAAAACTAAGAAAATTAAATTAGCAGCAGAACAATATTGATTCCATGTCATTAGTCAAAAGATATGCAAATGCCCGGGCTGCCTATTTGTAATCTGAAACAAGAACACTGATCAGTTAACAACAACATAAAACATGAAATATTATGGACAGAAGTAAAATGTAAAGCATGAAAGATTATGAACAGAAATGAAGCATAAATACCATGAAAGATGCAATGTATAAACACGTGAATGACTTATGGCACAATGAACTTAAAGAAATAAAACAAGAAACTATACAATAATGCACAAAACCTCAGCGTGTGCAGGGGCCCTCTGCACCAGCCTCGGGCAACAGCCTTCAAATACGAATTACGCTTGGAAACAGAGTCTTCTTATATATTAAAATGCAGTCATAACAGAGAAATGATATTACAACACAGTGGCAATGCAATTACATTACAGAGCTATATGGAGGCTAACTATTATGCGTATGAAAACGCGTTATTTATAACAAAGGTGATATAACTAATTCCCTAAAGTTTGTGCTGATAAAGACACGTGAACCATCATGTCCAGAGATCCAGCATCATGGCCGCGGTGAGGAGTAAATCTATGAAGAGTGGATGTTCGATTCGGCTTATGGAGCCGTGTACAGGTGTTGATGTGTCTCCCGTAAATTAGAAACGGTCATACAAATCTTCACGTGATGAGAAACAGAGTCCTGTCACCGTGGGACTCTACGGTTGACTTCACTTGGCCACCTTTGACCACAACCTCCTTAGGTGAATTTTCCCGAGCCAATAGGACACAATCCATGTCCACATCATTTCTGACTTGCCCATGTGGCTCGATTTACCTGAAGACACCTGCAACATAGACTTTCACAAAATGGCTGCGGAAAGTTGCAGCAGCTGCGGAAAGTGGCAAGATTCCGCAGCTAAATGAGAAAAAATCTAAATCAAACAGCAGACACAAAACATAGTTAAAAACCATTTTAGATGCTCTTTTACAATTAATATGCAATGATATTAACAACTTAGAAGGTTCAGGTGAATGAAAAAGGTCTAGAAAGGTGTATAGGAAAGATGCAGATTTGAGACTCAACAATTGTTAAAGGTCATCAATTTTGGTAGAATATCTACCATTCAAACCCAAGAACTAAGCCAACGGAAGTCCCTCATGGGAAAATTTCTTGCAGTAATTCCTATAATTAAACAATTAAAAAAGTGCAATTAGCTACCTCTTGAGTGGGTTTAGTAGCCTCTAGAAGCTTCTCCTTTAGCATAGAGGCTTAATCTTGCTTGTTTGAGTCCACGTCATTTCTTCGAGATCCAATTTATTTGCTTTGGGACCCTTGGGAGCATGGGTCCAAGCAAATCCGAGGCTATTTTGCATTATGATTTGGTATGTGTGGTTCGATGCTACCACAGCAAGAGCTTGCAGTACACCATGGAGTCTCATAAATCTCAGCAAAGGTCTCAGGTATTGTGTTAATAAGAATAATACTCTATGCTACGGTGTTGATCAGTGCCAGGTGCTATATCATAATGTATAACCTCGGCACTTCTAGGTACTGTGCTCATTGATGTTATGATGTTAAGATGCTCGAAGCTACTTGGTGTTGAAAAGTGTAACTAGGATCGGTCTTCATATTGACTATGTAATTATGTATTTATGTAAAGAAGAAGACAAAGATAATAAAATGTATTTTTGTTATACTTGCTTCATGGGTTTCATGAGCAGTATTTTATTATAGGTCAATAGAATTCTTCTTGATGTCTATTAGGATTCGTCTTCTAGTTATAAATGTAATTAAGGGTCATAAATATGAAGAGTAGTCATCAAAATGCTCCAAGACCTTGTCATGTTCACCCTCATTAAACACTGGAATAATTTCACTATATGTCGGCCTATATACACAGTGATCTATTCAGCCTCCAATCAGCTTGAAGGGTCGGCCTAACAACAGTGACATGATGCCTATATATATAGTAAACTCTGTGGTCATTTGAACCAAGGAATTGCGGATCTCCTGACAGGAAACAATGCAGATTTCAGGAAGCATAAAAGTGCGGATTTTAGGAAGGAGAAAAGTGTGGGCTAAAGGACAGAATTGCGGACATTCCTGTGATAGTTACCTCATAATAAAGTCTGGGTTAAAATACAAATTGAAGCAGTAAGTGCGGTTCTATTCTGTGTAGCATTCTAGAGCAGTGAACGTGGATTCGTATGAAGAGGCTATGGTCAAGTGAAGTGCGGTCAAACTTGTAATGAATTCACTAATAGTATAAGGTCAATGTTTTATGTATTGTAATGACTGTAAGCATTCAAATTTTATGCTATGCGAAGGGTTAAGCTCAACGATCATGATGTGATGATAAGTCTAAGGGCTAGTATAAGTATGGGAAAAGGAGGAAGGTAAATGATTTACCTTCCTACTCTTAGAAAGGTTAGACATCTCCAAATGCATGACAAGTGAATGATGAGACTTCAAATGATTTGGTCTCTTATATTTAAATAAGCAATAAGAAGTGTCTGAAGATGAACTTAGAAACCAAGTTCTCTAAGGTTGATGCAGATCAGTGCAAGTTGTTGAAGAAAAGAAGGATCAGTATTGAAGGAAGACTTAGAAGCAGTGGCAATGTCTTGGAAGCATTAATAGGTCAAGGGTTTGTGTCTTGGTCATGGTACTTGTCATCTTGAAATTATATAAGAAGAATTTCTCGTGGGGTTTCCTCTCCAAGAGGGAGAGGTTTTTCCCTAGCTCGAAGAGCCTAACTTTGTGTCTTTTGTATTTTGGTAATTGACTTGATGAAAGACTAAATAAGCTAAAGAAGAGAAGACATAAGTAACTCAAATAAGCTCACAAGTAATTATCAAGAAGAGAAATTGAATTAATCACCAGCCCCCTAAATTCTCAACAGTTGGTGCTACTCGGTGTTGTAGTGATAACATCAAGTTCAGTGATGAATCACTATGTTTGGATGTTGCTATAGGGATTATGATTTGAAGATCAAAGGATCAAGGAAGACGACTATGTCTTGGTCTTGGAGTGGCAAAATAGGTCAAGGGCCTTGGTCTTGGTATTTGTCAATTGGAATCTCTATAAGAAGAATTTGTGCAGCTTTTCCTCTCAAAGAGTGAGAGGTTTTGGCCCTGGCTCATAACCTACATGTTGTGTCTCTTTTCTATTTATGTTTATGCATTGGTTACTGTTTGATGAAGAAAGAACACTAATAATCTAACAAGAAAAAGATCTTAATCTAAAGAAGTTAAAAGGCATTCACAAACAGCCACTAATGAAGAGAAATCTCTTAACACTAAATCCCCTAGATTTCTCAACATTGTAGTGGTCAAGGGCCTTCTTTTAAAAGGCTTGGTGCAGGTCCGCCCTTTCTCCAGTCATAATGAGCGGCAGATAATTTTGGAGAGTTGTATGAAGCTGAATCCACCTTCCCCCGCAGTTGTAATCAGGGATTCATTTCTTTTGTTTTTCTGAGTTCTTGTGAGACCCATCTCAGGGGGATACTATGTTTGCAAGTGCGAGCTACGAATCTAGTCTCCTCCCTTGCAGCCAAGATTCAAGAATGGACCGGGATCCCCTCTGCCTTATGCATCTCCTTTATGAGGGCCAACAACTTTAGGATACAAATAAACTAAGTGAGCACAACATAGTAAACAACACAATAATAAATCTAGTTTCTAGATTGTGAGGCAAAGCTCAAGGAAGGGGTGGGCCCTCTTCCTCTTAGCCCAAATCTTTTAAAAGAAGCGTTAAAGCTAGGGATTGTGAACCAGCCTCCTAAGGAGCTCTCAATGCCAGCCTTTCTTGTGGATCAAATCGAGAAAATCCCATCCATTGGTGTGCCAAAAAATTAATCCGACTCTCTCAGTGTTGACTACATGGAGCATGCTCTAATTTGTCGATTTAATGGATTTTGGCCTTCAACATATGTACTTCGAGATTGGGTGGCTAAGACCTGGTCTAAGCACAGTTATATTTTCTTCTTCTCAGAGGGATACTTTATAGTATATTTCAAGAAACAGAGGGATCGACAGGGGGTCCTTGAGCTTGCAGCATGGTTTTGGGCTGATTAGGGCTCTCCATTCAACCATGGTTTGTAGATTTTAACCCCTAATAATGCCAGATTTGGCCATTCTTATTTGGGTTCAACTCCCTAATTTACCTCTTAACTTAATGCACCCTGATATTTTAGCCGATATTGGGAATGCCCTAGGCCGATTCATTAATATCAACATGCACAAGCTAGCGAAGGGTATTGTGACCTTTGCACGGATATGCGTGGAAGTTGATTTCAACAAGGGATTACCTGATAAAATCCTTCTGAATTGGAGGGGAGCTATTTACTCACAAGCACTAGATTATGAGAACACAACCTTCCATTACAAGTCTGCCAATATCCAGGTCACCTCCAAAATGTATGCCCTTCTTCTCAAGGGCCCTCTCCACCTCACCAAGAATTTATTGCTAGTGTTCAGTGAAAAAGAAAAAAATGTAGAACAGTAACACTTCACCCTTTCCTTCGTCTGGTTCATATAGATGGTCTATTCAGACAGACATTTCTTTGAGAAATCTAAAACCTATACCAACTTTTCTACAGATCCATTGGAACAAACCGTTGTTTCATTCACTCCTTCGTATGCCTAAAATGTTGATGTTATGTATTTGACAAAACATCAAGTAGTAGGTCTGACAGGTCTCTGACTTATCCTTCCAATTTAATAAATTTCTTGAATTGCTTTCTCCTTTGACTTTGTGATTGTTATATTTGAATTTGGGTCAATCTTTCCAAGTTTTACAATCACTGGATTGTTCAATTTGAGTTTTCTATACGAAAATTTTCTTGAACTAGATTTGTGATGTTGTTTGTTTCTCAAACATACGCTTTTATTTTGAATTAGAATTTTCTAATACTTTTAGGATAATAGTAACTTTCATAGCTAGGTTAAGTGTTGCCTTGACAAAACGGGCATCTTTGCAGACTAACTTTTCAATGTGGAAGATCTATTTAGGAGGGTGTTTCTCCATCATTGTTTTCTGAAATATTCCTTTACCTAATAACACAAACTTTCTAAAATGGTCTTCAACTTTTCACCATTACACTTATAACAAATTGTATTCTATAAGAGTTGTAGTCTAAACTTGTCTTTGCTTGAACAGACATTGTAATTGTAGCAAAGCATAGATAAACATGAAACTCTAATGTGTTTGGAAGAAAGTCGGTTCATGCTTCTAAGAAGACTTAGAGAACATTGTGGCAGAGAACTAACTGTTATTCAAGAAGCTCTAGCATTTGCTAGTGACAAAGATGAGGAAGAGGATATACATTCAAACCGTTGTGCTTGCAAAAAATCTTCAACCAGAGAAGCAAATAAAACAGTCCACTGTAATTAAAATGACAAAAAAGATGAAAATAGTAAAAATTAAAAAAGAAATGCTAGAATGGCCTTAATTATTTTCTTAATTGCAGTATCCAATTCTTGAAGAATTCAAAGCCGAAGCATAGAATGGCCGGTGTAGTAGTATCCAAGGTTGCACTAATAGCTGTGAGCATGCTCATAGTGCTTCAATTACAGCATACAACACTATGATCCCTAAAAGGCTAAAGGAAGTGGTAGCAACAAAAGTTTAAGGGTTGCAAAGAATACTAGACATTTAAAAAGGCAAGAAGGACATTCCAACATTGAAGATCAACTTCCAAAACATTCAATAGGTGAAACGACAAAGCTTCTTGGAAAATACAAATTCAAAAATTTAGATGTGTTAACTGGTAGGAGCTGGCATGCATTACAGGTCCCCTTATTTGTTGTGACTAATGAATCAATAACTGCAATCACGGTCTTAGTACATGTCAAGGGGTTCTATATTCTAAATTTGTTATCCTTTTTACTTGGTAGAATGGCTTTCATTCACATTGTAGGTGGGATCCTTATGAAGGAAAGGGAGATTCATATTTAATGTGGTTTCTGTTTTTTCAAACACAAATTTTTTGCAGAATTCCAGCATAGATTGTGAAATGTGTGGTATATGAATTAAGTATATAGTGCTTCTTAATAGGGAAAATTTATAAGATAGTGTAGTGTGGTATTTGAAGATGCCTCATACAGTTTTTCGAAGGAGGTTGTCATCGACTATGGTGTTTTACTGGCTGATTGACTACTCTTGTGCATCCAAAAGTTTTGCAGAATCACTCTAGGTTTGATTTTCTCTTTTACTCACTGAGTGATTACCCCTTTACATCCCAAAGGCTTGTGGAATTGCTTCAGGTTTGTGGAATTGGGCCTCGCAGTTTGTGAAAAAGAGTAAAATGATTGTGAAGTATTGGCTTATTTCACTCTTTGCAGAATATCTAAAAAAAAATTAAGTAATTTCTACTTATGAATCATACTTTTTAAAAATAAATTCTACTTATTTTCATAATTTAAGAGGTTTCACCGATCTAAAAATAGAGAATAAATAAATGAAACATAAGCTTACTGATGGTGACATTGTCGTCGGGGTCTCTGAAGCATCTTTTCTATTCCCTTGAGGCTGAGTGAGGTGCAGAGGATTCTCACAGCAACTCTGTTGGCCGAAATTCTGGCCTTCATCTAAACTTCTCATTTAGGTCTTCTATTCTTGCTCCTTTATTATGAAAAATGGCCTCCCCAGCTCATCAGAAGCCAACGTCATCCCTGCAAATAGTAACAAAATGCAACACATAGATTAAGCCGAAACATACAAGCATGGATGCGAAAAAATAGTAGAACCAGATACCTGTGTGTACTCCTCTCTGTGGAACACTAAAAATTGTGGAAAAGCAGTGAACAAATGTAGCGCCGTCAACCGTCAATGGACTGAAGATCCGATGGTGGGGTTCGAGATCGGATATCCGGTCTACCCCTGGTAAAACCCGAAATCCCAAGTCATTTCGCTCCCGCCCCTGTGCAATTTAGATATTTTTAAAGCAAATGTTTTCGTTCCCGCCCTGTAAAAACCGAAAAAAAATACTACTGCGAAACATTTGGGTTGCCACGGGTTTTGTAAATCATCCCAAAAAAAACAAAACAAAAATCCTATAATTTTATTTCCAATTTTTTTTTAATATTAGTTGAAAGCGTTTATTGTATATTTTTGGTTGTGATGAAAGCATTTTTTGGTTATATTTTGGCATATTTATTATTATAACAATAATATATTTTTTAGATTATTTATTTTATGTAATGATTTTATTATTAAAATTTGTTAGGATAAAAATGTTGTATTTTTGGAATTTTAATGTGAAAGTATTTTTAACTTAGTTGTATTGGAAATTAAATTAATTTTAATATATATATATATATATATATTATTGGGTGGGTGTTAACAAAAGAGGGTTTATGGTAAGTGGGTTTAATAGTTAAAAAGTGTTAGTCTCTTAAATGTCATATGACAAATTTGGAAGGTGTAGGGTGTATATTCTTCTTTAGGTTAAATATATTCAAATGGTTGTGTGAATGGGGTTGTAAGAGCCTATGTTTTCATCTTGAGAAAATAGAGTCATCTCGAAGTCACTTTCATAGTTTAGGTTGTCATAAGTAAAATATGTGTTTTGTCTTAAGATGTGAACATTTCATTTTAGAGAGTGTGATAATGTGGTTTTAGCGAGGCATTAAAAGATGGAACGAGCATGTACATTTGGTATGCTAGTGTTGTGTTCTTCTTGAGGCATGAGTGCACGTCTAAGAAGACTCTAACAAGGGTTGAAGAGGTGAAATACTTAGAGAAGTTTTGGGGGTTGTAGTCTCACTTAGAGGTGTAGAAAAGCAAGTTAAGCACCATGAGAAGTTTTGAAGCAAACTTAAGATATTTGACAAGTTGCACGAAGAAAGCTTAGCAGTGGTATTAATTGAACATTATTTGATAAAATTTGATACCCTCTCCTTGGCACTACCACTTTGCAAGACAAAGAAGAAATGTGAAATATATGTGGAACCCACTAAAGAAGTTGGCAAGGTTGTTGCAACATATTTAGGTGGTTTTGTCGTGTTGCAAAAGGAGTTATTGGAACTTAGAAGGTGACCATTGGAGTAGATTTTTCATGGAGTGTCAGGGAGGTGCAAGGGTGTAGGCCACATCTTACGGGTATCTTGTACTTTTGGTGTGCGGTAGCGATGTTAGTGCATTGTGTTTGATGAGCAATAGCTATATAATGTTTCATGAAGGAAAAAACCCACAAGTTTGAGATGTCTTAACCATTTGACATTGTAATATGTGTTATGCCCTAGTTTTGAGAAGATAATTAGAACCCTCTCAGAGTATGATGGGTTGTACCATGGACTTAGGTCCACTTGCATGGTTGAGGTGTAAAGGTGCCTCGTGAGTTGAGGAAAATGATTGCAATGCTTACCTATATAAAGTGTTTATGATATAATATTAATGATTTTTTTTGGAGAATGGAAGAGGAAGATAGGAAAGGAGAGGCACTAAGGTTTATTGTAAATCAATCAAAAGGAAGGAAAAATGTCTCCTATTAGAGATATTTTTCAAGTTGCCTCTTCAATAGTATTAAATTTCGTTGGAGCTATGGAGTTAGCCTCAAAAACATTGATTGGGTACTCGAGAAATCCAAGACCTAACATATCCAAGCTAGTCCATTAGATAGATTCGTCTTGGGTAAAGGTTGCAAATTCTAAGGTGCAAATCTCCCATTTTTAATGTGGGTTTTAAACCTTTGATTTGAAAATGCTAAAAGCAAGGTCATGATCTTGAAAGGAGGTCCTTAATTTTACCAAAACTCAATGCCAATGTTTAATCCATGGTGTGATTCTTTCTATTTGGGTTTTGCCTTAAACATTGAGATCTATCTTTGGGTCTAGCTATTAGTCTATCATTTCATTTATGTGTTGAGAAGGTCTTAAGGGTTGTAGGGGATGCGATGGTTATTTTCCAATACCCCTCCCTTGAAACCTCATAAAGAGATAGTGTGCCCCATTTTGTTGTCGTAATATTTCAACCAGGAGCTCCTCTTATGAGTATGCCCTTGAAAGGAGGGTATGTAAAGGAAGTAGAAAAAAAACAAAATTTCATGTTGAGTCGAAGGAGGGGTATAGATTGTAGGTGTCTCTAGAGGTCTTGACAAAGGTTAAGGATAAAGGAGTTTACCTCTTATTGAAACGCCTTCCATTCCACCATTTGAGTTGCTAAAGGGCACTGACTTTAAGGGTCATAGGTGAGTTCTCACAAAGATCTTAAAAATAAGAAGGTAGGTGTGATTTAGCATAGGATTTATTCTTCAATGGTTGACTTTTAGGGTGATATTTCCTAGTAAATGGAAAAAATTGAAGCCCTACCACCCATAAATTAAGTAGATTATGAGAAAATGTTTCCTAAGTTTCAAAAATTCTCACCATATATTGTCCATGATATCCATGACAATTATGTTCAATTGTCGATAACTCATGTTATGGTATCATCTTTGATTCATGGCACATATACTTCTTCAAAAATAAACCTCGCTCTAAGGGTCACAACCGTTCTTCTTCTACGCAAATTTGTCACAGTCTTAAGGGCATACCTTATGAACTAAACATGCTAGGAAATTGTCCTAACTAGGGTTAAAGAAAAAAATATGGTGATGTTTGGATGGGTGCTAATTTGTAGGGTTTTCCATTTTTATAATTTTATTTGTTGTGCTTTGTACCATGCTACCTAGTTGCTTTCCTGTTGCCCTAGCATTTTAACTTTTTCGATGTCTATCTCTCTATTGTTTCTTGCCCCATTTGAAATGTCATCCTTATTTGGTAGGTGTTTTCTTCAATATAGTGTGAATATTTTTCCATCACACAGCTTCTGTGGCGTTTGTCTATTGAAATAGCTTGTAAGGCCCATTCATCAGGTTATTTGATGAAATGAAATGATTATCGATGATCACCAACTAATGGTACCTACAAAGATTTATTCTAACAATTCTACAGTTTTCCTGTGCCAACAATTATACAACATTTTAACCTAATGAACTAGTCTCCTCTGTTCTCTTAGCTGATGCTAGAAGCACTTATTGTTGTTGGCAAATCTTTTACTCTCTAGTCTTATTGAGCTATTTCAGTTATTTGTGGACATTGATCTATTTTCATTTCATTTCTTCAAATTTTCTCACTGTTATGCGTTACCTTTGACCAGTGACTTCTTTCTTACCTACGCTTTTTTTGCATAAGCATTCCAGCCATCCAGAGCAGTAGGGGCAGCAGGAGCCACTCAATCCAGCCAAAGCCTAGCAGGGGCAGCGCAGAGGCAGTAGGAGCCATGCAGGGTTGACGCAAGCCTAGTCAGGGCAGCGCAGGGGTAGTGTAAGCCTTTCAGGTGTGACATAGACCCTTACTGAGCAGCGCAGAGGTCGACATAGGCCATTCAGGCTGACGTAGAGGGATTCAGAGCAACGTATTATTGCCATTTTTTTTTCTCTATTGGGTGAACTAGTTTTGGTGCCCAGGATTGTTGTACTTAGATTCTGCATAATAATGAAAACCCTCTAGAGCTAGCTGCACCAGTTTTCCCGCATTGGGTTTTTTCCGGGGACAGTTGTCCAGAAAATACGTCTGCCACTTTGTCTATGAGCATGTTATTCAATATTTGATCTGTATGCGTAGGTTGCTAGTTGTATTTACTATTTACTTCGCTAATTTATTAAATATTTCATAAATTAACTTGAACTTAATTCAAGTAGGAGAAGTAAATCGAGATACTACAGTAGGGTTTCTTAGATTAAGAAATTTTCACATTCCCTAGGTCTAGCCCCATTAGGTCACCTAGGGCAACAATTTCCCAGGAATCTAGCTAGAGAAAAACTTATATCTCCTAGAGGCAGCTACGTTGTTGGGTGCCCTCACTCTCCTCAGAAATTGGGCCAATTTCGACTGTGGAATCTTCGGATTCCTCAAGCCCTAGCTCTAGGGTCAAGTTTTGCTTAGGTGGTCCCAAGGATAGAACCTACTAGGATCAATTTGACCTATTGAAGTAAAAACTCTTGTCTGATCCTTTCCCCTCACCTTGTCCAGGATAGGAACATCATTGGTTGCTAAATTACATCCCCGAACCTGGGCTGGGTCCACTTGGCCTCGTGTGGTCGCATTTGGTGTCAAAGGCTTTTCATCAAGGACCATTTGGGAATCCAAGTTCCCAAATGATTTTAGGGATTAAGAACTTCCTTCATAAGTCTTTTTATTCTCCCTCAATCCTTCAATCCCCCTCCTCTCTCCCTAGAAGATAAATTCACTTGCTTAGAAGGAAAGCAAGTCCCACTCTTTATTTTATCTTAGGGAAAAGGTTTCGAGGGTCACTTCCCACCTATTCATTGACCTATATGCTACAAGTGACTTCCTAAACTACCGGAACTCCACCCATCGGTGAAATTCCGTGAAGAGAAAGGAGCCTTAGCTGTGGTGACAATGGGATAATCCCCCATCGTTTCCCTTGTCCTAGCAGTTGCCCTCTTAGGAACCCCTTTTAGATCCACTACTAGTTTGAGTGGTAACAAGTTCTTCACAATTCCATTTGTGAACAACTCTTTGGTAAGCCCACTTTTGCCATATTATAGCTCCAAGATGAGAAGTCCAGGGCTATGGAGGCTACCCTTCTTCTCGCTGAATCAATCCTCTACAATATAGTGAATTAGGGCTAGTTGGTTGGCCCACTTGACTGTTAATTTAGTCCTTCAAAGTTTGCACATCCTTAGGCCCTATACACCTACCCTTCCACCAATTTTGTTGTCCTTCACCAGAACAAGAGTCAGGGCTCTTCTTTGACAGTAACCTAACAACCCTCCAACTGTACTTGGACTACCATCAATATGTCCAACCACAGTCAATTCTTTTTACTGATCTAGGGCCCACAATATTGTCTTCATCTAGGGCTCTTCAAATCTGCCACCTAACAATGGTTTGAGTCCTCTCAAGATCACTATTCTTGTGTATCGACAATTTGACCTTTGTTGTCCAATCTATGAACTACTCCTCTTATCATACTTCTAACAATATGTAGATGACTGAACTAGGGTTACAAATCAGCCACTAACAGTCCATTTACTAATTTTTTATAGGTTTCTTCAGATATTTGTTTAAAAATCTATGGAAAGTCCACCAAAATCAACTCCTCTGCATGTCAATCCATTCTTCATATGGCACATTTCTTCTGCATGTGCAATCTTCTGCTCAGGTTCCACCCTCCTTTGGATCTATTGTCTCCACACATACTGAATCTGCAAACCATCTTCCAGATCTGCGGTCTTTATTGCAGAAATAAACCTCACTCTAAGGGTCACAACCCGTCTTCTTCTACACAAATTTGTCACAGTCTTAAGGGCATACCTTATGAACTAAACATGCTAGGAAATTGTCCTAACTAGGGCATTATACTTATGTACTTCTAATTGTTGTAGAACAAACCCTATCCACACATAGAAAAAACATGACTCTTGCCTCCATAAGGGACTCGACCTAACTCATATGGATCCATAGATTCTGGGCATTTCTTTGATAGAATCTTGACATGAACTTCAAATCTCAATTTCGACCCTCAAACTAGGGTTAAATCAGTGAATATTATGCATGCATCGACTTCTGTTATGGCTCTAAAATACAGTGCAAGCCCTCCTCCATTTATGTTGTTCTTTATCACAGACCTTGCCGCCTACTAACCACCACAAGGCAAGATGGTATCAACCCTCTCTTCTATTTCATGTAGAAAATCTAACCAACGGGATTCAATCTAATCTTGTAATGTACTAAAACAAGATACTGAATCATTCCTACAATTTGTGGAAACAAAACACGATCACACAATCACATATAAGTAAGAGAAACAAATTATCAATCGCACAACACTAGATGTATCTGGGGAAGCAACTAGTCAAAACCCTCTATCTCTATTTTGTATTAAGTCAAGGAATCATGAAACAATACAATGCTTAATCTCTCTTGATATTCTCCAGCACTCTGCCAATTGTCTCCTGCTGATCTAGGAAAAATCGGTCTAATACTTAGTCAATTCTCAGCCTGCCTTGGTCACGCAATTCCTATGGAATTATCTCCATATTAGTTAGGAAAATCGACCTTCCTTGATTGTGCAATCCATCATGGCATCCTAATGACTTTATAATTGCACATGGGAAATTTTCTATAAATACAACTGATAGTTATGTTCCTCTTAACTATGTTACAATAAGGATGAAGGGTTTTTTATTATTATTTAAAAATAATATAAAACCCTAAACAACCAAAACCCTAACTCGAGGAGATGTAACACCAAGATTTTATGGGCCCCATTGGGGTTAGTTGGGCAGCCAACTTTACGGGGTCGTAACTTGGTCATATGATCTTCGTTTGACGCACATGATACCTCGTTAGAAAGATCTCTCCGAGGACTACAAATACTACTATGATTTCTAAGAAATCACCAAACCTTTCATGTCCAAAAAACGTCGTTTGGGGCCTAAAAACGGCTCCGGATGTTTAGGACCCGAAAAACTGACAAAAATAGTAAATTGTGCTATAATTAAGGAAACTGGAAAACTGAAAGAGATAATGGCGAGGGCCCAAGTGGAATTGGCAGGTGGCCACCAATATCCACCTCGATCACCTTAAATTGAATTTACTGAGCTAACTCAATCATCATGACTTAGTTAACTGACACAAGTTGTTATGAGACGAAATTACAATTTATTGTCCAATTTATTTAAGTGAAAAATAAATTAGATGCCTCACATTCCTCACTCCTGGTACATCAAAATTCCTCACTAGTGTGGGTGCATTTTTTTTTGTCCTTTCTAGTTGCCAATTTCACTGTTTCTTGTTGCAAATTTCAACACTCCCTCTCAGCAAGAAAGGAATTCAATATATCCCCATCTAGTACCTTTGGAATGTTCTGCATGCTACACTTCTCTAGTGTTGTTTGCACCTGCAAATCCTGAAACTAAATAGCGTCTGAACAACTTACTCAGTATAATGCATCTGTCATCAGAGTCTTCTGACTGCTGCTAGCTACTACACCTGTCTAGTACTGGATTCTCTGCGCTACTGCTGACATCTGCATCCGTGCCCTTTGAACTATTTATAACTTTGATTTGTAATCCAATATTTGACATCTGTCACTCT
Source organism: Pinus albicaulis (assembly GCA_034641835.2). Lineage (NCBI taxonomy): Eukaryota > Viridiplantae > Streptophyta > Pinopsida > Pinales > Pinaceae > Pinus > Pinus albicaulis. Next base: position 313,305,537 of record CM076573.1, read on the forward strand.
AATTTCTGTCTTGCTGACATCTGACTACATCAATCTAACTGATCCTTCCTACTACTATTGTACTGTGGGCTCCTTGTAGCCAGGTTCGATCCATGAGACATGCCATCTCAATGGACCTTGCCCAAATTTCTTATCTTGGGATTATGTCTACACATCACCCCACCTTACACCTCGACATATGAATGCTCCCTCTTCTCATCTGGCTCGAAATTTCCCCCTCATGGAGGTCTTTTCTTGAGTGGACACTTCACTTAGTCTCCTCTCTGCTTCTCCAATTGTGGCAGCTACTCCACAACCTTCTGAGACTGCTTCTCATGAGGATGCATGTTGAGAGGTAATTTATGCTCCCTCTAAACCACCAAGTCTCTAAATTCTGCCTTTCTCCTCAAATATTTGCATGCATCTGCTACCTCAATTACATATAGGTTCTTGACTCACGCACAGTGTAATTGTCCCGACGTCACAAAAAGTTTCTAAAAAAGAGTTGATTTTAAATCGATGATATCTCCCTCATTCGAGCTCCTATTCAACCGATTTTTTTTCCCATTTAGGTAGATTTTCGCGAGGAATCCAAATATTCTATTTGTTTTCGAAAATTTTACACCAAATATTCAAATATTCTCTGCAAACTCACTACCCAAAAAATTCCTGCACTGATACCATGTAGAAAATCTAACCAACGAGATTCAATCTAATCTTGTAACCTACTAAAACAAGATATTGAATCCTTCCTACAATTTGCGGAAACAAAACACGATCGCACAATCACATATAAGTAAGAGAAATAAATTATCAATCGCACAACAACATGATGTATTTGGGGAAAGAAACTGCTCAAAACCCCTCTATCTCTATTGTGTATTAAGTCAAGGAATCATGAAACAATACATTAATGCTTAATCTCTCATGAGATTCTCCAGCACTATGTCAATTGTCTCCCGTTGATCTAGGCAAACTCGGTCTAGTACTTAGCCAATTCTCATCCTTACTTCAGCCTACCTTTGTCATGCAATTCCTAGGGAATTAACTCCTTATTAATTAGGAAAATCAGTCTTCCTTGATTGCGCAATCCATCATGGCATCCCAATGACTTTATAATTGCACATGGACAATTTTCTCTGAATACAACTGATAGTTATGTTCCCTTTAACCTCTGTCTCAACTGGGTATTCCTCGAAACTGATATGCATGCAACTATTAATAGCAAATTATCAGTTATATGATTGATCACTCATTGTGAATTAAATCTAATTTAATTCACTGGACCTCTCACTAGCTCATCACTTAGTTAGAACCAATTAAACTGATCTTAACTCATTTAATCGAGTTAATTACACTTGCACCCCACTAATGCATCAACTTCAATTGGACCTCAAAAATATTAGAATCCCTCTATATGCCTCATCTTAGACCCTCAAGTACTTGAATTTCTTAAGCTAACTCGGTCATCATAACTTAATTAACTGACACAAGTTGTTATGAGATGAAATTACAATTTATTGTCCAATATATTTAAGGGAAAAATAAATTAGACGCCCCACATTCCTCACTCCTGGTGCATCAAAATTCCTCACCAGTGTGGGTGGTTTTTTTTTGTCCTTTCTGGTTTCCAATCTCATTGTTTCTTGTTGCAAATTTCAACATTTCAGAATTTGATGCGGCCTTCACACAAAGACACCATTTAAATCACATGCCCAGATTCTCATGAGAAACCTCTCTTAAGCTCGATCTGCCAGAAGAGAACCAACAATATGCCATCCTACTTCCTAGCGCAAACCAACCCTTAAGGTATGCAACATTCTTCTGAACCCTCACATGATGATCTTGCTCTTGGAGGATGATCATGATCTCCCTTTAGCAACCCTTACTCAGCCCTCGTACTCGACCTACTTTAGGACTACATCTCTCTTCACCCCCTTGATGTGCCAGATAGTGGGAATACATGTCAAACATGCTAAGATTTGCCAAGTGATAAGGCATGCCAAGATGTGCAAGGGTGTGTCAATGCGTGTCAGGGACTGTCAAGACAAAAAAAGGGAGAAAAAAGTTAAACTACAAGGAAATGAACACATAAGAGGGTTAATAAGTCATCAATTTACCTTTTCCAAGAGGGGCATGCTAGGCACACCAACACTAGGTGCCAAGTGCAAAGTCTTAGTGCATTCTAAGTGCCAAGTATTCCGTTGTTGCTTCTCGTCTACCTTCCAACAATTGATAATCACAAATAAATTTAATATTAAACCATGCCAAATCATACCAAGGCATCTCAACGTATTCTTTCCAAGCGCCAACATGTGCCAAGCGCCAATATGTGTTAGGGACTAGAAGTGGAAGGGAATGTTGAAGAGTGCTAAGGTGTGCTAGAGAGTGATAATGCATGTTGATGAGTGTTAAGGATTACTAGGAAAAAACATTAAGGGAGCACTAGGCAAAAATTCATGGAAGTTAATGAATATGAGGAACGTGTGCCAGAGACTAGTGTTAATGAGTGTTAGTTGCAATGCCAAGGAGGGACTAACAAGGTAGGCTAAGAATTGGTAAGGCATGCTAGGGAATATCAAGGCATGTCAAGAATTCCCAAAGTGTGCTTGGGAGTTCCAGGGTGTGCTAATTATATCACGTGCCAATTAATAGTGCCAAGATATGCCAATACATGGTAGGTGCTAAGGATGTGGTGCAGGGTGCCAGGGTATGTCAATATGTGTCAATTAGGCAACAAAAGGAAGAACCAATAAGAGGGTTAATAAGTCAAGACTTTATCTTTTTGAAAATGGGCATGCTAGGCACACTAATAATAGGTCCCAATACATGCCAAGTGGCATTGTGTGCCAAGTGCTAATGTATGTCAATGCATTCAACCAAGGTGTTCTAGGGCATGCTAGGGACTATATGCAACATGCCAACACATGCTAGGAGAGTTCCATGTTGTGCGCATGCCGCCATGTGCTTGGGCGTCAGTGTCATCACGAGATGTTCTAGGTATAAATATGTTCCAATACATGTGCGGTGCTAAGAAATGTTAGTGTGTGCCAAAGCATTAATTTAAGGCGTGCCCAGATTGGTGAGGATCGTTAGGTCTTTCTCATTAATAGAAATGTCAAAGCTTGATTATGTATTAAATAATATATTTCCTACACACAATAGTGGAAATTTATCTAAAGGGAATTTGCTAGATAATAAACTTAATATATATGAATCATGTGTTGACTCATAGGGAATCTCTATTCGACTAATCATTACTTGAGGGAAATGATAAACACTAATTACTTCTAAAAAAATTGACTGACTCGAACCATTATGGCCTTGGACATATTATAAAAAATACTCCACAATAATGGTACTAAATCGTTAACTTTTGACAAAAAATATATTAACAGGCACATAGCGTCATCAAAAACTCATTGGAATGATCAATGATGACGGGCATTTTTTGACAGTCACCAAAAGTAACAAAAAGTGCATTGGTGAGGGTCATTAAAAGTTCGTCACTAGAAGTGTCACCAAAGAGAGAATTAGTGATGGGCCTTTAACGACCCTCACCAAAAGTCTCACTGAAAATGTCTTTGGTGACGGACCATAAAGGACCATCACTATATACACTTATAGTGACGGTTTTTTAATTATCAATGATGATGGACATTTTTTGACCGTCACCAAAAGTAACAAAAGGAGCATTGGTGAGGGTCATTAAAAGTTCGTCACTAAAAGTGTCACCAAAGAGAGAATCAGTGATGGGCCTTTAACAACCCTCACCAAAAGTGTCATTGAAAATGTCTTTGGTGACGGACCATAAAGGACCATCACTATATACACTTACAGTGACGGTTTTTTAAGGACCGTCACCATATGTGACATTGGTGATGGACCTTAAAGGTCCGTCACAAGCATGACCCTTACCAATGTGCTTTTTTCTTGTAGTGAATGGGTAGTACTCCTCTGCCCTCTAAGGGTTGTGGGAGAAGTGGTATGTGGTGTGGCATTGGGAGACCGAACAAGGTTCTTAACTAAGGATGCCCCAGTAAAGGATGAACCAATAATGATGGCAGTGTTTCGTCTTTGACGCCTAAATGGGGAAAGACCTAGAACCCCTCCCGGTAATGGGGGGAGGTCCAAAAGACGTCTAGAGTGATGAGGTCCCATTGGGTTCGTTCTGGTGTCGACTAGTTCTGGCTTTAGAAATATTTGAGAGGATAGATATTATAATCAAGCAAAATTCTGATTGCATACATAACACAATGAGAAAATAAAATAAATTTTCCCTTTTAATTAATCCTATGTGATCAGTCAATCAAAAAATATGGTTTTTGTTTGTTTGCATATGATACTCAAATCATAGAAGACCTAATCATCCTCACACACTCAAATGGAACTGGGCCTTGAGAATATATCTTGCGAGTGTTGGCACAACGTCCCGTAAGAGCTGGCGACGGCCCCAGTCAGCCGAAAAAAATCCACCAAGGTAAGGGTAGAGGATCTAGTGCTTGCCTGCACCATCACCTATAAAGAAAGGATGCCCTAATTTTGGCCAGTAAGTACCACCATCCCACGTGAGCGTTCGAGTCTTGGGCTTCTTGGTAGTTCATCTAACAATACCAAGTATTAGCCAGGTCAGGTAGCCCCAACTGATACCGCATGCACTGCGTCTAAGCCTAACCCCCTCTGAATCAGGTCTCTGCCATGCTCGGGTTTTCTTTTCCACGTGTTGGGGTTCCCATGTTTTGGCAAGGTTGGCAATACCAAAAGATGAGACAACATAGAACCACTTTCAGACCTTAGGATCTAGCCCTCCTAGGTCCAGAGAGGGATCTCTCTATGATCATCAAAAGATATATGTCTTCGAAGTTCTCAATTGTGATTTTAGGCTAGTTATAGGCTCAAGGTTGTTTGTTTGATTGTTTGAGTTTGGTTGTTGAGAATCAGGAAGGAAGGTTTCACCATAAGACAAGGATAGGTAAAGAAGGAAGCTAGGCAAGGATAGATAACTCAGGGAACATCAAGGCCATTGGGCAATGGAGTCAAGAAAGGATTTACTTATGTCTAATGTGTAAGCTTCAGTTGGGCTAGTCAACTAGAGCATTTGGATCTCAAAGACTGATTGGTGGGATGGAACATTAAGGAATGAGAATGAAGGATGGAGAACCATCTGATTCTGTCTACAGATCAGGCCAGAGGTCATTTAACTCCAGGCCTGCTTGGACATAACCATAGGCAACACAAGGGATCTTGAAAAGGTTTATATGGAAGGGATAGGTTATGAAGAGGCAGAGACAGGCTTCTAAACCTCCCAATGTTCCTAACCTCTTTCAATTAAATCTTAACAAAAACATCTGAACATTGATTCTATTAACTTGCACATCAGAGAGCAGGCAATAATCATCCACTACACTAGTTTAGTCAATTAAAAACAATATTCAGACACACATATGAGCAGAAAACATTAAAGACTGAGAGAGCTGGGACATAAGGTACCTAACAAGGGTAAATCTTATGTCATGCATTCAGAAGTCAGTCAGAAGAACATGAAATGAAATGGAAATAAACGCAGAGATAAGAAAAACATCACCAACTGCTGTAGATCAGGATCCAATGAAAACTGCTTATCATGTTAAACACAATACCAATCAAGTACATCACTGCCCAAAGCTTTTACATTCAGCCTGAATACATCATATTTCTCAGCCTATCATACAATCATTACTCAGGGAACTTGTCTCAGGACAAAAATGCTTGCAATTCACTGATAATGCATCAACAACCATTACAATGATATCCATCTGTGCTTTATAGCAGAAGAGACACAGAGGACCGACTGAGGAGGTAGGTGAATTTTAAATGTTACATTCAAACACAACAATGAATGCAGGGCCGAGGCCCATGCCGCCTGATATGTTGTATATTTAATCTTTGTCATCTCCCCGGTGCAATAGAGATCTGCTTCGGATATGATTTGACCTTTTGGCTGCAGTACTCCAGGTGATTTGAACAAAATGAAAGAAACTACTGAGAGGTCTGCCTCATAGATGTTAGATTGTTTTGAACTATAGCTGGGACGAAAAACTCCTTCAGGGACACGGCGCATAATAAAGACTGTATGGGAGACCTGTCCTTTATGGAAAAACATTCTGTTGATAAGAAAACCTTGATATTACCTCTTATTGATGTTCAGGATCTTCAGATCGATCCTCGGGGTCTTCAAAATGATGCTTTGCCTCTTTAAACCTCTGGTTCAGAGCTTCAAGATCTTCGTTGATGTGCACTAATCCCTCTGCTCTGTACTGAAACTCTTTGCTGCTTCATTACTGCCTCTGTCGAGTTAGCTTGAGCTTTAAATGGCGCCGGCATGATTTTCGGCGTTTGAACTCTGCCTTCCATTAATGTGAGTCCTGACGGCCCCATTCCTTGACTTTCCTGATGGTACTGGCTCATTAGATTTGATCCTGACTGCGCCGCTCGCCGTTGGGGTAGTACATTGAACAGCGACGGTCCTCTTCCTCTAGAAACTCTGCAACACAACAAACTTGTGAAGAAAACAGTGGACGGAGCAATGGACGCGGGGTGAACGAAATGGTGGTGCGGCGGTGGCGGAAACAACGATATTATGTAAAAGAACAATGAAAATGCAGTGGAGTGGTGGAATGCACGGACAATAGGGTTTGGTAGAAATATGCAGCGCAGACCGTTGGATTCAGGCCTGGAGATGAAGATCGACGACGGAGATTGACCGGCGTAACAATACATGAAACAAACAAAAAACAAAAAAAATGCATGAAATGCGACGGAGATGAATGTAAGAGTGGGACCCAGCGGAGGCGGGGGGCGATTAGATCTTGACCGTTAGATCCCAGATCCAATGGACGGTTATGATCAAATCAGAGGATCGCAATCGGGGGGGGGGGGCAGGGGTGACACATTCAAAAAGTTCTGATTGCGATCGGAGCGATGTTGCGATTGAGCGAAGACCGTCGATCTGGGGGAGGAATGGACGGCGGAGATGAAATCGGAAGGGAAACAGAAGGACTTGCGATTGGGTTCATCGGAGGAATGGAGTGATTAGTGCGATGACCGTCGGATCGGTGGGGAAAAGGACGACCCAGATTGAATCAGAAGACATAGAGAAGGACTTGCGATCAGCGATCGGGCGGAGGATGCGATTAAGCGCTGGCCGTTAGATCTGAAGGCCAGATCAACGGCTCAGATGTAATCGGAGGGGCAGTGCGATCGGGGGATCGAGAGTTGCGGTGACCGTCGGATCTGCGGGAGGATGGACGGCTAAGATTAAATCAGGAGATCGCAATCGGAGCTCGGAGAAGAAGGCATGTGATTGAGTCTTGCGATTGCGATGGAGCGATCAACGCAGGGCCGTTGGATCGGTGGGACAGATCGACGATTCACGTTCAATCAGAGCACGGTGGAAAGGGCCTGCGATTAATCGCATCGCAAGTGATTGCGATGGGCTGATCGGGGGGGCGTGCATGAACTTTGCGATTTCGATTGAGACTCTGCGATTAGAGGCCCGTCGTTGGATCTTCAGGGTAGATCAATGGCTTTGATTACATCGCGAGACTTGATTAATAAAACAGTCGCATCGGGGATTTTCAATGATGCACGGGAATTGCACCCGCCCGACGCTCCGATTGCGATTAGCGCCTAGGACTTAAGTGCTTGGTCCCAGCGTCAGGCCATGTGGGGAAGTGGTTTGAAAGGGGCTTGGGGTAAAGGGGCTAGGCCTTTAATAAGGTCGGAAGATGGGTTTTTTTTTGCCCATTTTAATGGATTTTAAGGGGTTTGAAGGGAAACGATAAGGGGAAAAATGGGAAATAAAGAGTAAGGGAAGGACTTAAGGGGATTTTGGGGGGATTTGAAGGGTACACGGGGAAATAGAAGGGGGGACAAGGGGGGATAAAAAGAGGCTAAATGAGGGTAAAATAAAGGGAATTCGGGCAAAGGGAAGGAAGGGGAATTGATGCATGTTGCAGGGGTAAAGGAGGGAATAATAGGCCCTTTTTAGAAATTTACTAGCAGAGGGGGATTTGTACTAGGCACAGCAATTGAGAGACTTCAAGGAGGATGGGTTTTCAGGGGAAAGGCATTCCTTGAAGGCTCAAAACAATCTAGCCCCCAGCTGACTTGTCAAGAATTTCATAGGGGGGCTAACAGTGGCTCCACATGGGGATGGCTTCTTCTTGAAGGAGTCAAGAATTCAGAAAATGATCTCTTGGTGTAGGCCAGATGCCTGCTGCTATAAGCCAACTTTCTTCTTTCTTTAGATTAGCTGCCACAATATATTGGATACACAAATCAGCAGAAACATTTTCCCAACCAATCTACCTACCCAAACTAGAGCTCTAACAATTTTCCCTTGGGTGTATTTGAACTAGCAGACCCTTTACATTTTATTTTACAAAACAAAAACAAACCTATTCTAATTCTACCCTTATTGCTCCATGAGGCCAGATTAGACTGTTGGTCTCATAGTTTCTCTACCTACACTACTACCTGCTAGGATTAGACTGTCTAGCAGGTTTCTTCACCTACATTCTAAGACAGGAAATTTAAACACAGCCAAGCCAGGATTAGACTCTCTGACTTGCTGGGCAGAAACTTGAAGAAAACAAAACTGAGAAGGCATGGAATTCTGCAACTGTGAGACATCCTTCTTTCTTTCTTGTGACTCAGGTTTTGAGCATATTTGAGTCACTTCCTTCCTTTGCTCCAGCTCTGATTTTAGGCATGTTAGAGCTGATTTTCTTTCCTCTGCTAATCCAGATTTTGGGCTTGTTTGGATCAGCTATTCTGCTTCCTTTTGGCTCAGATTTTGAGTTTATTAGAGCCAATCCTTTTGCCTCAGAGGTTCATGTTTTGAGCATGTCTGAACCTCTCTTTTCATTTTGTTTTTTGGAACAATTTCTTCTCTTTTTGCTGAAAATGAAAATTTGCAACGGTATATACAATGGAAATGAAACTGGACATGGAGAATTAGCAGAAATAGTGTTTGAGCATCCTGCCATTGACAGGACCCCCAAACAACTCGGAACCATCAAGTTCTTGCAAGAAAAACGCATTAGGACCCACAGTGGCTTGAATGATGAAGGGACCTTGCCACAAGCTGTCGAATTTTCCATGTTTGCCTTTATCCTGTCTTCTTGAATCCCACTTCAGGACCTTGTCCCCAACTTCGAAATTTGCTGCTTTGGTTCTTTTTTCAAACTGTCTCTTCATGTTTTCCTACACTTTGACAGCTCTGTTATAAACCTGCTCCCTTGTTTGCTGAAGGTGGATTGTTTCATTAATTCTCCTTATCATGCTGTCCTCTTTTGACTGGATTTCTTGGATAAGCTTTACCACTAGTATCCCAAGGCTAGTAGGAAAAACTGCTTCTGTCCCATAAACCAGCTGGAAGGGTGACATGCCAATAGCTTTCTTTGTAGTGAGCCTGTCTGCCCACAAAGCTTGTATCAAATTTTTATGCCATGACCTTTTGTTCTCTTCCAACAGCTTCTTAATGATTGTAACCAGGCTTTTATTTGATGATTCAGCTAGGCCATTACCCTGGGGGTAATATTCAGTTGAATGTCCAAGTGCAATTCCGTACCTATGACAGAAATCAATCATTATTTTGGATCCGAAAGCAGCAGCATTGTCAGTGATTCTTTTCTTTGGGCAGCCAAACCGAGATAAGATGAAGTCTTCTAGGAACCTAATGATGACAGAATTAGTGGCATTCCTAGTGGGTATGGCTTCAATCCACTTAGTGAAGTAATCAGTAGCAGTCAGGATCCATTTATGTTTCCCAGAAGAAGAGGGGTGGATTTCTCCAATGAAGTCTAAGCCCCATTGCATGAAGGGACCTTCTATGGTGATAGGTTGTAGAGGGAGGGGAAGGAACTTTCTTTTGCCCTAAAAAATTTGGCATTTATGGCAGGTAAGGACCATTTTATGAACATCACTAAAGAGTGTAGGCCAATAGTACCCAGCCCTGAGTATCTTATTTGCAGTGGCCTTCCAACTCAGGTGGCCTCCACACTCCCCAACATGGAATTCTTGTTTGATTCTTTCAGCTTCAGTTTCGGGCAAACATTTCAGCAAAAGACCATTTGGATTTTTCCAATATAGAATCTCATTCATAATGCAGTAACTTCTAGCTTTGAGTTTTATGAATCTCGCCTTTGTTTTGGACAGTTTTGGAGGGGCATTGAGGTGTGTGAGCACGTAAAGGATATCAATGTACCAAGGAGAGTTCTGAAACTGCTCCTCAACAGTTGGATGGGGCGATCCTTCCTACTCATCCAGGGCATTCATCATGTTAATATCAAGGGCCTGTAGATTAGATTCAGCCATCAATTGGGCCAGGCCTTGACCTTTGATCAGCTTGGTGGGTTTGATTTCAATGTCATATTCTAAAATTGTAGCAATCCATTTGCCCCTTTTCCCATCTGGGTCTTGGGACAGGATATCTTTGACCACTATATTTGGCCCATAGGCGATGGTGTGAGAATGCAGAATGTACACCCTAAAGTCTTTTAAGGCCTTAATCAGGGCATAGGCCTACTTTTCCATGATGTTGTACTTTAAGGGTGCATCTCTTAAAGCTTTACTGAAGAAGGCTATAGGCTGTTCATTACCTTCTGAATTTTTCTGCAGCAAAACTGCAGCTATTGTGTGTGGGGAAGCAAAGGAAAATATCAGAAAATCTTTTGAAAAGTCAGGGCTGATAAGGACAGGGGCCTGGGTGAGTGCAAGCTTTACTGACTCAAAAGATTTCTTGGCTTCAACAGTCCACTTAATTCCAGCATCTTTCTTCAGCATTTCAGTCATTTTCCTAAGATGCTCAGCAAGGTTGGGGATAAATCTTCTAAGGAAATTGATCTTCCCAATGAAGGACTGTAGCTCCTTGATGTTTCTTGGATGCGTAATTTGGAGTATTCCCTCAACTCTCTGGGGGTCTATCCTAATCCCTTTCTCGGATATGATGTGGCCCAGAAGCTTACCCTCTTGCAGCCCAAAAACAGTTTTCTTAGGATTTAGGGACAGACCATACCTTCTACATTTTTCAAAAACTTTCCTCAGATGTTTTAAGTGTTCTTCTTCTGTTTTAGAAAAGACAGTTAAGTCATACAAGTAGATAACTATGAAGTGTCCAATATCATCTGAGAAAGAAATATCCATTGCTCTCTGGAAGGTAGCTCCAGCATTCATCAATCCAAAAGGCATTTTCACATACATGAAGGTGCCCCACGGAGTGGTGAAAGCCGTTTTGAGTTGATCTTCTAGGAGTACCAGAACTTGGTTGTATCCTGAAAAACCATCAAGCAGGGAGATTCTTTTAGAGCCTACTACCTTATGTAAGATATGTTCCATTCTAGGCAAGGGGTAGTTGTCTTTCAGGGAGGCTCTATTCAGGTTTCTGAAATCTATGCATAGTCTGATCTCCCCTGTCTTCTTCCTTACAGCCACTAAGTTTGAAACCCAATCAGAAAACCTTACAGGGACAATTATGCCTGCCTCATACATATTTTTAATTTCCTTCTCTACTGCAGGCAATTGTTTTGGATTAATCCTACGGAGTTTTTGTCTGAAAGGTTTCTGATTTTCCTTCAGTGGTATCTTATGTTGTATAATGTTGGTGTCATAGGCCTTTAAGTCTTCGTAGCTCCATGCAAACACATCAATGAATTCCTTAAACAAGTCAATGTATCTTTTCTTCATGTCTGCAGGTATAGAATTAGCCAGTTTTATCATTTTGGGTTTGTCCTTAGTGCCTACGTTTGATTCTTCTACATCTGATTCTGCATGTTCTATTGTGGGCTTCTTTGCAACATCATCGAAATCAAAGAGGTCCTCTAACGGTGCTAAGCCTCTTGGTATGTTCTTGTCTTTGGCTTGCAGCACCTCCATTTCTTCTCTATCTGTGTTTTCATGTTTTATGGCTGAATCTCCAGCTTCTTCAGAAAAAGAATTTATTTCTATACTACAAGGTGTTTCTTGTTCATCTAGGGAATCCTCACTTGGGCAGCTGTCATCAGATTTTGAGTCTGAATCAGAAAATTCAAACTCATTCCTGCCCATCAGGAAATCTTCAATCTGTTTGTCTCCTTCAAAGACCTGCCAGTATTTTTCATTGTCTGGCACTGCAGGCCTGAATTTAGTCTGAATGATGATTTGTTGGTCAACTGGGGCCTTAGGATATGAGCTAGCTAGGCAGGCTTGTCCATTTACAATAGCGTTTTGACCCCTAGGAATGGATACTAAATCATATTCAACAAACGTTTTCAGCAAATCTAGAGTATCATTCCTATATGCCCTAAGCCTGGGGTGTTTTGCCGAATACTCACCATTCATCTGTTTGATCACTAACTCAAAGTCTCCTCTCACAACTATCCTACGGGCTCCTAATTTTTTCAACAGATTTAAGCCCAAGATTAGAGCCTCATATTCTGCAATGTTATTCGTGCATTTGAAATGCAGATTGACAGCGTGGCTCTCTGCGTGGTCATTTTCGGTGTTACGCATCCACACTCCTGCTCCAGTGCTTTGTCTAGTACAGGACCCATCAAAGTTCATTTCCCACAGGGGTTCTTTGTTTACTTCCACTTCACTTTCTCCCTTACAGCTGGGTTCGCCATTAGGTTGAGTTGGGAGGTCTGTAGTAGGTTGTAAACTATCTTGTTGTTCATAGAGGCCATGGATGTTAGGGAGGTGGTTGGCTTGCTGTTCTTGTTCTGTTTCTGTTTCACTTGGAGTGAGAAGTCCACCACAGATCCTACAGGCTTCATTGCTGATTTCCTCTTCATTTTCAGTGTGTTGCCCATGGTCTTCCTGGTCATATTCTTCCAGAGTGGCCATTATGTGGAGGTCCATAGGCTCGGTGTTCTCATTTGTATGCATATTCCGGGACTCTGGCTCTTCTAAGGATTCATCGTTACAAAAGATGAAGGAGTCAAGGTCGGTATGTACAGAATATAATGGTGAATTTTCAGGTTTCTCGGGGCTACTGACTAGGAATTTCATTTGGGATTCTCTATACAGTCTTCTTAATTGGCCAAATATAGGGATAGTGGCATATGAGCCATCCATCTGCATGATGCCTTGCAGCTTGGCTCCCCATGATCTAGATAATAAAATGCCATACTTGGGTGGCACATCTGCCACCACAACATCCATGACCATACATTTAGCAGGGATTTGGGTCAGGCTCACACACAGGTCTTTGATCAGGCCAAGACATTTTACTCTACTCGAGTCAAAAGAATACAAGTCTTTATAGGGTCTGGTGATTTCTAGGCCTAACCTCTCCATAACTACCTTAGGCATCAGGTTGTGTGAGGCTCCAGAATCATGCATTGCATTGTGGAGTATTTTATCATGAATGTTGAGACTAATATAGAAAGGTGGTACTACCCCTTCCTGAAATTTTCCTTCAATCTTGGGACCAAACAAGAGGGCAGGCTGATCATCATTCAAGTTTACAGAATCAGTGTATTCCCCTAAATTCAACGCTTTCAAAATTTGCCCCTTGTATGCATCCTGAGTGGCCAACTCAGATAATGGTACAGATATTTTGATTTTTGCAATCTCATTTTCTAAACTGAAAGTGGATTGACTCTTGGAAGTGTTCAACTCTATTTTATTTTCCACTGTTTTAGTGGCTGAATCGGTTTGTGTTTTCTCATTATGTACATGTGTAGGAACAGTTTTATCAGGAGCACTAACTGAGGTGCTAGTGCTACTGGCTGGTTGACTTTGTCTTTCATTGTTTTGGTTGTCCTTTTCTTTGTTACTCTCAGGACTCTTGGCTGTTGAATTGTTGTTCACAGCAGTAACTTTAGAAGATTTTTTAGGCCTTTTCTTGATGGTAACCTCGGGAGTTTTGGTTTTGGAAGTGTCTTGGTTCTTTTTGCTCCTGAGCCCATACTGTTCTCTGACCTGTAACATGGCATCTTGGAACCCAAGTCTGTACTCTTCAGTTTCTAATCTCTCCTTATCCCAATATGAAGATGAGGGTTGATCTTCCTCTGAGTCACAGTTCAGAATTGAGTCCTCTGTTTCAAACATGTCAATCACATTCCCTTCAGACTCTTCTATGATTCCCTCATCCTCATCTAGGAAGTTTTGGAACAGGGGAATGATTTGTTGATCCGACTCTTTCTGTCTGTTGGGAGTGTTGTTGTTTCTTCTAAAGTTTTGATTTTGGTTCTGATTTTTGCTTAGGTTACTAACCGTGATAGCCATTTTCTCCATCATTTGTTTCATATTTTCCACGTCCTTTCTCATGCGTTCATTATTGGGGTCAGACGTGGAGGCTACGTTGTCATCCCTGTATGTTACCCTCTTCTCAGATCTTAGTTTTGCCCTTTTCTCGATCAGATTCGCTTCTATGTTTACTGCCCCTTTCTGCATATCCTCCAATGTGGTATATTCTTTATCTCTAAGCTCATAGGCCATGTCAGCATCAAATCCATCAGGATATTTGGCCAGGGCCATACCTTGTGGAGGTTTCATGTGTGGGGGAAGAGCGTTGTAAATACTTTTGAATCTAGTGGTATAATCATGAACACTCTCCCCTACGTTCCTCTTAAGGGACATGTATTCTGCTAGGAGCTGGCGAGGGTTTGCTCTAGTTTCCCATTTGTTGATGAAAGTCTGGTATAAAGCAGGGAGATCTTGGATACTACCAGCAGGTATGTTTTTAAACCATTTCTTAACCTCTCCCCCCAGGCTCTGCGCAAAGATTCTCATTTTTATTGTTTCATCATCAATTTCCATATAGTCAAAAGAGTCCTCCATTTTATCTACATGTTGTTGTGCTGTTGTGGGCTCTTTAGCAGGGAAGTGCGGGATCTTTGATTGATAATCATTTGGTAAGGGCAGTAGTGGCTGAGGTAGGACTAGAGGTGCATACCAGGCTGCCATGATGATGTTCTGGTGGGGTATAGGGTTGGCTTGAGCAGCTGGTATTTGGATGACAGGGATGTTTGGACCAACAGAAGTCTGTTGAGCAGATCTCGGGTGAGAAAGCCCCAAGTTTTGGAGAAAGTGGAGATCAGGTGGTGTGGAAGGAGGGGTTTCACTGTCCCTAGGGTCCGTCTAGTCTGAAACAATGAATGACCTAGTTCTAGGTAATCTGTTTTGAAGGTCTAGGTCGAAGAAAGGGTCTAATAGAGCTGCAAGATTTTTTGGTGCAGAATTGGCTCTATGAATGTTGCTGGAAATAGTTGATCTCCTACTTACAGGTGCTCTCTTGAGGATTTTCTCGGGATTATCAATTATTTCGGGTGGGCTTGGATTAGGGAAAGCTCTTGTATGAATGGTTCTGTGAGCCAGAGTGTTATTCTTAGCCAAGCAGCTTAACCCTACTTAGTTATTTCTGCTGTGGTTGATTTTGTCTCAGGGCTGGTCTCCCAATGAAGCCTTCATTATGCTTTGAACCTGGTCTCCTAGTGGAGTCTTATGTGAAACCAAGGTAATCAGCAGGCCTACTGATCACCAGTGGAGTCTTTTCTTTTGGGAACAATGGAGTCACCAGGTGGAAGGTTTAGGATGTTTCTAGGGGGTACACTGTCCACCGCAGTGATGAGGAGATATCCTTTTCAGAAATATCCCACAAAACACAGCAAACTCAAACCAGAGATGGACTGGGAGGGCATTTACCAGATGTGTCACCTCCTAAAGAGGATGAGATCCGGAGGCTACCTGGCCCTTACCAGGTTCTATTTGAGAGTAAGGGGTAAAACACACCAGAGGTAAGTGGAAAAGGAGGGATAAGTGTTTTACTACCAGCCTAAACGGAGGTTATAGGTTTTTTGAGGCTTGGAGATGCAACAAGATGAAAGTACTCAGAAAGTCCCCAGCGGAGTCGCCATTATGTTGGGGTTCCCATGTTTTGGCAAGGTTGGCAATACCAAAAGATGAGACAACATAGAACCACTTTCAGACCTTAGGATCTAGCCCTCCTAGGTCCAGAGAGGGATCTCTCTATGATCATCAAAAGATATATGTCTTCGAAGTTCTCAATTGTGATTTTAGGCTAGTTATAGGCTCAAGGTTGTTTGTTTGATTGTTTGAGTTTGGTTGTTGAGAATCAGGAAGGAAGGTTTCACCATAAGACAAGGATGAGTAAAGAAGGAAGCTAGGCAAGAATAGATAACTCAGGGAACATCAAGGCCGTTGGGAAATGGAGTCAAGAAAGGATTTACTTATGTTCAATGTGTAAGCTTCAATTGGGCTAGTCATCTAGAGCATTTGGATCTCAAAGACTGATTGGTGGGATGGAACATTAAGGAATGAGAATGAAGGATGGAGAACCATCTGATTCCGTCTATAGATCAGGCCAGAGGTCATTTAACTCCAGGCCTGCTTGGACAAAACCATAGGCAACACAAGGGGTCTTGAAAAGGTTTGTATTGGAAGGTCAGGTTATGAAGAGGCAGCGACGGGCTTTAAACCTCCCAATGTTCCTAACCTCTTTCAATTAAATCTTAACAAAGACATCTGAATACTGATTCTATCAACTTGCACATCAGAGAGCAGGAAATAATCATCCACTACACTGGTTTAGTCAATTAAAAACAATATTCAGATACACATATGAGCGGAAAACATTAAAGACTGAGAGAGCTGGGACATAAGGTACCTAACAAGGGTAAATCTTATGCCATGCGTTCAGATGTCAGTCAGAAGAACATGAAATGAAATGGAAATAAACACAGAGATAAGAAAAACATCACCAACTGCTGTAGATCAGGATCCAATGAAAACTGCTTATCATGTTAAACACAATACCAATCAGGTACATCACTGCCCAAAGCTTTTACATTCAGCCTGAATACATCATATTTCTCAGCCTATCATACAATCATTACTCAGGGAACTTGTCTCAGGACAAAAATGCTTGCAATTCACTGATAATGCATCAACAACCATTACAATGATATCCATCTGTGCTTTATAGCAGAAGAGACACAGAGGACCGACTGAGGAGGTAGGTGAATTTTAAATGTTACATTCAAACACAAAAATGAATGCAGGGCCGAGGCCCATGCTGCCTGATATGCTGTATATTTAATCTTTTTCATCTCCCCGGTGCAATAGAGATCTACTTCGGATATGATTTGACCTTTTGGCTGCAGTACTCCAGGTGATTTGAAAAAAATGAAAGAAACTACTGAGAGGTCTGCCTCATAGATGTTAGATTGTTTTGAACTATAGCTAGGACGAAAAACTCCTTTAGGGACACGACGCATAATAAAGACTGTATGGGAGACCTGTCCTTTATGGCAAAACATTCTGCTGATAAGAAAACCTTGATATTACCTCTTATTGATGTTCAAGATCTCCAGATCGATCCTTGGGGTCTTCAAAATGATGCTTTGCCTCTTTAAACCTCTGTTTCAGAGCTCAAGATCTTCGTTGACGTGCACTAATCCCTCTGCTCTGTACTGAAACTCCTTGCTGCTTCATTACTGTCTCTGTTGAGTTAGCTTGAGCTTTAAATGGCGCCGGCATGATTTTCGGCGTTTGAACTCTGCTTTCCATTAATGTGAGTCCTGACGGCCCCATTCCTTGACTTTCCTGATGGTACTGGCTCATTAGATTTGATCCTGACTGCGCCGCTCGCCATTGAGGTAGTACATTGAACAGCGGCGGTCTCATCTCCTAGAAACTCTGCAACACAACAAACTTGTGAAGAAAACAGTGGACGGAGCAATGGACGCAGGGTGAACGAAATGGTGGTGCGGCGGTGGCGGAAACAACACTATTATGATGAAAATGCAGTGGAGTGGTGGAATGTGCGAACAATAGGGTTTGGTAGAAATATGCAACACAGATCGTTGGATTCAGGCCTGGAGATGAAAATCAACGGTGGAGATTGAGCGGCGTAACAATATATGAAACGAACAAAAAAACAAACAAAATGCATGAAATGCGACGGAGATGAATGTAAGAGTGGGACCCAGCGGAGGCGGAGGGCGATTAGATCTGAACCATCGGATCCAGGGGAGGATCAACGGCCGAGATTGAATCGGAACCATTGCAATCGGGGGTACCAAAGGGTGACACACATAAACTTTTTCGATTACGATCAGGGAGGACGAGCGAAGACCGTTGGATCTGGGAGGAAACGGACGCACGAGATCAAATCGGAGCAATCTCAATCGGGGACGGGAAGATAGGACATGCGATTGTGATCGGAGGTCGGGGCGCGATTGAGCGCTGACCGTTGGATCGGGGATCAGATCAACGGTTCACGTTCAATCGGAGGGAGAGAAGAGGGGCGGAGGAATGACGATGCGATTAGCTCTGAGCCGTAGGATCAGCAAGGAGATGGACGGCGGAGCTTTAATCGGGGGGGAAACAGAAGGACTTGCGATCAGCGATCGGGCGGAGGGTGCGATTGTTGCTGGACCGTTGGATGCGGTAGGGGAATGGACGGCCCAGATTGAATCGGGAGATCGCAATCGGGAGTCGGACGAAACGGTTTGCGATTGCGATCAGAGAGGGGTTTGCGATTGAGCGCTGACCGTTAGATCTAAAGGCCAGATCAACAGCTCAGATGTAATCGGGGGACAGTGCGATAGGAGGATCGGAAGGCAGGTTTGCGATTGATCGGGGATCGGGGCGGAAGACTTGCGATCAATCGGAGGTCGGAGTGAAAGGCTTGTGATTGATCGGAGGGCGCACGTGGAACGTTGCGATTGCGATTGAGTCGGGGCTACGATTAGCGCTCCGCCGTCGGATCTCCGCGGAAGATCAACGGTGCGGAACGCACCGCGGAACTTAATGTTATAGACAAATCGCATCGGGGTTTTTGATATTACAAAGGAAATTGTGCACCCGCCCGACCTTCCGATTGCGATTAGCGCTCGGGACTTAAGCGCTTGGTCCCAACGCACGGGCATGTGTGGGAAGTGGTTAAGGGGCTGGCAGAAAAGGGGCTAGGCCTTTAATAAGGTCGGAAGATGGGTTTTTTGCCCATTTTAATGGATTTTAAGGGGTTTAAAGGGAAACGATAAGGGGAAAAATGGGAAATAAAGAGTAAGGGAAGGACTTAAGGGGATTTTGGGGGGATTTGAGGGGTAAACGGGGAAATAGAAGGGGAGACAAGGGGGGATAAAAAGAGGCTAGATGAGGGTAAAAGAAAGGGAATTCGGTCAAAGGGAAAGAAGGGGAATTGATGTATGTTGCAGGGGTAAAGGAGGGAATAATAGGCCCTTTTTAGCAATTTACTAGCAGAGGGGAATTTGTATTAGGCACAGCAATTGAGAGACTTCAAGGAGGATGGGTTTTCAGGGGAAAGGCATTCCTTGAAGGCTCAAAACAATCTAGCCCCCAACTGACTTGTCAAGAATTTCATAGGGGGGCTAACACCACGGGCTGATAGGTGGATTTGAAAGCTCCCTAAAGAGTCAACTTCTATGTTTCAAGATGAAGAATGATCAAGGCATCTTATTGGATGCCTACCCCCTTGATCCTAACTTAGACTATAAATTATTTTGTGGCCCCTGTGGGGAGAATTTAGTGAGTTTTGTTAAGTTAGTTTTAAGTGTCTTTGCTTTGCTTAGTCTCTGGATGTGTGTGAGTAAAAAGTGAACAAGCACATAGTTTGAATGTGTGGATATGTGATGATCGTTTTCAAAATCCCCTATTAAACTATGTTCTATTGTTCCTTGTTCAAAAGAAAAACATGTGCGGATATGGGTCGCTTTCTATTTTTCCTAGTTAATCTATGTGATCAACTATAGGGAGATGGTGAGTTGTGAATAGAGAGCATTCATATGCTTGCCTAGGATCATGGAAGGGTGCAAAGGCAACAGAGATTACTTTCTCTTCTATCGACAATTCAATCCTGGTCCCGAAATCCTAGTGCAAAAATTGAACTAAAATAATGACTTTTACACTAGAAAAAGGAACTAGCTAAGCATGCGTGGACTTGGGCCACTTACTTTGGCTAATTATCTAGGTGTTTTGGTACCTTAATTTGCAAAACATAAGAAAATTTCGGAATGCAAGTTAATTTTCCCTCCTACTTAAACTATGTGTGAACTTTGCAAAAATCAACTTGAGATAAAACTAACACTAAGCCTACCAAAAGCAGCTAAGAGTGAGCTTTAGCAAGCTGTGGGGCACCTCAACCAGTGCTGGAAGATGTATTATGGGATGCCAGACACTTTACAAGCAGTAAAAGATAGAAACATGGGAGAAATTTCTCATTCTATCTTTTGCGCGCAAAAGGCTGCAACAGGTGCGATGTCTACATGCAGGTAAGCTCTGAACGCGCGCCTTGGGCGTGCCTGTCTAAGGGAAATGCACGAAAATTCCTACAAATTAATTTTTTGGAGCTCTTCTACTTCAGTATGTCCACTTGGGATGAACTAGGGACTGAAGGAGAGAAAGGGGGAAATTTCAGCCCAACTCCACAGCACAGATGGAGGTCTTTGCAAAAATGCACAACCACATAAACTTGGAAATAAAAGTTAGTGGAGTCACCAATCCTGTGTTAGTGTGTTTGGTGCACGTATGTACGAAATCACACCAACTTAAGGGGTGTGTTTTTCCCTCTTAAGTTATTGGTCACAGGTAGAAAATATATGGAGTCAAGCAAGTTAGTGAAACATGCTAGAACATAAACATACTAGATAGAGAAATATCATGCATATTAAAACATAAAAATTAAACTAAAACTAAAACAAATAACACAAAATATCTAAATAGAGTCAATCAACTTCAATAATCCAAACGACAACGCTTACGTCCCCTCTTATTGAGTGCTAGTAGGAAGTGAGGATGAAAATTTAACCCACTTGCCAAGGGGCCCTTAGAACTTGGGGTTCTTAGTCCTGATGCAACGATGTCTTTACTTCCGAGCTACCTTGGTGCAAAGTCTCCCTCTCTCTACTATGGTGGACTGAAGTTGTTGGATGGCCAAAAACTGAGTCCCCTATATCTTTGCTCCGGATCACACACTGCTGGTATTTCTTGGGGCCATTCTGGCCATCATAACAAAGTGCTCTCTAGTTGTTCATCTCTTGGTGGCCTTTTATAGGATAATTCAAATCCTCCTTCCCTCTCTTAGTACATTGTGGATGGTGACCCAAGAGAAGAGGGTGATTCCATTGTGTGCTCCCTTGATGTCCTAAGGAGGCTTGGGTGGATGTCCTTAGGCGGCTTCAAGTGTGGAATCAATGTCCTTGAGTGTTCTTTTTGTGGTCCCGGAAAGTGACTTCCGCCACTCCTAGGATTGCACGCTTTTTGGGGCAAAAGGCGCGCAAAAGAATTTTTGACTAGTTCAAATTTGATTTTTCCTCAGACCTTAGAGATTTTTTAAATAATTTCAGATTCTATAATGTCTCTCAGCCCTATAAATCCTTCTTCCTGACATTAAATAATGTCATCTTTGCTTGTACAATTTTCCAGTGTTAAAAGCCTCGATCAACAGATCTCTACCAATGGATCCACTCAACTTGGACCAATAACTGAAACGTTTTCTTCTGCTCAAAGGGCTTCCTCATAGTCCTATTCGCTTTCTCTGAGGAATATCAAAAAATCCTAATAGAGGGACCCTGATTTTGGGGAAAATCAGGGCTATTCCTCACACCATGGTTTCCAGAATTTGATCCTTCCATGGCAGTCATCACCAAGCTCCCCATTTGGGTCAAGCTCCCTAACATACCTGCCCATCTTTGGCACTACTCTGTTTTTCAAGGAATCAGAAACACCCTTGGACGCTTCCTGGAAACGGACACCTCTAGAGGGGAATCAAGAATATACGCCTTTGGTAGAATTTGCGCTGAAATAGATATTAGCAAAGGCTTGCCCGATCAAATCATTCTCAAGGTGGGAGACTTTCATTGGACCGAAACCTTGGATTATGAGAACACTACCTTCTGATGCCGTCAATGTCATCAAACAAGGCACCTTCAGAACTCATGCTCCTCCTTCCTTTCCCAAAAGAAGAAGAGCAACCGAAAATCAAATTCCAAAAGCTGGAAGCAATGTGTACCACCACCCATGGATGAAATCGAATCCTCCAGCTCAGATGAAGAAGAGATCGAGGTAGATGAGGAAGAGGAAAAGCAGGAGATGGACATGACCTTGGCAGACTTGGGAGGGCCCAATGTTCCTTCGAGCACTCAAAAACGGTCTCATGAAACCTCCTCCTCAGATTCAGACAAGGAGCCAACTCCTTTAGTCACCAACAATCTCCAAGTGGTTCTCGCCCATCCGCCCCAGGATGGATGGGTACGAGTTTCAAAAAATAATGGAAATAAATGTCTCACTAAGGACTCTACCCACTCCGAGTAGACTCTCGTATTTGTCTTTTAGCTCCCATGTTCATCTTCTGGCTCTCTCTGCTTCTCTATTGACTAATTAGTGGGACCGAGGTTAACTGTTCATCATTTTCGGTTGCCCTGCTTTCTAGCTTCTCATGTTTGTAACACTCCATGTACCATAAAATTTTCTAATAGAATCAATCTAATTTACCAAAAAAAAAAAATATGGTTTATACTTAATTGGGAGATGATGTCGCTAATATTGTAGGTTGAGTTTAGGTTGGGGTGAGAATTTAAATGTTAATGTTGGATGGAAGAATAATTTGTGCCCAAATCAGAGATGTTGTCACTAATATTGTAGGTTGAGTTTAGGTTGGGGTGTGGATTTCAATGTTGGACCGAAGAATAATTTGTGCCCAACTAGGCAGGTTGAGTTTAGGTTGGGGTGAAAATTTAAATGTTGGATGGAAGAATAATTTGTGCCCAACTGGGAGATGTTGTCGCTAATATTGTGTGAGGTGTGAGGTTTAGTTTAACCTAGACAAACCTTGGGACAATTTTCATCCCCC
Organism: Pinus albicaulis; assembly: GCA_034641835.2. Lineage (NCBI taxonomy): Eukaryota > Viridiplantae > Streptophyta > Pinopsida > Pinales > Pinaceae > Pinus > Pinus albicaulis. Next base: position 313,328,374 of record CM076573.1, read on the forward strand.
ACAATTGACTCCCACATCAACCCCTCCTATGAGGTTTGAACTTGAGACTTCATGGGGACTAAGGCACACACAAACCAACGAGCCTAAACCTCTTGGGTAGATAATAATGTTTTATGTATATTAAGTAGAGTGTATATATATTATTGTGTTAGGAGTTGGTCTTGGAGTATGACCTAAAATTTCTTTTGTTTGGCTAAGAACCCGTCTTCCTTAGACATAATGAAACAAGTTAATGGCCTAAGATCCAAAGACATATAGTAGGAGTGAATCCTGCCCCCTTATGTACCATGAGAAGGTTATTCCAAGTGGTGTGGTTTTCCTTGAATAATGGTGATGATTCAACCTACATTTATGGATAACAGTTAGTGATGGTTATCCCCTTTGCTAGTTGACAACTGAGTTATGTTAGACTCTTTCAGTGTTGAAAAAATATTGTATTAAGGGTATTCAAATTGTTTCATTTTTAGGGAGGGTAGTTTTTTCAGTTGAATAAAGTTTCACCATTTCCATTTATTTTTTTAAAATCCAACATTTTGGGTTATCTTAAAATGGGTCAAATCCTTTGTAAGTAAAGTATCATAGTCAAAGTTCCTAATAATAAGGTGAAACTTTGAATTTAAATTTTTTTTTGTTGGATTTAAATGTACTTTGTATTAAATAAGGAAAGCGATTTAATTTTTCCTTTTATTTTTTTCCTAAAATAATTGGTTTATGTGCGATATAGTTCCCTTCAAGTCTTAGGTTCAAATCTCATGGTGAGGAGTCTTCTCTCAAGAGATGTTCAAGAGACAAGAAGTTGTTGCTACATGGATCTAACCCTCTAATCCATCAGAGTGTGGGTGTAATACGTGTGATATCTAAGGATTCAATGCAAGTACATGCAATCTATCTAATAAGATAACGTATGTGCACCTTATCCCTCGTAGGTTGGTGAAAATCATGGATCTGGAGGCATCTCTGTTAGAAAATTATATATTACAGAGTAATGAAACACATAAAATATACAGAAAACACAAGCACACAAAACAAATAAAACCAGAGAGACACATATATACGTGGTTCACCCAGTTTGGGCTACGTCCATCCCAAACAGCTAGTCCTTCCTTTCTATTATCCAGCAAAATGAAGAGACACAACCTACAGTAGATCCGCTGTAATATCCTCTGTTAGCTCTCACAATATCCCTATCTATTTCTCGCTCTGAGAATGCACATACAATACACAGCCATAATACAATACCCTCATACAAGTGAGGGGTTGCCTTCTAGGGAAAAAAACCGTAAACTAAACATAACTTCTACCATCAGATCATCCGCCTAATGAACGGCCCAGATTGAATATAAATTACTATACTTTTACAAGGCAATTTTACATCTGTTTTTAGCTTCGGGGTCACAGCCCTCGAAACCCCCCGCCAAGGTGGTGGGGGGCTCCATAAACTGCAACCGCCCCCTGCACCCCCCAGGAAGCGTACAATTACGGGCGATGTTGTCGCCCCATTAAGGTGCAGGGGTCCAACATTGTGATACAAAATAAACAAGATAATCATGCTCCAAACCCAACAATCTCTGGAGATCCCGCTTCTACTCGAAGAGCCTACTCCTTGCTCCTAAATCTAATCTCATGCGCAAAATCCCAATCAAACAAAGCAATTATTTCTCCTTCGTAGAGTGTAGTTCAACATGTACAAGAAAAAATCCAATCCAAACCATGCACATATAATGAACAAAAATCATCTATGGGAATGAAATCACACATGTTTCTATTGAGTCAAAGCAGAAATACAATTCTACCTCGGGATATCAGTGACCCCCCCTCAATCCTTGGTATGAAACCTTCTTTTCACTCACAAAAAGACAAGGCTAATCTCACATGCAACGAAATTCCGATACAAAATCACCAATGTAACTAATCTATATTTTCTCTATCTATCTCTCTCCTTGAGAGGGTATCATTATATAGGATATTTTTTGAACTCAAGAGGATGTATTGTAATATACCTCATCAAAGTTCCATGTAAATAAAGTTAATAAAGGAAAAAATAATAACCAGGATCATGGGACACTTATTCCAAGTTGAATGTTGGGAAAAACATCCTAGTGGGTGTCAATTTCGATTTATTATGGTGGAGGGAAATTGGCAAAGAATTTGGAAATGAAAAATGGCATTTTTGGAAATTTATTTATGAAAATAATGGAAATTAGGAGAAAAGGAAGGCGAATGGTCAAATGTTGCATGTGAGGAGGAAAATGAAGGAAAATAATGGAAAATTGAAGAAATTAGAGGCCTCATTGATAAAAAGGCTTCTAAGAATTGGTTCATAAACTTTTGTCAGTTTAGTTTTAGAGCTCTCTCTCTCACACTCTTGGACACTTAGAGCATTCTTGGAGCACTTCAGCTTAGATCCATCTTAAATCTGGATCCATCTTAACTCCGGATATATCAAGTGTCGAGAGGGATCAAATATCTAGAGGTGTAAACATCTTTTTTGAGTGCACAACTTGAGGAAAGGTTTGCACCTCGAAAGATTTGATCCCTCTCGGGCTTTGATAGATCCGGAGTTAAGATGGATCTAGGCTGATTTTTACACATTTATAAATAGATTCTTGAAATCACTTTGTTTTAAAGCTAGGAAAGGTTTTAGGCAAGGCAGAAATTAAATCATTCTAATTTGGTAGTAAGAGTGATTCATTACACATGATCACATGCATGGAGTTGAAGTATATGAAAAGGTAAAAACAAAAAGGTAGAAAAAAATAAAATGCAGGAGTAAACAAAATCAAACCTAAAAATATACGACAGTTCATTCTGTGAAATCCTTTCCCACAAATATTATTTTCCACTCTGCAACGCTCCGGAAATCGTTTCTCACAAATATTATTTCTCTCTTTGCATTGTCACAGAGATGCTTCCTCACAAATACAATTGGACACTTTATTTGTGTCAAATTTATATATTTAGGGAGATAAGTGATTTATACTTAATTGGGAGATGTTGTCGCTAAGATTGTAGGTTGAGTTTAGGTTGGGGTGAGAATTTAAATGTTAATGTTGGATGGAAGAATAATCTGTGCCCAACTCGGAGATGTTGCCACTAATATTGTAGGTTGAGTTTAGGTTGGGGTGTGAATTTAACACAAAAAAAGTGTCGAATTGTATTTTTGAGGAACCATATTGTGACAATGCGAAGAGTGAAATAATATTTGTGAGAAAGGATTTCGAAGGCTTTGCGGAGTGGAAAATAATATTCGTGGGAAAGGATTTCACAGTACGAACTACCATATATTTTTAGGTTTGATTTTGTTTGCTCCTGCATTTTATTTTTTGTGTACAGGTATTTAAGCAAATAAAATTTTAAGACATCATAGACATCATGCATGTATGTAACTTGTATAATAAGACAACAACCTGCAAGTATATTGATAACTTTTAGCCAGATCCACAGTTACATCGCTTCCACAGGAAGAGCTTACAATTCTGTTACAGACATCTCATAGGAAAGAAAGATAGATAAGAGAATCCTAGGAACTACAGAGATATCATGCTCAGAATAGATTCCTTCTGCAGCATCCGCTCAATCCTCTTCAGTCACTCTACATTCGTCTCTCTTCTTTCGGCCGGGTGACGGCTATTTATTCACTTTCCATCGCAACTGCTAGTTCCTCTTGCGTTCTTCTTCAGCTGCTTCTGGCTTCTCTCTTGTTGTCTATGAGTTCTGCTCTCTGTCTTCTACTGTATATTCTCTTCGTCTGCACTCATGCATCTGCTTTCTTCAGCTATCTCCTATTCCCTCGCAACCTCGGTAGCTCCGCTACTCACCGTAGTTGCGACTTGGTTGCGGCTGCCATGTGTCGTTCCGCAACCCAAAAATCTGCTCTTTATTTAAAATTCAAAATAAGGGCCCCAACAGGCCCCGACCACAGTTTCTTGACTCGTCCCGAGTCAATCAAAAATCACTGTCTCTATTTCCATCGCCCCATCGGACCTCGTGCCCTGTTCTTGCTGTGCGCCTTCAGCCTGCTGCCCAAACAAGGGCCCCAACTCCGAGACCTTGCTGAACGCTGTAGCCTTAAGCTCATTGAAGGTCGTCACAGCTTGCTGCCACCCCTATAACAATGCATCTGTCTTTGCAGCGATCTTGGTGACAACTGCCTCCTCGACATGCGCCGGTACAGTCCTGAACACCGTGCCGATTTGGGTTTCGTCCTCGGCGACTAGCTGCTGCATTGTCTTGGTGCTAAGTTGGAGGGGGGGGGGGGGGCGCAGAGCTCTCGAATTGATTGTTTGGCCATTGCCAAGTTGGCCTCTGTTTGCTGGATCTGAACCTCCAGAGCATCCGCCTGAGCGTAGAGCTGGTCCAACTGCGAGGGGTCCGTGGCCTCTTGGATTTCCTTCGAAAGTTGCTGCAGCTGCACTGAAATGGGCTGAGTTTTTACCGTAAGAGCCGTTGAGAACTCCTGGAGGCCTTTCAGGAGGTCATAAGCATCGCGTGCTGCAGAGGTGAGAGTTGCCTGCATCTGGGTGACCTGGCCCTGTTTCTCTGCAATTTGGGCTGCATAAACTGCCTCTGGATCGGGCAGCGCTGGCCGTGCGGCTAACACTGCTTGGAGCTCTGCATTTTCCTTGTGGAGGCCATTGAATGCGATCCTGAGGTGGAGGGCCTACTCCACGATACTTGTCTCTGGTACATCTGTAGGCATCTAAGTGTAGCGAGCCTCGAAGGCTGGCCATAGCCCTGAAAACACCATAGCCACTTCATTTATCTGACCCTGTAGCTGCCTCTGTGCTGCTGTGAGCTGTTTGCGCTGTTCAGTAAGTGCGGTGATCTGCTGCTGTTGCTCTTCGCACCTCTGCTGTAGTTCAGAATGAAGCCGTTCCGCTTGATGGGCCGCCCTCTGGATAAAGAGGTACAGCTGAGTTGTACACCATGTTTTTAAATTGGCGACCCCCATAGTGCTTTGATCTGACTGCCGTTCCTGGGGGGGTTGCCCACTGGCAACTGATCGGGTGGAGTGCTATTAAGGGGACGACAGTGAGGTCTGATGAGGTGCTAAGTTGGCCATATTCAAGTCTGGCCGCTCCGGCTCATCTGTGTGGATGGTCTTTGGAGACGTAGTAGGCTCAGGTTGAGCCTCGGTTGAGTCGGCAACAATTTGTGCCATCTGTGTAATGATATCAGAAAAATAGACTTGGGGCTCCCCAGTGGGGTCGACCGGTGGTACTACTGCTGCAGTACTTGAGTCAACCTCAGCCCCGTGGTCCCATTTAAGTAGCTCTCGGATGATTGGGTCTGACACGGTGGTAGATGAATTGGATGGTGCGAATGAAGTGGTAGGTGGAGGTGGAATGGAGTGGTAAGACAGAGGTGGAACAGTACGTGGTGGCAGAAGCCGAATGTTGATGAACTTGGAGGGGTCAATGGGTGGTTATTCCTATATAGGCACCCCTGTACTTGGTGGCCAGGGTGGATCCTCCTCAGTGAGGTCCACCACCGGACTCGACTCTGTGGTTCGGGCCCGCTTGGCTTGAGGAGCTTCTAAGGGGTCAGTGGACTTGCTCTTTTCTCCCATCGGGGTAGTCATCGGACTTGGAGAAGTAAATAAAACAGTAGGGATGGGGGAGGTGATGGAAGTTGTGTGGAGACGTGATTTGGATTGAGAAAGCTGGAATTCAGAGAAAACAGGAAAAGGAACGACACTGCTTGAGACGACCTTGGCCACTTCATTAAAACTGCGTACCTGAGTGTTTAGGTGGCGAATGAGGGGGACGAGCTGCACGGTGGAGTCCTGTTGTGTCGCCTCCGCGTCTGTCTCGGCATGCCATTGCTACGGTAGCATCTGATCAAAATTGTATATGGGTACCCCGTTGCAGATTTCCATCACGACCCCCGGCCATGAACAAACTTCATTGCGGAAGGCTGTGTCTTCGAGCTGGAACTTCAGCGGGCGCATGTGAAATTTCTCCTCTGGCACACAAGTAGGCTGGAGGTAAGTATGCCTGTGACTGACCACGAACCATACTTGCTCGCTGTACTCGTCCAGCAGGTTCCTGGGCACCCGTTGCTGGCTTGTTACCACGTCCGTCATTAAACCATACTAGCTCCGAAATGCCTTTGCATTGACCTCTTTGGTGCTGGGATCACCCGACACCTTCCACGGGACGAAATTCATCGCTAGAGGCTGGCCCTCTATTATTTCCACTGGTAACCTGACGAGGGGAGTGTGCCACTTCCACATGGAAAATGCAACTATCAAATATCCATAAATGAAGCTTGTGGCCCGCTTGTAATTTTCTTCGCACGCGTCGAACAACTGTTTCAACGGGAAGGAGCACCAGTTCAACTTAGCCCCTTGAACACAATTCTCTGCAATGGAAATAGTATCCAGGGTACATTCTCCCTTTTTGTAGTGCCTCATTGTCTTACTGGAAATGAGGTAGCATGTGAACTTGATTTCGGGCTTGTTGATAAGCTCCATCTTTGATCCCTTTCCTCCCCGTCGTGTGCCATATTTTGCATAATAGTCGGCATCTCCCAACTTCTTTGCTTTTTTGGAAGTGGTCTGACATGCAGTCAAGACATTCGGGCCATTCTGTGAAAGCCCTGTGAGCCGGTGGATATCCTCGGCATGAATGGGAATTTCCTTATTCAACCACAAGGACCCGTTCTGGATGCGGCTGAGTAAGAACTTGGTGCACTACAAGGCCGGTCCTGTTGTCCCAAAGACCGGGAGATTTCTTAAGTTCAGAAGGGAGGATTGCTATAGGCCTCAGAACTCTGGTAAAATTCTGTTCGTTGAATGCCTGGCTTCTGTGATATAATGTTCCATATACACCTGCCATTTGAGTGCTGGGAACTCGAAAGAGTCCGAGAGGTTTGCGTCTATGAGGGCCGCATTGTCATAATTCCCGACGAGGGACTCTATTTTATGAATTCTGCTATCGAGCTATGGTTCTAGGACTACTGGGTTGGCTTTTGGCATCTTCGCTCGGCGCTGATACACTCGCAGAATTGCTCTCAGCGTCTTCTCTCGGCGTTGTGCTTCTGGATACTTCTGCTGCTTTGGTTCTGCTCCAATTTCTAATTCTAACTGCTCTGGCATTCTCATGCTTTTTTCCATGCAGGTTATGTAATTACATGGCACGAGTGAGGTTGATGAGACCCCATGACGAGTTAATTCCTGCTGGCATTCTTCTCGACGATAATCGTGCGATCAATTGCCGACTGAGGTGTAGTCTGACATCTACTGACGGTGGCATGGGGAAATGGGCGAACGTGACGGCTGAGGTTACTTCGAATTATGGAAAAATGATTATTGCAAGGTTACTTCTAATTATGGCAATTTATGCTGCAAATCTAGACAATCCTACAGACTGACACAAGTACTAACTGAAATGATATGGACCGACACTGACACGTTTGCTGATCCTACGGGGATGACACGCTGGACACGCCCCTCCCCGACCACAATCGGTTGAGGTGCGGTCCCCGCAACAGAGTGGTTATTGATGACCTATGCATGAACGATAAATACTACCTATGCTCATCCTGGTTGCGGGAGAGTTATTCAACTACGATACTCTACGACTTCTCTCAGTTGCGAGAGTTATTAATGAAAGATGAAGGAAACTTATTCATTGTAGGGTTTTAGGCATGCAACATTCACCCACCCAGGTAAAATAGTACTGTCCAGCTGAGCCAATCGAATGACTCCGGAATCTCTAATCTCGACGATGAAGTAAGGTCCCAACCAGTGCATTTGCAGTTTTCCTGGAAACTTCTAAAACTTGCTATCATATAAGAGAACCTTTCTGCCAACCTGGATCATTTTGCTCTTGATGTGGCGGTCGTGCCACGCCTTCTGCTTATCCTTCTGACCCTTCTCGTGGAATTCAACCATAAGCCATGCCTCGTCTAGTTCTTGTAATTCATGGAGGCGCTCCTGTAGCGATTCCTCTTCCGAGAACTTGAGGGATGTGGCAATTAAAAGACTCAGTATGGTGAACTCGACGGGAATCACAGCTTCCTGGCCATACACCAGCTGGAACGGTGTTTTATTGGTCAAGCGCTTCACCGTAGTTCGGTAGGCCCATAGTGCCGCTGGCAACCGCTCATCCCAATCATTCCGCTGGGCATTGTAGATCTTCGTCAAACCCTTTTCGAGGATTTTGTTGAACGCTTCAACAGTACCATTGGCCTGCGGGTGGTATGGGCTGCTTTTGTGATGTTGAATCATGAATGTGGCCAGCGGCGATTTGACCGTTGCATTAATGAAATGCATACCTTGATCACTGGTTAAACTTCGTGGGCAGCCAAACCTGCTGATGATGTGTTCAAAGATGAACCAAGCTGCTGTATCCGCCGTACAGTCCCGTACCACCGCTGCCTCAGCCCACCAGGTGAGGTAGTCAGTTGCGGTAATGATGTATCGGGCATTGGAGTGCCTGGCAACCGGGCCTATGGGACCTATGAAGTCGACAACCTACTTCTCAAACGGCCGCAACACATGCACCGGGTGTAGCGGGAGCTCGTCCCGGTGAGAGGGCCTCCCCGTTCGCTGACAGAAATCGCATCTCTTAACAAATGTCTTACAATCAGCATGGACCATTGGCCACCATAGTCCAGCTTGGAGAACCTTCCTGGCAGTGGGTTTCACCCCCACATGCCTGCCCGCAACGCCGCTGTGGCATTCCCACATCATGGCTTCGCATTCGTGGTCAAGTATACATCTGCGCAGAACCTCATCGAGGCCCAATTTGTATGACTTCCTCGCAATTAATTGGTATTCAGCGCGCGAACGACCAAGTGCCGTTTCTGGAGTGGGGTGTAGTGCTGAGGGCACTGTCCCGTAGTCAAATAAGTTGCGATGTTGGCCAAATAATCTGGTACGGCTTCGACTCGGAAAAGATCAGCATCCGATAGCTGATCATCGAGAGAGCCGTCGTTCTCCCCCGTCTCCAACCTGGATAAATGATCGGGCCCAACGTTCAACCTCCCGGGCTTGACGATCACTTCGAATGTGAATTATTGGAAGAGTAGAAGCCATCAACAGATCCATCCTTCCAAAACGGGCTTATTAACCAGGTACTTTAACGCAGAGTGATCCGTAAATAACTTGAATTTTCCTCCTAGAAGATAGTGGCAGAACTTCTGGAGCGAATACACCATTGCAAGGGCCTCCCTCTCGGTAGTGGTGTAATTCCACTCTGCGTTAGATAGTTTGCGGCCAGAGAAGTAAACTGGGTGGTCAATTGTCGTCTCCCCTGGTTGCACCAAGACAGCCCCAAGTGCAATAATGGAAGCGTCAATATGCACGTGGAACTGCTTATCCCAATCTGGGTGAAACAGAATAGGCGTCGTCACCAGCTTCTCCTTCAGAGTGTCAAGGGCCATCTGACACTCCTCCATCCACTGGAAAAATTCTGACTTTCGTAGTAGCTTTTCCAGAGGAGCGGTGATCTTCGCATAATTTCAGATAAACCATCTGTAATAACCTGTGTGCCCTAGCAGTGCCCGCAACTGCTTCACCATTTCAGGGGCTTCCATGTGGACGATCACGGCTACCTTGGCGGGGTCGACGCAGACCCCTTGCTTGCACACCACATGTCCTAACAGCGTGCCGAAAGGAACCGCAAAAGTGCATTTCTTCAAGTTCAAGAAAATCTGCAATTGTCGACATCGATCAAACATAATGCATAACAGGGTGGCATGGTATTTCAGAAAACTGTAGACGGTCCAATCATCCATGTAGACTTCCAGGAACTTGTGAATGTACTCCCAGAAAGCAGCGATGATGATCTGGGAAAACACAGCGGGGGCGTTCTTCAATCCGAACAACATCACGTGGTATGCAAACAAACCCCACTCGGTGGTGAACGTCGTCTTCGTTTTTTCCTCTTCTGCAATGCGCACCTGATGGTAGCCCGAAAAGCCATCAGTGAAGGAGTAGGATTCATTCCCCGCAACATGATCCAATACTTCGTCGCTGAATGAAGTGGGAAATGGGTCATGGATGCAGGCGTTGTTCAGACTTCGGTAGTCGACACAGACGCGGATTTCTAACTTATCCTTCTTATTCTGAATGAAGATAGGACTCACCCACTCTGCTTCTTCCACAGGAAATATTAGACCTGCTGTCAGCATCTTATCAATTTCCAACTTGACCTTTTCTTTGATCCGCAGGTTCAACTGATATGGTCAATGCTTCACGGGCCTGGTGTTCAGTTTCAGCAAGATACGCATTTCTTCGAGGTCACCCTTGATGCCTTTTAAGTCTGTGACCGATGAAGGAAATAGGTCTTCATATTATTGGAGGAGGCTGAAAATTTCCTTTGTCGTCTCCTCGTCCCAGTAGTCCCCAAATGTAGCCAGTTTGGGTTTTCCCTCCATGCCGATGTTCAGCTTCTTTGTCTTCAGCAGGAGTAGATGGATGCCTTCAATGCTCGGCTCTTCTTTTATGTTCCGCTCGCCTTCCTTCTCTTCAAAATATAGGTGCCTTAGGTCCTCCAGACTATCATCGTCTGGATTGTCATCGATCCGCTGGAAAGCCAACTCACGCCTGTCCTCAAGATGTAATGCTAATCTGCTCCTATCAGTTTCCGGATCATGGAGAAACAGTACCCCCTTGATGGCCTGTAATGCCTGGAACACCAGCTCTGTCTCTCCTTCGAAGGAAAAGCACCGAAAAAATTTGTTCGCGACTTCCTGCCAAGAGTTGGTCCCTCTTTTCTGCTCTTCTTCTAAGTACCACGCATTGGGAATGGTATCTAAGGAGTGGACGAACTGATGTACCCACAGCTCTTTCGGGTACCCTAGAATTTTCCACTGCTCCTCACAGGTTTTCAGGTGGTCCCGTGGATCGGAAGTCCCTTGGTACCTGTGCCTGCTTCGAGGGCCTTCGTCTTCTTTGAACTGCGCCCTCAAAGCCTCCGCCACACAACTCCACCGCGACAAGGTGTTGCGGTGGTTTTTCCACCACCTGGCTGATGTGCACTGTAGTGATACGTCCAAGAGTGGTATCCTGCTGCCTTCTGGTACCGTGTCTTCTACCTTTGCAATAGAGGTATTAACGACTTGCATGTTCGACAGGGTGGGGTACTCCCTAATCTCAGCGCCAATCCACTGGACTCTGGCAATGTTGGCACATCTCCGCGTGCTGGTCTCATACCCACCTTGCTGCCAGTCTTCCCAGGCTAGTTCCGATCCCAGCTCCGAGCTCTGGACACTGCGCCAGCTGACAGATCCGGTTGCGGTCGGGTTAATATAATCCTCCCGCTTCCCTGCTGTCATCTGATAAAGGTTGTCCAACATTTGAGCATCCTCCCGGTTATCTATAGTTTCGTATACCTCGGGCCTTGATACGGGTCGAGAGGCTGAGTGACTCGGACCTCTCCGTCTTCAAAAATCATCAGCTCCTTTTTGAGGTCGATGATGGCATAATTCTCAAAAGCCCAATTGATGCCTAGCAGGGCAGGGTAAGGATCCTTGTCTCCCATAATATCAATAACCTCAAAATCTGTGTAAGTCTTCACCCCCGCAATGTCGACCTCGACATCTGCGAGTCAGCCGATCGGCACAATGCAGTACTGGTTCGCCATTCTAAGCTGGATTGGCGAGTAGGTCAGCCATGGCCGCCCAAGAGCCTCCCACGTCTTCCGCGGCAGGATGTTGACGTCAGATGCTAAGTCAAGGATGGTGTCGCTGATTTGAAATCCCGCAACCTATGTGTTAAGCCAGAACTATTTTCCCATTCTTCACTTGTTCCGCTTGACCCACTGTATGTACTGGGGTTCTGTGTTCAACGGTTCCCTTGGCCCTGTATTCCCCTGCAGTACGTCCTCCAAGGTATGCTTGAGCTATTCCCGCATCGAAGCATTGTCAACAATCTTGAGGAATAACTGGAGCCATTCCTCAATCAGGGTCCCCGTGGCTCTCTGTTCTCTGGAATCAGTCGTTAGGGGCACCTTAAGGCCTTTGGCTCCCCCTAGCTAAGAAAAGGTCTCCACGGCCTCCTAGAAGTACTTCCTCTGTGCGTTCGGCCGGATCACTTGCTTTGGGGAGGCGAGCTGGATCCCGTGTACCGGCTCCTTCTCACGAGTGACCTCCCCCGTCTTCTTTCCACCTCGCGTCACAATAGCTACATTTTGCATGGCTGGAGTCATGGTTCCCCGAGGTTCAAAGTTTACCAGATTCATGCCCCTCTGCTGTGCTCGTTCCTCCCATTTCTTGATAAGTTTCAGGCAGTCCTCTGTTGCATGGGCGTTCACGCGGCACTGGGAACACCATGGGCGTCGGGGAAGGGGGAATTCCCGAGCCACGTGACCCTCCTGATCACAGTTGTAGCATTTTAATAGACCCCATCCTCCTGTGCGGCCTCCGTGCATACCACCTCCTCTGCCCCTGGGAGCCTCGTTCACCCTATAGGAGGGTCGGTCCAATCGGTCCGCTAGAGCGTCGAGAGCCCTGCACTGCTCGGTGTTGTGAGTCGTGGAAGCACAAAACTCACAGTATACATTGTTTGGGATATTGGAGTACTTCTGTAGTATTGGGAACATCCGAGGTTGATGCCCCATTATCTGGAAAATTTCGCAATATTCCGTGGTGGGAACCCCGCATAAGGCTGTTGCGGCTGGTATACCCCCTGCAGATTCATTTTCGCGCCACCCCCATTAGGTGGACCTGCCTGTATTTCCGTGACAAAGGGCCCCACACCCGTGCCACGCAACCGGGGACACTCAATTGCGACGTGCCCTTCGACCAGGCGGTGAGTGCACCAAATGTTCGGCCTGGCTGATCTTATAGGCTGCATCTCCTTGAGATTTTTAGTCAGACTGGTGATCTGATGTTGCAATCCCACCAAGGAAGGATCCTGCGAGGCCAGCCCTCCTCGATATTCCTGAGGGTAGCCCGCCATTGCCTCTATCTTCATAGCCTGCTCCAGAGCATCCTGCAAGTTGTCGATCTTCTGCTGGGTGAGGGGGGTTCACGTCAAGGGAAGTAGAGCCTTGATGAACCAGTCCCTCTGATGGTTTGGGTTGATCAGGTAGCTGAGCTTCTCGATCACGTCCTTGAACCGATGCATCAGCTCCCATGCAGTCTCCCCTTCTTTCTGCTTAATCTCCCAGAGCTCTGACAGACCCTGCTGGTCTGCCTGGGGGAGCTTAAATTCTTGGACAAAATCTCACTTAACGTCCGCGATTGCTGGATTAGGATGGGCCTCAGACCACTTGATGAACCATCACAGAGCCCTTTCTCTGAGCGTGGTTTGGAACTCTATTAGCTTCCCTGCGTCTGGCGTCTGTCGAGCCCTCAATATGGGTTCACAGAGATACCAGTGTTGCTCCACATCATCGTTACCTCGACTAGAAAATTCTGGATACCGGGTGAATGACCCAACCATATTTACTTGCGATGGGGGGACTAAAATAAACCCTCCGGGCCCTGGTTGTGTGACTATACCACTAGGAACTGCAATACTACTAGTAACGCTGCTAGTAACGTGGGACATTGAACTGTTGTGTAATCGACTCAATGCTTGTAAATTAATGAAAATATTACTCAAAGGTTTATAGAGTACCAGGGGAAGGTAGGGATCCTTGCCATGCAAATTTTGAGAAGTAGGGCTGCCTGGAGAGATGAATTCCGTCTGCTCTTGAAACAACCACTGCATCACGACGTACCATTTTCCATCAGAACTTCCTTTGGGCTGCACACCTGCATCGTCTTCGTCAGTTGTCATTTCCCTTCCTCTCCTAGCTAGGCTCCCATGCACCCACCGCACCCCCATAGTGGTCCCTTCCCCCTCCAGGGTATCCACCCGAGTATCCATAATTCCTATCCTCTGAGGCGCCTCCTCTTGATTCTTCCTATTATTTTCCCGTCATTTCAACTCCCGCATCACCCTTTCTCGCCACTTGTCGGCGATCTGCACCCTCCGATGTGCACGTCGCTCCCTCAACCTCCTCACGGCCTCAGCATCCATTCCCCACTCCCTCGCTTCACACTTCACATAGCATCTGTCCCTTCAACCCTTCCCCCAGCACTAGAGGTTTACGCTTCCATGCTCGACTTTTGGAATTCCATCAGCCCTTCGTCCACCATTAGGGCCTTAATCCACAGTGGAATCTCCTTAAGCAGCTTTGCTCTTAGCCCGGAGTGGAATATAGCCTCAGCCTTCAAGAAGGATTGGTAGCACTCTGCGGAAAACTCCACAATATATCCGTCCAAATTGGTCTCAACCCAAAAATCCACCGCGTGGGTCAATTCAGTATCCAACCGATGCAGGGCCACCAGATCCCCGTGCACCCACTTGCGGTTTATCTTCCGCGAGCTATCCCTAGGCACCTTGGTCTGCAACCTCCGCAACCAATTGTAGAGGTCACTAGGGAATTTTCCCTAGAGGATCTCGTAGGTATCGCTGGCAGAATCTGAAAAGAGGACAAGATCCTTGAGCACCCTCTCCTTTTGATTCGTTCGCTCTGCTTGCTGAGCAATAAACTAGTCTAGATGGTTATCCCACCATCTCCGTATTTCTCCTTCGAAGACACTCGATATCAGAATCTAATTCCCCTCATAATGTGTAGGGTCCTGGCAACGGAACCATTTGTTGGCGAAGAAACAGGTCTCGCAGGCAAGACCCAGGTTCAGAGATTGGGGCTAACAAGGGAATTCGTTGTAGTCTAGAACCACGATGGCATTGTCACCCTACTCCGGAGAGCAGAGAGTCTCACCTGAGGCAAGCCGTGACCACATGCAGAAGGGGAATAGATCAATAGTGGTGGAAGGATCCGAAACTCATGATTAATATAGAATTGATTGCATAAACATCATCATATACGCAAGAACATTCAAAAGAGTGTACAGGTATTTAAGCAAATAAAATTTTAAGACATCACAAACATCATGCATGTATGTAACTCGTATAATAAGACAACAACCTGCAAGTATATTGATAAATTTCAACCAGATCCACAGTTACATCGCTTCCACAAGAAGAGCTTACAATTCTGTTACAGACGTCTCATAGGACAGAAAGATAGATAAGAGAAGCCTAGGAACTACAGAGATATCATGCTCAGAATAGATTCCCTCTGCAGCATCCGCTCAGTCCTCTTCAGTCACTCTGCATTCATCTCTCTTCTTTTGGCCGGGTGATGGCTATTTATTCACCCGCCATCACAACTGCTAGTTCCTCTTGCGTTCTTCTTCAACTGCTTCCGACTTCTCTCTTGTTGTCTATGAGTTCTTCTCTCTGTCTTCTGCTGTATCTTCTCTTTGTTTGCACTCATGCATCCGCTTTCTTCAGCTATATCCTATTCCCTCGTAACCTCGGTAGCTCCGCTACTCACCGTAGTTGCGACTTGGTTGCGGCTGCCATGTGTCGTTCCGCAACCCAAAAATCTTCTCTTTATTCAAACTTCAAAACAAGGGCCCCAACACTCCTAAATTTTATTTTATTTTCTACCTTTTTGTTTTTACCTTTTCATCTACTTGGACTCCATGGATGCGATCATGTGTAATGAATCACTCTTACCACCAAATTAGAATGATTTAATTTTTTCCTTGGGAAAAAGACCACCAAATTAGAATGATTTAATTTCTGCCTTGCCTGAAACCTTGCCCAGCTCTGAAACAAAGTGATTTCAACAATATATTTCTAAATGTGTAAAAAACCATCCTAGCTCCATCTTAAATCTAGATCTATCAAGACCTGAGAGGGATCAAATATTTTGAGGTGCAATCTATTCCTCAAGTTTTGCACTGAAAAAATAGGTTTACACCTCTAGAGATTTGGTCACTCTTGGTGCTTGATATATCCAGAGTTATTATAGATCTAAGTTGGTTTATACTTAATTGGGAGATGATGTCGCTAAGATTGTAGGTTGATTTTAGGTTGGGGTGACAATTTAAATGTTAATGTTGGATGGAAGAATAATTTGTGCCTAACTCGGAGATGTTGTCGCTAAGATTGTAGGTTGAGTCTAGGTTGGTGTGTGAATTTAAATGTTGGATGGAAGAATAATTTATGCCCAACTGGGAGATGTTGTCGCTAAGATTGTGTGAAGTGTGAGGTTTAGTTGAACCTAGACAAACCTTGGGACAATTTTCATCCCCCACAATTGACTCCCACATCAACCCCTCCCATGAGGTTTTAACTTGAGACTTCATGGGGACTAAGCCACACACAAACCAACGAGCCTACTCCTCTTGGGTAGATAATAACGTTTTATGAATATTATGTAGAGTGTATAGATATTATTGTGTTAGGAGTTGGTCTTGGTGTATGACCTAAAATTTCTTTTTGCTTGGTTAAGAACTCATCTTCCTTAGACATAATGAAACAAGTTAATGGCCTAAGATCCTAAGACATATAGTAGAAGTGAATCTTTCCCCCTTATGGACCATGAGCAGGTTATTACAAGTGGTGTGGTTTTCCTTGAATAATGGTGATGACTCAACTTACATTTATGGAAAACAGTTAGTGATGGTTATCCCCATTGCTAGTTGACAACTGAGTTATGCTAGACTCTTCCACTGTTGAAAAAAATTATTGTATTAAGGGTATTCAAATTGTTTCATTTTTAGGGAGGGTAGTTTTTTCAGTTGAATAAAGTTTCACCATTTCCATTTATTTTTTTAAAATCCAACATTTTGGGTTATCTTAAAATGGGTCAAATCCTTTGTAAGTAAAGTATCATAGTCAAAGTTCCTAATAATAAGGTGAAACTTTGAACTTGACAAAGTTTTTGTTGGATTTAAATGTACTTTTTATTAAATAAGGAAATCATTTTAATTGTTCCTTTTATTTTTTTTCTAAACTAGTTAGTTTATGTGCGATATAGTTCCCATCAAGTCTTAGTTTCAAATCTCATGGTGAGGAGTCTTGTCTCAAGAGATGTTCAAGAGAAAAGAAGTTGCTACATGGATCTATCCCTCTGATCCATCAGAGTGTGGGTGTAATATGTGTGATATCTAAGGATTAAAGGCAAGTACATGCAATCTATCTAATAATATAACATATGTGCACCTTATCCCTCGCAGGTTGGTGAAAATCATGGATCTAGAGGCATCTCTGGAGATACCACTTCTACTCGAACAACATGCTCCTCGCTCCTAAATCTAATCTCATATGCACAATCCCAATTGAACAAAGCAATTATTTCTCCTTTGTAGAGTGTCGGTAACCATGTACAAGAATAAATCCAAACCGTACACATATAATCAACAAAAATCATCTATGGGAATGAAATCACACATGTTTCTATTGAATCAAAATAGAAATACAATTTTACCTCAATATATCGGTGACCCCCCCCTCAATCCTTGGTATGAAACCTTCCTTTGACTCAAAAAAAGACAAGTCTAATATCACATGCAATGAAATTCCGATTCAAAATCACCAACGTAACTCATCTATATTTTCTCTATCTACCTCTCCCCTTGAGAGGGTTGTTTGTGCTCAACCTAGTTTCCTAAATTGAGTTCATTAATTGTCAACCAGGGTTGGTAAACTGCTGAAGTGTGGTGCACTATATGTGCCTAGGTATTTGTTTTCTTACTTCGTTGTGTTTAGTGTTTTATGATGTTTTTGGTTTTATGGTTTTATGTTCAAAAGGAAAAGAGCTAAATGTTGGAAAAGAGGAGTGGACGGTTATACTAAAACAGAGTAAAGCCTAAACTATGGATGGCAAATAACAAATACAAAGCTTGATAATGACTTCATTTCAAGGAAATAAATCACAACATGAGCTTGAACTTATCCAATTCATTCATTAAAGATGTGTTGGAAGAGCTTGAGAAATGGACAAGTTAATTGTAAATGAAGTTCTCCTAAATAAACAATCAACTCACAAATTCTAGATTAACCTATGATGCTGAAGTTACCTTGTTCTACAACTTAACTTATCACTACTAGGCCTTGTTCAGAAGTTTATAGATTTTCTAGAATAATGTTTGGGAAAAAGGCTATAGGTGAGTTTGGAAAAGTTTTGTAGAATAATCAAAGCCTTAAACTAATATGACTGACCTCTGTTCATGTGATGATATATCAATATAGATTCAGAACAAAAGTAAGTTGTGAATAATGAAGGCCAAGAGACTAATTTTGACAACTAGCACTACTTAAGATACAATGGATCACACTAGGCTAGAACGCAGTCTATAAATCTTAAAAGACAGTGACTACTCCTAAATTAAAATGCCATTAATATTTTATTGAAACAAAATGAACTGAAATTGAATTAAAGTGTCACTAATCTACTTGAAACAAAATGAACTGAAACTAAACTAAAGTGCCACTAATCTATTTGAAGTATAGTGAACAGAGTGAAACTAGAATGTCATTATCAAACTTGAAATGTAGTGACAGAGCTGAACTAAATGCAATTAACCTCCGGAGTGCTCTAACTAAATTACCATGCAACTAGTTTATGGAATTCTACAGCCCATCTCGTTCATTATGAATGATATTTTGGAAGAGTTTGTAAAACAATTCTGGCTGTATTATTCAATGTAATTGAACATAAACATAAGATTGAAAGAAAATACAACTAGAATCTAAGACACCACAGCTATTTCTTACCCATTGTTAATGATGTTTTGGAAGAGTTTGTAAGAGTAAGACTGGCTATGACACTTAGTGTAAACAAAAATTCAAAAGGAAATGCAACTAAAATCTAAGACACCACAGTTGTTTCTTATTCATTGTTATGATATTTTGGAAGAGCTTGTAAGAGTAAGATCGACTGTGACACTTAGTGTAAACAAACATAAATCACAGAATTCGAAAGGAAATGCAACTAAAACCTATCATACCACAGCTATGCCTTATTCATCGTAATGATATTTTGGAAGATTTTATAAGAGTAAGTCTAGCTGTGATAATTAAAAAGTATGAAACATAAACTTCAGAAATTTGCCTAAGCTAGAAATGAAAACGAGACTAAAATACTTATCTAAACCGTATAAACAAGGCTGCTCAGGTAGCAGGGGCCCTCTACCACCAGAGTAGCACGAAATATACTTCAAGATTTACTCAACTCTTTCAAGGAAATGATGCTTCTTTCATTAAAGAGAAATTATTTCAAAACAGAGTATCTTCGGACTTCTGAAATATAGCAATTAACCACAAAATCTAACCTTGTCTCTCAGTTTCCCGAGCTACATTTATAGAAAATTTACATAACAGAATTCGAGATAATCTAGGGATAACTGTCTTTCCATATTAAAATCGAACTAGAACTCTAAAGGTGGCATCGTAATATGACTAAGGACATCTGGACTGTCCTTGTCCTATTAGGAGTCTATCTCCTAGTTTGAGTTCCCACGTGCATAACCACGTACATAATTCCGTTCAATCTTCGTGGAGAGCAACAAATGCTGAGGGCATGATGTGGAATACAACCATGTGTGGTTTTTTCTGAGAGGACACCTGGAACCTGCTTAGACATGAAGACAACTGCAGAATCGGCAACTAGCTACAGAATGTCTGCATTCTGTAGCTAGACCTAGTTCAAAAGTACTACAATGACAAAATCATAAAAACATAGCAAGTTAGTCATGATATATATTCTTAAAGAAATTTTAACTAATTCTAATTATCATTTGAGCTTGTGATTAATAATGGACAAGGGAAATGGAATGGAATGTGGTGGAAGAAAGAACATTTTTGGAGCTCAACAAGGGTATCATTATATAGGCTATTTTTTGAACTCAAGAGGATGTATTGTAATCGCCCTCATCAAAATTCCATGTAAATAAAGTTAATAAAGGAAAAAATAATAACCATGTTCATGCAACATTTATTCCAAGTTTAATGTTGGGCAAAACATCCTAGTGGGTGTTCATTTCAATTTATTATGGTGAAGGTCAATTGGCAAAGGCTTTGGAAATGCAACATTGAATTTTTGGAAATTTATTTATGAAAATAATGGAAATTAGGAGAAAAGGAAGGCGAAAGGTCACAGGTTTCATGTGAGGAGGAAAATATAGGAAAATAATAGAAAATTGAAGAAATTAGAGGCCTCAATGATAAAAAGGCTTCTAAGGACCGGTTCATAATTTTTTTTCCAGTTTAGTTTTAGAGCTCTCTCTCTCACACTCTTGGACACTTAAGAGCATCCTTGAAGCACTTCATCATTGGATCAAGAAAATAAAAGAAGGAAAAAAGAAAGCAAAGATCAAGCAAGGAAGATCAGGATCAAGCGACTACATCGAGATTTTTTGAAGGTATCGAGTTTCTTTTATGATTTCCTTGCTAGTTTTGGCATGCGTGGGTATGCATGTGTGTTTTGGTTCTATTGTTATCACATGCATGGGTTTTTCCAGGTGTGAAAGTGTTCTTCAGCCTTTCCCTTCAATTTTCGGATAACCATGGTGTGATGGGGTTCTCATGTTTTGGTTGAGCTGGATTACCAGATGGATTCAAAACTGAGTGAGGTGGTCTCTAGAAGAAAGAACACAGGGCCTGGTGATCCTTGAACTAGACTGTGTATTATGGTAAAGCCCTAGCCTAGTAACCCCTGAACCAGACTATGGGTTGCAGTAAAGCTGTATATTGTGTGCCTCAGTGGGTCTGGGAATCCTCGACCAGTGAATGGTGGGATATACAGTAAATCATAGAGGTGTGTGCCCTCAATCCAGACTAGGAATCCTTGATCGGTGAGTGGCGGGATATATGATAAAGCTTGGAGGGTGGAATCTTGATTAGGAATAGGAATCCTGACTGATGAATGGTGGGATATATGGTAAGGCCTAGGGATTAGGAGATAGGAAAATTCGTCATGGTGTAGGTGGAGAAATCTGGCGGCATCCATGATTGTTTAGGGCCTAGTGATCCAGTGAGGATTATGGTAAAGTATAATTCTATTGATGAGGGTGTAACAACCTCTTCCCACATTTACCCAAGATATCCGCTCCACTGGGATAAACATGCCACGAGACGCTACTATAATCTTATTCAACCTCCTAGGTCTCCTTAAGGAAGTGTAATCAACACCACACAAGTACACAAACCTTCTACACCTACTACAGGACACATAAGAGCCATCCAAACCTTCCAGGTGGCTAGCCCCTAAGACAAACTAAAATTTTAGTGCACGAATCCCCCAGGTGCTCCCTTGATATGGGAAAGAGTGTGACTAGAAATCTCCAGTCGCTCACACATCATGGGCATGCGTGCGACTGGGGACTTTTCCAGGAAGTTCTGAGCTTGTGACCCTGATTTATGTGCCACTTTTTCAGGTCCAAGGCTTAGGTCACTGATCAGAAATCCATGACACTTCTAGAAATAAAAGATAGCAATGAAATAATGATAAAAATGCAATTACTTGAACAAGGAATTGATTGGACCCCTACTAGCCATGACATGCATTTCATCAAGCATGTCAAAAATATGAATTCTACAGGTTTAAACAACATATCTGAGCATATGGGTCTCATACTTATCTGAGAATCGCTAAGAAGCATTGATGTCTTATATCATTAACTGCACTATAATATATTAGGTCATATATTCGTTGCTCATTCATTTACAAATCAAAACATGATGAGAGGCATACATCATCATTGTCTTAATACATCAAGGATACATCAACCATAGAATTCACATATAGACAAGTATATTACTCATGAAATATCAAGGAGAAAGAACCTCATATTAATGTATACAAAGGACATCTGGGTTTGGGGCTTCCATGAACCACCCAACCATAGATTGGCTGAACCAAATATTTCTTTCAGCCAATCACCCCCATGCCATATTCCAAGCATGAACGTGGGACTCATAACCAAAACCAAGTAGGGCTTCCAAAGGCTACACCACCTCACCCTCATCGATAGAACCAGGATTTACCACAATCCACATCGGGTCACTAGGCCATAAACCATAAACATACAAAACTAGCCTCTACCTCAATCCACACCGGATCACTAGGCCAACACAAACATGGATGAGACCGAATCTCTCCACTTGAGGAATTTTTCTATCCCAACCTCTTGGATTTACTGCTTATCTTACCATTATTGGTCAAGGGATTCCTAGGCCTACGAGGTATTATCCCTCTGGGCTTTATCATGTATCCCAACCCGGTATTCCTTGGCCCAATCAACGGTTCGCGCCTCTAATATTTACCGTGTATCCCACCATTACTAGTCAATGGATTCCTAGGCTCAATCGAGGTTTTCACATTCATGCTTTACTGTGTATCCAATCCCGCGATTCCTATGTGGCCTCTATTTTCTTCATTTTCCATTATTTTCCTCCTCACATGAAACCTGCAACCTTTATCCTTCCTTTTCTCCCAATTTTCATTATTTTTATACATAAATTTCGAAAAATTCAATTTTGCCTTTCCAAAGCCTTTGCCATTGCCTTTTCCAATTTCCTTAGCTATAATAAACCAAATAAGCACCCGCACTACGATTTTTTTTCCCAACATTCAGCTTGGAATAAGTGTCCCATAACCGTGGTTATTATTTTTCATTTATTAACCTTTATTACATGGAAATTTCACCAGGGTGGTAATAGAGGGCGAGGTGGTTTAGCCTCGGGAAACCCTGGTTGATTTTGGTTATGAGTCCCACTTTCATACTTGAAATATGACACGAGGATGATTAGCTGACAGAAATATTTGGTTCATCCAATATATGGTTAGGTGGTACGTGGAAGTCTCAAAACATAGTTTCCGATCAAACAGGAACTATTACCTCAAAACGAGAACTCTAGCCCAAAAAAACTCAAAAAAACATGAAAAACACCCCAAGAATGAAAATGCGTATTCCATAATGCATTGTTTTTTTTTAGAGTCAAATTTCAACATTTTTTTAAATTATGTTAAAAATGAAATTGTTTCTTGAAAAAAGGATTGAAAAAACACCCTCGAAAAAAAAAGTGTTGATGGTGGAATAACAAAAAAAATAAAATTGTGTCACAATTTTGCCACTTTTTAACAATGGAATTACATAAAACATATTAGGACATCGAAAAATCGTAAAATTATAAAAATTTTGATACATGATGTTAAATATAAAAATAGCATGTCTGAAGGTCTTATCATTACCAAGAATTTTCATCCATCTTGATTCCCCAAGCATGGGATACTACCCCCAAGCATATGTGATGCAGGGGAGTGATCTATTATCCTGAAGGTGGGAATGATTCCCTTAGCTAGAGGAGTTTTTGGAGCTCCATAATGTTCCAGGTGATGATATAATGGATTCAAGCATTCAGTCTCATAGGCATTAAATCCTCAAGAGGATGGTGAGAATATATAGGGGCATAGGTTCCCCCAAGCATGCTATGGACATGCCAAATATATTAAGAATAGTGGACTCTAAATACATTTTGATGATGTGGTTCTCCATTTGTTTATTTTATGGCTATCTTCCTGTGGGAAGAATGGATAGATACAGTTAGAGAAAGGAAATAGTGTATTACCAATCTCATTTGGCACTGCATATATGAATCAAATGGAATGAATTTCTGGGTTCACGTACATGGTGTCACTATCCCAAAGAGTGGCTTTGGATATAATGAACTGGTGCTCACCTAGAAAAAACGGTGGTTAACCAACAAAAATGTCAAAGGGACTGGGTTGTTGGTGTAAGATGAAGGAATTATTAAGTGGATCATCCCTAGAGTGATCTGAAGTGGATATGAGACTCTAGAGGTTATTCTAAATAGGGAATAATAATGGTGCTAGAGTCGACACTACCAGATACACTAGGAGGGTTGGGGAGAATTGCTTCTCCTGAACTCTCAAATATGGGTGCCCCCTTACCCAAACATTGGGTGTAAATGTAATGGCCACAAGGTGTATGTGGTACGAATGCATGGGTTTGAAGTAAGGGCTTATATAAATAGTCAACCTCACTATCGGTGAAGTCTTTGGATTCCACAACATGTTGGTCATGGGTCTTTTGTGGAAGGAAATGCACACGATGGTTCATATCATCCCAAGGAAAATCAAGGGTGGTCATGCCTTCCATAATGTCTTTATTTGAATGGAAGATAGGAGGACTAGAAGAAGGGAGACCGCATGATGCAATGGAACTACTATTGGGTATGTGTTATATTCTTTCCATGACTAATCACGGGGATCTAGAAGAGGAGATATACATGAAGCAACATGAAGGCTTTATGGTGAAGGGTAAGAAAGAACCGGTATGCAGGTTGAAGAAGTCTCTGTATGGGTTAAAACAGTGACCAAGGATGTGGTATCAAAAATTTGATACCTATATACGGGGACTTGGCTTCACCAGAAGAAAATAGGATCACTGTGTTTATTTTAAATTAATTGGTGACCGTGTTATTTATTTGGTCTTGTATGTGGATGATATGTTTCTGATTGGAAATGACAAAGAAATTATCCAAGATTTAAAGACCCAACTGTTCTCCAAATTCAACATGAAGGATCTTGGTGCTGCAAACTATATTTTGGGCATGGAAATTAAGAGAGATCGGGAAAAGAGGAAGCTCTGGTTAAACTAGAGGAATTGTGTCAAGACTATATTGCAGAGGTTCAATATGCAGGATAGTAAACCAATGAATGTTCCTATTACTGTAGGTGTAAAGCTATCTACTGAATAGTGTCCCAAGACACAAGAAGAAGAGGAGGATATGTCACGTGTTCCATATGCAAGTGTAGTGGGTAGTGTTGGGGTTCATATGTTTTGGCCAGACCAGCAAAACCAAAAGATAAGACAACATCAAACTGCTTTGGGATTCAAGGATCTAGCCCTCCTGAATCCAGAGAGGGATCTCTCTATGAATGAGTTTAAAGATGTGAGATTTGAAACCTGAAATGTGGTATTAAGCTAGTTATGAAGAGCATGGGTTTTGTTTGTTTGTTTTTTGGTTGGGAAAAGACATGATGAAGGTGAAGGAAGTTCAAAATAAAGGGTGAAGATGTCTGCAAGTGAAGGAATGATTCGACTGACAGAAAAGGCAAAGACAGTTTTAACCTATTGGGCTATGGAGTCATAGGAGGATTTTAATTGGACAACAAGGTTCAAGAAGGATCCATGGGGCAAGTCACTTATGTCAAAGGATATCTTAAGTTGATTCTATGGAATGGAATAGATAGGAAATGGAGAACAAAACAAATGAAGAACAGTGAATAGCCTAAGATCAAATAAGTGCTTTCAAACTATTTTGCTTCGGCATGTACTTAGGAAAAACATAAAAGTATTCTAAGATCAGGTAAGTGATTTTAAACCAGCCTGCATTGAAGTACTATCAGTTGGAAAACATTTTTAAAACAGTTGGAATAGCTTAAGATCAGGTGAGTGCTTTCAAACTACCCTGCTTTCAGCATATTCTATAAGAAAAACACAGATAACAGTCACAAAGAGCAATTTAGATCAGGCAAGTGCTTTGAAACCAACCTGCTTTAATATACTCTTTAAAGAGAACTGTCAAATGAAGAAAACACAGAAATAAAGCTTCCAGTAAGAGTAGGGTACTGTTGAGAGTAAATCCTAGCTCTACATTTTCTGTTCTTTATCAGAGAAAGTGGACAGAGTGAAAACATTATAGAAAATAACAATTGACAATGAAGAACACATCACCATTGACATAAATCAGGATCCCATAAATCAACAGCTTGTATTTGATGTTCAAACCAGTTACAATCAGCAAGCCCAGTGGGTCTCTACAACTTCAAACCTCTCATATCAGCTTATGTATCTTCAAGTTGTAAACAGGGCAACAGTAGCTTTAGAAAAATATTATATGCATTCAGATGTCCCGAGACCAACAATTGCTCATCTTCTATAGAAGTATTTATAGAAGAATGAGGAGGTGGGATCTGATAAAAGATCTCCTGGGTCAATTAATACATATTGATGACTTCTCGGCCTTTGAGGGGCTCGATGAAGAAATTTACAGATGTTTATCTGCATTAATTGATTTACACTTAGGATTAAGATCGGTGGGAGCTTTTGTTGACTTTTGAGGCTCTGTGTCATGTTGAAGTAACTCTGTTTTTGCTCCTCGAGGCCTAATGATCGAAAAGATTTATTTCTGGGCTATTCTTAATCTTTAAAAATAGTTTTGCTGACAATTAGAGATAAGATCTTTGATTTGTATTAATTGTTCAGCTGTCTTCAGGCAAACACCTCTTGTTCAGGTAATGACTAAGACTTCTTTGATTTTTGTGAGGCTGTAGGTGCCTTTAGGAGTTGGAGAGGGTTCGATTGGCCTCTTCTTGTGGCGGTGGAGGCTTTCTCGGATCGACAGATGTCTTCGTCTCTTCCTAAAACACCTTTAAGTTACTTGAGATCTGTGTTTTAGGTTTGATCAGGATCATCCTGTGTCTTTCGGTCTTTATGACATCTTTATCCGTGGATTCAGGCTTTTGATTTGCTGAATATGTGCTTCAATCCTTCAAACTGTGCTAGGAAATATTCAAACATGAGTTTCTACTTTGGCTTAGATCTTTTAACACTGATACTCTTTGCTTCTTTTATGTATTGCTGTGTCTTGTTGATGTGCAGGCTGTGCAGGGCTCATATGGCATCAATGCCTCATGAAACATTGAAAAGACGTGGATTTTGAGCCCAGCAAATGGTTCCCTTTGATGAATCAAAGGCGCGGGAATCATCGTTCCCAGCCTTCGGCTTTTCTTTTAATATAATGGACAACCATTAATCACCTGCAAAACACGAAACCAATTAAGAAATCCTGTGTTTTGGGTTAAACTGCTTCAGAGGGCGTGGGAAGAGAGCAGGGCCATCGAATGGCATCATCCAATGGTTGGGATTCATTAGAGGTGGTCAAAGGAGAGTGGAGGAAGAGAATAAATCAGATCCATCGATCACGCGGAGATCGACGGTGGGGATTAGTCAAAAAACATAAAGTGGAAAGGCGAAAGGGATGGAATAATGCGGGAAAGATCTGGACCGTCTGATCTGGACACGTGGATGGTCCAGTTTCAATCGGAGGATTGCAATCAGCGGGGAGAAAGTAAGGGTGCGATAGAAATCACCGATGCGATTGCGATTAGGGAGGCCGATGCGATTGCGATCAGGGAGGCCGATGCGATTGCACGATTGGGCCATCACAATTGGAGCCTCGAGCTTGGTCCTTTTGATCTAACCATTTTAAAAATTTGCGATGCGATTAGCTCTTGGGACTGTAACTCTTGGTCCCGGGCAGAGTTATATGGAGTGAAGCAGAAGGGGGGCGGAGCTTATGAAATGGGCTAATTGCATCAAAAGTTTTGATGCAGTCTTTCAATCTACCCAACTTTATTTAAAAATCATAACTCCAGCATGTTTAAACCATACTTTGGATAAATGGGTTTTTTTGGATTTTACAAAGGAAAAAATGAATCGGGAGTGAATATTTCAACGTTTTAAGCTCCGAGTGCGGGCGAAAAGGGTTTATGAGATAATAATGTGATTGAAGGGTATAAGTACAAGCTTAATCGCATCGGAACTTTTCGGCATGGCACAAAGACTTGTGCGCTTGGATTTGTGCGATGGGATAAGCACTGAAAAGGACTTAGTGCTTGGTATTAGAACCATGGGCATATGGTAGGGGAGTGGTTTGGATTCAGCCCAAAGGGGCTTAAACCCATAGTCAAAATACTTGTCTTTTTATGATATTTTCAGAGTCTTTAAATGGATTTGGAGGTTTCGGCAGAGTTTAAAAAGGAGTTTTAAACTCTGTAAAGGGGTTATATGAAGGAGAGATGAGGAAAATGGAAAATAGAGGAAAATGATGGGGAAAACGAGAATAAAAATGAAGGTTAGTTTCTGAGTGGAGGAAGGGGATAAAGGGGATTTTGCAGTAGTCTTTTCTCATGGAATTCTTAACAGAATTTTTGAGTTCTGAAGGGAAACAACAATGAAGATTTTTAGACAAGGGCATGAGGTCTCCAAGAGGCTTCAAGAGATAACATTTTGGCAATGAAACTGTTTCTTGAAGGCTAAAAAATGTTTTTTCCACCTTTTGATAGAAATTTTTTTATAGGTGGTCAACAATGGCTCCACTTGGGGATGGTGCCTTCTTGAAGGCATCAAGAACTTCAGACTTGCATTTCTTTGGGAGGTTGATTAGTGCCTCATCCATTGGGCTACCTTATTTTCTTGGATGATCTTGTTTTTTCTGAAAACATATTAGCAGCCAAGAAAAACAATGGATCTTCATCAACCAGCTTTCTACCTACCCAATCCTACTGATCTAACATTTTTTCTTCATTAGACTGCACTTGGATTGGCAAAATATTTTACAACATTTTATTCTTTTGAAAACAAGAAATCTAATCTATTTCTACTCCTTATTTCTCCATGAACTCAGATTAAACAGTTGAGTTCATATGTTTCTCTACCTAATCTACTAATCTGTTAGGATTAAACAGTCTAACAAATTTTATTCTCTAAATTCTACAACGAAAATTTAAAAGCAGTCAAGTCAAGATTAAGACGTTTGACTTGCTGTGATATATGGCATAAAATCATGCTGCACATAGACATTTATTTTGCAGAAAATTTAAAACAAAATGGAAGGCTTAAGATCTGAAAGTTTCTCATCATGGCCTTCTCGTTTCTTTATAGCTCTGTTTTTACTTTTGTTTGAACTGTTCCTTCTTTGTCTGACTGGTTCAGATTTTGAGTCGATTAGAACCAGATTTACCTCTGTTTTGACTCAGAATTAAAAATGGATTAGAGTCAATTCTTGTTTGGAAACTTAGGTTCAGGTTTTGAGCTTGTTTGAACCTTTAATTTCTATCCTAATCTATCTACTGATAAGCCAAGTTTAAACAATGTGGCAAATTGAATTCACTATCCTATCAGCAGTAAATTTAAAACTAATTAGTCAAGATTGTGCTGTTTGACTAACTAGAAGTGTGTTTTCAAGAGTGGCATTTAGGCTTGCACACTTTCAGATTTATTTCTCTTTTTTGGTATGGGGCTGTACCTTTATTGTTTTTTTTACAATCTATCCTCTTTTCTTTTTCTATTGTTTTTGTATTTTTTATTTTTTGTGAAACTGAACAAAGCAATGGTATTTACAATGGAAATGAAAGCTTTAAAATCGAACTCAGCAGTAGTAATGCGTGAGCACCCTGCCATTGACAGGACCCCCAAACAGATCTGTGCCATCTAACTCTTGCAGAAAAAAGGCATTTGGACCAATGGTGTACTGAATAATGTAAGGACCTTGCCACAAACTGTCAAATTTGCCATGTTTACCCTTATCTTCTCTTCTGGAGTCCCACTTGAGTACCTTGTCTCCAATATTGAAGTCACACGCTTTTTTTCTCTTTTCAAACAACTTCTTTATGTTCTCTTGCACCTTCTGAGCTCTGTTGTAGACCTCTTCCCTTGTCTGCTGGAGATGTATTGTCTGATTGATCCTCCTTACCATGCTGTCCTCTTCTGACTGTATTTCTTGGACTAATTTTATCACCGGTACACCTAGGCTGGTAGGAAACACTGCATCTGCTCCATAAAAAGGTTGGTAAGGGGAAATTCTGATGGAATTCTTTGTGGTCAACCTGTCTGCCCACAAATCATGCACCAACTTGTTATGCCATGATTTTTTATTTTCCTCAAGCAGCTTCTTGATGATGGTCACAAAAATTTTATTTGATGATTGTGCTAGCCCATTACCTTGAGTGTAATAAGCAGTAGAATGAACAAGTGTAATTTGATACCTGTGACAAAAATCAATCATATTTTTGGAACCAAAAGCAACAACATTATCAGTAATAATATTCCTAGGGCAGCCAAATCTAGACAGGATATGATCTTCAAGAGATTTTATAATGACAGAATCTGTGGCATTCCTAGAAGGGATAGCCTCTATCCACTTTTTGAAGTAGTCAGTGGCTGTGAGAATCCATTTGTGTTGGGCAGATGAAGCAGGATGGATTTCTCCTATGAAATCTAGGCCCCACTGTTGAAAAGGAGCTTCAACAATGATAGGTTGTAATGGTAAAGGAAGGAGTTTTCTTTTGCCCTCAAAAACTTGGCACTTGTGATAGGAAACTATCATTTTATGGAAATCTTGGAAGAGGGTGGGCCAATAATAGCCAGCTCTAAGTATTTTATTGGTTGTGGTTTTCCAGTAGAGATGACCTCCACACTCTCCTTCATGGAATTCATGCTTGATCCTCTCTGCATCAACTTCAGGCAAACATTTAAGCAATAAACCATTAGCATTTTTCCAATATAAACATTCATTTAAAATGCAATAGTTCCTAGCTTTCAACTTTAAAAACCTTGCCTTTGTTTTTGATAAATCAGGAGGAGCATTAAGATTTGTAAGTACATACAAGATGTCAGCATACCAAGGTGAGTTTTGGAACTGCTCTTCCACAGTGGGAGCAGGTAATTCTTCCTGTTCATCCAAGGCATCTACCATGTTAATGTCAAGGGCTTGTAGATTAGATTCAGCCATTAATTGAGCTAAGCCCTGACCTTTAATGAGTTTGGTGGGTTTGATTTCCAAATCATACTCTAATATTGCAGCAATCCATTTTCCCCTCTTTCCATCTGGGTCTTGTGACAAGATGTTTTTTACCACTATGTTAGGCACATAAGCAATGATGTGGGAATGTAGAATATACACCCTGAAGTCCTTTAAGGCCTTTACCAAAGCATAGGCCTGTTTTTCCATTATGTTATATTTCAAGGGTGCATCCCTTAAAGCCTTGCTGAAAAAAGCAATAGGTTGTTCCTGTCCCTCTGGGTTTTTCTACAACAGGACTGCAGCCACGGTATGTTCTAAGGCAAAGGAGAAAATAAGGAAATCTTTTGAGAAGTCTGCGCTGATTAGGACTGGTGCCCGGGTGAGTGCATGTTTTACCAATTCGAAGGATCTTTTGGCTTCTACAGTCCACTTCACTCCTACTTCTTTTTTGAGCATATTATTCACGTTTCTAAGGAGCTCTACTAAGTTGGGAATAAACCTCCTTAAGAAGTAAATCTTTCCAATAAAGGACTGTACTTCTTTTATGTTCTTTGGTTGGCTAATCTGTAGTATTCTCTCAACTCTTTTTGGATCTATTTTAATCCCCTTTTCTGATATAATATGGCCGAGGAGTTTACCCTCTTGTAGGCCAAACACTATCTTTTTGGGATTTAATGATAGTCCAAACCTTCTGCACTTTTCAAGGACCTTTCTTAGATGTTTAAGGTGCTCTTCCTCAGATTTGGAATAAATTGTTATGTCATCAAGGTAAATTACAATGAAGTGCCCTATCTCCTCTGAAAATGCGATGTCCATGGCCCTTTGAAAAGTGGCCCCAACATTCATTAATCCAAAAGGCATTTTCACATACATGAAAGTGCCCCAAGGAGTGGTGAAAGCTGTCTTGAGTTGGTTTTCTAGGAGTATTAAAACTTGGTTATATTCTGAAAAACCATCTAACAGAGAAATCCTCTTTGAACCAACTACCCTTTGTAGGATGTGTTCCATTTTGGGTAAAGGGTAATTTTCCTTTAGGGAGGCTCTGTTAAGGTTTCTAAAATCAATGCACAGTCTGATTTCTCCTGTCTTTTTCCTCACAGCTACAAGGTTAGAAACCCAATCTGAAAACCTCACAGGCACTATGATTCCTGCCTCATACATTTTCTTGATTTCCTTTTCCACTAGAGGCAGTTGTATTGGATTAATTCGATGCAGTTTTTGCCTAAAGGGTTTTTGGTTTTCTTTCAATGGGATCTTGTGTTGGATGATTTCTATATTGTAGGCTTTTAAGTCTTCATAGCTCCAAGCAAACACATCGACAAACTCTTTAAATAATTCAATGTATTTCTTTTTCACGTATGCTGGCAAGGACCTAGCTAATTTAATCATTTTAGGCTTATCCTTGGTGCCTATGTTGCATTCCTCGACATCAGACTCTGTGTATTCTACAGTGGGTTTCTTTGCTACGTCATTAAAATCAAACAGGTCTTCTAAAGGTGCTAGCCCCCTATGTGTGTTCTTGTCCTTTGACAGAAATACCTCAATGTCTTCGTTTTCTGCGTCCTCGTACTCTTCAGTATGAGCTCCAAGTTCTTTAGTTAACATGTTGATTTTTACAGAACTGGATGGTTTTTATTCCTCAAGGGGCTCTTCTTTGTGGCAGATTTCATTGGATTTAGAATCTGAATCATATAATTCAAACTCATTCCTGCCAAGCAGGAAATCCTCTATATGCTTGTCGCCCTCAAAGACCTGCCAATATTTCTCATTATCTGGCACTGCAGGTCTATATTTTGTTCGAATGATGATCTGTTTGTTACTAGGTGATTCCTGACATGAACTGGCAGCGCAAGCCAATTCGTTCGCAATTATGTTTTGACTCCTTGGGACAAACACGAGCTCATATTTTGTAAACGTGTTCAAGAAATCTATGGCATTATTTCGGTATACCCTTAGTCTAGGATGCTTAATGGCGTACTCTCCATTTAGCTATTTGATGACTAATTCTGAGTCTCCCTGAACAATTATCTTCTCGGCTTCTATTTCTTTCAATAGATGCAATCCTAGGATGAGAGCCTCATACTCTGCGATGTTGTTAGTGCATTTGAAATCTAGCCTGAAAGCATGTCTCTCGGAGTAATTGTTTTCAGTGTTGACCAACCATACCCCAGCTCCCGCACTCTTTTTAGTGCAATACCCGTCAAAGTTCATGCACCATAAGGGATTTTTTGTAGGGTTAACATCGTTTTCATCCCTATTTCCTTGTCCATCATTATGTTCTGTTCTGAGATCTGCAACACGTCGTGATGGGTCTCGTTCCTCAGGATTTTCATGGAGTTTAGCATGACGGGTAGTCTGTTGTTCGCACTCTTGGCTTTGTTCACTCAGGTTTGTTGTTTCAATGCATGGTTCAAAAGTTTCTCTCTCGTTTTCTTCCATATCTAGAACTGCCATTATTTCTAGATTTGGGGCCTCTAACTGGTTATCTGAGTCGTTGTCTTCTACCTCTGGCTTATTTGTGGATTCATTATTTTAAAGGATAAACGAATCTAGGTATGTATGGACAGAGTAAATGGGGGAATTTTCAGGCTTTTCTGGGCTACTGACCATGAATTTCACGTGCGACTCTCTATATAGTCTTCTAAGCTGGCTAAAGACAGGGATAGTGGCATATGTCCCATCCATCTGCATTGTACCTTGCAACTTGGCACCCCATGATCTTGAAAACAATATGCCATACTTAGGAGGCACATCAGCCACCACAACATCCATAACCATGCACTTGGCTGGGATTTGAGTCAAACTCACACAAAGGTCTTTGATTAGGCCAAGGCACTTCACCCTGCTAGAGTCGAAAGAATATAAATCCTTATAAGGTCTGGTTATTTCTAGTCCTAACCTTTCCATTACCACTTTTGGCATAAGGTTGTGTGAGGCTCCAAAGTCATGCATAGTATTATGCAGGATTTTGTCATGGATATTGAGGCTGACATAGAAAGGAGGTACTACCCCTTCTTGAAATTTCCCTTCAATTTTTGGGCCAAACAAGAGAACCAGTTGCTCGTCATTTAAATTGACGGTGTCACTGTTTTCTCCTAAGTTTAAAGCTTTCAAAATTTGACTCTTATATACATCCTAGGTGGCCAACTCAACGAGGGGGACAGAAATCTTAATTTTGGCAATCTCACTTTACAAATTAAAAGCAGACTGACTCTTTGAAAGGTTTAATTATGTCTTGCTGGGAACCGTTTTATTAGCAATATCAGGTTGCTGATTTTCGGTATGTACAATGTTTGAAGCTATTTTATCAAGAGCATTAGCTGCAATGCTAGTGCTGCTAGGTTCTCTACTTGATTTGTCACTGGTTTGGATGTCCTTATCTTTGTTTTTACCAGAATTCTCAGTTGTCGGTTTACTGCTTTTAGCAGTCACTTAGGAGTCTTTCCAGGCCTTTTCTTAATGGTGATTTCAGAGGCCTTTGGTTTGGGATCATCTATGTTATTTTTTCTCCTGAGGTCATATTGTTCTCGGACCTGCATGATGGCACTTTCGAATCCTAACCTATAGTCCTCAGTTTCCAACGCTTCTTCATTCCAATGTGAGTATAAGGTCTGGTTTTCTTATGTGGGAAAGGCGTGGTATAGTTCATCCACATCCATCATATTCATGTCAGTTTCCTCTGACTCTTCTATTATTCCTTCATCCTCATCAAGGAAGTTCTCTTGAAATGGAGGGATGACCTTTTGATCAGAATCTCTTTGTCTATTTGGGGGGTTATTTCTCCTAGAGTTCTGGTTTTGATTTTGGTTCCTGTTCTGATTGCTGACTTGGATAGTCAAATTTTCTACCATTTTTCCTAGTCTCTCCATGGTTTTGGCTAGACTATCATATTTGGGATCAGATGCATAAGCTGTGTTTTCATCCCTATAGGTTACCTTTTTCTCAGCCCTCATCCTGGATCTTTTCTCAATCAAGTTTGCCTCAACACTCACTGCTCCTTTCTGCATGTCTTCCAATGTATTATAATCTCTCTCCCTAAGATGGTAGGCCATATCAGCATCAAAGCTTTCAGGGTATTTCACTAGGGCCATTCCTTGGGGAGGTTTCATGTGTGGTGGAAGAGCATTGTAGATACTATTAAATCTTGTAGAATAATCCTGGACACTCTCTCCTACATTTCTTTTAAGATTATTGTATTCAGCTAGGATTTGGAGAGGGTTGCTTATAACTTCCCATTTTTTTTATGAAAGTTTGATGTAAGGCGAGAAGATCATTAATGATATTGGAAGGCAGAGCTTTAAACCATTTCTTCACTTCTCCTCCTAAACTCTGAGCGAAGATCCTCATCTTAATTGTTTCATCCTCTATTTCCATGTAGTCAAAAGCATCTCCCATCCTATATACATGGTGTTGAGCAATGGTGGATTCTTTACCAGTGAAATGAGGAATCTTAGACTGATATTCATTAGGTAAAGGAGCTAAAGGCTGGGGCAGCACCAAGGGGGCATACCATGCTGTCATGATTGGAGGTGGAGGTGGATTGACAAGAGATGGATTAACCAAAGGGACAGTGGGCTAGAGTGGAGTGGTTTGGACAGTGGATGTTGGATTAACAAATGTGGATGGACTAGGGACAGATTGCTGAGCTGATCTTAGATGAGAGACACCTAAATTAAGAAGGAAATGAAAATCAGGTGGTGTGGTTTCTCTACTACCAGGATGTTCACTTTGTTTCGGGGATGAACATGAAGACTCTGAATCTAGTTGATCTAAATCATCGAGTGATCATATTCTAAATGGATTTCTTAGATCTACTTGTGATTGCTGTAGAGCTGCAAGGTTTTCAGGAACTGAGTTAGCTCTCAAGGGTGATTTGAAAATAGCTGAAAATTTTATCTTAGGAGACTTCCTAAGTAATATTTCAGGGTTATCAATTGTCTCAGGTGGGTTTGGGTCAGGGTGAGCTCTAGTATGAATCTTTCTAGGAGCCACTACGCTGTGTTTTTCAGACCCAACTAAACAAGAAAGGTGTTAACCAGATATGACAATCTTTGAGAGGTTGACTGATCTTTTGCTAAGAAAAATTTAATCCTAAAGAGCCTCTTACTAAGTTTGAATGATTTTATAATGATTAAGTTTCCTCCCAGTGGAGTCTTAAGGTCTGTAGGATTGTGGAGTCACCAAGTGGAAGTTTTTATCTCTTTTGGAGGTAAAAGGTTTTATGGTCCACTACCATGTTTATTGACTACCGATCTGAAATATTTTTGGGTTTTCTAAGTTTCTATGGTTGTATGGAAAACTAAGGAGTTTATAAAAGCTGGCCAAGCAACTATGAACTCAAAATATCCCCAGTGGAGTCGCCATTATGTTGGCGATGAAAATGGGACACAAGATTAGGTATTAGCAATTTAGGACACTCAGATTTTTCCCTAGTGGAATCGCCATTATGTTGGCGATGACAATGGGACACAAGACTAGGTATTAGCAATTTATGACACTTAGATTTTTTCCCAGCGGAGTCGCCATTATGTTGGGGTTCCTATGTTTTTTCCAGATCGGTAAAAACAAAAGATAAGACAACATCAAAGCGCTTTGGGATTCAAGGATCTAGCCCTCCTGAATCCAGAGAGGGATCTCTTTATGAATGAGTTTAAAGATGTGATCTTTGAAACCTGAAATGTGGTATTAGGCTAGTTATGAAGAGCATGGGTTTTGTTTGTTTGTTTTTTGGTTGGGAAAAGACATGATGAAGGTGAAGGCAGTTCAAAATAAAGGGTGAAGATGTCTGCAAGTGAAGGAATGATTCGGCTGATAGAAAAGGCAAAGACAGTTTTAACCCATTGGGCTATGGAGTCATAGGAGGATTTTAATTGGACAGCAAGGTTCAAGAAGGATCCATGGGGCAAGTCACTTATGTCAAAGGATATGTTAAGTTGATTCTATGGAATGGAATAGATAGGAAATGGAGAACAAAACAAATGAAGAACAATGAACAACCTAAGAGCAAATAAGTTCTTTCAAACTATTTTGCTTCGGCATGTACTTAGGAAAAACATAAAAGTATTCTAAGATCAGGTAAGTGCTTTTAAACCAGCCTGCATTGAAGTAATTTTAGTTGGAAAACATTTTTAAAAATAGTTGGAATAGCTTAAGATAAGGAGAGTGCTTTCAAACTACCCTGCTTTCAGCATATTCTATAAGAAAAACACAGATAACAGTCACAAAGAGCAATTTAGATCAGGCAAGTGCTTTGAAACCAACCTGCTTCAATATACTCTAAAGGAAACACGGATAATAATCACAAAGAGAAATTTAGCTCAGGCAAGTGCTTTGAAACCAACCTGCTTTAATATACTCTTTAAAGAGAACTTTCAAATGAAGAAAACACAGAAATAAAGCTTCCAGTAAGAGTAGGGTACTGTTGAGAGTAAATCCTAGCTCTACATTTGCTGTTCTTTATCAGAGAAAGTGGACAGAGTGAAAACATTAAAGAAAATAACAATTGACAGTGAAGAACACATCACCATTGACATAAATCAAGATCCCATAAATCAGCAGCTTGTATTTGATGTTCAAACCAATTACAATCAGCAAGGCCGATGGGTCTCTACAACCTCAAATCTCTCATATCAGCTTATGTATCTTCAAGTTGTAAATAGGGCAACAGTAGCTTTAGAAAACTATTATATGCATTCAGATGTCCTGAGACCAACAATTGCTCATCTTCTACAGAAGTATTTATAGAAGAATGAGGAGGTGGGATCTGATAAAAGATCTCCTGGGTCAATTAATACAGATTGATGACTTCTCGGCCTTTGAGGGGCTCGATGAAGAAATTTACAGATGTTTATCTGCATTAATTGATTTACACTTAGGATTAAGATCGGTGGGAGATTTTTTTGACTTTTGAGGCTCTGTGTCATGTTGAAGTAACTCTGTTTCTACTCCCCAAGGCCTAATGATCGAAAAGATTTGTTTCTGGGCTATTCTTAATCTTTAAAAATAGTTTTGCCAACAATTAGAGATAAGATCTTTGATTTGTATTAATTGTTCAGCTGTCTTCAGGCAAACACCTCTTGTTCAGGTAATGACTAAGCCTTCTTTGATTTTTGTGAGGCTGCAAGTGACTTTAGGAGCTGGAGAGGGTTCGATTGGCCTCTGCTTGTGGCGGTGGAGGCTTTCTCGGATCGACAAATGTATTCATCTCTTCCTAAATCACCTTTAAGTTACTTGAGATCTGTGTTTTAGGTCTGATCAGGCTCATCCTGTGTCTTCCGGTCTTTATGACGTCTTTATCAGTGGATTTAGGCTTTTGATTTGCTAAATATGTGCTTCAATCCTTCAAAATATGCTAGGAAATCTTCAAACACGAGCTTCTTCTTTGGATTAGATCTTTTAACACTGATACTCTTTGCTTCTTTTATGTATTGCTGTGTCTTGTTGATGTGCAGGCCACGCAGGGCTCATATGGAATCAATGCCTCATGAAACATTGACGAGACATGGAGTTTGAGCCCAGCGAATGGTTCCCTTTGATGAATCAAAGGCGCGAGAATCGTCATTCTCAGCCTTCGGCTTTTCTTTTAATATAATGGACAACCATTAATCACCTGCAAAACACGAAACCAATTAAGAAATACTGTGTTTGGGTTAAACTACTTCAGAGGGTGTGGGAATAGATCAGGGCCATTGGATGGCATCATCCAATGGTTGGGATTCATTAGAGGCGGTCAAAGGAGAGTGGAGGAAGAGAATAAATCAGATCCGTCAATCGCGCGGAGATCGACGGTGGGGATTAGTCGAAAAACATAAAGGGGAAAGGCGAAAGGCGATGGAATAATGCGGGAAAGATCTGGACCATCCGATCTGGACACGTGGACGGTCCAGTTTCAATCGAAGAATTGTAATCGGTGGGGAGAAAGTAAGGGTGCGATAGAAATCGCCGATGTGATTGCGATTGGGGAGGCCGATGCGATTGCGCGATCGGGCCATCGCAATCAGAGCCTCGGGCTTGGTCCTTTTGATCTAACCATTTTCAAAATTTGCGATGCGATTAGCGCTTGGGACTGTAACTCTTGGTCCCGGATAGAGTTATATGGAGTGAAGCGGAAGGGGGGCGAAGCTTATGAAATGGGCTAATCACATCGGAAGTTTTGATGCGATCTTTCAATCTACCCATCTTTATTTAAAAATCGTAACTCCAACGCATTTAAACCATACTTTGGATAAATGGGTTTTTTTGGATTTTACAAAGGAAAAAATGAATCGGGAGTGAATATTTCAACGTTTTAAGCGCCGGGTGTGGGCGAAAAGGGTTTATGAGATAATAATGTGATCAGAGGGTATAAGTACAGGCTTAATTGCATCGAAAATTTTCAGCATGGCACAAAGACTTGTGCGCTTGTATTTGTGCGATGTGATAAGCGCCGAAAAGGACTTAGCGGTTGGTCTTAGCACCATGGGCATACAGTGGGTGAGTGGTTTGGATTCAGCCCAAAGGGGCTTAAACCCATAGTCAAAATACTTGTCTTTTTATGATATTTTCAGAGTTTTTAAATGGATTTGGAGGTTTCGGCAGAGTTTAAAAAGGAGTTTTAAACTCTGTAAAGGGGTTATATGAAGGAGAGATGAGGAAGATGGAAAATAGAGGAAAATGATGGGGAAAAAGAGAATAAAAATGAAGGTTAGTTTCTGAGTGGAGGAAGGGGAGAAAGGGGATTTTGCAGTAGTCTTTTCTCATGGAATTCTTAACAAAATTTTTGAGTTCTGAAGGGAAACAACAGTGAAGATTTTTAGACAAGGGCATGAGGTCTTCAAGAGGCTTCAAGAGATAAAATTTTGGAAATGAAACTATTTCTTGAAGGTTAAAAAATGTTTTGGCCACCTTTTGATAGAACAAATTTTATAGGTGGCCAACAGGTAGCCTGATGTATGAAATGTTCTATACTAGACCAGACATTGCACATGCAGTGGGAGTATTGAGCAGGTTTATGTAAAAACCAGGGAAGGAGCATTGGACAACAGTGAAGCAGCTTTTCAGATATTTACGTGGCACTAGTGATAATGGCTTGTGCTACCAGGGAAGACCAGGAGTGGAAATAATGTTGGACATTCATGGTTTTGTTGATGCAGACTGGGCTGGAGATTTGGACCAAAGAAGATCTACAAGTGGGTATGTGTTTTGCCTATTTGGAGGTGCAGTCAGTTGGATGAGTAAAAGATAGTCTGTAGTGGCTCTTTCAACTACCAAGGCAGAATACATGACAACCACTCATGCAAGCAAGGAGGCAGTTTGGTTGCAGAGATTTTGTTCAAGTATGGGGTTGGTACAACAAGCTATAAGGATAGAATGTGATAGCCAAAGTGAAATTTTCTTGGCTAAGAACCCTGCTTATCATTCAAAGACAAAGCACATTGATGTTCAATATCACTTTGTTAGAGATATGGTTGAGGCTAAAGGGTGTTGCTGGTAAAGGTGGACACTTTGAAGAATGTTGCAGATGCATTGACAAAGTCTGTGAGCACTCAGAAGTTCTCTTGGTGTAGAGAAAAAATGGGTGTTGAAGAATTGGGCCAATGACTAAGCCCTCCTGTGGCCCCCCATGGAAAGAAAACAACAAGTGGGAGAATGTTGGGTATGTGTTATATTATTTCCACGACTAAGCACGCACGGGGGGGGTAAGAGGGGCGGTGATAGCCCCCCCTTTGCGCTGGGCGCAACGCCCCGGTGAAAATTTTTGGTCCTTAATTTCCGGCGGGTAGTCCGCGTCCATGGTTTTGTGCATGGTTTTGCACATGGTATTGGGGTACGATGGTTTTCGGCCCCTGGTATTTTTGTAGATCCGGTCAAGGGAACTACGGTTATGTTCTAATCCAGGGTTTATGGATTGAGGTTTATGTATGCTTCGGCATGTATATATATGTGTTGTAACACTAAAAGGAATATAATGAAAAATCAAGCTGGTCGTCCCGATTTGGGATCCAGGGGAAAATCTCTGTGCTTATCTATTTTATGTTTTATGCTCTCGCTATTGTTTATTTTCTCGTTATAAGATTCATGTGTAGATAATTTCTCACTGTGTGGTTAAAACCTGCTTGCCTGGTGCATCATCATGAGCAATGTGGTTCACATACGCATTGCTACTATGGGTAAACGAAGACCTATTAGATGAAACGTCTACCAATGTTGAGACAAGGGTGTTCAACGAGGGGGTTCGACCGAAATAGAATGGGAAGCCACTTAGGGGTCTTCCTCCATGGATCTCTTGTATGACGACAGATAGAGAATAACGACCAAAGAGTCTGTCATCTTGACATCAGGGGGAGGTATCACAATGGGTGCAGAACTATCCTCTGGTTCTAGTGAAGAAGAACGCACAAGTAGAGGAGTAGATGATCCACTACGAGCGGCCTCGATTTAACGAACCACGTGAAGGGTATTGAAAAATTCATTGAGACAAGGAAAATGATGGGAATAATGGCTGTAATGATCGCAAAAAACAAAAAGGTTGATTTGTGCACAACGATTTGAGTTTCTTGGATGAATTAGGTAAGGTAGCATGGACCTCTGAGATTTCAGATTTAGGAAACATTTCATTGACCACAGGTTTGAGACGAGGGAACCCAAGACAATTATTGGTGGCATTCCCAACAAAATCACACAAAGCACATTGAGGTGTAGGCTTTGGAGGCTTAGGTGGAGTTGGAGTTGTTTGGGAAGCCTTGTCCTTAGGTTCCTCATTTTTGGATTCCCCCCCCCTCACCGGATGCTTTCGCAACATGAGTGGGTTCCGGTTGAGGTTGTTGTGGAACTGAAGCAAAGGGAGGGGTCGTCACGACCTGTTGGATCGGGGTCAAAGTGGTATATGGTTTGAGTTGACCAAGAGTAGTGTTTGCTGGGGGATCAATGTACCAGATTGGGATCACCAGGGTCAAATTGGGTAAACTCAACGTAGGCATAACAGGAACAGAAAATAATCCAGATGGGGGAGATAAAAACAGTATATGACCTGAAGGTTAATGGCTCACAGATAGTTAAGATTTGGGGGAACTGTTCCTGGTTGAAAAATATTGGGAGAGACACTAGCATAAGGAGAAGGTCCTTTAGGAGATGGTCCTGATGGCTGTGTCAAGTGAACGACAACAGGTTGCGAAGGCACTGGTTGGTGGCTAGTCATATCGGGTTGCTTTTGGTTAGCCTGAGATGCTTGTAACTTGCAAACACTCGATGAGATGGGCTCAAAAATAGGAGGAGGTGGACCTGGGAATGCACCAAGTAATGAGGAACCTTTATAGACTCCATGTGAGACACTGTTAACAGGTCCGGCCATTTTTTTATCAGCCACTAATGATATAATAGACTAAAGAGAGTTTGGGACTTAAGCTCATAATATGTCAACTCATCGATGGTGATGATCTTTCCATTGTGGGGGAAACACATATTACGATGAACCACAGACGTGAAAACTAACATTGCATATTTGTAGCTACAACCCAAGATGATATTATAACCCAAGGGCGCATC
This sequence comes from Pinus albicaulis, assembly GCA_034641835.2. NCBI lineage: Eukaryota > Viridiplantae > Streptophyta > Pinopsida > Pinales > Pinaceae > Pinus > Pinus albicaulis. The sequence continues at coordinate 313,370,312 of CM076573.1, forward strand.
AATGACTTCTATGCCAATACAAATAGTCTTTCCCACAAGTGTAACAATAAAATTGTGGAACATGTCAAGGGGTTGGGAAGGGTGATCATCTCAGGCACGCAAAGTGATGGTGGACTCAGTGTTATAGGTCAATTTGGGCGCCATTCCCAATGACCTAGTTAACTGGGCATCATCTCTAGGACCGATGATCAAGGGTCTATCATTCCATATCATTTTAGTTGCTACATGCCCTAAGACAAGAAAAAAGACAAATCAAGAAAGATTTTCATTAAGAAAAGGTTTCCATGGTTTGAAGCTTATTATATAGCATATGAGAGCTCATCAACGCAGGCTCTAAGGGGCCTAAGTGAGTTGCATATGCAAGTAGCCCCATGCAAGGCTGCTTTGCAAAGAACTTCCCAACATTCACAGGTGCATTGGTCACATTGGGAGCGAAATTCTCATTGTTCCGGAATCTCCACTTGGCTAGTGCCTTCTAGAAGAGTTCACATGTGTCAAGCTTCGGATCCAAGTGTCCATTTGAAATCTACATGACTGGAAACATGTCTTGCCTATTATTGGAAAGTCATTGATTGCAAACCTACCTACAATTCATCTATAAATTGAGCACATATATAAGTGCTTGAAGGGGAAGAATTTGAGTAGAGAAATGCTGGAGAATTTTCAATTGAGAGCTAGATTTATGTAGCTGCTGCTAGAGAGATTTATATTGTGATGTGGTTTGGGAATGTTGCTAGAAGGTAACTTCAAATCATTCATTAGGTTGTAACCTCTCCTTCTATCATCAATAAAGAGTACTGCTTATTTTTCCCTATATGCATTTGTATTGGCTTTGATTTTCCATATTGAAAGATCTTGGTTGATGTGTATGGTTTATGCTTTACTGTTTTAGCTAAATAGCTTGAATAGATATATATATTATTGCATCTCTGCTGTTTCAGTGTTCTTTCTTGCAGGAAGCATTCAACCCACAAACCGCTTGAATTTGAAGCTACAACAGAAGCGGCAAAAGGAGCCATTTGGAAGCGACTGAACAAGTAAGTCTCCAATCCTCTCTGTGTATCTATTTTGAGTTAGGAAAAATAGTCGTATAGTCTTTCACCTATTTTTATAGACTAGCACCTATCTAGGGAAGTGTGATTTATTCGTAATTCACAATTCTGGCCCAAAAAATTGGCGACCATACTGGGGAGAATTTCTCTTAGTTCTAGGTGTTTAAGCCTATGATTCGCTTTGTTTATCCACCCAGTAGTTGTTACACATAAATATTAAACCTTTTCAGAGCTTAATTTGCAAATATAGTGAGTTAAACAGTAATATTTTTCTTTGTATACTGCGCCCAACGCACCCTTAGACTGGACACAGTGCTTTGCAGAGCACTGTCTACCTTCCTAGCCTGTATTGTAGAGCACTGTCTCCGTTTGGAGATTGCGTTGACTCCTGAAAGTACCCAAATTCCCTTGAATTTTCCTTTACAATTTGCTTCAATTTTGTTTGCTGTTGTGTTCTGAAAATTTTGATGCTCAATTGACCAATGACTCTATATACTTCTTCTCCTTTGACTGAAAGTTTGTTCAATGTTGTTTTAAAAACGTTTTTCTTATCCTTGACAAGTTGATTTCAAAGTACTTTTTATGGTCGGATTAAGAATCATTTGCTTTCGAAATAGGAAATTGTCGTAAAATCTTCATTTCCTTGATAGGAGAAATTGTTGTTGAAATCCTCAATTTTCCTTCAAAAGAGAAATTGTCATTTGTATTCTTCGTTTCTAGAAAGTAAAAAGAATTTGAATTATTGATTTAGTGCACCTAGTTTCTTTTCTGCATTCATAACATTAAGGAATCTAAAAAGAAAAACTTGCATTTGCATGTAGAATAATGTGTGTTTTGCAAAAGGAACATTAGGAAATCTGCATTTAGTTTGTGATTCATTGATTTGTTTGCTCAAAAATTATTTTCTCTCTTCCCTTAGTAGCTAGGTTCTTCATTGAAAAAGCTGAAAGTGAAAGTTTGTTTATCATTCGTAGCTTGCAATTTAGGAATTTCATACACATCATCGCGGTGAACCTTTGAAAGGAAATTTTTTAAGCAAGATCAAAATAAAATTAATCTCAATTTACTTAACAATGCATTGGAACCATAACGATAACATTTAGAAGGTCTAGGCTAGAGACGTGTTCCGGCGTCGTAAAACATAGCAGCTATTGTTAACTTGTCTGCAATACATTCCGAGTGTGATACCTCACTCCATGTACGTAAGTATATCGTAGCTCGTCCACGTACTTTCGGGTATATTGGGCGGTGTTACAGTACGATAAGTATAAAGGAGTGCTCTCAATGTACGGTTTCACATCAGACAACACTAATACGGACTTGGGCCTCCACGTACTTTTGGGCATATATGGGAGGACAAGTTTTAGGTGCTATCCATCCATAGCGAACCGAGTCGTCCGCCTTGAAATTGTGACACACCGAACACAACATTCGGGGAGATTACCTACCTGTACTTCTTGGTTCGCCAGGAGGTATTCTGCAGTTCACAGTTTCTTAGTAAACCCTTTTGCCTAGCATTACCCTCTTTTTGTTTATTTGTTTTTTGGATAAAATAAATCAGTAATCGTTGAAGAACAAAATCCTATCCCCCGTCGTTCGCGTAGATTAGCTTTAAAACCACCTTTACCATGAGAAGTTACTTCCGGTAGGCAAAGGCGATCGTGATTTGCCGAATCAAGTACAATTCGTACCTCTGGCGAAACATCATCTTCTAACCTAGAGTTAGCTCAAATTGTTTCCACACATCCCGGTTCATCTACTGTTGTCGAAATGGAGTCTTCACAGCTACCCATGGTCACGATCCATTCAATCGCTGAGACCATACCTCCTGGAATCGACGTTGTTCAATCACAAATTGATTCAGATACTGTCTCTTCTTTTCCAGAACATCTGAATCCTGAAGTCGAACAACCGGAATTTGTTCCTACCTTGGTCATCCCACAAACTTCTGTAGCTATTGAAACTCCTATATCACACAGTCAACCGTCTGAAATATATTTTTGGCCTGATGGTGAAGTTCTTCCTCCTGGTTTAATTGTGATTGAAGAAATCCCACAAGATTATATACCTTTAACTCCAACCCATTTTTGGGAGGACCTTTACCTGTACCAGTATTTTCCTCATTCGTTTCCATCTGCTTTTGTTGATCCTGTTCCCATTTAATCTCCCGTTGATTTTCGAGGGTATACATTTGGTCAAACAACCATGTATGAACCAACATCTTTGGTTGGGTCTGCTGTTCCAATTACGTCAACTCCTACCCTCGCTACTCCGTCAATGTTCACAACCTCACCAAAGTCATATTTGCATGGTGGCCCTTCTGTCCCGACAGGTTACAAATCATTGTCTGGCACTTTCTTTGGTGCATCTTCATGATCGTGGTATTTGCCAATGTCATCATCCGATATTTTAACTGGTAGTCTTATTGTTAGTATTGAATGACTTGATTCATTACATACATCATCAGGGCAATATCAAGTCGGTCCTTTTGGGTCAATTCCTTTAAGTACCATATCAACTGGACTCCTAACATTTGGAGAAAATTATTTTCTGTCTTATTATCCTCCTTATGCTGGAGGGCAACCTTTGGTCACCCAATATGATAGTAATTAGTCACTTTTTGGTCAAACTAATGTTGACATGAATGTTTGTCAATGTTAGCCCACTATGCCTATCCAACAATAAATGGTTGTACACTCGTATCAACCTGTTCAACCTGTTACACCCACTTCATTACCACTTGTTAATACATCTATACCCCTGTTATAGAATCAAAATATTTTACATCAACCTTATCAGGTAGGTTCTTCAACTCAATATCATCAAATTTTGGGTCCACAGACTCAAAATCCTTTAGTTAATTTACAACAACCTGTATCAGGAACCATTTATTCACAAGCTGGTGTACCATTTTATGGGATGTCACAAACACAACCTGGTTATACATATCAACCGAATCCAACTTATACTAATTTGGGTTATAACATTGGTGGAAAGACCCCTTGGAAGCCACAAGCACAAATGCCTCAAACTTCATTTCAACAAGTATCATATCCAGGTTTTGGTCAACAGAATTCTCAAGCGTTTTCTATGCAAAACAACCCCTATCTAGGTTACCAGCAGCAAATTCTGTATGTTAGTGCTCAAAGGCATGTTGCTCAAGCAATTCCATCTTACCCTGGCTATGCTCAACCTGACCTTAATCGACAGTTGCCTTTTATTGCAACCTTGGAATTACCAGATTTAAACCGGTTAACCAATGATCCTATAGATTATGCTCCTTGGTGGCCGGTGATACCTCATAAATTACCTTCCGATATTCCTAAATTCAATGGAAACCCTGGAGAAGATCCGTTGACTCATGTCATGACTTATCATTTATGGTGTTCATCAAATTCCCTGAATGATGATTCTGTTCGACTACATCTTTTCCAGCATACGCTAACAGGTCCGACTGCTAAATGGTACATTGAGTTACCTAGAGCTTCTTTTGACAATTTCACTGCTTTAGCTACTATATTTTTGACCCATTTCTAGTTACCAATCAAATACAAAATTGGAACAGAACTCTTGACCAACTTCAAACAGACTAATGCTACTCACATTTCTGATCATATTCATGAGTGGCGTCGCCGTCAACGAATGGTTAAGACATTTGTTCCCGATCAGCTCATTGTTGAATGGTTCATTAAGTCCTTGTTACCATCTATAATTGAGGATGTGGCTAAGGGTGGCATCATCACACAAGAGCAAGTTATCGCTCGTGCAAAATACCCAGACTTTATTTATACTTAGTCTGACACACTCTATGAAAAAATTCCTAATGCGCCGCGATCTAATTTCAATGTTCCTCCTCAAGTAAAGGACTCTCATGCCGGAGATAGCTTGATAGGAACTACAAACACACACCACGCTACTGCATCTAATCCTGCTCCTACTTCCAAAATTAATGCCGTGTCATTTGAAAAAGGAAAAAGTGACAAGTAACCAGGAAGTAAGAAAAAGCGGAAATCAAAGAAAAAGCAAACTTCTAACCTGCAGGAAAGATCATTTGATCAACCGTTTGGACCACGAAAACCTTGTTATCCATGCATAATCTGTAATGAGGAACACTTTGTTAGGGATTGTCCTCGCCATGCTGAAGTCTCAAAAATAATCAAGGCTTCCCATGCATCAGCTGTGTTGATAGACCCATTTCCAAATCCGGACACTAATTTGGTTGCTACAGATCCAGCTCCTAGTTCCCAAGTGTTAATGTTATCCACCACACAATATTCACAAGATATTTTGGTGTCAACGCGGAATAAAGAATATGGTAGTCTGGCCACTGATCAACCTACTACCTCGACAACGAATCCATCTAATGAATTAGTACCACCTACTGTTATTCCCGAATTGACAATTAAGCCACCGAAGGGAGTAATTCATAAATCGACATATAATCCTCTAGCAAGAGCTACAAAAAATTATAATATAGTTGAAGATTTGGCTCAATCCCCTTCAGCTATGTCTTCTCCTGAGGTATTACAAAATTTTCCCTCCCAGAAGCAGCCTTTATTGTCGGCCATTGGTGGAATTGATCTGACCGATTCTAATCTTGTCGTCTTTAATCATACGGGCTATGTGCCGCAATTACCAGCAGAATTGGCATTCTCCATACAAGTAAATGTCCTCAATCACCTTGTTCATCGCACTATTATTGATGAGGGAGCATCTACGTGCATTATGTCTCTAACTTGTTGGAAGTCACTTGGCTCGCCGCGATTATCACAATCATCAACAATGTCGAAGGATTTTGATGGAAGAACATATAAACCTTGTGGTATTATCAATGACCTGCATGTTGAATTAGGGGGAAAAATAGTGAATATTGATGTTGAGGTTGTTGACAGACCCCTTGACTATAATATTTTACTTGGAAGACCATGGGTATATGCAATGACTGCCATTGTTTCTACATACTTTAGAATGATTGCCTTTCCACATAAAGGTACAATCACAGTCATTAATCAATTATCCTTTTTTGCCTCCACTTCACAGGTAACTGGAAGCATTCCGTTTGTTCACTTACCCCAAATAGAAATACAGAACATTGGTGTAGGACTCTTAAAAGATTCCACTCTTATGGGAACCTTTGCATTAGCGCCACCCGTGACATCGACAAAAATTGCAAGTATAGAGCCCTGTTACATGATCTCTTCCACTCTATCTGGCTTAAGGGAGAGTACGAGTGATTCTAATATTTCTATGTTGAATGATGTTTTATCGCCCAACCCTATTGAGCTGGCATATCAATCAATCTATTTGGCTTGCACGGAAAATCTGAAATCAGCGTCGCCGAGTGTTTGGGTTGATCGTTCGTTAGATTTTGGTACCCCATCTGATCCATTTTCCTCAATGTTCTTGATAGATGAGAATATTTTGGAAGCTATGATGTCAGAAGGAGAACCATGGGAAGATTATCATCATCATTCCCATCTTCCTGATTAGGAATAAAACAATCTAAGTGAACTATATAACCCATCCATCAAAAATTTCTTTTCGAATTCTTTAACGATTAATGCAATTGACTCTGAGAAAAACTTATCAAATATCGAAGAAAAGATTTCTATCGATATTTCAACCAAACCTGGCATTCTAGAGAATATTCATGTCGGTTTATCTTGTTTTTCATCAGAACTTGATTCATATCGCTCTCTTTTTCATGAATTTCATGACGTATTCGCTTGGTATTACCAGGAAATGCCAGGCATAGATACTAGTATAGTTGAACACCGTATTAATATGTATCTTGATGTCAAATCGGTGCGTCAACAGCTTTGTCTTGTTCATCCAAAGAAAGCCATTGCCATCAAATAAGAAGTTGAAAAACTTTTGGGTGCTGGTTTCATTTACCCTGTTCCGCTAACTAAATGGGTTTCCAATATCGTTCCTGTCATGAAAAATAAGGAACCATTAGAGTGTGCATCAATTATCGAGATGTTAATCATGCTTGTCCAAAAGACAACTATCCTACTCCCTTTATCGACCAGATTATTGACGATTGTACTGGATGAGAAATATTCTCGTTCATGGATGGATTTTCCGGCTACACTCAAATCAATATCGGCCCAGATGACCAACATAAGACAACATTCATCTGTCCCTGGGCCACATTCACATATAGGAAACTACCATTTGGTTTAAAGAACGTTGGGGAAAATTTTTAGAGAGCAATGGATTATGCTTTCAATTAAATCAAGCACATTTTTCAACCATATCTAGATGATTTACCAGCACATTCACGAAATCGGACTGATCACCCGATGCATTTGAGAGCCATTTTCTTACGCTGCCGACACTACAAGATACGCCTCAATCCACATAAATGTTTGTTTTGTGTTGGTTCTGGTCGATTTATTAGATTCGTAGTCTCAAAAGAAGGAATTCGAATAGACCCACTAAAGGTTCAGGCCATTCTTGATTTTCTTGCACCATCAAACTTACTTCAGATATAGAAACTTCAAGGAAAGGCTAACTTCCTGAGAAGGTTCATTCCAAACTACGCCGAAATGGATAAAGGATTTACTCGATTATTGAAAAAGGGGGTTCCCTTCCATTGGGATCAAGTTGCGCAAGCTTCTTTTGATGCTGTCAAGGACCATCTTGTTCGAGCGTCATTAATGTATCCTGCTAATTATCAAAATGATTATTTCCTATATATCGTCGCGACTGAAACGACCATCTCTATGTTTTTGGTCCAAGTAGAAGATGGAATTGAACATCTGATCTATTATTTGAGTTGTAATCTTAATGATACGGAATTTAAGTACTTGTACGTGGAATAGCTTGCCTTGGCAGCTATTCAAGCTATCCAAAGATTTCGCCATTATATCCTGCTCCGAAAAACAACAATAGTTTCGGATTGCAATCCCATGAATTATATCTTATCACGTCAATTGCTGGGGGGAAAATATTCAAAATGGATTGTCATTTTGCAGGAATTTGGTTTGGAATTCATCAAATCCAAGTCAAAGAAGTATTTAGTTTTGGCTGAGCTTCTTTGTGACCTTCCCTCTGATAGTACTGCTACTACCTAGGAACCATCTATTCCAGACGAGTCTCTGTTTCTGACCGGATCATCTGATCCTTGGCATGGGGATTTCATTATTTATCTCTAAACCCAAACTTTTTGACCTAATACCTCTCACTCTGAACAATGACGTATCCGATACCAAGCCAAAGATTATCTGATCGTCGGCGATACACTTTATCGTCGTGGTGTCGATACCATTTTAAGGAGGTGCCTCACTCATGAGGAGGCCGAAAAAGTGTTAAATGATTGTCATGATGGGGCTTGTGGTGGACACTTATTTGGATATGATATCGCATAAAAGATACTCTGCGCTAGTTACTTTTGGCCTACTATTTTTTGAGATTGCATCCTGGCAGTCAGAATTTGTCATGCATGCCAATTTTTTGATCGTAAAATCCGAAAACTGCTAGTGCCAATGCATCCTGTTGTCTCTGCTGGACCATTTATGAAATGGGGTATTGGCTTCATGACCTGTAACCCTCCTTCATCTGGGGGGCATGGTTATATTATTGTTGCAGTTGACTATTTTACCAAATGGGCCGAAGCGATGCCTACATTCAATAAGATAGGACAAACAATTGCATTTTTTTTCTTCAACCACGTTAGTTCATGGTTTGGGGTCCCATAGGCTATATTTATGGATCATGGGAAGCATTTTCACAACCATATGATGTCTGAGTTGAATACCAAGTTAGGATTGTCACATAATAATTCTACTCCTTATTATCCACAATCAAATGGACAAGTTGAGGCGATTAACAAAATTCTTAAACGAATGCTTCAACGAATTATAGGAGTCCATAAAAGGAATTGGAACTTGATCCTGTACTCCGCCTTGTGGGCGTATCGAACCTTGGTGAGAAACGCAACCAGATTTACTCCTTTTCAATTGGTGTATGGTCTGGAAGCTATCTTACCAATCTAATGCGAAAGATCATCGTTAAAACTCGCGATAGACTTGTTACCTGACACCTCAGAAGAAGAAGCGCATCTCCTTAACCTCATCCATCTAGATGAAACACCTCGTGAATCCCAATTGGCCAACGAAGCACATAAGAGATGTATAAAGGCGCAATATGACAAAAATGTCCAGACTTGCATCTACTCCGAGGGCGACTTGGTCCTTCTTTACGATCAAGAAGCTGATGTAATAGGTACAGGGAAATTCGAGCCATTGTGGCACGACCCCTATATTTTCAAAAGAGTTCTTGCTAAGGGTGGCTATGAGTTAGTTGATTACGACGGGATTCCATTGGCACAACCTAGAAATGGGTTGTATTTGAAACATTACTATGCTTAATCATGAGCGTAGCAATTTTTTGTATTATATTGTATATATGTTGTTGATTTTCATTCACTATCTTAATTTGTTTTTAGAGTTTTATTGATGTTAGTAATCCGCTTTACATTTTATGGCAGATGTTTGAATCTTTGGAACCATTTTTTGGATATGCTGATGGTGCTAGTCGTAGTACGCAGAATCTATCCTCTGTAGCTTGGGCCATTTTCACTCCGAATGATGAGTTAGTGAGTTTTCAAGGGATTTGTATTAGTAGATCGATGAACAATATCGTTGAGTATAGCGCGTTGATCGAACTTCTCTCTGATACCATTTCATTTGGTATTAACCGCATAATCATAAGGTTAGACTCAAAACTTGTGGTATTACAACTTACTAGTGTTTATACTGTTAGAAATCCAAATCTTCTTAGATTGTTCCTAAGAGTTCGACTTTTGGAATGACATTTTGATTTCATTCAATATCAAAATATTTCCAAAAATTTGAACACCTTGACTGATTCATTAGCTAATCAATTTTTAGACAGACATTTGCGACATAGGTAAAGAAAACATTCACATTATTGAATAGGATTGCTTATTAAACATACGAAAAACTTTGAAATCATATAGATAGATAGTTATAGGTTTTTACAAAATTTGTGCCCAAGACACATTGGTCATCTGACCTCAAAATGTATGCAAAATGTCACAAGTAAATTAGTGGTGCTCATGGTAACATGCTATAGATCTAGCAATCCTATGGAGCAACCGCATCCAATGGTTAGGAACCCCAATAGTGTTTCGCTACAATCGCATGGGAAGCTCTTCGATCCAACAATCTGGAATCCCGAAGGTCAACCCCTCTATGTGCTGCTGAAGCTCAGCCAGAGTCTCAACCATATCAAGGTCCTGAAGGACTGCTCTCCTGACAACCCTCTCTGCTGGCGAATCTGCTTCGCGCTCTGGTTCCTCTACTGGTTGAACACGAACAATATCTGCATTACATCAAAAATTTAGTTTAGTCTTGGAAAGAAATAAAAAACACAAAAAAATTGTATAAACCTTAGAAAAATAAAAAAACATGGTCAAATCATTCTTACCTATTGCACCCCACTGAGCGCCTTCTGGTAATACTAAATCTGGATCTCCTCGGGAGTCGACGCCTGCATATGTGTACTCATCGATGGCGACGATCTGTCGCTGGAATCAGGCGAAGAATGTAGTAGAGAACACAATGATCGATTGGCCTGCATGCCGACCCATGAGTTCTACCCATCTCTGCATTCGAGGATCTCTAGGACTAGATATATCTAGTGTTACATGCTGTGGCTGCATCAGTGGAATTCGTTCCAAAGAGAAGGAGATAAGGATTGAACCATAACTGAAATTTTTCTTCCTTCCTCGCTTTGCTTTATTCAGTTGTTCCTTTATCTAAGATAGAACAGCTTCAGACCAGTTGAAGACTGTTGCCTCTAAGCACTCTAGTGCATATTGCATATACGATCTGTTCGCTACATGTTGTGTAACGGCGCCAGCAAGTTTAACGATCATGAAAAGGATGGTTCTAAAAGGAAAATCCCTGACATCCCGGATGTTTATTTTTCCATATTTGCTAGGTTCTGCCCCTGGATAGAAATACTGCATAACATAATCCCTCACTGTCTCCCCTCCAATGGTAGACCCTGTGAGAGAAATGGGCAAAATTCTCCTCGACAAACCTGTGAGAAAATAAACGTCCTCAATTGTTATGGATACCACTTGATTTTTAATGTGAAATGCCTCTATCATCAGATCCCATGCTTGAACTAAGAACTCCAAGGGTTCTATTTGTTGCCTCATTCCCGACAATTTGAAGTACTTAAGTAGTCCACAATCTCTTAGGGCTCTTAAAGTACCCAGATCATTCAAGGAAATCATATCTTGTTCTTCATGTTCTCTTTCCCTCCATAATCATCATTATAATCCAATGGAAACCTGAAATACAACCATAAGATCCATTAGATTCCATTCATTGCAAAAAACTTGGCAAATTTTGGGCACAACATGAAAATCAAAAACTTGAACAGCGCTCAACGCACTCACTGGACTGAGACAGTGCATTTCACATGCAAGTACCCTTCACTATACCTGCTATGCAATGCAAGTTTCGACATTCAGGGGTGCGTTGCCCTCATTTTGGGCAGAATTTACCCTAGGGGCCTTAGAACCCTAAAAATATGCAAAGAAAGGAAATGAAATGAATACCAAAGGGAAGAGGAGGTTCATGGTACTAACCTGGATCAAACGACGAATAAATCCGTCCACAGAAATGACCGCAATCAACGACTGAAGTTTGGGGGCAAAATCAGGTTTAGAGCTCCAAAATGCAAATGGTAACTATGGAATGGTAAAAATAAATAGTGAAACTACTTTTTATAGTCATTTAATTGTTTGAAAGTTAAATTTATTGCTATAACTATAGTTTTATTATGTTTTTATCATGAAACAGGTATTTTTAATCTATTTTATGTTGTTCTAAACAAGAAATACAACTGATGAACATATTAGTCATGCAGATTTATTCAAAGAATGACTTCAGCACAAAGCATACCTTTTCTCCTTATTTTTCAAGCTTTGTTAAAAACGAAAAGGAGTTGAAGCGCACTTTTATCTCTTTTTTCGAGCTTCGATAACAGTGAAAAAGGAACCCCTGGATTCTTCTTTTAGCTCTTTTCAGACTCCGATAATGTGAAAAGATTGCCGAGCACTTGTCTTTTCAAGCTTGTTAAAGTAAATGAATTGATATCTACTCAGTATAAGTTTAACCCTTTTCCGGATTGAGATAGATTATTTATGAAAAAGGAATACCTTGGTTAAACATGACCAAAGAGGTTCTCTCATATATTATTTTACACATTTTCGGGTTTGAGTGACAAATTTACGAAAAAGTACTTTTGGAGTTCTCTTTCGTCCTTTTTTTTAGACTCTTTAAATAAGAAAAAGGACCGGGCTATCACTATCGTTAAGCTCGTTAAAACATAAAATAACAATGGGCTTGTCAATCATGGCAAGAATCAAGTTTCATTCATCACTAGACTCGTTAAATTATTAAATAGCGATACTTTATTCACCCGAAGGGTTGAATTATAGATCAAGAAAATGTTATCCTCCTCAAGCTTGTTAAAAAATAAAGAGGTACTGGTCGACAAATGACCGGGGAAAATTTGGGAAAAGTGAGAAAAGTTTCTTTTTGGTAGCAAGTTGTTCTTGAACATGACACTTCTTTCACTCCATGTCCGTGATTGTTTGGGCTGGGTAATCATCTTGACGGTTCATTCACACCTATGGTTCATCATACCTTCACTTCGGTTTTGGGTCAATGCTTCCAAATCATCACAGTGTCGCCGATATGTTCAAGAGAATTCATCCAGTGATTAAAAAGTCATTCTTTTGCAATACTCGTAAACCTTCATTTTCATGACCGTCATCCCTGAAAATTGCTATATCAAGTCATACCCTTGTCTCTGAAATCAGTAACTCTTGTTTTGCAATAAGGTGACTTATTGTTGACAACAAATCAATATCTAGGAAGTTCACTTAGAAACATCAGATTCTAGTACCATGAGGCTTGTTACAGCATCGACAAGATCCTCGCTTCTGGACTTTTGACCGAAAGATTTTGTTTGGCGTTCAACATCAAATCATCTAATCACGCCTTACAAATGTACTGAAGTACCTTGAGGGAATTGACATTAATGGTGGTTCTATCGTGTTTGTTAACAACTCACATCATTGGCTGGTAATCAAACGATGTCTTTCCATGTTCGACTACAAATCATATATTTTCATGGCTAGACTTGTACCTGAATGATCGAGTGAACGAGATAAGAAGACCCCAGATCTAGTTTCATCCATCTGGGCTGCGATTTCAAGATTGTTGTACACATCATCTATACGGTGACCTTACATATAGATTTTCATCCAAACATGGGCTTATATCTGTAGGCATGTCTGCATCTGGGCAACATTCCAATGGAGAAGACTTTCTGAATTATGTACATGTTATTAGATTGTTTATGTTCTGAACATGGGAATGCCTACCCTCAGAAATTATGATCAAAGAGGATATATCATGATGTAATGTATTGTAATATTGATGCAGGTGACCACTCCGCTTCGTTTCCAAACTCATCACAGTGTAAAGCATCTCAATCAAATTTTCTTGTTATTTGGATCTCATGCTTTAGGGGGCAATTGTTATAGGTCAATTTGGGCGCCATTCCCAATGACCTTGTTAACTGGGCATCATCTCCAGGACCAATGATCAAGGGTCTATCATTCCTTATCATTTCAGTTGCTACATGCCCTAAGACAAGAAACAAGACAAATCAAGCAAGACTTTCATTAAGCAAAGGTTTCCATGGTTTGAAGCTTATTATATAGCATATGAGAGCTCACCAACGTAGGCTCTAAGGGGCCTAAGTGCATTGCATATGCAGGTAGCCCCATGCAAGGCTTCCCCTGTAAAGAACTTCCTGACATTCACAGGTGCGTTGGTCACATTGGGAGTGAAATTCTCATTGTTCCGGAATCTCCACTTGGCCAGTGCCTTCTAGAAGAGTTCACATGTGTCAAGCTTCGGATCCAAGTATCCTTTTGACATGTACATAACTAGAAACATGCCTTGCCTATTATTGGAAAGTCATTGATTACAAAAATACCTACAGTTCATCTATAAATTGAGCATAGAACTAAGTGCTTGAAGGGGAAGAATTTGAGTAGAGAAATGCTGGAGAATTTTCAATTGAGACCTAGATTTGTGTAGCTGCTGTTGGAGATATTTATACTGTGATGAGGTTTGGGAACGTTGCTGGAAGGTCACTTCAAATCAGTAATTAGGTTGTAACCTCCCTTCTATCATCAATAAAGAGTACTTCTTATTTTTCCCTATATGCATTTGTATTGGCTTTGATTTTCCATATTGCAAGATCTTGGTTGATGTGTATGGTTTATGCTTTACTGATTTAGCTAACTAGCTCGAATAGATATCTATATTATTGCATCTTATACTGTTTTAGTGTTCTTTCTTACAGGAAGCATTCAACCCAAAAACCACTTGAATTTGAAGCTGCAACAGAAGTGAAAAAAGGAGCTATTTGGAAGCGACCGAACAAGTAAGCCTCCAATTCTCTCTGTGTATCTATTCTGAGTTAGGAAAAATAGTCGTATAGTCTTTTACCTATTTTTCTAGACTAGCACCTGTCTAGGGAAGCATGATTTATCCGTAATTCACAATTCTGGCCCAACACTCAGGACAGATCGGGGGACCCGAGTTGCTTCCAAACATAGGTAGACATCACACAGGTGGATGCACCCTCATCAATGATACATCGCTGGACATGAGCATTACAGATCTTGACTAGTATTTGGAAGGCAATGGATGAGGGTAAAGGAGGATGTTCTGAATTGTCAACATCAAAGACGAACAAACGATCATTTTAAGGATCCACACCTCCCAGAGCATATAGTAGAGCTTTTCGTTGTGATGGGCACATTTGGAGGACTTCCAGTGTTGACATGGCGTCAAGATACTGCACCAAGTAATCTATTATGTTGTAGGTGTGGGTGGCTTTGGAAAAAGAAGTGTTTGAGTGTAATGGCACTTTGGGGATATTGAGAATGACCTTTGCCTTAGGCTAAGGGATCCATAAGGGAACATTTGTTGTCATAATGGACTCTATGGATACTTTGGTTTGGGACTCGGTTGCTGACGTAGCGGGTTTCTTGTCATACTGGCGCGACAAGGTCTGAAGGTTGAAATTAACGGTATTGACCTTGTCAGAGTTCATCATGAGAATATGGTAATCAGGGCTACCAGATTGCTGAGGTTGAGGGGCAACCTGACCTTGAGGTGGTTGGGCAACAACATATCCTTGCTGAGGGAAAGGATTATTGAACATATCCGGTTGAGCTTGCGTAGTGTTTAGAGGAGGCGATGTGGTGGGCTTCTGTCCTCTGGACGCTGCTTAGACTTCCCACAACTGGCGCATATGGGATAAAAGGGGGAAATCATGAGTATAATGGCCATGTACACCACAACATGAACAAGGTTTGTTTGTACAAAGGGTCTTGTTTTGCTTGGGTTAATCACCCTATTGCTAGTTTGCAGTGTTAGGCTAGTTCCCTTGGGGTGTGTTCGATTGATTATCGTGGTGACCTTGGTTACCTTGCACTTGTTGGTTCTAGTTTCGTTTCCCCTTATTTTTTTTCTTGGAATTTTGGGGATTAGTCACGCTCTATTGAGCATACACCTGACCTTGAGGAGGCGGTGGGCAGAGGTTGAAAAGGTGTGGGAGGTGGGTGCATTGATGCCAGAGGGGCTGGAGCATTGGGATGTGCATAAGGATAAAATAGAGACGGGGAAAAATTTAGGTAAAAAGGTTCAACAACAACTAGCCCTGGCATCAACTGATGCGGTTGGGAAAATGCATAAGGCGTGCTGTGACCAGGATAGAAGTTTCTTGGAGGGGGATAGGTGTTGGAGGAACAGGTACCCCCTGGGGTTCATAACTCATGTGAGAAGGAGCATATGGATGTGAAAGAGTTCCAATGATACCGTTGACGGAATGAGATGCCCCCAGAGCATTGGCACCACCAGATCTAGGAAGATCTGGTAAAATGGTATAAACATAACTAGACTGGGCGTAGATAAAATAATATTTTAATGCAACCCGGAGAGCTTCTTCCTTAGACTGAGGAAAATTAGATGCAACATATTTACCTATGGGGGCTAAAAATGTTCTAAGAAACCAATCCATATAGACATGGTCGTCGAATGTAGGAGCTCTACACAAGCTCCTTCTTCTACGCAATTCTTGGACATGGTTAGAAAGGCGGATGGCAGAACATTGATAGAATGCGGTCAATAACTCGAGTACCAATATCATAATGGAGGGGTAACTAGAAATACGACAGAAAATATTTAGCAAGATTAGAAAAAGCAGTATGAGATGTGGCGAGCTGATAAACATACCACTTCGCAGCTTCTCCAGTGAGTGTGTGTTGGAATAACCGAAGGCGAATGGAGTCATCGGTGATGGAATTAGATGAAAACCACATATGAAAGGATCAGACATGATAAGTGGGGTCTTCTCCAGTGTTTCCTTCAAAATTAAGAATTTCAGAAGGAAGCTTAGTTGGCATAGCTGGCCAACCTGCATTGTGGAGTATGAGGTCATTGATTAACTGGCTAAAATTGGGAAGGCTTAAAATCACCATAAAAGGTAGCAAAAAAGTAGTTGAGACAGTTCCTGTAGTAGTTCCACTAGAAGTGACTCCAATATTAGAGCCTGAGCCATCGGTTGGTTGGCCTCCTGCACATGCATTGGTGCCTGACATGATGGTTGTATGACGTTGAGAAGAAGTGGAATTAGAGGAAGAACCCGATGAACCAGAAGAACCAGAGTCAGAATGGGGACTTAGGGGAGGACTAACTCGAACCATATAGGGTGGAGTAAGCATCCTAATGGAAACTGAGGGTGAATACCTTGGATTCTCTATGAAAAACGCCTTGGGGGCGCAATGATGAAAGTCACAAATGGCAACAAAAAGTTGAAGAGTGATAAACAAAGGACCTGTGAGGCATATTAATTAATTATGATGTTTATGTCTTGGCTTGGTGGTGTAAACCAAGCGATCTTTGCTTTAGGTGTGAGTGTGTGCAAGCCGTGTGTTTATTTTAATTAAGCCCAGATGATTATTTAAAGAAAAATATTTTTTTTGAAAAAATGTAAATTAAACAGTTAATCATGCATAAATATCAACCAAAAGAAGGCTCTTATATGACTAGAGAAAATGGGGGCGAAATTGACTCAAAACACACTAAAATGGCCAAGAGATCAAATGTCAAAGAGACTAGGATATAATGACTTGATACTGCTGGAAATGATGCAGAAAACAACAAGAAACCAGAGGGGAAAACTGCTGCAAAATATAAGGCTAAAGGTGAAAAAACTAGGGAAACCAATGGGACCCTAAGGGAAAAGGCCAAACAAAAATCAAGAGGGAGTTTTGGATGTAACAATAACCTCTCTTATGGATCTGTAAAAATGATGGGTCAGACCTTGAAACCGTGGCTGAAAACGCTGCAAGTCGAAGACTACCTACTCAAATCAAATCCTCCTAAAAAGGTGGAAGTATAATGAAACCCTAGGGGGCTTGATTCTACTTCAAGGAGATAAACTTAGCATATCCAGGCGTAAGAAACACTGAAACAGAGGTCAGACAACCCAAAACAATGCTCTCAGTAAACATTGACAATTTCAGAAAAACTCAGAAAAGGATTCCAGATCACAGTTACTGACCTGTAAACAGGTGGGATTGCAATTTTTGAGTAGATAAGTGCGATTTAAGGGGGAAATTGCACTATTTAGGCTAAAAACTATGAATTTTTGCCCCTTGGTTCTCAGGTGACAAGTTTCAGAAAATTTGTTGTCTCTGGTGCAATTGGTAGCTGTTACCTGCGGGAAACACCAGAAAACGTCTAGAATTTATAATTTTGACTAAATTAGGGAATTTTTTTTATAAAACAACATTAAGAGACTAAAAATAACTAAATAAAAACCCCTGTTGTTGAAGTTGTTGGTCAGAAAGGAATCTGAATCACAACAGTGGAGTCGCCATTTTTTAGAGTAAAATCTTATCGCATGTGTATCAAAATAATCGTATCAAAATAATCGAAATTCCATAATGGGACGAACCTAAGGGAAAAGGCCAAAAAAAACTCAAGACGGATCTTTGGATGTAACAATAACCTATCTTATGGATCTGTAAAAATGATGGGCCAGACCTTGAAATAGTGGCTGAAAACGCTGCAAATCTCAGACTACCTACTCAGCTCAACTACTCCTAAAAAAGTGGAAGAATACGGAAACCCTAGGGGGTTTATTTCTACTTCAAGGAGATAAATTGAGCATATCCAGGCCTGAGATAGGCTAAAACAGAGGTTAGACAACCCAAAACAGTGCTCTCGCAAACCTTGACAATTTCAGAAAAACTCAGAAAAAGATTCCAGATTGCAGTTACTGACCTGTAAACAGGTGGGATCGCACTTTTTGAGTAGATAAGTGCGATTTTAGGGGGAAATCACACTATTTATGCTAGAAAATATGATTTTCTACTCGTTTCTCAGGTGACAGGTTGCGGAAAATTTATCGTCTCTGGTGCGGCTAGTACCTGTTATCTGTGAAAAACACCAGAAAAAATCTAGAATTTAGAATTTTGACTGAATTAGGGAAAAAAATTTAGAAAAAAACATCAAGAGACTGAAAACAGCTAAATAAAAACCCTTGTTGTTGAAGTTGCTGGTCACAAAGGAATCTAAATCATAATAGTCGAGTCGCCATTTGTTAGAGTAAAATTTTATCGCAGGTGTATGAAAAGATCCTACTTTAGCTATGAGTAACGAATAGCCCTAACAACATAAATGGATGTGAAACTCTTTAGATATGCTATAGGAAATTAAAACAAAACCCACAAAATCCTAGATCTATGCAGCAAAAGTAGTTAAACAACAAAAAGAAATAGTAAATGATGTAAAAATAATTCTAGATAGCCAATGGACAAGACACGTTTAAAGAATGGTTTCTTATATTATAACACCTGGTGAAGGAAACAAGTAAATTTACTAGTCCCCCTCAATGGGATGGGTTCTTGGTTGTCCTCAATGCTTTAGCTTTGCAAGTCTCTTTCTCTCAACGGGGTAGAAAACCAAAAGCATGTGTTGAACTTAGATGGGACCTCAAATGGAAAAAGAAAATGATAGCAACAATGAGAATGATCATAGTGAAGAATGAATGGAAAAACCCTCCTATTTATAACAAAATATTGAGTTATCCTCGATAATGGAAAATAATAAAATATTATTAATCGAGATCTAGGCCTAACTGCTTGGAATATTTTATAATTTTTTTCGGAGGGAAAAAGTATTTAAATTGGTTAAATAACTTTATTTAGAAATAATAAACAAATAAATAATTTATTTATCATTTCAAGAATGTGGTTAAATAATGATAAACAAATAATGATTTGTTTAATTATTCCTAGGTGCTTTAGTCATATTTAACAAGGAATAATAACTAAATAATGCTCTAATTAATTATTCCTAGAGAAAAATAAGATCAATAATGGTTTATCTAATTATTTCTCCTAATTTGGTTAAATATGACCAGGAATATTAGACAAACAATGGTTTAATTAAGTATTCCTAGAGGAAAATCAAAGAAATAATGATTTATTTAATTATTCCTCATAGGGTTTCTTGTTTTAAGCAAAAATAATATTTTTTTTTTTTGAGAGTCAGAGGAATCGACAACAGCAGACAACTTTCGCATGCGAGGCACGGGATAAACCCCCCCGATTACCACTATAACCTCTCAGGGTACCGCCCACCTTGCAAGAACGGTCCCCAGTTCAGATGAGGCTCGAACTCCTGACCTGCTTAACAACAAAAACGCCTTAATAACGCGTTTGCTGGCCACTAGACCATGCCTCTGCGAGCTTAAGCAGAAATAACTTAATAATATATGGTTTATTAAATAATTTCTTATAGTGAAAGCAATTTTACTATGGTAAAATTGGTCTTACATGGTGTACTTTGATCCATCTAATTAGAAATGGTTAGATGACCAATTTTTTGTGATAACATCCCACCCTCCATTCGGCTATCAAACTTTTCACTGATAAAAAACCCTTAGAGTAAAGTTTGGTACAATTAGAACTGGTTGATGAAATTAGAAGAGAGTCTCTACAACATAAAAATGGCCACAAAAATAGGGTCAAATACTCGTTTGATCGCAGCATCACCCCTTCGTCATTCACCGAAGGAGAGTTAGTCCTCCAATATGATGTATTCCAAGAAGCTTTAGGACCTGGGAAGTTCGAGACATTATGGAAGGGTCCATTTATTGTCAAAAATTGCCTCCTCAAGGGGGCATACATTTTATCAAACCCCAAAGGGACATGCCTAAAAAATCCTATCAATGGAATCTACCTCAAAAAGTTTCACCCATAAATAAATTCCCTCAGTGCCCTAGAATAAATATGTGTGCGTCATAAATTATTTTTACGTGATCACCTCATCATGGATTCAATCTAAAACTACACTCTCATCATGTGTCACAGATGGATCATCTGCCAATATATCATTATGGGTTTGCTAATGGTGCCTCTCGATGGTATCAGAAGCTCACTGTTACAACCTGGGCCATATACTCTCCTGATCAGAAATCCCGTCTCTCTAGGATGTTGGGTATGTGTTATATTCTTTCCATGACTAAGCATGTGCGGAGGGGTGGTAGCCCCCCCTGTCGGGGTCCGGGGCAACGCCCCAGTGAAAATTTTTGGTCCTTAATTTCCGGTGGGTGGTCCGTGCCCATGGTTTTGTGCATGGTTTTGCACATGGTTTAGGGGTATGATGGTTTTCGGCCCCTGGTATTTTTATAGATCCGGTCAAGGGAACTACGGTTATATTCTAATCCAGGGTTAATGGATTAGGGTTCATGTATTCTTTGGCATGTATATATATGTGTTGTAACACTAAAAGGAATATAATGAAAAATCAAGCTGGTCGTCCCGATTTGGGATCCAGGGGAAAATCTCTGTGTTTATCTGTTTTATGTTTTATGCTCTCGCTATTGTTTATTTTTTTTTATAAGATTCGTGTGTAGATAATTTCTGTTCAGGGTTAAAACCTACATTTGGTATCGGAGCTGTTTCAGCTTCAAGGGGACGCCTTTGCTGCTGAGGGTTTTTAGTTCGGGCCTGAGGTAGACCCTGTTCAATGGGAGATCTGCGGGATCGATTCTTGTGGTGAGAGAAGATGGCCAGCGGCGGAAAGATAGAGATCGAGATATTTAATGGTCAAAGTTTTGAGTTGTGGAAGCTCAAGATGGAGGATCTGCTGGTGGATAAAGATTAGTGGATCACGGTAGATCCAGGTACTAAGCCAACAGGAATGTCAGATGAAGACTGGAAGAAACTAGATCGGAAGGCTAAAAGCACAATACGGCTGTGTGTCTCAGATTCAATATTGTTGAATGTATCTGGGGAAGCTACGACGAAGACCTTGTGGGAAAAGATAGGGACTTTGTACCAATCTAAGTCTCTGGTGAATAAGTTGTTCCTGCGTAAAAAGATGTATAACCTGAGGATGAAGGATGGAGATTCTGTGACAGAGCATCTGAATGCCTTCAATACTGTGGTAAGTCAGCTGTCATCTGTTGATATTAAAATCTCAGATGAAGATAAGTGCATCAGTTTGTTGTGTTCTCTACCAGACTCATGGGACAGTCTGGTTATTGCAATAGGTAGCAATACAACTACCTTGAACTTTGATGACATTGTCTCAGCCTTGCTGTCGGAGGAAATGAGACGGAGAAATATGGAGGGTCGGAATGGAGATGCCTTATCTGTACGAGGAAGGTCCCAGAACAGAAACAAGAATAAGGTTTCGAGTGGGAGATCCAAATCTAGAGGGAGATCTAAATCTCCTGGAAAGTTTGTAAAGGTGTGCTGGAAATGCGGAAAGGAAGGGCACTACAAAAAGGACTGCAGATCTAAAGCTCCTGAGAAAGGAAAGGGATCTGAGGATGCTTCTTCTACAGAGGCAAAAACCACCTCGGATGAAGGTGGGGATGTGTATTTGGCTTCTTCTTCAAATACACATGTAGATCATGAGTCATGGTTGATTGACTGAGGTGCATCCTTTCACTTCACTCCCCATAGGGAGTGGTTCTGCGAGTATGAGAAATATGATGGTGGTGATGTCTTCCTAGGGGATGATAGGAAGGCCAGAATTGTCGGACGTGGAAAAGTCAAGCTGAAGCTGCAAGGTGGAAGGATTAGAACACTTCCTGGTGTTCTGCATATTCCTGCATTGGCCAGAAATATGATTTCTGTAAGCAATATGGATGATGCAGGTGTAAAAATAGTGTTCAAGAAGGATGCCTGCAAGATGGTTCGGGGAGCACTGGTACTAATGCGGGGAGTACGGACTGGAACTCTGTACAAGCTACAAGGTAGCACTGTTATTGATGGGTGTAACAGTTCTATGGTTCCTGAAAGTGGAGCGGAAAGCCTAGCTGTCTCTGGAGAAAATACCATGCTATGGCATCAAAGGCTTGGACATATTGGAGAGAAGAGCCTTCAGATACTGCATAGAAATGGTATGGTAGAAGGTATGTCTAATTGCTCTCTGGATTTCGATTTCTGTGAACATTGTGTATATGGGAAGCAGAATCGGGTGAGTTTTCCTTCTGGTGCTAAGAGGGCAAACAAGATATTAGAACTTGTGCATAGTGATGTGTTTGGGCCTGTGTCAGTTCCATCACTGGGAAAGTCTGTGTACTATGTTTCATTCATAGATGAATTCTCAAGGAATACATGGATATATTTCTTGAGGAATAAATCTAAAGTCTTTGACAAATTTAAAGAATTTAAGGCTCTGGTGGAAAACCAGACAGAGAAGAAGATAAAGGCATTGAGGACAGATAATGGTGGGGAGTTCTGCAAGAAGGAATTTGAAGAGTTCTGTAAGAAGTGTGGTATATCACGACAGAAGACTACTCCATACACACCTCAGCAAAATGGAGTTGCAGAAAGAATGAATAGAACACTGATGGAAAAGGCAAGAAGCATGCTCAGTGGTACCGGGTTAGGACAAGAATTCTGGGCAGAGGCAATGGAGACTACATGTTACTTAGTTAACAGATCACCTTCATCAGCGTTGGAGGATAAGACCCCACATGAGGTATGGACTGGTAAGAAACCCTCTCTTTCACATCTAAGGGTATTTGGATGTGATGCATATGTACATGTTCAAAAGGAGAAAAGGACCAAGTTGGATAATAAATCTGAAAGGTGCATCTTTATTGGGTATAAGGATGGTTTAAAGGGTTACAAGCTTTGGAACCCAGAAACAAGGAAGGTTGTGTACAGTAGAGATGTGGTGTTTAGAGAAGTGAAAGATGTTGTTAAACATGAAGTCCTACCAAAGGAACCTGAGAAGATAGAGTTTGAGCTAAAGGAGGATGAATCAGACTCTACAATAGAAGAAGACTCGGAAGATGAAGAGCCACAAACTCCAGCTTTGAGAAGATCAGTTCGGGAAAGAAGGCAACCAGAAAGGTATAGTCCATCTGCTTTCTGTTCAGGTTTTGCCTTAACTATAACTGATGATGAACCCAGAACTGTCAGGGAGGCAGTAGATTCAGAGGATGGAAAACTACGGAAGGAGGCCATGGTTGATGAAATGGCATCCTTGCACAAAAATGATGCATGGGATTTGGTGGAGTTGCCGGCTGGAAGGAAGCCCATTGGGAGAAAATGGGTGTTTAAGAAGAAGATGAATGTAGAAGGCAAGGTGGAGAAATACAAAGCTCGGTTGGTAGCGAAAGGTTATTCCCAGGTGTCGGGAATTGATTTTGGTGATATTGTTTCTCCTGTTGCCAAAGTCACTTCTATTAGATTACTTTTATCTGTTGTTGCTGCATTTGATTTTGAGATAGAACAGATGGATGTGAAGACAACATTTCTTCACGGAGATCTAGAAGAGGAGATCTACATGAAGCAACCTGAAGGTTTTATGGTGAAGGGTAAGAAAGAACTGGTATGCAGGTTGAAGAAGTCTCTGTATGGGTTAAAACAGTCACCAAGGATGTGGTATCAGAAATTTGATACCTATACACGGGGACTTGGCTTCACCAGAAGCAAGGAGGATCACTGTGTTTATTTTAAATTAATTGGTGACCGTGTTATTTATTTGGTCTTGTATGTGGATGATATGTTGTTGATTGGAAATGACAAAGAAATTATCAAAGATTTGAAGACCCAACTGTTCTCCAAATTCGACATGAAGGATCTTGGTGCTGCAAACTATATTTTGGGCATGGAAATTAAGAGAGATCGGGCAAAGAGGAAGCTCTGGTTAAACCAGAGGAAGTATGTCGAGACTATATTGCAGAGGTTCAATATGCAGGATAGTAAATCGGTGAATGTTCCTATTCTTGTAGGTGTAAAGCTGTCTGCTGAACAGTGTCCCAAGACACAAGAAGAAGAGGAGTATATGTCTCGTGTTCCATATGCAAGTGCAGTGGGTAGCCTGATGTATGCAATGGTCTGTACTAGACCAGACATTGCACATGCAGTGGGAGTATTGAGCAGGTTTATGTCAAACCCAGGGAAGGAGCATTGGACAGTAGTGAAGCGGGTTTTCGGATATTTACGTGGCACTAGTGATTATGGCTTGTGCTACCAGGGAAGACCAGGATTGGAAAGAATGTTGGACATTCGTGGTTTTGTTGATGCAGACTGGGCTGGAGATCTGGACCAAAGAAGATCTACAAGTGGGTATGTGTTTAGCCTATTTGGAGGCGCAATCAATTGGATGAGTAAAAGACAGTCTGTAGTGGCTCTTTCAACTACAGAGGCAGAATACATAGCAGCCACTCATGCAAGCAAGGAAGCAGTTTGGTTGCAGAGATTGTGTTCAAGTATGGGATTGGTACAGCAAGCTATAAGGATAGACTGTGATAGCCAAAGTGCAATTTTCTTGGCTAAGAACCCTGCTTATCATTCAAAGACAAAGTACATTGATGTTGAATATCACTTTGTTAGAGATATGGTTGAGGCTAAAAGGGTGTTGCTGGTAAAAATGGACACTTTGAAGAATGTTGCAGATGCATTGAAAAAGTCTGTGAGCACTCAGAAGTTCTCTTGGTGTAGAGAAACAATGGGTGTTGAAGAATTGGGCCAATGACTAAGCCCTCTTGTGGCTCCCCGTGGAAAGAAAACAACAAGTGGGAGAATGTTGGGTATGTGTTATATTCTTTCCATGACTAAGCACGCGCGGGGGGGCGATAACCCCCCCTGTCAGGGTTCGGGGCAGCGGCCCGACGAAAATTTTTGGTCCTTAATTTTCGGTGGGTAGTCCACGTCCATGGTTTTGTGCATGGTTTTGCACATGGTATTGGGGCACGATGGTTTTCGGCCCCTGGTATTTTTGTAGATCCGGTCGAGACTACGGTTATGTTCCTAATCCGGGGTTTATGGATTGGGGTTTATGTATGCTTCAGAATGTATATATATGTGTTGTAACACTAAAAGGAATATAATGAAAAATCAAGCTGGTCGTCCCGATTTGGGATCCAGGGGAAAATCTCTGTGTTTATCTGTTTTATGTTTTATGCTCTCACTATTGTTTATTTTTTGCTATAAGATTCGTGTGTAGATAATTTCTGTTCAGGGTTAAAACCTACATAGCAGACTATGCATCAGGTCAGCCACCAATAATCAAGCTAAATATGACGCCTTCATAGGTCTCTTGGTTTATTCCTCCCTAATAGGTATCTTCCAACTTCACGTATTACTTGATTCCTAGCTCATTGTATCATAGTTGAACAAAACCTTTCAGGTTCATGATCCATGCCTCTTTAGGAAATATATGCATGCACAAAGGTTTGCTCGATGTTTTGATCACATCACAATTTTACATATACCAAGTGATAAAAACCACATAGTTGATCACATAGCTAATCAAGTCATAGACTGGAATGCATCACATATATACCATCAACCATAAAGTATCATATCCATAAAATATATAAAAAATACATATAAAACACATACATCAAATACACCATAAAGTATAAGAATGTACACCAAACACATCATGATAGCCTCCAAAAATCACATATATACATTAAAATATATATATCGGGTACAAAAAATAGTTCTATAATCTACTAGCTCATGGCCAAGAAGAAAACATCAACAAAAACACAAGGGAGCATCCTCATAATGGGTGCTTTCCCTAGTACATACATAATATCATCTAAAATATAAGGGCTAGGCCCTCTCTCCCAGTCCCGTGGACTAATCTCTATACGAGGAGCCAAAATGGTGCTAATCATGGCCACCTCCAAGGCTATACGACGCAAAGCTAGTCGATGCACTCGCTCCTACGCCATTGTCATCTCCAAGACGACCTCGTCCAACCCCACCCAGCCCTCTATGGACATCATTTTATTCAGGATCTCATCCCTGCCCCAATTATCTCGATAATCTCGTAGATCAGCCTCTACAACTGATAACCATGCCTCTACTGCCTTGGCAGACTCGCTCCACTGCTCTGTGTCCTTGGTTGTTGCTACACTGCTACCTAACTTGGAGGGTCCACCAATCTCCAACTATCACCACTGTGTTGGCCTCTCAGGCTCAAAAGGGGGCCTCACATCTCTCGGTCTCTGTGGAATTGGTGTCACCCTTACAACACCCATGCGTCTAAGATCATTACCTACTACGTAGGCCAATAGTCGTCCCTAGGGCCCCACATCTGGAATTAAACAAGCATAGTATCAGAATCACCATATATATATATATACCTATACATGTAAAAAATACACAAATGTAGAACACAACAAACTCATACCTGCTGGTCACCAGGCATCACTCGAAGGAAGCCCCATGTCTGTATCTCCTCGGAAGTCAAATCCATGATACGAGAACTCCAAAATCAGCTGAGGGTGGGAGTTGAACCAACCCTCCACGATGGCGTTGCAATAATGCCCTGCAGCACCAACACCAACTCGTGGCATAATCAACTCCCACTGTCACATACGTGGGTCCCTGGAAGTCCCTGGTGCCACTACTAGAAAAGGTTGGAGCATCACGACCCTCTCATACAGGATACTACACAAAATACTCGTGTAGAAAAATCTCTGAATCTTGCCATGTTGTACCTGTATAAACTGGTACATCATGCCCCTGTACAAAAAATAATCTCAGTCAAAGAAATGGCCCACCTGCAACCACTTTAGGACCACTTTTTGGGACCCTGATACTCTGTGGGGGGATGCTGAACTCGCCAACCTAATGATCATCACTAGAGCAACTCGCTCAACGAGATTAAAACCAACAGCTACCCTGATACAACCCTCCTCATATGGGTTGGACCTGTGGTGACCCTCAGTCTCCGCCCATCTACGGATATCCACAAGCCCAACTAGCAGTGGATATGGAAAATCCTTCCCACGAGGCAGCAAACTTGTCACAAAATATACATCAATCTTGGCTAATATCAGCATATCAGCCCTATGGATCACCATAATTTGTGT
Organism: Pinus albicaulis; assembly: GCA_034641835.2. Classification (NCBI taxonomy): domain Eukaryota; kingdom Viridiplantae; phylum Streptophyta; class Pinopsida; order Pinales; family Pinaceae; genus Pinus; species Pinus albicaulis. The sequence continues at coordinate 313,397,869 of CM076573.1, forward strand.
GTCCTCATCCCAGTAGTGAATAAAAAAATGCAGGAATCTATCCTTCGATCTCAGTATAGGGTTCTGAAGAAGGTTAGGCAACCCCTGCCAAGCCAAGGCCTGGCTAATCGCCCATTTCCCCGCAACCACTGCGCACATGATTACCCATTCAAAATCTCTCTAAATCATCTTGCCATCAATGATATCAAGAATCAATTTTTAGCTCCCTATGCTATTAAAATGATAAAAATTCCCATTTCTGACAAACACACGCCTATGCCACACACAGGTGCGCACGAGCGCACGTCTATCAGGCCTGAGGCCACAACGACCACCAAACCGAGGTCCGTGCATCTATGTTTAACATAGATGCACGATCCATGCGCCTATGTTAAACATTGATGCATGGAACACACATGGTCCATCAACCAAGTTACGATGACCCCCAGATGGACATCATAACATCTTATTGCGACTTAGTCACAAAGATCATGCGACTGAGGTTAATTTATACTCGGAATCACCATGTAAAACTCAGAGGTTCACGTGGGTACCACACGAATCTACCTGAGTTTCCCACACAAATCTAAAATTACACTCTAAAAATGTCATACAGGGGACCCCTGCACGACCTTTCTACCCTACAACTACCAAAAATACAAAGGTTAAGGTACAAGCTCCTACCTGGCTCTCCCCGTGCACATCCCTATTACTTTGGCTACCCGCAATGACAATAAATTCTCTTGGAGTTAGCTCTGGTCTCTCAAGCTCTACAATGCAAATGAAATGATATTTGGTGCCCTTAGCCATATTTATCGCCCTATTTTCCATTTTCTGGAGCCCATTACAGAAGCTCAAATCATCTTTTCTTAAAACCATAAGAGACACAAGGATCATTACCACATCATCTTCATCATGGAACACTTCATTCTAGTTATTTCCAAAACTAAATTTTTGGACCCGACAAGCCCAAAATATCATGTCATGTGCGCCTTCTCTTGATTTTTAATTCATATCATTCAGTCAATCAAAAATTATTCATATGTTTTAAAAAGATGCTTTCACTTGGGGTGTTGGTCATGGATATTGCAGGTAAATCACGAACAACCTACTTTGACCAACTCCCCGATAGAAAAATAACATAATAGGTATCATTCACCACTCACCATGACAGGCTCCCTCTTAAGCTTTTCTTATCCTAATATCATTTCTCCAAAATGAACCATAGAGTCCATCATCTAGACCATGTTTATCACCACCTCACCTTGCATATGATAAACATCCATGTCAGCTGATAAAGCCTTCCCACTCATGGCTCACTTCATGTTCATAGACCCCCATTCACTATTAGGATCCATGACCACCTACTTAGGACTTGGAACCACTTCACTTGCGTTCCTTGAATATTAGACTCATTATTCTTCACTCATCACTCGTCACACCAGTTCTCTGGCCATGCTTGATATTTTATGACATATAAAGCAAGACACACTACCACATTCCACATTTGGCCTATCAGCCCCCCACTTACATAGCCCATTTGTGTCACTTCATCTGCCTCATAAACCCCGCACCGAGACTAGCCATTGGGGCTCCCACCCTAGGCAAAAAACACCGTCCCTACATGATAATGTAGGCCAAAATGTTTTTTGGGGAACCTGTCTTTGTGTTTGTACATCCAAACCATATTTACATTCTTTTGGAAAATATACAAATATTTTTGTTAGGAAAAATATTCCCAACCATATTTTTATGTCTTATACCCGGTGACAGTTTCTAGTCACCCTTGGTTGGAGCTCGCACATTATCCACCTACCCCCATCACGTCAGTCAGCACATACTTACACATACCTTGGATGTCCTTCCGGCTCCAGGGATATCCCTATCAATTTTTTTTTTTTGACTTCTGCCAATTTCATTACAACTATGACCTTAGGACAATTTTCCATATATATTACTATAGACAACTTTCGTTACCATGCATTTTTGACCCACCATATCACAATATGCTTCACTATATTTCTTCATTCTCCATATCAAAACTTGTTGGACGGTTGATGCTTCTTTCCTGTCAACTTCACCACCCACATTCCAGGATTGAGGTTGTACCTTGGATGCATTCCCCCTTGCAGGAACATCCTCGAGTGGCATAATGGGAATCAACATTTCCCATTGATGTCATCGGCCCCCCTGGAATTCGATGCCAACACCATTTTTCATGCCAGGGTGGTATCGTGCTTCATAACTATTGGAGCTATACCATTTAGTCAAAGACCCATGCATCACTAAGCACCTCATTCAGTCATGCTTATACCGCAATGTAAAGGAGGTTCCCAAATTCAAAATACCCATACATCCATAAGCACTTTACTCAGAAAGTGCTTCACCTAGAAAATACATGGGGCCACCAGATTCAGTTTATTTTTTCAAGAAAATCCCTTGAGGGTGTCAATAGTTATCATCACCAGCCATCAGCGTGTCACCCACCACAGTGTGACTTGACATAACCAATATTTTTTCAGATTGTATTCACTAGTAATAATAACAAGAATGGAAAATTCCCGCCTCGTATAAGCACTTTTTATTTATCACTCAAGTTTTCTACATAGCATGGTTACCCTTTATCCTCAATCAAGGGGTTCCTCTACTCATCTCCGTGACAAGTTATTCTCTCTCTCTCTAAAATAAGTTATGCAGATTCTCAGCCAGAACATAAAAACATGATGTATTTTGGCTATACACATTCTCTTGACCTCATACATTAGGGGGAAATGGTTAACACTATAAAATAATACACTATAAAAGACAACAAAGGTTTTCTATTAAAACTTAGAAATGAAGATTTTCTAACTGAAGACATTATGGAAATTCCAAAAATTAAACTTCTCCTAAGGTTTTTGAGGAAAAATTTGGACCACACACCAGGAAAGAAGGTTAAATGCGTGACTGTGCGACTTTTCCTTCAAAAGTTGCATGGTAAAGGAAAAATGCGACTCAAAAATTAGGGACCACTTCCCACACTTGGGGGAAGATTCCCTGATATTTCCAGTCAAGGACAACTGACTTGGAGTTGCCCTAATGCAGCCCTCGATGGAATCATCTTGTCCTACTCTTGAGTCACTATCATTCTTGAACCAAGAGAGGGAAGATGGGTTAAAAAATTTCTATATAAACAAGCCACGGGAGAACCAAAACATGAGACATTGTTATGCTGTCCAAATTTCTATAAGAGAAACACCACATTTCATTGTTGAAGAAGAAGAAGTAAGAGCACTAGCATGTTGGCCATATTACTTCTAAGAAATCCAACATCTTAGTGAGAGTAGAAGAGTCCACCATTTGGAGAGTCTTCACACTTCTTTTGAGAGAGACAAGAAGCTTGCAAAGAGACAGAGGAAAGTGACCTCCTTGCTAAGTATTTTGAGCACCATAACTCAAAGAATCCTCTTAAATTGTTTTTAGTATTTTATTGTATTCATATTCTACCACCAAAAATCAATAAAGGGAGCCTTTTTCCATTATTATGTTGACTTGTTTCCTCATTAAGAATTATTTTTTAATTTTCTATTTCATTTAGTTTATGTTTGTAGATGAATTGATTTCACTATTTGCAATGCTTTGTTTTATCTAAGTTTTTCCACTAAAAACACCAACTATCTCTGTGATCCTTTGTAGGGAACAACCAACTGTTAAGGAGGTGTTATTTGGTACTCCATTTCCACAAAACACTAACACACTCCTCCTCTTCGCCTATAAATTTAACATAGACTAGAGGGCTAGAGAGGACTATTGAATGCAAAATTATGTTGTTGGAATATGGCTAGAAAGCTTACCATCGAAGGATAGGGTTGGAGATCATTGGGAGTGTTTTTTATCTTCATCACTTTTCTAAGAAGGATGAGAGGTTGAATTTGAGACTCCCAACTAGAAAATCAATCAAATCAGTGATGGGGAAAACTATCAAGCCTTAGCACTGTTATCACTTAGAAAAATGAAGCATCATTTGACAAATTCATAGAGGTTCATATGTAGTTACTTGGTCAAGGAAAATTTTTAATTTTTCTTATTCAGCCTATCCTAAGGTATAAACCCACCCTTTTTCAAATCCCCTCATATCACATCAATCATAATTTTCTGACATTTTTCATTTCCCAAGGCTTTAGCATCGAAAGGGCCATTTTAGCCAAGAAACTACACTTTTGTAGTGAAATAAACAGAGAAATTTCACTTTTCGCTATGAAACTGCTAATACTTTCAAAGCAAAAAAGGCCAGAAATACACTAGGAACACTACGAAAGTAAGGTTTCCTGTATGTCATGTCAAATTAGCTGTTTTGTGTCAGAAAATTATTTGAAAAGGATAATTTAGATTCTACTCGAGTCAGTTTGGGTAAATATCAATGTACATATTCAAGGTTGAAGTCATCATCACCATTTTAAGCATGTATGAGTCATCATTATGTTATGAGTGGTCATCTAACTTCAAAATATTTCCCAATTGAGTCATTTGTCATTCTCCATTCTCTCTTTGTGTGTTATTGAGCTCTGGAGAGCTACTGCATTGAACTCAAACTCTGACTGGTATTTGAAAAGTTTTGCAGATACCAATGATCAAGCGAGGCAGAGAATTATCAAGCGAGGCAGAGAAGATTTCAAAGAACCATGGCTGCAAAAAGGAATACAAATAAAGGTGGCCACTGTCTCAAGTACGAGCCATCAGATATGAACCTGATAAATGAAGACCCAACAGTTGTATAAGTCTTCAGAAGGACATGATGTTTAAAGTTTTGTGAAAGACTACAAGGCTGCCATGTACAGGTTTCCAAAGAATTTTCTCTAAACGTCAGTGGAACAACTACTAAACTGGGGATGCTGAATCTCACTATCACACCAGAGATCATTGCAGCAGCAACAGGGATTCCAAGAGGACAAGAAAAATGGTTCAAATTAAACATGGAGGAATGCAAAGAGTTTATCAAGCCAGAAAGTAGTGAAGTTGACCTTACAAATGATATTCCAAGGAGTTGCATGAAGGAAAATGTCTCAAAGCTACTGCTCATTATCCAAAAATATTTCACATGTGAAGGAAGATATCATAAAGTCTATTCTTACCACTTCAAGCTTCTCCTTCACTTTGTTGGTAATATATATCTTGATATGCCTTTCTATTTACACAGAAGTTTATCAATAATGGCAGATAAGGTCCAAGAAAAATCTGAAGGAAGTGAAACTTCACTCTTTCATTATGTCTTAATAAAAATGCTGGTTTTATATGAGTTACAAAGACTAGGCAGAGATTGGTCTTCATTTCTGTTTTTTAATGGCTTTGAAATGGATACCCTTACCCCTAAGAGAACTCCTAAACCTAGAGGGATACCATCACCTTTAGTGGTAGAAAAAGGTGAACCAGTAGGGGCAGATAAAAGTGAACTAGTCATGATGGAAACAGAGCAGTTTCAGAGATTTGATACACCTATTCTTCCACCTGCAAAACAAAAGTCAATAATGATAAAACCTGCAAAACAAGAGCAAGATCTGAGTAAAAAAAGTGGCAAAAGGATAACAAGGAGCCAAACAGTGGCTAAAGGCAATTTAGAAGACATACTACATGCCATTGATATTGAAGAGACTCCTGTAGTCCAGGCTGAGGATATAGATGAAGATGGACATAAATTCAAGAAAGCTAAAACTACAAAGAAGCTAGAGTTTGAAGGTGAGGATGGAGGTTTTATGTTTCAGGCTAGGAAGCCCATGACAAGGCATGCTAGAAAACTTTTGGAGAGTAGAAAAAAAATTCATCCAACCACTGAAACTATCCAACCACCACAAGACATTATTGATCTTTCATCACCTACAGAAAAAGAACTAGTTAGCAAGCCAAAGAAAGGAAAGGAGAAAGTAAATTAAAAAACAGAGTTTGAACTCCTTGAAGAACAGTTGAGGTCAACTAACCATGAAATTTAATTTATGAATAAGGAGGCAAGGAATCACAATATCCAAAAGGTTTAGTTTGAAAAGATGAAGGAGGTTTGGGAAGAGCAGGTTGACACTATATCAAAGACCTTAGACAACACACAATAGTTAATCAAATGGACTATGCCATTGAGGAAAGAGGTGAAACATGTCAGAAGAATGAACCTGCATTTAAAATCTACCAACAGGAAGCTAAAGGATCAAGTAAAATACCTCCAAGAATAGCTAGAACTAATCCATGAGGAGCTGGAGAAGAAAGGTATAAAAATGACAGTAGTTGAGGAGCCAATAGCTCAAATCATCATTAATGAGGAAGAGACACCTCAAGACTCCTAGTTTGAGCTGGTTCATATTTTGTAAGGTAAATGACATGTTGAAAACCAAATTATTACAACTGGAAGGTACTTTTTTGAAGCTAGGCAGAGATCTGGAATTTACACAGTTTTCAGCAGTTTCGTAGCATTTCCTAGGCTTGAAACCAGGAAAACGCTACGAAACCACCTGTAGCCTTATTTTTGCATAAAAACCCACTTTTGGTAACTTTCAAGAGCATGAAATGATAGGAAGGATGTGTCAGAACATGATGAAGACCATGCAAGAGAAAAGAAGCAGAAATTCTGATGGCAAAGGTCATTTTTCGTATGCTATGAAAGTACGCTATGAAACTGTCATACTTTTGTAGCGTGCTGTTTTGAAGGTTTATGAGCAGGTTTTTGGGAAATTTCGGATAGGTGGACAATTTCAAAGGGTCAAGGGACTTTTCCAGCAGTCATCCAAGATTTGAAGACCATGAAATGAAGACAATCCATCAACAAAATCATTCGTTGAAGATAAGGACCTATTTTCATGAAAGATAGGGTTTGTTTCCAGATTTTGAGGAGGGAAATTAAGATGTTATGTAGTGATGAGTTCCATCATAGCCTATTCGAATATGTAAAGCATTAGTTATCAAAGATGTACCTATTTTAAGAGATAAGGTAGTTGATGTAATAAGTAGTAGTTTGAGTCCTATTGAGAAAAGGACTGTTTCATAATGTAGCTGTCATTTTTTCATTAAAGCACATGTTTTCCTGTTATGCAAGGTGTCATTAGGAAAATTTCGATGAATCTAGCCAAGAGGCAGATTATCTCTCATGTAACAAGTCTATTAAAGGGCAGATATTCAAATTTGTAAAGGGTTGGAGAATTTTTGGCAATACTACAACTTTATGTAATTTGACTGTAATCAATAATATAGAGGACTTTTACTTGACCAACCTGAGATTCTCATGGAGTTTTTAGTGCTTATTTTATGTATACTTTCTATGTGTACCATTTGTAGTGGTTTTCATCTTTAATACTCATAATTCATAGGTGTATGCTCTGACTTCGTGTATTAATGAATTGGTTGTGTTATTTCATGTTTCATGTGTGATTTACCTATGCTAAAAAATATTACTTGCCTCAGCTTCCATGTCAAGTGAAATTACCACTGGAATACTGAATTTGTTGACTCCATAAGCCCAATGATTGTAGACTTATACCCTTTTCAACCTACACACATCACAAGCAAGTTATTTTCCAAGTAGAGTTAGCCATCTAGTTTCATCATAATAAAATATCATTAACCCCTTTTGAGAGAGCCCTCTTAGACTGAAGAGGCTAAGCTTCAGTTACAAGTTTGTTTGAAACAGGTACATGAATTTTTCTGATTAGCATCCATTTTGGTGCATCTGCTGGGAGCTTGAAGATTATACTTTCCCGAAATTTTGATACTGAACTTCTGAAGGTAGCAGGAGCTCAGAAAAATTTTCGAGGCTGCATCTACCTTGGTGACTCCATTCAAAATTCATATGATCAAAGGTGGCTTCGAGAATGAGATACACGAGGAGTAATCCTGACCCAGATCCACCTACTATTGTGGATAATCCAAACACCATCTGTAGAGGTAGTCAAGGCATTTCTGAAATATCAGGTACTCCATTACATAAAAAATCCTTGTCCTTTGAAGTTTTAAGAAGTCCTGAAGATAAAATATTTGATCATAAAATTTAGGAAGTCCTATTTAGGTTTGAAAGTGAAAAATAATTGACTGAAGTTGTCTTAGACCTACATAGAAGAGGTATTGATACCTCAGCCTTAGTGACACAAAAATATAAAGAATATTTTTGGGAAGTAGTCACTTCAGAATTACTATTAGAGAAAGAGTCATTGGATAGGTTGAAGGAACTAGACCCATTTGAAATTTTGTTAAGAAGTAAAACTAGTGTTCCTCTTCATGATTGGAGTTCAATTGTGACTGGACAACAAATACCAAACAACCCTCCTCCTAGCAGTTCCTCTTCATATTCTACTGTTGTCCATAAAACTACCATAGTCCCAATCATCATGACTGGAAATGTACCACCTCCACCTGCTGCACCTGCTAGGTATGCCCCTCTTTCCCTTCCAGCTGTCCTAAATTCCCTTCCTAGCAAATATTCTGCTAGAATCAAAACTTGGGGAAGTGATGAAGAGATTACAACTGAAGAGCATGTAGATCAGTTCAATGAATTTATAGACAGGGAGGAGGTTGACCATGAGGATGTCAAGATGAGATTGTTTGCTCAAAGCTTTACGGGTGAAGTTAGGAAGTGGTTCAAAGACCTTAATAGAGGAGGTGGAGAAATAGAACCAAACTTGTACAAGCCCTCACTGAGTATAATAGTTTGAAGAGAGCTGTTGATGAAACAACTCAAAACTTTTCAAAGAGATTTAACAAAGTGTATGACTCTATCCCTGCCCATCTAAAGCCTCCACTTGGAGCATCTCAGCTAAGATATGTTGAAGCTTTTGATTATGAATTTTCTATTATGCTAAGAGAAAGAGAATCCCCTTCACTTGCTGAAATGAAAAATGATGCAGTGAAGGTGGAGGTCAATATGATAGCAGAAAAAAAGTCCAAGATGGGAAAAACTAAGTTGAAAGAAGAAGATAAGCCTTCCACCTTAGATGATAAATTTGATTCTATGATGAAAACAATGGAAAAAATGATGCATAGGATTGCCCTTGGGAATAACTCCGCTCCTCCTACACAACATGAACCTCAGTTTAGAAATCCTCAATTCAGAAGATCTCAAAACCGGCAGAGACCAAGGGAAAACATAAATCAGCCACTTGACCCTCAAGTAAGGCCTCCTTTTCAGAAGAACTTTGTTGATGAAGAAGATCAACCTGAAATCCAATAAGACTCAATTCATTGCTTAGATGAAAACATGTTAGGGATATTTTTAACTAAGGAGGAACATGATGAGTCAGACAATATTGTTAACAAGGGTGAGGAACCATCTGATTATCTTAAAGGGTATCAACATGCAATATCCGAGATGCAGAAACAGTACAACCTCAAAAACAGAAATGTGCCAATTACTACAAACAAAACACAACCTAAGAAAGATGCCCCCAAGGCTGCTGAATTTGATACACCACCTCCTCCTCCTGCTAAAGAGATTGAAAAATCTGATTTTGTTTTCAACTTGGAGAGTGAGATCTCTAAGATCAAAATTCCAGAACCTTTTGGATAAATTCTTAAGGTGAATGAATATAGAAGTAAGATTGTGAAAATTCTCAATTCCCAACCAGGAGCTGTTGATATCCTAAATTTTCAAGAAGAGCATCCAACCATATACTTGGGTCCAAGATTAGAGGATTAGAAGAATAAATAAGTACCTCCTTTTTATGCTAGCCTTAGTATTCATGACATGGCATTGCATAATGCCATGTTGGATTCAAGAGCCTCTCATAATCTTATGCCCAAAGAAATCATGGAAGTGATGGGATTGGAAATTACTATACCATATAAGGATTTGTTTTCCTTTGATTCAAAAAGAGTTCAGTGCATTGGTTTAATAAAATATGTTGTTGTTGGTCTTACAGAAGTCCCTACCAAGACAGTGGTCATGGACATTGTGGTAGCAGACATTCCACCTAAGTTTGGCATGCGGGCAACAAAGATCAAAGGTACAATGCAAATGGACCTAACTTATGCCACCATTCCTGTTTTTGGTGAGCAAAGGAGACTTTATAGAGAAACAAGGATGGATTACATGGTAAGTAGTAAAGATAAACCGCAAAAATTTCCAATATATGCTGTTGATACTGAACTTGGATCTGCTATTCTTTTCAATGAATTGATTGATGAAGCAGAGGATGAAAAGAAAGCAGAAAATCAGCAAACTGTAAATCAGTAGACAGAAATCAACAGACAATAAATCAGAAAATTAGTGAGGAGAAGGCGGAAGGTTGGTGGTTGTTACATTTTGATGGATCAACAGGAAGAGAGGGGGCAGGAGTAGGAATTTGGATCACAAATCCAGAAGATGAAAGTAAGTTCTTTTCTTATAAACTGAATTTTGATTGCACAAATAACATGGCTGAGTATGAACCTTTAATTTTGGGATTAGAAATTTTGAAAAGAATGGTTGCCCAAAAGATTTCTATTTTTGGAGATTCTAAATTAGTTATTAAGCAAGTTGAGGGTGTATATTAAACTAAGGATGTGAGAATGAGGGCATACAGAAATTTTGTCATAGAGATGTTAGAGAATTTCCAAGAATTTTCATTTATTGTGAAGACTAGGGACCAAAACTTAGTGGCTGACTCCCTAGCTATCTCTACAAGCCTATCTATCATTCCTATTCATTCCACTAAAAGATATGAGGTTGAAGTTCTCCATAGACATGCTATCCCTGATAACATTATCCATTGGCAAGTTTTTGAGGATGATCAACAAGTAAAAAAAATTATAGAGTTGAAAGAAGAGTTTGAAAGTACACAAGTAGATCAACAAAACATGGTTGCTGAATCAAAGGGAAATTCTGAAGTGTTACAACTGAAGAATAACTCTATACCCAAAGGTATCATATCCCTTGAGAAGCTTTTTGATTAGAATGATGTGTTCAAGTCTCCTAGGATACAAGCTGATGATGAAGAGGTAGAGAGTTGTAACCTTGGTACAATAGCTATGCCAAAAATGATTAAGATTTCAAAGTTTCTTTTAGTTGATATGAGATAGAGATATATTGAAATGATGAAAAGGTTCATAGATGTTTTTGCTTGGAGTTATGCTGATTTGAAGAAGTAAGATCCCACCATTATTCAACATACCATTCTTATAAAATAAAATGAAAAGCATTTCAAGCAGAAGCTGAGGAGGATTAATCCACTTCTCATGCCTCTGATTGAGAAGGAAATTAAGAAACTCTTTGATGCTAAAATCATTGTTCCAATAAGGTTCTCAAAGTGGCTTACAAACTTGGTTCCAGTAAGAAAAAAGAGTGGAGAAATCAAAATGTGCATTGACTTCAAAAACTTAAATAAAGCCTCTCTGAAGGATAACTACCCTCTCCCAAATATGGACCAAATTTTGCAGAACATTGTTGGTTCCCAAAGGATGTCTATGCTTGATGGTTTTTCAGGATACAATCATATACTTGTGCATCAAGAAGATCAGAATAAAACATCCTTTACCACACCATGGGGCACATTCATGTATGCCAAAATGCCCTTTGGTTTGATGAATGCAGGAGCTACCTTTCAAATAGAAATGTACATTTCTTTTGCTAAGGAGAAGGAAAATATGGTGGTTGTCTATCTAGATAACATAACAGTTTTCTCAAGGAGAGAAGAAGATCACTTGAAGCACATAGGAAATATTTTGTTGAAGTGTAGAAGGTTTGGTATTTCTCTCAATCCCACCAAAAGCATTTTTTCTCTGACTTCAGGGAATTTACTTGGACATATTATTTCTAAAATGGGATTAAGATTGATCCAAACAGGTTCAATGCAATTCAGAAAGTGGATCTTCCTAGAAGCAGAAAGTAAATTCAGTTTTTCCTTGGAAAGGTAAATTTTGTGAGGAGGTTTATTCCTAATTTTGTTGAGATTGTAAAAGACAGAACAAAGATGCTAAAGAAAGGAGTTGAAATCAAGTGGATAGTAGAAGAAAAGCACTCATTTGAGGAGATCAAGAAGGAATTCACTCAAGCGCCAACATGGACCAGTCGAGATTTTTCAAAAGAATTTCTGGTTTTTACATTTGCATCAGAAAATACAATTGCTGGAGTTTTGTTGCAAAAAGGACAGCAAGGTACTGAGCAACCCATTTGATTTTTTAGTAGGACATTAGCTAACTCAGAGCTGGAGTATAACATCTTAGAGAAGCAAGCTTATGCCTTGTTCAAGACCATCAAAGTTTTCAGAATTTACATTCTGCATTCTCATGTTATAGCTTTTGTTCCTAATGCTGTTGTAAAAGACATTCTAACTCAAGGTGATCCTGATGGTAAGAGGGGGAAATATATTTCTAACTTGATGGAATATGATATAGAGATCAAGCCCACAAAATTGGTCAAAGGTAAAGGACTGGAAAAGTTGATGGCACAGTCAAACTTTGACTGCCTTGACATGAATTTAATTGCAGAAATTTCATAAATTTCAGATGAAGATGAAGAGCTGATTCCCATTGAAGAAAATTACATCATTTTATATTGGTACAAAGAATTTTTTTTGTCTTACATCATCATAGAGCACCTACTGAGTTGATAAATTCCAAGGCAATATTTGCTAAGTTAAAGCCTTTGAGGTACTGCATCATTGATAAAAATATGCATTGGAAAGCTACCGATGGTATTCTCTTGAATTGTTTACTGGAAGAGGAGGCTGAAAAAGTGATTGAGGAGTTTCAAAAAGGAGATTATGGAGGTCATCATTATTGGAAGGCTACAACAAATAAGATTCTCAGAGTAGGGTATTATTGGCCCACAATTTTTAAATATGTCTACAAAAAGATTACTGCCTGCCATGAATGACATATTTTTTATGGTAAGAAGAAGCTTGTACCTTTACCCTTGATGCCTATCTATGTTGAAGCACCATTTCAGCAGTGGGGGCTAGATTTTATTGGTGAGATTCATCCACCATCTTCAGGTCATCATCGCTGGATTCTTACAGCAACTAATTATTTCACCAAGTGGATTGAAGCAATCCCAACTAGGAAAGCAAATGTTTCAGTTATCATTTCATTTTTGGAAAATAATATATTGTCTAGGTTTGGCTGCCCTATGAAGATCATCACTGATAATTCACAAGCATTCAAATCTAAGAAGTTGATTAGTTTTTGTCATCAATATCAAATTTCACTTGGGAATTCTACTGCATATTATCCACAAGGTAATGTTCTTGCTGAATCTTCTAACAAGAGCATTGTGAGGATTATTGAGAAGGTGTTGCAGGAAAATAAGAAGTCATGGCATTTAAAGCTGAAGTATGCTCTGTGGGCTGATAGAGTCTGCACAAAGAGATAAATTGGAACTTCACCTTATGAGTTGCTATATGGAGCTGAAGCCATATTTCCTACATCTTGGGAGTGCCTGTCATGAATCTGCTGCAAGAATTGGAGGAGGAGCCAAATGCAATTTAGAGGAGGATTAATTAGTTGATAGCTTTACAGGAGAAAAGGGATGAAGTTTATAACAGAAATCAGCAATCTCGAAACAAAATCAAGAAGACATTTGACAGGAAGGTCAAGGAAGAAAAATTTCAAATCCAAGATGTGGTTTTGAAATGGGAGACCAGGATTGAAGAGAAGGGGAAACATGGTAAATTTGAGAACATTTGGAAATGTCCATTCAGAGTAGCTGCATTTCATGGGAACAATAATTACATTCTGCAAGAGATGGATGGACAACCATGTGCTGGAGGACCTGTTAGTGGTAGGTTTTTGAAGCACCACTCCTCTTAAATTCTTTTGATCATTCATTCCATTGTATATATTCCATTTTATATTTTTTTCTGCTAATAAAGACAAGCTGACCATCAAGCTTGAGCCCAAGGTGAAGGCCATTAGATTTTGATGGAAAGCTTGGCAAATTTCAAAGTTTTTTGTTTTCAAGAAGATGGATAGCAGCACTAGAACTATAGTTTCTTTGGTGTACCACAGGGGCACACCATCCCAACTGGAGCCACTGTTGTCACTCAGAAAAAATGAAGCATCATTTGACAAAGTCCTAGAGGTTCATATGTCAAAGGTAGGGTTATAGGATTCATTTTTAGTTACTTGGTCAAGGAAAATTTTTAATTTTTCTTATTCAACATATCCTAATGTCTAAACCCACCCTTTTTCAAATCCCCTCATTTCACATGAATCAAATTTTTCTAACATTTTTCATTTCCCAAGGCTTTAGCACCAAAAGGGTCATTTTAGCCAAGAAACCACACTTTCGTAGAGAAAGACACAGATAAATTTCACTTTTCACTACGAAATTGCTAATAATTTCATAGCGAAAATGCCTAGAAATACACTAGGAACGCTACGAAAGTAAGGTTTTGTAGTATCCAAAAATAGGGAAAATAAAAAAAGTTGGGAATGTCTTATGATATCCTAAGATTGTAGATCCACCAATATTAAAACATAATATGAGACTGCAAGTAAGTAAACAATAGATCTAAATACACATAAGAATATGCAGAAATAGCTGAGCCATTTTATTAATATTTGGAGGTGCAAAATGCAAATACAACAGTGCTCAAAATATGAGACACTCAAGCCACAAAGTAGCCTAGAATGACCCTACAATCATATCCCAAGAGGGACTGCGTAACTGCTGCTCTACTGGAAGGTATACTGTGTTGTCCCTGCTACAGATGTAGGGACTGCAACTGCCTATAAGATAGAAAGTCAGATCTAGGAAGAACGAGAGCTTCGATGACGCTGAAATTGTAGATCCGGGCTCTATGATGGATTCCCAAGAAAACCCTGGAAGGATTTATTAGATCTGTAAGTATAATACAACCTTCTCCCTAGGGCTCCATGAATATGCTGCTGGGAATGCAGATCTAAAGCTAGATCTAATAATATGATGGTTGCAATGATGTACAATAAGATCTAAGAAAGAAGGGTTGATCCCTTCACTAGATCCTTGGGTTGAATGCTCAAGATCTAGCTCCTCCAATCTCCTCCACTGAAAATAGCTACAGAATGAACAACAGCTTCAGAAAACTGCACTGTGAGAGAGGGAGGCTCCTTTCCCCATAGAAAAATATGTCAAATCAGCTCCTGGGTAGTGGCAACAATAGATCCAATGTGAGGAGGTTATCCATCACAGGATTTCCAGTTGAAATACTGGAAACTTCCTCCCTCCAATAGATCTTCAAGACTAAACTACACAATCCTTGAAGGGACTGCTGCAACAAGGAGGAAAAACTCTAAGGCCTGAATGTCTCATATAGATCTGATGCCCTAGAAGACTGAATATGAAGAAAAAAGTGGTAGGATGAATCCTCCACTGGTTTTCTAGCTGAATACTAGAAACAACCTCCTGAAGATGGCACTAATGCCTGATATGGAATGAAGAACAATCCTCTTCCTTAGAGATCACTCAAGAAAGAGGTGGGATTCCCGCCCGGGAACACCCTGCAAGCTTTGCTAAATAGCCCAAGCTTGCATAGAAATGTCCTAAGACAAATATAGATCTAAACAGATCAAGAAATGCATAATCCAAATCATGCCTTCCATTGTGCCTTCACCTTCATTATATGCATGAGCCTTCCATAACCTAGGCCCACTCCAATATTGCGTTGCACATGTGGAAAAAGTCTCCATGTCTGACTACGCCATTGATCCATGCCCTCCATCATGTTCACATGGTGATCACCCTCTCCATCATGCATTAAATGCACCACTTCCTCCACTATCTTATCATGAATGATCTTCTTTGAATGTATCATGATCTCAGTTGACCTTATCAAAGATCCATGTGATTTAATATTTAATATACATGATCTTCTTTGACTGTTTCACCCTCCATAACCTATCTCATAAATGAGACATGATCTCCATTAATGGATTTTCTCCACTACTCCATGATTCTAGATATAGATAGAAAATGTCCACATACACACATAAAAGTGGATCTTATTCATATTTTGGGGTTTGTGGGTCCCTCCACCCTTTTATTTACTTAATTTATTAAAAGATCAAGGACTCTAATATTCCAAATGTGATGTTCAAATTTTGGAATATTACATTCCCCCCCAGAAAAATGTTGCTTTTCCTCAAGCAACTCAAAAGGTAGATGCATCAGCCATCTATTCCCCTCCAAATGGCATCCACATAAGGAAGGCTTCTTCCATTTGCTGCAATATATTATGCATGTTTGGTTCCATAGTTGTCTTTTAGAAATATTTGAGATGACTTCCAGCTACATGGTTAGATGTCCACCTCTCACCATAAAGCACAAAGTGACAATCATATGATATCCAACATCATCATAAGTACATGAGAGACATAAAATAAAATAGCTCTTTCCATAAAGGAAAAGCTTCATCATACAATACATTCCTTCATCCCATGTTTCATGAATTTGATTGAGCATTTTTATGCCCTCATTCTTAACCTTGTTGGCCTTATTGGATCCAAACTTCATCATTCCAAAGTTAGGAAAAATAAGAAGGGTAGGAGCAACATAGGTAGATAAAGGTGTCAAACCATATTCTCCTAACAATAACCATCGGAGTAAGGCCCTTTATTTCCATCCTCCATCTTCTTCATGTAAGATGGATAAGCCAAACTCCCCTAAACACAACCAAAATGAACATGCCTTCCTTTGCTGCATTTTATCTTTGATTTTCAAGGCATGAATCAGAAAATTATGAGCTATTGGGTGGTAACCATACTCACCCAAGAGCAGCCAGCGCAGCCATGCCTCCTCCTTCATTTCATATGTGTTTTTCAAGGCATGGATCAGAAAAATAGGTGCCTTTGTAGAGTGACAGAAATATGCCAATGGAAACCAACGTTACCCAGCATGCTAGCCCATACAAATCTGCAAGTGGTTTTTCAACCCCTTGCTTATCATCCTCACCCATTCACTCCCATGTGGATGATGAATGAGGTACTGCATAATCATGGCATCCTCCCTTTGTAGAATGCCATCCTCCCCAAACTGTTGAAGAACTTTGCATTTCATGAAATGTTGAAATGCATCTCTAATGAGATCTCTTAATGAGATTCTCTCTCCATCAAAGGCCCTCCAAAACCAAAGAAGTTTTGGATTTGCTGCAAGTAGAAGTTTCTCTTTGAGCAGTGAGAGGCTCATTAAGAAAGGGTCATCTAGAAGGGAGAAAATTTTTCTCATCTCAATATGTCTACCACTTGTCATCTTTGCTTCCATTGCTTCATGAGTGAAGCTGCCTCCAGAATGCTCCAAGAATGATGATGCCTTTTCTTTGTCACAACCACTAAGTGACAACACTGTGATATTCTTCAAATTAGTATTTGGTTCTAACCCTTGGTTATGCATTGGTCTTGAAACAATATGTGCTGAAATTTTATGCATACCTTGGATCAACTGATATGTGGGGATCTCTTGACATAAAACAAGAGTTTCTCCACTCGGAACAATAGTGTCTCCAACTGCTGGTAAGAGTGATGGCCTCTTTTCTTCAAGTGTACCAACTCTATTATCTTCCTCTTCTTCCTCATGCATCTCCTGATCCACGCATGGGACTCCATATGTCAAGAGCTCAAGACTACCTTGCAAAGATGCAAGTGTCTCTTCTCCAGATACAAGTACTTCTGCAGCAGGTGGTGAAAGTAGTGACCTCTTGTCCAGAGTGACAAGATTGACATTCTCCTTGGTTTCCTTGGGAGATGTCTCTTTGTAGCACATCTCTGTCTTCTCCACATCAAAATCCTTCCTCAACTTATGAAATAAATCTGAATACTTGGTCACTTTTGCATGCTCTAGGTGCCCAAAACACCAATATTCTGCTTCATCTAAGAGATGAAGTGCTGCAATTTGAACAACCTCTTCTTTAGCCACAAGATGTAGCTTGAAAAATGAATCTAACTCCCTCCTCCAGGCCTTGACATTTCTTGAGGAATATCCATCAAATGTAGGCAAATAGAATCTATTCTGCCTCTTCCTTCTATTGCTGTTATAGGATCCTCTTTCTTCTCTAATCTGGAAGAATTGTTGGAGAGTTAGCTTCTCCTTGAAATCTCTAGATTGTGCTTTGTACTCTTCAAGATATAGACTGAGAGTCTCATGAGTCTCAGGTTCATTCCTTTCTTCACTCCTATACCTCTCACCTTCTTCAAAGAAAGTGGGCATAGTGGATCTATGAGGAGATCTAGGATTCTCTAGTCTTCTTTGCTACTGATAGGAAGTACTTTCCTTATCACATCTTCTTCTTGGGTCTTCTCTCTGTTCTTCCTCCTTCATTTGATTTACCTCCTTGGAGAGATCTTGCATGGATCTAAAGAAAGGAGTGACAGATTTTTCATCCTCCATGATAGATCTCATCTATCTGTTCTTCTTTCAATGCACAAGATGAAGTGTCCACAAGCTGAGCCAAAGATCATGCTCTGATACCACTGTAGTATCCAAAAATAGGGAAAATCAACAAGGTTGGAAATGTCTTATGATATCCCAAGATTGTAGATCCACCAATATTAAAAGAAAATATGAGACTGAAACTAAGTAAACAACAGATCTAAATACACATCAGAATATGCAGAAATAGCTGAGCCATTTTATTAATATTTGGAGGTGCAAAATGCAAATACAACAGTGCTCAAAATATGAGACACTCAAGCCACAAAGTGGCCTAGAATGACCCTGCAATCATATCCCAAGAGGG
The DNA here is from genome assembly GCA_034641835.2 of Pinus albicaulis. NCBI lineage: Eukaryota > Viridiplantae > Streptophyta > Pinopsida > Pinales > Pinaceae > Pinus > Pinus albicaulis. The sequence goes on from CM076573.1 coordinate 313,416,480, forward strand.
ACTTCGTAACTTATGCTCTGCTGGAAGGTATATTGCGCTGTCCCTGCTACAGATGTAGGGAATGCAACTTCCTGTAAGATATAAATTCAGATCTAGGTAGAACAGGAGCTCCGATGATGCTGAAATTGTAGATCTAGGCTCTATGATGGATTCCCAAGATAAACCTGGAAGGATTTCTTAGACCTGTAAGTCTAAGACAACCTTCTCCCTAGGGCTCCATGAATATGCTACTGGGAATATAGATCTAAAGCTAGATCTGATAATATGATGGCTGCAATGATGTACTATCAGATCTAAGAAGAAGGGCTAATCCCTTCACTAGATCCTTGGGATGAAAGCTCAAGATCTAGATCCTCCAATTTCCTCCACTGAAAATAGCTGCAGAATGAACAACAGCTTCAGAAAACTACACTGGGAGAGAGGGAGGCTCCTTTCCCCATAGAAAAATATGTCAAATCAGCTCTTGGGTAGTGGTAACAATAGATCCAATGTGAGGAGGTTATCCCTCACAGGATTTCCAGCTGAAATACTGGAAACTTCCTCCCTCCAATAGATCTTCAAGACTTAACTGCACAATCCTTGAAGGGACTGCTGCAACCAGGAGGTAAAACCCCAAGGCCTGAATGCTAGATATAGATTTGATGCTCTGGAAGACTGAATATGAAGAACAAAGTGGTAGGATGAATCCTCCATTGGTTTTCTAGTTGAATACTAGAAACAACCTCCTGAAGATGGCACTAATGCCTGATATGGAATGAAGAACAATCCTCTTCCTTAGAGATCACTCAAAGAAAGAGGTGGGATTCCCGCCCAGGAACACCCTGCAAGCTCTGCTAAACAACCCAAGCTTGCATATAAATGTCCTAAGACAAATCTAGATCTAAAAATATCAAGAAATGCATAATCCAAATCATAAGCATTCCATTGTGCCTTCACCTTTATTATATGCATGAGCCTTCCATAACCTAGGCCCACTCCAATACTACGCTGTACATGTGGACAAAGTCTCCATGTTTGACTGTGCTGTTGATCCATGTCCTCCATCATGTTCACATGGTGATCACCCTCTCCATCATGCATGCATTAAATGCACCACTTCCTCCACTATCTTATCATGAATGATATTATTTGAATGTATCATGATCTCAGTTGACCTTATCAAAGATCCATGTGATTTAATATTTAATATACATGATCTTCTTTGACTGTTTCACCCTCCATAACCTATCTCATAAATGAGACATGATCTCCATTAATGGAGTTTCTCCACTACTCCATGATTCTAGATCTAGATAGAAAATGTCCACATACACACATAAAAGTGGATCTTATTCATCTTTTGGGGTTTGTGGGTCCCTCCACCATTTTATTTACTTACTTTATTAAAAGATCAAGGACTCTAATATTCCAAATGTGATGTTCAAATTTGGGAATATTACATGTTTCCTGTCTGTCATGTCAAATTAGCTGTTAGGTGTCAGAAAATGATTTGAAAAGGATAAGTTAGATTCCATTCACGTCAGTTAGGGTAAATATCAAGGTACATAGTCAGGGCTGAAGTCATCATCACCATTTTAAGCATGTATGAGTCATCATTATGTTATGAGTGATCATAGAACTTCAAAATCTTTCCCAATTGAGTCATTTGTCATTCTCCATTCTCTCTTTGTGTGTTATTCAGCTCTGGAGAGCTATTTCATTGAACTCAAAATATGACTGGTATTTGCAAAGGTTTTCAGATATCACTAATCAAGTGAGGCAGAGAAGATTTCAAAGAACCGTGGCTAAAAAAAGGAAGAAAAATAAAGGTGGCCACTGTCTCAGGTATAAGCCATCAGATATGAACCTGATAAATGAAGACCCAACAATTGTAGAAGTCTTCAGAAGTACAGGATGTTTACAGTTTTGTGAAAGACTACAAGGCTTCCATGTAGAGGTTTCCAAAGAATTTTCTTTAAACTCACTTTTTCATCATGGCTTAATAAAATTGCTAGTTTTAGATGAGTTACAAAGACTAGGTAGAGATTGGTCTTCATTTCTGTTTGTTAGTGGCTTTGAAATGGATACCCTTAAACCTAAGAGAACTCCTAAAACTAGAGGGATACCATCACCTTTAGTGGAAAAACAAAGTGAACCAGTAGGGGCAGAGCAAAGTGAACCGGTCATGATGGAAACAGAGTAGTTGCAGAGATTTGATACACCTATTGTTCCACCTACAAAACAAAAGTAAATAATGATCAAACCTGCAAAACAAGAGCAAGATTTGAGTAAAAAAATTGGAAAAAGGATAAAAAGGAGCCAAACAGTGGCTAAATGGAATTTAGAAGACATACTACATGCCATTGATATTGATGAGACTCCTATAGTCTAGGATGAGGATATAGATGAAGATGGACAGAAACTCAAGAAAGATAAAACTGCAAAGAAGCTAGAGTTTGAAGGTGAGGATGCAGGTTTTATGTTTTGAGGCTAGGAAGCCCATGACAAGGCATGCTAAAAAATTTTTGGAGAGCGGAAAAGAGGTTCATCCAACTACTGAAACTGTCCAGCCACCACAAGACATTATTGATCTTTCATCACCTGCAGAAAAAGAACCAGTTAGCAAGCTAAAGAAAGGAAAGGAGAAAGTAATTGAAAAAATATAGTTTTAACTCCTTGAAGAATAGTTGAGGTTATATAACCATGAAATTTCAGTTATGAAGAAGGAGGCAAGGAAACACAATAGCTAAAAGGTTCAGTTTGAAAAGATGAAAGAGATTTGGGAAGAGCAGGTTGACACTGTATCAAAGACCTTAGACAACACACAACAGTTAATCAAATGGACTGTGCCATTGAGGAAAGAGGTGAAACATATCAAAAGAATGAACTTGCATTTAAAATCTACCAAAAGGAAGCTAAAGGATCAAGTTAAATACCTCCAAGAACAACTAGAACTAATCCATGAGGAGCTGGAGAGGAAAGGTCTAAAAATGATAGTAGTTGAGGAGCCAATAGCTCAACTCATCATTAATGAGGAAGAGACACCTCAAGACTCATAGTTTGAGCTGTTTTATATTTTGTAAGGTAAATGACATGTTGAAAACCAAATTATTACAGTTGGAAGGTACATTTTTGAAGCTAGGCAAAAATCTAGAATTTACACAGTTTTCAGCAGTTTCGTAGCATTTCCTAGGCTTGAAGATAGGAAAACGCTACGAAACCACCTGTAGCATTTTTTTTGCATCAAAAAAAAAATTTAGGTAACTTTCAAGAGCAGGAAATGGTAGGAAGTATGTGTCATAACATGATGCATACCATGTAAGATAAAAGAAGCAGAAATTTTGATGGCAAAGGTCATTTTTTGTATGCTACGAAAGTACGCTACGAAACTGTCATACTTTCGTAGCACACTATTTTGAAGGTTTATGAGCAAGTTTTTGGGTAGTTTCAGACAGGTGGACACTTTCAGAGGGTCAAGGGACTTTTCCAGTAGTCATCCAAGATTTGAAGACCATGAAATTAAGACAATCCATCAGCAAAATCATTCGTTGAAGATAAGGACCTATTTTCCTCAAAGATAGGGCTTGTTTCCAGATTTTGAGGAGGGAAATTAAGATGTCATGTAGTGATGAGTTCCATCATAGCCTATTCGAACATGTGAAGCATTAGTTTTCGAATATGTAACTATTTTAAGAGATAGGTAGTTGATGCAATAAGTAGCAGTTTGAGTCCTATTAGGAAAAGGACCGTTTCATAGTGTAGCTATCATTTTTTCATTAAAGCACATGTTTTCCTATTATGCAAGGTGTCATTAGGAAAAGTTCGATGAATCTAGCAAAGAGGTAGATTATATCTTATGTAACAAGTCTATTAAAGGGCATATATTCGAATTTGTAAGGGGTTGGAGATTTTTTGGCAATACTGCAGCTTTATGTAATTTGACTATAATCGGTAATACATAGGACTTTTACTTGACCAACCTGAGATTCTCATGGAGTTTTTAGTGTTTATTTGATTTATACTTTGTATGTGTACCATTTTTAGTAGTTTTCATCTTTAATACTTAGAATTCATAGGTGTATGCTCTGACTTCCTTTATTGATGAATTGGCTGTGTTATTTCATGTTTCATGTGTGATTTACCTCTGCTAAAAACTCTTACCTACCTCAGCTTCCATGTCAAGTGAACTTACCACTGAACTACTGAATTTGTTGACTCCATAAGCCCAATGATTACATACTTACACTCTTTTCAACCTACACACATCACAAGCAAGTTATTTTCCAAGTAGAGTTAGCCATCTAGTTTCATCATAATCAAATATCATTAACCCCTTTTGAGAGAGCCGTCTCAGACTGAAGAGGCTATGCTTCCGTTACAACTTGGTTTGAAACAGTTACATGAATTTTTCTGATTAACAGCCAATCAAGTCCAATTTTGTGATAACAAGAACCATAGAAAAATATCTAAGGTTGAAACCAAAACTCATGGAACTCCCACCAGGTAGGCCAACAGGCTAAAGAAGGAGTTTTTAAAAAGCATGCCCTTTTGGTTAACGGTCAAGAATTTTGGGGGTGGATTGTCATCTATCTCTCTCCAACTAGCTCCCGGAAGCATTTTAGGGGGGTAACCTATGTAGGAAATAAATTGACGCTACCCCCGGTGTTGACGAGTCAAAATGGCAGACCCACCAATCTAACAACCCAGATTGATTATGGTCGGTAACCGATGGATTTGGCCTCCCGCTCTCCTACCCATCATAGGATGGTCGGGACCACCCAAAATGAGGGTTATTACGTCAGCGACAATGCAAGTGAGCGATGAATTCAAAAGATAAATGGTAAACTATCTTTCCCACGCTCCTGTCCACCTATCATGTTTCGCCACCATATACCATTTTTCCATGTGTCCCCCCATGAAATCAACCTATGTTAGCTGGTCGTTTCCATCTCTCCACCTATAAAACATTAAGAAATATAGGGCATTAGAATTATATGATTTCTCTTCATTAGTGATTGTTTATGAATGATTTTCACTTATTTATATTATGATATTCTTCTTATTATCTTGTTAGTGTTTTCTTCATCAAATAGTAACGAATGCATGGACATAAAATACACAAGAGACACAACATGTAGGATATGATCCAGGGCCAAAACCTATCACTCTTTCAGAGGAAAACCCACACAAAATCTTCTTATAGAGAATTCAATTGATGAATTCCAAGACTAAGACTCTTGACCTAGTAGCCACTCCAATACCAAGACACATTCATCCTTCTTCCATTGTTCTCTTCCTCTTCGATCTTCCTTTGAATTAGATCATTTATCCAGTGAACTTCTTTGAGACATCAAGAATCATGCTGCCATAGCACCGAGATAACTTTACTATAACACCAAGTATAACCTCATTATTGTATGTCTGAACACCATTATAACACTGAGAATTAGTCCAAATATTACCGAGCATATTCATAACATTGTGTGTTATTATTGTGGCACCATTATTTTTTCCGAGAGCTTGTCCTCTTGGGGCACAAAACCTATGATCTTCCGAACTGTGATTAGAACCGAGACTGTGAAATGTGATTGGCACGAAAAAATATCAAAGGGAATCCACGTTGTACTTCTGTGTTTTATGTGAAGTCTACATGGGTATATAAAGTAGTTTTCCCATACATTTGAGCTGACATGACCATCCAAATGGGCGTGTCTCCAAATTTGAGCTGACATGACATTTATGTATATATATATATATTGAGACTGACCATGAAGAATATGATTGTGCTTGTATTTGGAGTGCTTCTAGAAAACTTATATACTTAAATACATTCTTTATATGCCCAAGAAGGGTCATACATGATGTTGTAACATTATCTAGTTTGTAAAGGTTTGGAGATTTTTTGGCAATACTGCAACTTTATGTAATTTGATTGTAATCAGTAATACAGAGGACTTTTTCTTGACCAACCTGAGGTTCTCATGGAGTTTTTAGTGCTTATTTTATTTATACTTTCTATGTGTACTATTTGTAGTAGTTTTCATCTTTAATACTCAGAATTCATAGATGTATGCTCTAACTTCCTTTATTGATGAATTGGCTGTGTTATTTCATGTTTCATGTGTGATTTACCTCTGCTAAAAACTCTTACTTCCCTCAGCTTCCATGTCAAGTGAAATTACCACTGAACTAATGAATTTGTTGACTCCATAAGCCCAATGATTACAAACTTATACTCTTTTCAACCTACACACATCACAAGCAAGTTATTTTCCAAGTAGAGTTAGTCATATAGTTTCATCATAATCAAATATCATTAAACCTTTTGATAGAGACCTCTCAGACTAAAGAGGCTAAGCTTCAGTTACAAGTTGGTTTGAAACAGTTACATGAAGTTTTCTGATTAGCAGCCAATCAAGTGCAATTTTGTGATAACAAGCACCATGGAAAAATATCTAAGGTTAAAACCAACACTCATGGAACCCCCACCAGGTAGGCCAACACTCTAAAGAAGGATTTTTTAAAAAGCATGCCCTTTCGGTTAATGATCAAGATTTTTGGGGGTGGATCGTCGTCTATCTCCCTCCAACCAACTCCTGGAAGCATTTTAGGGGGGTAACTTGTGCAGGAAATAAATCAACGCTACCCCTCGGTGTTGATGAGTCAAAATGGCAGACCTGCCAATCCAACAACCCAGATTGATTATGGTGGGTAACTAATGGATTTGGCCTCCCGCTCTCCTACCTGTCGTAGGATGGTGGGGACCACCTGCCATGAGGGATATTCCATCAACGACAATGGAAGCAAGCGATGAATTCAAAAGTTAAATGGTAAACTATCAATCCCACGCTCCTGTCCACCTGTCATTTTTTGCCACCATATACCATTTTTCCATGTGGCCCCCCATGAAGTCATCCTATGTTAGCTGGTCGTTTCCCTCTCTCCACCTATAAAAAATTAAGAAATCTAGGGCATTAGAATTATATGATTTCTCTTCGTTAGTGATTTTTTGTGAATGATTTTTACTTATTTATATTAGGATCTTCTTCTTATTATCTTGTTAGTGTTCTTCTTCATAAAATAGTAACCAATGCATGGAAATAAAATAGACAAGATACACAACATGTAGGCTATGATCCAGGGCCAAAACCTATCACTCTTTTAGAGGAAAACCCACACAAAATCTTCTTATAGAGATTTCAATTGACGAATTCCAAGACCAAGACTCTTGACCTAGTAGCCACTCCAATACCAAGAGACATTCATCCTTCTTCCATTGTTATCTTCCTCTTTGATCTTCCTTTGACTTAGATCATTTCTCCAGTGAACTTCTTTGAGACATCAAGAATCATGCCACCATAGCACCGAGATAACTTTACTATAACACCAAGTATAACATCATTGTTATAGGCTTGAACACCATTATAACATTGAGCATTAGTCTAGATATTACTGAGCATATTCATAAAATTGTGTGTTATTATTGAGGCACTGTTCTTTTGTCCAAGAGCTTGTCCTCATGTGACACAAAACCTATGATCTTCCGAACTGTGATTGGCACCAGAAAATATCAAAGGGAATCCAAGTTGTACTTCTGTGTTTTATGGGAAGTCTACATGGGTATATAAAGTAGTTTTCCCATACATTTGAGCTGACATGACATTTATGTATATATATATATATATATATACATATATATATATACATATATATATATATACATATATATATACATATATATATATATATATACATATATATATATACATATATATATATATATACATATATATATATATACATATATATATATACATATATATATATATACATATATATATATACATATATATATATACATATATATATATATACATATATATATATACATATATATATATACATATATATATATACATATATATATATATATATATTGAGGCCGACCATGAAGAATATGATTTTTCTTGTATTTGGAGTGCTTCTAGAAAACTTATATACTTAAATACATTCTTTATATGCCCAAGAAGGGTCATACATGATGTTGTAACATTATCTAGTTTTGATAAGTTAGCATATATAGTAAAAATAAATTAAAATAAAAAATAAAAGAATGTTAAGATAGGATATGGATGAAACAAAAAGAAATAATTTTTTTTTAGGCTTATTGTGTATTTTATACATCCATATCAAAATAAAATGTTAGGTTATATTTCCCTAATTAAAGGAGGAAAAATTAAAAATAAAATATTAGGATGCCAAAGAAAAAATGAAGGCTTTAGTTCACAAAAATAAAAATACATGGCTGCAAGCTCAAATGCGCCTTTTCATAAGTTTATATATTAATTATGATTTATTTCTTTAAAAGGAGATTATTTTTTCATTAGTTTATAAACATTAAAAATTAAATTTATATGGCGCATGTATTATTGTAATCCTAGGGTCACTAAACGAGAAAATTAGTCTTGTCAAAAGTAATATCAAGCACACACTTTTTGACGGTTGAGATCTCCCCCGCCCAAATCAACGGAAGAGGGAGAGTTCGCACCCCCCCCCCCCCCCCCCAAAGCCATTTAACATTGACATAGGGGGGGCGGGGTGGGGGGGTCCGAAAATCGGTTTTAATGGTGACCCTAAAACACATACGTGGTGCCCTCTCTTGAGTTCGCAACCACTCTGCTCAAAACCCGAAACCACTACCCTCCTCCGAAATCTGACACAGTTTCTCTCTTGCCACCTAAACGATTGCTCATCTTGTGCCTTTACCATTTTCGCTCCGCCACTCTCATGTCACCACCTTCCATATATATGTTGACACATCACCCTAACCGTTACCACCCTGTAGTGTCTCTGCCTTCCTATTCGCCTGTTGAAGACCACGCTCCAAAACAGTTGGCCTCCAAGTCAAATCCTTCACTCCAAATCCCATTTAAACTGCTACGGTCACATTGAACCATTAAAAAAAATTACGTTCTATAAATCACCCCCTCCCCACTATTTCTCACTTTTTCTTAACCATTACACCATCGTGATTGCAAGAAAAATGGGACAGTCACCTTCATTGTCTGATTGGGCTGTCACCACGCCTACAGTTGTCTAATCAAGCCATTCCCACTTTCTTTATTCCTGAAAGCACTATCTCCTCTCCTATTTCATTCTGTTAAACTGTCGACATGGCCCCAAAAGATAAATCCAAGAAGCATATTGCAGAGGAAATCCCTGCTCCCACAGCCCAAGTCAATCTTGACATCTTCCCTCTTACAGATGCCCTCTTTAAGGTTACAAGTTGCCAGTGTGATTTCGATTTCCATGAACTCAAAATGTGGCTTAAGAAAGAATACTTAGATAAATAGGACCATATCAGATTCTGGGAATTACTTCTCCCTTTATTTTCCTTCCCAAAAACCCATGAATTCCTTGATTAGATTTTATGGTGTCAAACTCAATATGACCCTGTCAAAAGAGAAGTGGTGGCCCAGTATGGAGACATCTGATCACCATCACTGTTGAAACCATTAATCAAGTGCTTCTCATTCCCCAATCTGACCAACTCAGTCATTTCTCACCAGCCACAATTATGGATCTATACCATAAGTTGACCTTCCCACAAAGAACTCAGATTTTCGACATTTTTCTACCAAAGGATGCTAAATTACCCAAAAAAAATCCACCATATTCATCCATTATTTTTCTTGAGGCCTCTAGACACTATATCTCCCTACTTTGCTACCTATTAGGATATTAGAATGACCAATCAGTTGATGAAATCATTCTTGGGTTCTTTTTTCCATTTTCAGCAATGAACAACAACCAACATTCATATATAATTTCAAACAATTTTTGGCTGAAAATATACATGAACAGTTTATATTTAAATACAATTCTGTCATCATTCACCTGTTTCTTTTCTAGTAAGGAGATCAAATGCCTATTCAACTCAGCAAGCATAATGATTAGGCAGTGTATCAATTAGTGATTCATTGGACAAAAAATGTTAGAGCTACATCAACAAAGCCAACATTTTTAGAGTTTATAGATTCATTAATTCATCCAATAAAGAAACTCCTAAGCAGTCAAATAGAACCAAGGATTGGAGAGGAAATTAAAATAGTTTTACACCTAAGTGAACAAACCAAAACAAGAGATTGGTATTTGTATAAAAATTATACCGAGATAAGGGTATATGGATGTGAGGTTTCATCATACAAGCTTCCGAAATATGTTCCTATGAAAATATTTTCTCTAGAATATATTAGGCAAATGATAAACATGGATTAGCTATACTTTGTGTCAGGTAAAGTAAAATCATAGTTCAAGATGAAGGAAAACATTGGATCATTTATCTGCAATACCAGATTGGTTGGTTCAGAGGCATATGCATTATTGAAGAAGATGAATTTCCAGCCCAACTTCACCTTGTCATATGACCCATATGGTATCATATCTGCTCTTAGAGTTGAATTAAAAACAACTCCCTATAATCATACCCCAAGGCTAGATATTGAAAATTTTATGAATCAAGAAGCGTTGTCTGAAGGGACATTACATGAAGCAGATGAATAGGTTCTGTCAACTTCAAATGTGCAAACTCCAGTTCCTCAGAGTAAGCAGCTAAAAAGGGCAAGAGAAGAAACTCCATATGCTATGCAAGTTATCCAAGAATTAATTCTGCAACAGAAGAAACCAAAAACTGGTTTGACATCATTAAGAAAGGGAGGACCATCAAAGATAATTGACCTTGAAGAAGCTGAAGTTTCAACATCACAAACTACATTAGCTGGAACCAGTGTTCCAAATAATCCTCCTTCTGTTTCTCCTTCTAGGGAACCTATGAAACTAATTTAAACTGTAACAAACACTTCTATAGATGACCAGAACATCTTTTCAAATTTCTTGGAGATCAAACAGAAGAATGAAACTCTTAAAGCTAATGTTTATAGCTAGTTTTGGAAGCAAACATCAACCTCCCAACACAGACTGCTTTCAGCCTTTGACAGTGAAAAAGGAAGAATGTAGATGGCATTCTTACAAACTTCAGTCCCATTTCCAAAGTATTCTTCTGACTACAAGAAGACCATTTTCTCATTTGACACCAGTCAAATACATCCTATTGATCAGATGGACATGCACAGGAAATATGGTGAAATTTTTTTTTCTACCATGGCCATCACAACAATGTCCCTCTCCAAGCTCAGAACAACACTTTAAAATGTTCAATCTTAACCTAATATTGAAAAACCGTCATCATTGTCTAAAGATACAAATATGGAGACTTTAGAATAATTGATAGTAAATATTGGATATGATCCAAAGGACTGCAATTCAATTGAAGAAATTGTCAAGAAAAAGAATGCAGACATTGTAACCTTGAGAAAGTAGTTGAAACTTCCTTCTTCTGAAGATCCAATGACTAAATAAATCACATAGAATGAACAGAACAAGGATGAGATGCTCAAACTCATCATTGAGAAAAACATACAAATTAAGAAAATGGAAGAACATATAGAAGGAATCCTTAAGGAAAAGGAATCAACATAGGTAGCTTTAGTTCCAGCCACAACCATTCCTATATCAGTTGCAGGAACAAAGGCATATTCATCATCAAAAATAGCTCCATCATCATCAACAGTGGCTGATTCAGCCAAATTAACAGTTATTTAGCTTTGCAGAAACAACAAAATGAAAATTTGTTAGAGAAATTTCAAAATATAGAGTTGTAGAAAGTAAAAAATGACACTTTGTATGTAGTAGAAATGCAGAAGACACATACACTAGAACTAAAAATTGCAAAGCTAGAAAGTGAACCATTAATGGTTTATACCTTGGCCCAAGCCAAGGAAAGCATATGGACAGAGATCAGCCAAGCTATAATAGAAGTATGGGCATCCATACAAATTATCTTGGAGCAACATGAACTTATAACCAGATGCAGAACAAAGATTGAAGTACAGAAAGTAGCCTTGAAGACTAAGCCATCAGAAGAAACAAACATGATCAAGGTATTAAATTCAAAGAGCAGAGAAGAGCTTGAAGAAATCAATATTTTTGACAGAACAACCAAAATTTTGGAAATAAAGAAGGTATTACAGAAGAAGAATTTGATCAATCAATTAGAGACCAAATTTCAAACTCTGGACACTGTTGTCCAAAGGTTTCATACCAAGTTCAATGTATTAAATAAAAAAGGGTTAGGAGGATTGGTAGCTATGGATGATAAGCTGATCAAACTTGCAGATTATTGTAAGAAAATATACACCATTGCAACCAACAGGAAAAAATTTGCAGAGATCGAAGGACACATTACATGGAAGGCTTTCCTAGAAGTCTTAGAGTTTGATTTGAGCATCAAACATGATATCAAGCATCTTTTGCTCAACAAGCCCACTTTCAAAAGATACACAGAAGTGGATGGTATTCAAAAAAATGGTAAATTTACAAATCCCAAGCGAGGAATGATGGGATAAATTTAGTGATACCATTGAGTAATTGTAATTTCCAACAACACAACAACATAACAACATTTTTGGGTCTAGTCATCAGCACAACAAAATTTTTTGGCCAAGTCATCAACAGTCTCTTTCAAAACAGGAACACATCATCCAACATTTTCCTTCTTTCTATCATATTGTACTATTTTTTGTAAATTATTTTAGGATATTTTCTTACTCGTGTTATGACACTCAAAATTTTCAAAATTTGTTTTGATAAGGTCACCATAGGTTTCATGTTATATCATGTTGGGTCATGCATTTGATGAAGAATTTATAAAATCAGGTTTAGCCTATGTCAAAAAAACCATTTTTGAGTCATGTCATGTCATCCAAATCCATTTTATATCATTTAGTTTTCACACCCATGCCTTAAAATCAAGAAATGAGCCACTTGTCTAGTTTTTCACAGTTTTGTAGCGAATACAGTGGTAGAATAGCATATTTCGCTACAAAACTGCCTAAACATTTCGTAGCACTCATTTTCCAAATAAAATAGATGAATTCTCATTTTCTATTTGTTTTAGGGTGATATCAACTATTAGGTTATGACAGTTATCCAACATGTGAAATCATAAGTGATTGTCATCATTGCACTTTTATTCCTCTATTTGTCATTTTCCCTCTCGTATTATAATTTCATTTTTTTCACCCAAGATCCTCTTTGTTATTAACCCTTCAGACTTATCATGTATTGTTCATGTGTCACCCTTGAAAATTTTAGCTATGTGGCAAGTAGCTTGCTGTACAAAAGCAGCTTGTTGTCCAATTTGTCTTTATAGGTGTCACATGTTTAAGAGGGAAACTTGGTTATAAAGGGAGATGGTCATGCACAAGAAAACATACAAAGGAGGCTCTGTGGATAAGATAAAAGCCCATGGACCTTAAGTTATTCATGGAGGACCGTAGCTTTGCTAAAGCATGCACCAGTTCAAGTTGCTTGAATTTCTGCTGGAGCTAATAAGGAAATTGTTGTGTTTTTGGAATGTTTCAGTAGTAAGTTTAAAGAGAGGATTATGGATAAACAGAGATGAATTTGGAAATAATGAGAGGTTATTTTCAAGGACATAACAAGAAAAAATAACCTCTTTCACTTTTATCACAAGTGCTACCAGTTTGGAAATTCGAAGATGTCTCTCGGACCTATTTTTAGAAAACAGAATTTTCCTGTTTTATACATGTTTTTCAAATGCAGATTCTAGACAGCTAAAGATGGTATTTAAAAATCCAAGTGAGGTTTTTCTTCAAAAAATTATGATAGAAAAACCTCCTCCACGTTTGCACAATATTTCAAGGATTCAGAAATATGAGTTCATTTATAAACTAAAAATTCTTCCTTTTTTAGGTAGTTTCATAGCATGCTTGAGGCTTGAAGCCAAAAAAACGCTATGAAAATTTCTGTAGGTGCATTTTTTATTTGGAATCTGGTTTTATGAAGAGTTAAGTAGGGAAATTGATGGTATTTAGCTCTTTTAACCAAACAAATATGTCCACTTCAGCAAAGAGAGCTAACAGGTGGCAGAGGTTGGTGAAATGAAATATGTTACTAAACTACGCTACGAAACTGCTTAATGACACTCTGTTTTTGCAGCAAGGAGCTTTGGGTTGTATTTTTTTATCTTGAAAGTGTTTTTAAGGTCAACTAGCCACATGTAAAGGTCAAGGATAGTCAGAGGAATATTTTTTATGTAGGTTTGGTATTCGACAAAGTTATCCAACTCATCAGTTCATCATGGAGGCATTATCATGTGTGATGGCACTAATTCGTTAAAAATAGGAGAATCAATTTCATAAAGATAGTGAGGGAATTTATATCTTAGTCATGGTCAGTGATACTTAAGCACATGATCATTTTCGATGTAAACATGTTGTTCTTTTAGTTGAGAAGTGTAATAAATAGGTAGTTGAGTCCTATTAGGTTTCTAACTCCTAAAGTTAGTAGGTGTCATTATCATTACCATGTATTTTCCTTTTTAGTTAGATTAGGTGTTAAGAAGAGGATTCGAAGGTCCAGATTGAAGGCAGATCCAATGTGAAGTGCTGAATCCTATTAATAGGAAAAATATTGAATAACAAAGGGTTGGGAAATTATGACTTGACACTGCCATTGTTGTCATATTTTGATGTCAGTAATATACAGTTGCAACAACTTATTTCAGACTTGATATTTTTCTCTGTATTCTTATGTATATTTCTTATATCAGTCTTTTACTTTCTCTCGAGTATTCTAGTTGTATAATCACTTGTAATTCATGATTACATGCCCCAAATTCCTTTATACACCTACTATGTTGTTTTGTTGTGTTTTATTAGTTTGCTTATGTATAATCACTTGGAATTCATGGTGACATGCTCCAACTTCCTGTATGCATATAACTGGCTATTTTTTCCTTCATGTGTGGTTTAATAAGAATACAATTACCTCAGATTCCATGAGATAGATTGTCTTGTGACTTAGTTTTCATATTAACTCCGTAAGTCCAATGGTAGTAAACCTTACACATATTTCACCTACACAAAAACACATCCAATCCAATGCAGAGTTAGGCATATGTTTTCAAGATTACTCATTGAATATCCTTTATTTTTTGAGAGAGCCCTCTAAGAATGGTGAGGATAATTTCCAGTTGTATGTCATTGGAAAGAGTTACTCCAAGTTGACCATTGAAGTAGCCCAACATGACTCAATTTAGTGATAACATTTTGGCATCGTTGCCAGGGAAAAAGGTGTAAATTTTCTCTAGGCAGAATGACAAGGTTTAGATTTGACTTTTGATGGTGAAAAAAAGTCAAACACACGAAGGTTGTACCATTCACCTAGCGACTCCATTGTTCAAGATCCTGAACTTCAAAGTTCAGAATGACTTCACTGGGAAGAATCCATATTTAAGAACATTCATGGTGATCCAAGATGAAAGGGTATGTGGAAAAATCTTTATATGATGAAATGTGACAAAGTGTAAGGGATGAGTTAGTAGAAGTTCAGATAGATGAACATTTCTCCACAATAGTATTTCGTTGTTTGAAATCCAATCGACTCACACCTAAAAATAAAGTTTGTTTTCTTGGTTTAGCTGTTGAAAGATTATAGAATGAAATTTAACTATTGGATGTTAAAATTGGATCATATGATTTCCAAGATCCTAAACAGTTCATGGAAGGTCTTCCTCCTCCAAAAAAGGAGGAAATTGTTATACCATTTGACTTGCATATAGAGGAAGAATATGGTTATGAGATTGATATTGTAGAGTTGAAATCAAGGTTCAGCCTTGGTGAATAAAATGAAAAGGATATCTAGGGATATCAATACTTTGCGTCTTCTATGATCCCATAGATGATTACATGGAAGAGTTCTACAGTCCAACTTTTCAATTATTTTTACACTATAAAAAACAGATCCATCTTCTCTTACCTTTATCATTTTAGAATACAGTTTTCTTTTGGTTTAAGTGCAGTCAAGGGGTTCACGTATCAGATCAACTCATCGACTGGATTTGTTGGAGGTTTCATTTTTCTTGAATCAAATATGAATATTACAGTTTTTAGGGTAGGTAGGAGCGTGTGTGAATAAGCTCAAAGTAGACTGAGCATCTTTTCAGTAGATACAAATTTGGTTTTTCAGCACTAATCATCAAGCTTGAGCATGATGTGAAGGCCATAAGAGTTTGAAGAAGGCTTGGCGAATTTCAGAAGTTTATTTCCACAATTATGGATGGCACTGGAACTACAGGTTCTTTGGTGTACCATAGGGGCACACCATCCCAACTAGAGCCACTGTTATCACACTCAAAAATTTCAAAATTTATTTTGATAAGGTCACCATAGGTTTCATGTTATATCATGTTGGGTCATGCATTTGATGAAGAATTTATAAAATCATGTTTAGCCTACATCAAAAAAACCATTTTTGAGTCATGTCATGTCATCCAAATCCATTTTATATCATTTAGTTTTCACACCCATGCCTTAAAATCAAGAAATGAGCAACTTGTCTAGTTTTTCACAGTTTCGTACCGAATACAGTGGCAGGATAGCAGATTTCGCTACAAAACTGCCTAAACATTTCGTAGCACTCATTTTCCAAAATAAAATATATGAATCTCATTTTCAATTGGTTTTAGGGAAAGGTGAGATCACCTATTAGGTTATGACAGCTATCCAACATGTGAAATCATAAGTGATTACCATCATTGCACTTTTATTCCTCCATTTGTCATTTTCTCTCTCATATTATAATTTCATCTTTTTCACCCAAGCTCCTCTCTGTTATTAAACCTTCAGCCTTAGCATGTATTGGTCATGTGTCACCCTTGAAAATTTTAGCTTTGTGGCAAGCAACTTGATGTCCAAAAGAAACTTGTTGTCCAATTTTTCTTTATAGGTGTCACATGTTTAAGAGGGCAGCTTAGTTATAAAGGGAGATGGTCATGCAAAAGAAAGCATAAAAAGGAGGCTCTGTGGATAAAATAGAGGCCCATGGACCTTAATCTATTCATGGAGGACCCTAGGTTTTCTGAAGCGTGTAGTAGTTCAAGTTGCTTGAATTTCTACTGGAGTTAATAAGGAAATTGTTGTGTTTTTGGATTGTTTGAGTGGTATGTTTAAAGAGAGGATTATGGATGAAAAAATATGAATTTGGAAATAATGGGAGAGGTTATTGTCAATAACAAAACAAGAAAAAATAACCTCTTTCACTTTTCTCACAGGTGCTACCAGTTTGGAAATTCGAAGATGTCTCTGGGACCTATTTTCAGAAAACAGGATTTTCCTGTTTTATACATGTTTTGAAAATGTCGATTCTGGATAGCTGGAGATGGTATTTAAAAAGCCAAGAGGGATTTGTCTGAAAAACATTCAAATCTACAAAAAATTCCTCCAGTTTTACAAAAGCTATCAAGGATTCATAAATATGAGTTCATTTCTAAACTGCAAATTCTGACTTTTTTAGGTAGTTTCGTAGCGTGCTTCAGGCTTGAAGCCAGGAAAACGCTATGAAAATTTATGTAGGTGCATTTTTGCTTTGGAATCCAGTTTTATGAAGATTTAAGGAGGGAAATTGATAGTATTTATCTCTTTTAACCCAAAAAAATTTTTCCACATCAGTAAAGACAACTAACAGGTGGCAGAGGTTGCTGAAATGAAATATGCTACTAAACTACGCTATGAAACTGCCTAATGACACTATGTTTTTGCAGCAAGGAGATTTGGGTTGTATTTTGTTATCTTGAAAGTGTTTTTAAGGTTAGCTAGCCACATGTAAAGGTCAAATATAGTCAGAGGAATGTTTTTTATGCAGGTCTGGTCTTCGACAAAGTTATCCAGCTCATCAGTTCATCATGGAGGCATTATCATGTGTGATGGCACCATTTCCTTAAAAATAGGAGAATAAATTTCATAAAGACAGTGAGGGAATTTATATCTTAGTCATGGTCAATGCTACTTAAGCACATAATCCTTTTCGATGTAAACATGTTGTTCTTTTAGTTGAAAAGTGTAATAAATAGGTAGTTGAGTCCTTGTTGTAGAGGTAAATCCCCTCTGCGGACAGAGGTGATCCCTACTAGCCCAGATTGGGTCTAGAAACAATCGTAACACGCTATGGTGCAAGTCCCTAATTGCAATAAACCAACTTGCGAAGAAGGCTTACCTTGAATCCAACGCTGTTGTTTGTAGAGGAGGTAGCGCTCCTGTTCCCTTGCTCTGGAAGATCAAAATCTTCACACTCGCCGCTATCGGACACCTACACACACAAGAAACACGACAAACACAAGCGTAAAATCCAATATATACAATTATGCGTCAGTTAGAGAAGACACAACTCATGATCATAATGAACAAAATGAGTGTAACCATAACCAATAGTCACTTATCATTAATTCATACAAAGGAAAATACAACCTGGCTCTGACGCTGAATTCTCCTTCGATGGGTCGTCAGCGGAATACGTCTCAGTAAAGCTTGTCAAGGATGGGGACAAGCCTCTCTCTTCGATCTTCAATCTCCTTGCTATTGATTTGACACTATGAGGACTATTGCAACATTCTTTAGGCTATGAAGGCTCTTGGAGATTCTTGGAGATTAGCTTGCAAAGGAAAATGGCAAGCTTATATAGATGGTGTAAGGGGAGTTGGGATCCCTACAATCATGGGATTGGCCCTATCCTCAAGGAAGCTTCCATGAGAGGTGGAAAAATAATTCCCTTTCATTGAGATCCAGAGCTAACCTCCCAACTCAAATTAGAGACCAGTTTAGGAATTGGTTGGGGTCAATCTTCTGCCATTTATTTTTTAAAAACACTCCTTATTAAGCCTGGCGCGGGTGTGTCTCTGAGACAGAGCGCCAATTGGAGCGCCCTCTTTGGAGGATTTCCCCCCTTGGTGCGAGTGCTGAACTATGTACCCGCGTCAATGCAAAAGGGCTATTTTTAGGGTTTTTCACAAGGAGTTGTCTTCAGGGAAATGAAAGTACATGTTCAGGGGAATGCCATGAAAGTGTTTTCAGGTCATGTCACTGCTCACAGGTCACGAAATGAGCCCTCCAATGTACGGGACGGGGAATTGCAGGGACGCTGACAAATTGCTGTGTAATAGATGCCCCCTAAAGCATGAGGCCCGAAAGAGAGAGAGGGGTGAAATGCTTTACGAGAACGTGTCCAACTGAAAAAACCACCGTCGGAAAACCTGCGTAGAGAAGTACAACTGATATCTCAAATACATGATATATATGTGGTATGGGTGCAGCCATCCATAACAGAGTATACAAAAATCTAGATCCAAGGTATGGACGCAGCCATCCAGTCAGGATGAATAAAGAGACTCAGGTATGGTTGCAGCCATCCAGTGAATGAGTCATGTAACTAATCATAATAATCCACAAAATCGCAGCCTAGATTCAAACAGACAAAATCCAGGGTCTTGCGCTCCATCTCGACCTGAAAAAAGTACAAGTTCAAGCATGTGAATATGTGAGCTGAAGTCGAACATGCAAGAACATCGTCTGATTACCAGCCAATGATGAGAGTTGTTAATAGACGCGAGAGGAACCACCAATAATGACAATGGCCCTCAAGGTACTATAGGCACAATCTACGGCGTGTGAATCAATGAGCTGGCGTCGAACACCGCAGAATCACTCGATCGGAGGCCAATGATGAAAACCCCACGTCGAATGCGAGGAACCTGCCATTAAGGCATGCAAGCTCCAAGGTACCATAAAGGAGTCTCTAGATCAACTTCCTGGATAATGAGCTGAAGTCGACAGGAAATGACCTTGATCGAAGGTGGGCCATAATGATTCCCACATCATCGACACGAGACAGAGGAACATGATGTTTTGTTGTGAATCAGGATCGTATGGGAATCAAAGGAAGGTTGATATAAGCAGAGGCCAACTTCTCTTGAACATATAAACAGCACGACAGTGGACTTGGCAGTATTTGACATCAATAGATCAGAGGTCATGGTGACAAGGCAATGAGCAGAGGAGAGGTCAAAAGGGATTATCCAAACCCACGGAGGCAAAGTGAAGAAACAAGATGAGATGTCCCCAACCCGACACGAATGTAGGATGTCTAAGGTTAAAAGGGTTGGAGCATCACTTCTAATACCATTTACGATACCAAGCCCATTTTTCAATTACCAAGTAGTACCTCTTTTTTATGTTTACACAAGCTTTCGAAGAGATGTACTATGCTTGTCATATGCTCGTCTTTCCCGACGAATCCATCCAGTAAATTTAACTAGCCCTAGAAGGGAGTGAACCGAATAACATCATGATTGACCTAATCCTATGTCATCAAAGTTTTAATGTCCGACAAAGAAGAAATCAACGTTCTTTCATAAGCTTAGAGAGTTTGAAAAGACAAATATGCTAAACTCCAACTGCCCCTTTTCGTAAATAGTTCCTCAGATCTGAAAAGGTAGAAAACTATGTCTGAGAAAACCTCCTAGTCGCGATAGGCTAGGGTATTCCTTTTTCGTAAATAATCTATCCCAGCCTGAAAAAGGGGTAAACGTATACTGGGTAGATGTCGTTTCGCAACCACTTTGACAAGCGACTCGGAAATCTTTTCATTTTTAGAGAGTCAGAAAAGAGCTGAAAGTTGACTCCTCCTGGAGGAACAAGTGGTATTAAGGGTAGCAACTAGTTCCGGTAGTGGTGGAACTGCTCAAAACATGATCAAAGTCAAGAGGCTGGCTAACAAGACCACTCATCACAAGGGTTCCTCAGGAACGGTTAAAACAACCAAGTGAAGGCATATGATTGGCCAAGCAGATAGTGACGATGGAGTGAGAAAACCAAGGCTCGTTTGGAAAAAAAAGGCTGATAAAATGGCAATCACAAGAGGTAAAATGGGAATGGTTTCATTTTTACACAAGCTTGAAATCATGAAACTCTACTTGAAGTTGGTTTCATTTTTACACAAGCTTGAAATAAAGATAAACTATGCTTGAAACCGGTTTCATTTTTACACAAGCTTGAAACATAAACAAACTATGCTTGAAAAAGTAAGCATGCCCCCAGCATGGTGACTCAATTCAAGGTACATGCCCCCCAAGCTTCAATCCATATGAAAGGCAGATGGAGTGAAGGTTCAAATTACGAGAGTAAGGAAAAGACTCGACTGGTATTTTACAAGAACTTATTAAAGACTCGAATTGAAGAGGAACGTGTTTCATTGTTTTAACGAGGTTGAAACATTAAAAGAACTATCCTCAGGACCTAATTCATTTTTTAACGAGGTTGACATAGTAAAAGAACTATCCTCAACGCCTTGTTTCATTTTTTAAGGAGCTTGACACAAGAAAAGAAACTCTGCTCCAACAGACCTTGTTTCATTTTTTAAGGAGCTTGACACAGGAAAAGAACCATGCTTCAACGACCTTGTTTCATTTTTTAAGGAGATTGACACAAATAGATGAACCATGCTCCAACAACCTACTCATAATGATCAAGAAGTCATCACTTCCAAGAGTTTCCCGTCTGATGGAAGGAAAATATCTTGGAAATCAGGACCCAATGCCCCTAGCACACTATGCACGACGACATCATCACTGAGTGTAGGCATGGGGTAGGTAGCCACATAGTTGACCTGTGGTGGGGCAGATACAATGGGTGGATAAAAACTAGGAAGGGATGATGGCAGGCTAGTTGCCACATCATGACCAAAGAACGAAAGTTGATCAATGGTCACAATCCGTCCTTCATGTGGAAAACAGACCACACGGAAAAGGGAGGAGACAAGCGCTCCCATGGCATAGGTGTAATCACGCCCTAAGAGCAGATTGAAATCTAAGGGGCTTGGAACAACCGTCACGTCCATATGGACGGTTTTATCTCCCAAGGTAACATGTAACCTTGGAAGGATCCCTAACGGTTGACTAGTTCTTCTGTTAAATGCCAACAGATTCTGCGTAACAGGCATAAGCGGCGGTGAACCGAAAGCTTACCAAGTAGTTGAGGATAGAACACTAACAGACGCGCCTTCTTCTATAATGGTGCTAGGTACGACTAGACCAAAGGCCTGTATTGTTATCTCGAAAGGCACATAAGATGGAAGGCGGTATCCCACAAATCGATTCCAATCAAAGGATGCGACCAAACTACTTGGAGGGGCTACCATCGAACCTAGATGGTCTTCCCCTAGGGTTACGGAAGAAGAAGGAGCATCCTACATGACCTCCATCTCGAATATGGGAGGGGTATCCTCCGGGACCTCCATCACGGGAGGCGGAGGAGCAGCTTCTTGAGATATGGAGACAGGAGAATCTTTCTCCAAGTCCGAGGAATCTGAAGAAACAAGAAGAACCTGAGGGGTATGAGATCCACTCTCAACGGAAAAGACCTGGTACACTGCAGATGGGGCCAGCTAAACCGATCCCATGACCAAAGGTTGGTCGATGATGGATTCCTGAATTTGAATTTTTGAGGGAGCGGGATCAACCAAGGATGACTCTTGACCAATCATAGGATCAGCTGGTGGAGGACTCAAAGAAAGCTATTTGTAACCAGCCGGAAGGCATGGTGAAGAAACAGCCAAGTTGTCCAAAAATCGCTTGGCTTCATCCATATACGGACAAAGGTGAAGGGCATGGTGCCCTTCACACAACTTACAGGGATTGGTAATCTTACCCTGCTTCCTAGGAGACTTACTAGCAGCAGTTGAAGACGTGCCCCCAACCTGACTCCCGGAAGCCAAAGGCAACGGCGGACGACCGTTGGACCATGCTTCGAGCACCTTGGGAATGCCAAGGCAGTCTCGAAGAATATGGTCTCCCGTGCACAACATGAAAGGGAACTTGACTTTCCGTGGAGGGTTGGCAGGTTTATCAAGAGGAGATGTTTCAGAAGTAGTAGTTGCACTTCTAGCCTCTCGCTTATCAGACTTCTTCTTCTTTTTCTTCTTCTTCTTCTTGTTAGCCACCTAGTTACTTGAATCTAGACTTTCACCTGGTGAAGTAGAAGAGGAGGACGCAGAAACAAGCGAAGAAGGGGAGAGGTCCACCTTGGAATCAACATGATGTTGTTCAGGCGGAGGAACTGATTGAACAATAGCCGAGACATTCGGGACCACAGAGGTTGAAAATAACCAAACAAGCAACCCAACAGTTAACCCAGGAAGGGACAACGTTGCCATATAAGGAGCGCCAATATTTCCAAAAGGAGGAAAATGACCAGGATTCCCATTGGAGGGGATTCCTTGGTTGGTGAACTCCGGAAAATTTTCCATCAAAACCGCACACGGGCTAAAAACCAAGGCACACAATCAAATGGCCAACAAGCAAACTCTAACAGGGCATGTGATCGTGGGTGATTTATTTTACCACATTGAAACTTAGAAACTTCACCGTTTCATGTTTTAAGAGTTGAGAAACATGTTGATCATATCAGCCCCCTGTCAAGTTTTGGAAAGCCATCCTGTTTGCACCCTTCAAATCTTCTCTTCTTGCCCTGAAAAACCATTTTATATACCTATCGTTGCCCCCTATATCTTATTATCCACATGACCTGAGCGCTAGACCGAGCGCTAGCTCTATAGGCACTTATCAAATGAATATCGGGCGCACTCTGAGCCGTAGATATGTACAGATCGGATGGCGTTCATTCATCTCTGCCATGCCCATAGCCCACCTGCCTGCCGTCTGATCAAACTGTGAAATCAACGGTTCACAGCCTGCCTATCCCGGTGGTCCCCACACCCTCTCCCATTGCAAAAACCGGTGGTTTATATCGCACCGCCTTTCGGAGGCGGGAGGTATTTCTCAATCCAGAGCGATTACATACAACGCTTGCCACGTGTCTCCGTGTACGGCCCCAAAAATCCTCTCCATTGCACGTTGTCTTTCGTCCGAAGTGACGGCGCGATATTCATGACAGCCATTCGATCTGGAGGTCTTTATCCGATGGTTTTTGCACCCCGAAGCTGCACGAGCATTAACACAAGACAATAGCGCCCCTAGCCCACCATCTCATGGTCCTCTAATGCATTTTCACCATCGATCTCCTTTTGAGATCGGACGGTCCAGATTAAACTCACGCCACGCCATTGACCCGTTCCTCCTCCATGTCACCATTCCACGTGCCATTCGACGCCTTCTCCTCCGCCTTCCTTATATTCCATTCTAAAGGTCAAATTCAAAGTTTTTCGTCTGTTACGTTACACCAATCTTCTCCATTGCCACCTCCCATCGTCACGATGCATCTCCTATCATCACTCTGCATTTTTCGACCTGTCCACCATGTCGCGCTGTCTCACCATTATCCCTTCTATGTTCACCTTCCTGTGCATGGTTTTCTCTAACGAGTTTACGAATTTTGCAGGGTCACAGCGGCGGGAAATTACCATAATTCACAGCCTCCGTTACAGAAGCCGAGAACGCATTTAAAGACCAATTTTTAGAGGTGAAATTTATGAAGAAAACCCTGGGTAGTTGCTACGACATGACATCCATTAAAGAAACAGGGTTAAACTTTGGAAAATTTCCCAGTATCATCCAAGAGGTAGATTTAGCAGATGGAGACATTAATGTCAAAGCAAAGAGTATCAGTGGGGGATCAAGGAATTCAGTGTTCGGAATTGAAGATTTTAAATTCTAATTCAAAGTTCAGAAGGCAGAGAGTACAATGCACAGGAAACGATGCCCTCCAGGTTTCATTTCAACAATGTTTTATTTCAGGGAAGGACAAAATGTTGTGTAACCAACTCCAAAAATAGAAGAAAAGAGAGATCAACGCCTTAGAAATAAGCCACTTCGAGGGGGCAACCTCCAATACATTACATAAATGAACAATTCTTGGATGATACAATTTACAAAACCTCCTTTCTATATATAGGAGTCTATGGGGCCATAATGTAATCCTAGTGGGCCACAATGTAATCCTAGCCGACCTAACAATAATAATTTAAGGGCACAATAATAACAAAATGGGGGTTACAAGGGTACAATAATAACAATAAGGGGGTTACACTAACAACAATAATGGACTATACTAGTAATATAGGGACCTAACATGCCCTTCTCCTTCAAAAAAGTGTTGTCCTCAACGCTTGAGTAGCTTTGGGTGCTTCTGTATAAAATTCTCATCCTCCCATGTAGAATCTTCAGTGGGTAAGTTCTTCCACTTGATGAGATACTCTGAAATTGATCGATTCCGTAGTTGTCGAGTTCTTGTTTTCGTGACCGCTTCAGGTTCCAATATGATTTTTCCTTCCTCATCAAGTTCTGGCAATATTGTTTGAACTGGAAGATTTTCACCTATAACCTTCTTTAAGCATGAAACATGGAAAACTGGATGTACCGCGAAGAAGCAGGAAGCTCCAATTTGTATGCCATAGAACCAATCTTTTGCAACACCTTGTAAGGACCATAGTACTTTGGTGATAATTTATTATCCTTCTTAGCTTGCTCGAGGGACATTTGTTTGTATGGTTGCAGCCGTAAAAATACCCAATCTCCTACATCAAAACTTCTCTCGCTGCGATGTTGATCTGCCTGTTGTTTCATTTGATTTCGTGCCAAATTCAGGTTATCCTTAAAGAGTTGGAGAACTTCTTGCTGATGCTCGATGTGATCTTCCACTGCTTGAACCTTCGAATTTTCCCTTAAAGATGATGTGATGGATGGAGGATGATATCCATAAAGTGCCATAAATGGGGTCATTTTTGCTGCAGTATGGAAGGAAGTGTTATACCACCATTCAGCGAGAGGTAACCACTTGACCCATTGTGTTTGTTTTTCAGATACAAAACAACGAAGATATCCTTCCAAACATTTATTTACTATCTCAGTTTGACCATCAGATTGAGGATGATAAGATGATATATGAGCTAATTGAGTACCCAAACAAGAAAATAACTCCGTCCAAAAGTTTCCAGTAAAAATGGGATCTCTATCGCTCACAATAACCCTTGGGCTTCCATGTAGCTTTTGAATTTTGTCCATAAATGTAGTAGCAACTGTAATTTCTTTAAATGGATGAGATAATGCACAAAAGTGTGCATACTTGGTAAGTCTATCAACTACCACCATGATGACATTCTTTCCTTCGGACTTAGGTAAACCTGTGATAAAATCCATTGAAATCTCCGCCCAACGTTGACTTGGAATGGATAAAGGTTGTAGAAGTCCTGGGGTCTTAATTGTTTCCACTTTATTCTACTGGCAAACCAAACATTCCGCCACAAACTTTTGAATATCAGATTTAAGGCAATCCCAAAAAAATTCTTTCTTCACCCCGTGGTAGGTTTTTAAAAAACATGAGTGTCCTCGTAAAGGAGAAGTGTGCAATTCCAAAAGAATCTTTTGTTTTAGTTGGGAATTCTTACAAAGATATAAGCGATCTTTGTACCATAAGGAATCATTTTTCCAACTAAATGTATCAGATGTACTAGGATCTTGCTGCAACAACATTAAGCTTTCCTTTTTTGTAGATTATTTCAAAGTCATAACCCAACATCTTTGTGACCCATTTTTGTTGCTCTTCTGAAGATAGTCTTTGTTCCAAAAAGTGTTTAAGACTATCATGATCAGTTTTTACCTTGAAGTGTCTTTCCATTAGGTAAGTTCACCATTTCTTTAGTGCATGCAGTATTGCTAACATTTCCTTCTCATAAATAGGTTTCTGTAAATACTTTCCTTTGATTGGACGACTTTCAAAAGCAATGGTTCTTCCTTCCTGCATTAAAACTGCACCAATTCCATTTCCTGAGGCATCACATTCCACAATAAAGGTTTTTGTGAAGTCTGGCGTAGCTAAGACCGGTGCTAGGCACATTGCCTCTTTAAGATGTTCAAAGGCCTTAGTTGCTTCAGGAGTCCATGAAAATGCATCTTTCTTCAATAATGTTGTTAGAGGTGCCGCTATTCTCCCATAATTCTTAACAAACTTGCGATAATAGCCTGTTAACCCGAGAAATCCTCGCAACTGCTTTATTGTCTTGGGGACTTTCCATTCCTTAATGGCTTTAATTTTGTTAGGGTCTACTTTAACACCTCGTGAGATATAATATGACCCAGATATTCCACCTCTTGTACTCCAAAGAAACATTTGGATGTTTTTGCATATAATTGTTTCTCCTGCAATAGTTTGAGCACCCCGTCAACATGTTCAACATGATCCTTCCAAGACCTGCTGTAGATTAGTATATCATCAAAAAATACTAGCACAAATTTTCTAAGGAAGGGTTTGAAAATGGAATTCATCAACCCTTGAAATGTAGAAGGTGCATCGGTAAGGCCAAAAGGCATGACCAAAAATTCATAATGACCCTCATGAGTTCGAAATGCTGTTTTTGGAATATCTTCAGTCTTCATTCTAATTTGATGATATCCTGAACGAAGATCCAACTTGGTAAAATAAATTGCTCTATGTAACTCATCCAATAATTCATCAATCACAGGAATGGGAAATTTATCTTTAATGGTGAGCTTATTGAGCTCCCTATAATCCGGACACATTCGCCATGATCCATCCTTCTTGTGTACCAATACTACCGGAGCAAAGAAAGAACTTTGACTAGGTTGAATTATACCCGCCTCTAACATTTCTGCAATCATACGTTCAATTTCGCTCTTTTGGAAGTAAGGATATCTATAAGGCCTGATGTTTGGAGGAACACTTCCTGGAATCAAATGAATAGCATGATCATGATCATAAATAGGTGGGAGTCCTTTGGGAGTTTCAAACACCTTGGAATGATTGTCCAAGACTTGTTGGAGATCTGCAGAAATAGATGATTTTGATGTCGGAACTTCTAGTGAGCATAATTGTGCAATTAATCCTTGTTGTTATTTCTTTAGAAGCTTTGTCATGACATTAGAGCTTATTATCCTTCCTGGCTTCCCTTCAATACTCCGTAATTCAACTTCCTTTCCTTCTGAAAAAAATTTCAAGAAAAGTTCTTGAAAATTAAAAGGTACTGTCCCCAAAGATTGTAACCATTGTACTCCTAGTACAACATCACCACCTCCCATAGGAATGGAAAGCATTAGACTAGTCAATACATATTCCCCCATGGTTAGCTTGATATTATGGCATTTTACCGAGCAATTTACAGTTCCTCCATTTGCAACCATCACTTGACATTCTGGTGCTGGGTATAGGAAACAATTTAATTCCTTGGCTACCTTACAATGAATAAAATTATGGGTGCTACCTGAATCAATCAACACTACTACCTTTTTCTTCTTGATATGTCCTTCTATCTTGAGAGTTTGAGGAGTGGTAATTCCTACCAATGCATTACACGATATGGTCGGACTCATTTCTTCCTCTTCTAGGGTTGGTTCCTGGTGTATATCCTCTTCTTGTTCATTTTCTTCTTCTCTTCACAATCTATGTAAAATAATTTCTTCTCAGCACACTTATGACCTTTAGTGTATTTTCTATCACAACTGTAGCAAAGCCCTTTTGCTCTTTTTTTCTTCCAATTGTTGTGGTGTCAACCTTGTAGGTTGTGGAAATCTAGACGTAGCAACACTTCCTTCTTTATAGAATTGAGTGGTAGGCTTCCTTGTCGCCATAATTTTACATTCAACTTTTCTTGCCAACCCGAATGCCTTCTCCAATGAATCAGGTTCCAAAACGCGAACTTCATGTTGGATGTTATCCTTTAAAGTGCCTATGAAGAGATCAATCCTGTGTTCCTCTGGAATATCAGTTACCCTTATATTCAATTTTTGAAAGTCCTCAACGTGCTGCCCCACTAAACCCTTTTGTTTGAGATTTATCAATTGGCTAAAGAAGGTGTTGCTCTTTGTATCCTCATAATTTGCTATCATTTCCTCCGTAAAATTGACCAAGTGACAATTTTTTTACGGGAGCAAAGCCATTGATACCATACAAATGTATTTTGTTCTAAATTTAAAGTTGCAATGCGTACCTTTTGTGTGTTTTGCACGTTATGGAGATCAAAATATTGCTCCATCCGTAGTATCCATGTTACAGGATCCTTTCCATCAAACTTCCTCATATCCATCTTTGGAATATGGTGGTTCTTCCCGCCAACATTAGAGTTTATGAAATCACGATTAACATTTATTTTGTTCTCATCATGAGGTTATTCTACTATCTTTTCACCATTAGGAAACATTTCTTGTATCAACTTTGTCAAATTTTCGATGTTTGATTTTAGATCATCCATGCCAGCTTCCATGCCATCCATCTTAGCTTCCACACATTTCTTCAAACCGTCCATCTTCACTTCCACGCCATCCATCTTAGCTTCCATGCCTTTCTTCAAACCGTCCATCTTCACTTCCACGCCTTTCTTCAAAACTTCCATTTCATTTTTTGTTGCTCTTTGCGAGAGGGAAATTTGTTGCACTTGCTCTTGTAATTTTGATAGATCATGTTGCAATTCTTCATCTTCATGAGTCATAGTAGAGCCTTCTGAAGGCTTAATGGGTGTTGAATTATTTTTATGAGGCATATTTTAGAACCCAATACTGATATCTATTCTACAATATGCCCTTGGAATCAATTCAAATTGATTCTTCAAACAAGACTTATGCAATTTGGAAAAAAAAATACACACCTTTTACTTGCTTTTGAGGTGCTCGATATTGAAATTGGATTATCTTTGTGACTGAAGAACTTCAATATTTGAATTTCGGTATCAACGCAGCCCTCTAAATTATATTTTGAATGCCGCAGGCCTGACCTGATTTGGATTCTCCAAGATCAAGTTGTGTCCAATCTCCCACAATGATTTAATTATGGACAGGTTCAGTAGAGCGAACTTGTACGACTTTCCACGTGTCACTGTTTCATCCTTCGTCTCTGAAATTGATAGCCCAGAAACTAAAGTCCGTGTACTTGCAACCAATTTTTATGGCACTCCAATCCGATGCCCAGAGAGAGAGTTATTGAAATTTTCCCACGATCACCTCTTTGAGATGAAATTTAGCTACCTGAAAAAGCACTACATTCCACAGATCATATCTCCAAAAATATTGTGAACCAAGCTCTGAAATTTTTTGAAGCATT
Source organism: Pinus albicaulis (assembly GCA_034641835.2). NCBI lineage: Eukaryota > Viridiplantae > Streptophyta > Pinopsida > Pinales > Pinaceae > Pinus > Pinus albicaulis. The sequence goes on from CM076573.1 coordinate 313,446,434, forward strand.
TCCTCAGGATTTCAGCTTCGCACCATACGAATTTCAGATTCTGAACCTTCGTAGAAAAAAAGTTATAGCGCAAATGTCACGATGACCTATTTAGGAGCCTGAAAAAAGACCTAACTTCCACAGATCATATCTCTGAAAATGTTGCGAACCAAGCTCTGAAATTTTTAGACGATCTTCTTCAGGATTTCGGCTTTGCACCATAAAAATTTCAGCTTCTGAAACTTCGTAGAAGAATAATTATAGCGAAAATGCCACGATGACCTGTTTGGAGCAGCGAAACCCTAGAATCCAAAGCTCTGATACCAAATGTTGTGTAACCAGCTCCAAAAATAGAAGAAAAGAGAGATCAACGCCTTAGAAATAAGCCACTTCGAGGGGGAAACCTCCAATACATTACATAAATGAACAATTCTTGGATGATACAAATGAACAAAACCTCCTTCTATATATAGGAGTCCATGGGGCCACAATATAATCCTAGTGGGCCACAATGTAATCCTAGCCGACCTAACAATAATAATTTAAGGGCACAATAATAACAAAATGGGGGTTACAAGGGTACAATAATAACAATAAGGGGGTTACACTAACAACAATAAGGGACTATACTAGTAATATAGGGACCTAACACAGAATGTCTATCTAATTTTATCTCCATACCGTGTTCCTGAAGAGATTTCTACCCAGTGCATTTATTTCAGTTAGCAGGTCACAGAGTACATTCAGCATTACAGCGCCGTCAAGCAGTATGGGCGGCCACTTTTTCACCATTTTGTTTTAATGAGACAATTAAATGTTCATCACCTACCTCTTTTACTAGGTTTTTGTTTCCCCTATAAAACTCCAGGAGAACGAATTATTGAGGGTTCCAGATTTTATTAGAAAATGATGCAGTTAAAGGCTTTTTGTATACATTTTGTAAAGCTCTTGTATGAAGGCTCAGAGCCCATAGGGTCTCAGTGAGGAAGAGTTCTATCTGTTAAAGAGGATTCTGGTCTTTGGTATTTCGCAGTGTGTAACCTTTTCTCTGATGTGTTATATTAATAGATCATTTCATTTCATCCATCTTTCTTGTATCATGTTTTGGAATGCGAGTGGCTCACTGATTTCTGGTATGGATTCATCCTATTTAATGCCCATGCTTGAATCAGTAAAGCGCTTTAAATATGGCTCATGCATGATATTCTGTTCCATTACTCATCTAAACCATATTTCTGCTATATTAGTTGCTTTGGGAGGGTGTTTTTAAAACGTTATTATCATGTATGAATTCTTAGATTGGTAAGCCCATGCATGGTGGTATTGTGTATCTAGATATCAGCTCAATGTTGACTAATATCTTCTCAACATTTCTTTCATTACATACACCTTCTGATAATTGATATCTGTGACATATTACTTGAATCGGCCCTCTTTGCAGTAAGCTATCTCTGAATTGTCTGATGCTTTGTATTAGAGCTCTACATCTTGTCTATGCAGTACTTCTTTTCCTGTATCAGTTTCTAAGAGTTTGGTCCCATTCTAGTTTATTTCCCTGTTTATAGGATATAGCAAGTGAGCTGAAGTTGACAACTTCATACATTATATTATATGCTCCTTGCTATGCTAAGATGTCCTAGGCACTCGTCTATCACAACTCTAGGCTGTCTCTAGGAGCTACAACATCTTTCTGGCGCCGTTTCCAGGGAACGAAGTTGAGAAAATTAGAATCCCTGGGCCTCAACAAAACCTTATTCACTCTTCAGAAAGGTGAGCATGAAGAGTTGAGAGTTGTAGATCCCTCTCCTTAGCAACTCCACAGTTTCTAAATGATTAAAAGACTCCACTGGGAGACCATGTCGCAGTACAGCATCAGCTATGCTGAAGACCAAACCACTTCACCAATGTGAGACTCTAAGCAGTTTGCAAAAATGCATCCAAGTTTCATAGCATAGTGTCGAGATGAAATATCACGTGGCTTGGAAAAACTGGAAGTGGAGGAGCTTCCACATATTACCCTTCTCAACTCAAGTTGCACACTTGTGCTTAAGAAAATCTTTCTAAGATTGATAATTGAAAGATATGAAGCTGAGATCAAACTCTTGAAATCACAAGAACAAACTCAATATGTGGATAATGAGCAAGACACGTATGATGCTTTGAAGCCCATGGAAGATAAGGAGGAAAGTGATCAGGAACTGCCTGATTGCTTACCTATATCTTGTATTATGTTGATAAGAGAGTATCACGACCTAATAGCAAAAGAAAATAGGGAATGTTGCTTGGAGGAAAAAAGAGACCATATAGAAGATGCAGAATCAGATGTGGAGGAAGAAACCACTCACGAGCCTTGTAGTCTAACCGAGTATCATCAGGTTCATGAGGACTGGTCTGAATCAGAGAGAGATCAAGAAACATCAGAAGATCCCCAATATTTTCCTATAAGCAAAACTGAGGATATTCTAGAAGAGGTTCAAGAAGACATCCTGCCTGCAAATCAGCAAGTACAAGAAATAGAGAGCTATTGCTCTTCTGCACAAAGGAACACAAAACAATATTATCCTTTGACATAAGAAGAGATTGATCGGATATTAAATCAGCAGCCCACCTCAGAAATATTCTATGGAACACACACTCTTGCCCATTCATCTTATGAGTTCGATGATACAGATCCAGAAGACTCCTCTGTGGCTCAGGACAAAGAAAAACCTGTTGAGAATCCGACAGGTTTGATTGGTGACATTGCTTACGATTATGACTTTCCTAGTTATGATCTATTTGATGATGGTTGTTTCCAGAGAGAAGCTGAGCCTGTGGAACCATCATCAGTAGACCCATGGGAGGAAAGCCAGGGCCAACAACTCCAGAGGAGCAGTGAACTTAGTCAGCCTATCTATGACACTGATGGGGAAAGTTATGAAAGCATGAGTAATGAGTGTCATGAGATCGGAGGGCAGCAGTATTTCCTTTCAAAAGATGAGGAGGTAAGCAAAGAAGAGATTCCTGAGTGGATTGAAATTAAGGGGCCTTCTCTTGAAAAGGAAGAAGAAGAAATGAAACAAGCCCCCTGCTCAAGAATACATAGATCTTTTCACGAAGCTTAGCACAGCAGAGCAGAATATACCAGAGCTCTAAAAGGACTCAGCTCCAATATACGATAAGTCCTCCAGTTTAGAAAATGATGAAGATGAGGGAGATTCTCTTTCTCAAGAGAGTCTTCTTCTTGATCTAGTGGAAGAAGAAGAGATCCTGGTTGAAGCCGGCCTGCCAAATATTCATAACCAAGTATCATTTCATGATCCTTATGTACATTTCCTGCAAACTTTTGAAGAAGGATCAAAGGTCTTGCTAAGCAGCATGTTGCAGACAGCAAGAAAATTCTTTGAAGCTGCTATTGTGGAACAAGAAGAGTGGGAGCTGCCCTGCCTATCCAGCTTGCAAGGAGTTGAGCAAGAAAGACCAGTCATGGGATCACTTGATGGACTGGTTTCATTGGAAGAAAATGTTTGTAAGTTAGACTTGTAAATATTCTAGTTAGAGTAGGGTAGGTAGGAAAAGCTCAATAAAGCTCAGTCTGTGAGCATGTAGTTAGTTGTTTTTAATTTTTGCAAAGTCCAGCAAGCCAGATAGTCTAATCCTGGCTTGACTGTTTTTCAATTTCTGTCTCAGAGTGTAGTGAAGAAATTTGCTAGACAGTCTAACCCTAGCAGGTATTAGTTTAGGTAGAGAAAATGTGAGACCAACAGTTTAATCTGGTCTCATGGAGTAATAAGTGTAGAAGTAGAATAGGTTTATTTTTCATGTTTGCAAAATTGTGAAATTATCTAAGAAGGTCCCAGAAGAATATGAGGAGCTGTACCTGAAATCATTTCAGTCTTATAAAGAGGTATTTGCATGGCCATATCAGGACCTGGAAACCTCTGACATCAGCATAATGCAGCATACATTCCTCTAAAGGGAGAACCTTAATTTAAAAATTGGGGATTGCAGAATGTGAAGATACACGGGAATAAAGACAGTGAGGAATTTCTGGGTCTTGTAAGAGACTTAGGATTTCTGAGGAAAGAAATGGTGACTGAATCATCAAGTAAAACCATTGGGTCTTATGATTTCGAAGCTGACAATCTGGCTGTGTTGGCACGTATTGCAAAAGACAATCTATCTCTTCGGGTTGCCTTGGATACAGATGAACTGCTGTAGTGATGGAAAATCAGAATGTTATTCTGATAGAAGATGAAAAGTAGAAGTGCTAAAGAGCAGGGTCTACATAGAAGGATGATCAGGTGGTCTGCGGAGTTCTCGACACGTCCAGGGACGAACGTCCCGTCCCTAGGTGGAGCCAATGTTGATCCTATCAGCCCCCTGTCAATTTTTGGCAAGCCATCCTGTTTCCACCCTTCAAATCTTCTCCTCTTGCCCTGAAAAACCATTTTATATACCTATCATTGCCATGGTCCACTCCCAAATTGCATTTAAAAAAGGCAATAAATCCGTATCCGAAAATATAAAAGGCCCAGCCCCTTTCGGTCCTAGCCCCCTATATTTTATTATCCACATGACATGGGCGCTACCCCAAGCGCTAGCTCTACAGGTGCTTATCAAATGAATATCGGGCACACTCTGAGCCGTAGATCTGTACAGTTCAAACAGTGTTCGTTCATCTCCACCATGCCCATAGCCCACCTGCCTACCATCCTATCAAACTATGAAATCAACGGTCCACAGCCTGCCTATCCCGGTGGTCCCCACAACCGCTCCCATTACAAAAATCGGTGGTTTATATCGCACCACCTTCTGAGGCGGGCGGTATTTCTCAATCCGAAGCAATTCCATACATCGCTTGCCGTGTGTCTCCGCGTACGGCCCCAAAACTGCTCTCCATCGCGCGTTATCTTTCGTCCGAAGTCACAGCGCAATATTCATGACAACCATTCGATCTGAAGGTCTTTATCCGATGGTTGTCGCACCCCGAAGCTGCACGAGCATTAACCCAAGACAATAGCGCCCCTGGCCCACCGTCTTATGGTCCTCCAATGCATTTTCATCGTCGATCTCCTTTTGAGATCGGACGGTCTAGATTAAAATCACACCACGCCATTGATCCGGTCCTCCTCCACGTCACCATTCCATGTGCCATTCGACGCCTTCTCCTCCGCCTCCCTTATATTCCATTCTAAAGGTCAAATTCAAAGTTTTTCGTCTGTTACGTTACACCAACCTTCTCCATTACCACCTCCCACCGTCACGCTGTATCTCCTATCATCGCTCTGCATTTTTCAACCTGTCCACCATGTTGCGCTGTCTCACCATTATCCCTACTATGTTCACCTTCCCATGCATGGTTTTCTCTAACGAGTTTACGAATTTTTCAGGGTCACAGCGGCGGGAAATTACCATAATTCACAGCCTCCGTTACAGAAGCGGAGAACGCATTGAAAGACCAATTTTCAGAGGTGAAATTTATGAAGAAAACCCTGGGTAGTTGCTACGACATGACATCCATTAAAGAAACATGGTTAAAATATGGCAAATTTCCCAGTATCATCCAAGAGGCAGATTTAGCAGATGGAGACATTAATGTCAAGACAAAGAGTATCAGTGGAGGATCAAGGAATTCAGTGTTGGACATTGAAGATTTTAAATTCTAATTCAAAGTTCAGAAGGCAGAGAGTAAACGATACCCTCCAGGTTTCATTTCAGCAGGGTTTTCTTTCAGGGAAGGACAGAATGTTTATCTGATTTTATCTCCATACCGTGTTCCTCAAGAGATTTCTACCCAATGCATTTATTTCAGTTAGCAGGTCACGGAGTACATTCAGCATTACAGCGCCGTCAAGTAGTATGGGCGGGCACTTTTTCACCATTTTATTTTAATGAGACAATTAAATGTTCATTACCTACCTCTTTTACTAGGTTTTTGTTTCCCCTATAAAACTCCAGGAGAAGGAATTATTGAGGGTTCCATATTTTATCAGAAAATGATGCAATGAAAGGATTTTTGTATACATTTTGTAAAGCTCTTGTATGAAGGCTCAGAGCCCATAGGGTCTCAGTGAGGAGGAGTTCTATCTGTTAAAGAGGATTCTGGTCTTTGGTATTTCACAGTGTGTAACCTTTTCTCTTAGGTGTTATATTAATAGATCATTTCATTTCATCCATCTTTCTTGTATCATGTTTTGGAATGCGAGTGGCTCACTGATTTTTGGTATGGATTCATCCTAGTTGATGCCCATGCTCGGATCAGTCAAGCGCTTTAAATATGGCTCATGCATGATATTTTGTTCCATTACTCATCTAAACCGTATTTCTGCTATATTAGTTGCTTTGGGAGGGTGTTTTTAAAACGCTATTATCATGTATGGATTCTTAGATTGGTAAGCCCATGCATGGTGGTATTGTGTATCTGGATATCAGCTCAATGTTGACTAATATCTTCTCAACATTTCTTTCATTACATACACCTTCTGATAATTGATATCTGTGACATATTACTTGAATCGGCCCGCTTTGCAGTAAGTTGTCTCTGAATTGTCTGATTCTTTGTATTAGAGCTCTAAATCTCGTCTATGAAATACTTCTTTTCCTGTATTAGTTTCTACGAGTTTGGTCCCATTCTAGTTTATTTCCCTGTTTACAGGAGATAGAAAGTGAGCTGAAGTTGACAACTTCATACATTATATTATATGCTCCTTGCTATTCTAAGATGTCCTAGGCACTGTTCTATCGCAACTCTAGCCTGTCTCTAGGAGCTACAACATCTTTCTGGCGCCGTTGCCAGGGAACGAAGTTGAGAAAATTAGAATCCCTGGGCCTCAAAAAAACCTTATTCACTCTTTAGAAAGGTGAGCATGAAGAGTTGAGAGTTGTAGATCCTTCACCTTGGCGAATCCACAGTTTCTAAATGATTAAAAGACTCCACTAGGAGAACATGTCGTAGTACAGCATCAGCTATGCTGAAGACCAAACCACTTCACCAATGGGAGACTCTGAAAAGTTTTAAAAAATGCATCCAAGTTTCATAGCAGAGTGTCGAGATGAAATATCATGTGGCTTGGAAAAACTGGAAGTGGAAGGACCTTCCACGGATTACTCTTCTCAGCTCAAGTTGCACACCTGTGCTTAAGAAAATCTTTCTAAGATTGATAATTGAAAGATATGAAGCTGAGATCAAACTCTTGAAATCACAAGAACAAACTCAAGACGTGGATAATGAGCAAGACACGTATGATGCTTTGAAGTCCATGGAAGATAATGAGGAAAGTGATCAAGAACTGCCTGATTGCTTACCTATATCTTGTATTATGCTGATCAGAGAGTATCACGACCTAATAGAAAAAGAAAATAGGGAATGTTGCTTGGAGGAAACAAGAGACCATATAGAAGATGCAGAATCTGATGTGGAGGAAGAAACCACTCATGAGCCTTGTAGTCTAACCGAGTATCATCAGGTTCATGAGGACTGGTCTGAATCAGAGAGAGATCAAGAAACATCAGAAGATCCCCAAGATTTTCCTGTAAGCAAAACTGAGGATATTCTAGAAGAGGTTCAAGAAGACATCCTGCCTCCAAATCAGCAAGTACAAGAAACAGAGAGCTGTTGCTCTTCTGCACAAAGGAACACAAAACAATCTTCTCCTTTGACAGAAGAAGAGATTGATCAGATATTAAATCAGCAGCCCACCTCAGAAATATTCAATGGAACACACACTCTTTCCCATTCATCTTATGAGTTCGATGATACAGATCCAGAAGACTCCTCTATGGCTCTGGACAAAGAAAAACCTACTGAGAATCCGACAGGTTTGATTGGTGACATTGCTTACGATTATGAATTTCCTAGTTATGATCTATTTGATGATGATTGTTTCCAAAGAGAATATGAGCCTGTGGAACCATCATCAGTAGACCCATGGGAGGAAATCCAGGGCCAGCAACTCTAGAGGAGCAGTGAACTTAGTCAGCCTATCTATGACACTGATGGGGAAAGTTATGAAAGCATCAGTGATGAGTGTCATGAGATCAGAGGCCAGTAGTCTTTCCTTTCATAATATGAGGAGGTAAGAAAAGAAGAGATTCCTGAGTAGATTGAAATTAAGGGGCCTTCTCTTGAAAAGGAAGAAGAAGAAATGAAACAAGCCCCTGCTCAAAAATACATAGATCTTTTCACGGAGCTCAGCACAGTAGAGCAGAATATACCAGAGCTCCAAAAGGACTCAGCTCCAATATACGATGAGTCCTCTAGTTTAGAAAATGAAGAAGATGAGGGAGATTCTCTTTCTCAAGAGAGTCTTATTCTTGATCCAGTGGAAGAAGAAGAGATCCTGGTTGAAGCTAGCCTGACAAATTTTCATAACCAGGTATCATTTCATGATCCTTATGTACATTTCTTGCAAAATTTTGAAGAAGGATCAAAGGTCTTGCTGAGCAGCATGTTGCAGACAACAAGAAAATTCTTTGAAGCTGCTATTGTGGAACAAGAAGAGTGGGAGATGCCCTGCCTATCCAGCTTGCTTAAGGAGTTGAGCAAGAAATACCAGTCATGGGATCACTTGATGGATTGGTTGCATTGGAAGACAATGTTTGTATGTTAGACTTGTAAATATTCCAGTTAGAGTAGGGTAGGTAGGAAAAGCTCAATAAAGCTCAGTCTGTGAGCATGTAGTTAGTTGTTTTTAATTTCGGCAAAGTCCAGCAAGCCAGACAGTTTAATCTTGGCTTGACTGTTTTTCAATTTATGTCTTAGAGTGTAGTGAAGAAATCTGCTAGACAGTCTAGCCCTAGCAGGTATTAGTTTAGGTATATAAAATGTGAGACCAACAATTTAATCTGGTCTCATGGAGTAATAAGGGTAGAAGTAGAATAGGTTTATTTTTCATGTTTGAAAAATTGTGAAATTATCCAAGAAGGTCCCAGAAGAATATGAGGAGCTGTACCTGAAATTATTTCAGTCTTATAAAGAGGTGTTTGCATGGCCGTATCAGGACCTGGAAACCTCTGACATCAGCATAATGCAACATACATTCCTCTAAAGGGAGAACCTTAATTTAAAAATTGGGGATTGCAGAATGTGAAGATACAAGGGAATGAAGACAGTGAGGACTTTCTGGGTCTTGTAAGAGACTTAGGATTTCTGAGGAAAGAAATGGTGACTGAATCATCAAGTAAAACCATTGGGTCTTATGATTTCGAAGCTGACAATCTGGCTGTGTTGGCACGTATTGCAAAAGAAAATCTATCTCTTGGGGTTTCCTTGGATACAGATGAACTGCTGCAATGATGGAAAATCAGAATGTTATTCTGATAGAAGATGAAAAGTAGAAGTGCTAAAGAGTAGGGTCTGCACATAAGGATGATCAGGTGGTCTGCGGAGTTCTCGACACGTACAGGGATAAACGTGTCATCCCCAGGTGGAGCCAATGTTGATCATATCGGCCCCCTGTCAGGTTTTGGCAAGCCATCCTGTTTGAACCCTTCAAATCTTCTTTTCTTTCCCTGAAAAACCATTTTATATACCTATCGTTGCCATTGTCCACTCCCAAATTGCATTTAAAAAAGGCCATAAATCCGTATCTGAAAATATAAAAGGCCCAGCCCCTTTCGGTCCTAGCCCCCTATATCTTATTATCCACATGACTCGGGTGCTAGACCGAGCGCTAGCTCTATAGGCGCTTATCAAATGAATATCGGGTGCACTCTGAGCCATAGATCTGTATAGATCGGACGGTGTTCGTTCATCTCCACCATGCCCATAGCCCACCTGCATACCGTCCGATCAAACTGTGAAATCAACGGTCCGTAGCTTCCCTATCCTGGTGGTCCCCACGCCCACTCCCATTGCAAAAACCAGTGGTTTATATCGCATCGCCTTTCTGAGGTGGGCGGTATTTCTCAATCCGGAGCGATTCCATACATCTCTTGCCGCGTGTCTCCGCATACGGCCCCAAAACTACTCTGCATCGCGCGTTATCTTTCGTCCGAAGTCATGGCACGATATTCATGACAACCGTTTGATCTGGAGGTATTTATCTGATGGTTGTCGCACCCTGAAGCTGCACAAGCATTAACCCAAGACAATAGCGCCCCTGGCCCACCATCTCATGGTCCTCCGATGCATTTTCATCGTCGATCTCATTTTGAGATCGGACGGTACAGATTAAACTCATGCCACGCCATTGACCCGGTCCTCCTCCACGTCACCATTCCATGTGCCATTCGACGTCTTCTCCTCCACCTCCCTTATATTCCATTCTAAAGGTCAAATTAAAATTTTTTCGTCTATTACGTTACACCAACCTTCTCCATTACCACCTCCCACCGTCACGCTGCATCTCCTATCATCGCTCTGCATTTTTCGACCTGTCCACCATCTCGCGCTATCTCACCATTATCCCCACTATGTTCACCTTCCCGTGCATGGTTTTCTCTAACGAGTTTACGAATTTTGCAGGGTCACAGTGGCGGGAAATTACCATAATTCACAGCCTCCGTTACAGAAGCTGAGAACGCATTGAAAGACCAATTTTCAGAGGCGAAATTTATGAAGAAAACCCTAGGTAGTTGCTATGACATGACATCCATTAAAGAAACAGGGTTAAACTTTGGAAAATTTCCCAGTATCATCCAAGAGGCAGATTTAGCAGATGGAGACATTAATGTCAAGGCAAAGAGTATCAGTGGAGGATCAAGGAATTCAGTGTTCGGCATTGAAGATTTTAAATTCTAATTCAAAGTTTAGAAGGTAGAGAGTACAATGCACAGGAAACGATACCCTCCAGATTTCATTTCAGCAGGGTTTTCTTTCAGGGAAGGATAGAATGTCTATCTGATTTTATCTCCATACCATGTTCCTGAAGAGATTTCTACCCAGTGCATTTATTTCAGTTAGCAGGTCACAGAGTACATTCAGCATTACAACGCCGTCAAGCAGTATGGGCAGGCACTTTTTCACCATTTTGTTTTAATGAGACAATTAAATGTTCATCACCTACCTCTTTTACTAGGTTTTTGTTTCCCCTATAAAAATCCAGGAGAACGAATTATTGAGGGTTTCAGATTTTATCAGAAAATGATGCAGTGAAAGGCTTTTTGTATACATTTTGTAAAGCTCTTGTATGAAGGCTCAGAGCCCATAGGGTCTTAGTGAGGAGGAGTTCTATCTGTTAAAGAGGATTCTGGTCTTTGGTATTTCACAGTGTGTAACCTTTTCTCTTATGTGTTATATTAATAGATCATTTCATTTCATCCATCTTTCTTGTATCATGTTTTGGAATGTGAGTGGCTCACTGATTTCTGGTATGGATTCATCCTAGTTGATGCCCATGCTTGAATCAGTCAAGCGCTCTAAATATGGCTCATGCATGATATTCTATTCCATTACTCATCTAAACCATATTTCTGCTATATTAGTTGCTTTGGGAGGGTGTTTTTAAAACGCTATTATCATGTATGGATTCTTAGATTGGTAAGCCCATGCATGGTGGTATTATGTATTTGGATATCAGCTCAATGTTGACTAATATCTTCTCAACATTTCTTTTATTACATACACCTTCTGATAATTGATATCTATGACATATTACTTGAATCAGCCCGCTTTGCAGTAAGCTGTCTCTGAATTGTCTGATGCTTTGTATTAGAGATCTACATCTTGTCTATGCAGTACTTCTTTTCCTGTATCAGTTTCTGCGAGTTTGGTCCCATTCTAGTTTATTTCCCTGTTTACAGGAGATAGAAAGTGAGCTGAAGTTGACAACTTCATACATTATATTATACGCTCCTTGCTATGCTAAGATGTCCTAGGCACTGGTCTATCGCAACTCTAGGCTGTCTCTAGGAGCTACAACATCTTTCTGGCATCGTTTCCGGGGAACAAAGTTGAGAAAATTAGAATCCCTAGGCCTCGAAAAAACCTTGTTCACTCTTCAGAAAGGTGAGCAGGAAGAGTTGAGAGTTGTAGATCCCTCACCTTGGCAACTCCACAGTTTCTAAAGGATTAAAAGACTCCATTGGGAGACCATGTCACAGTACATCATCAGCTATGCTGAAGACCAAACCACTTCACCAATGGGAGACTCTGAGCAGTTTGCAAAAATTCATCCAAGTTTCATAACAGAGTGTCGAGATGAAATATCACATGGCTTGGCAAAACTAGAAGTGGAGGACCTTCCACGGATTACTCTTCTCAGCTCAAGTTGCACACCCGTTCTTAAGAAAATCTTTCTAAGATTGATAATTGAAAGATATGAAGCTGAGATCAAACTCTTGAAATCACAAGAACAAACTCAAGACGTGGATAATGAGCAAGACACGTATGATGCTTTGAAGCCCATGGAAGATAAGGAGGAAAGTGATCAGGAATTGCTTGATTGCTTACCTATATCTTGTATTATGCTGATCAGAGAGTATCATGACCTAATAGCAAAAGAAAATAGGGAATTTTGCTTGGAGGAAACAAGAGACCATATAGAAGATGTAGAATCTGATGTGGAGGAAGAAAACACTCATGAGCCTTGTAGTCTAACTGAGTATCATCAGGTTCATGAGGACTGGTCTGAATCAGAGAAAGATCAAGAAACATCAGAAGATCCCCAAGATTTTCCTGTAAGCAAAACTGAGGATATTCTAGAAGAGGTTCAAGAAGACATCCTGCCTCCAAATCAGAAAGTACAAGAAACAGAGAGCTGTTGCTCTTCTGCACAAAGGAACACAAAACAATCTTCTCCTTTGACAGAAGAAGAGATTGATCAGATATTAAATCAGCAGCCCACCTTAGAAATATTCTATGGAACACACTCTAATGCGAATAATGCAATGTAATCTATGCAAAATCCTCTTTTTCAAAAACTATGAAATTGTAATCTATGCACAATTTCCTTTTCCTTTTCAAATTATAAGAATGGACTCAATGCATTTTTCGATGAAATGAGAATCGAATTAATGCATTCTTTTAATGAAAGAGAATGCAATCATAGCGATTTCTAGTTTTCAATCATTAAACAATGTAATCTAAGTTCAATGATGGATCTCAAAAAATACTTTTCAATGCTATGTGATCTAATGCATTTTAACGAAAAGCAAACTATGAGACGAAAACTAAAAGAACGCAAATCTTGTTAATGGAAGGATGAATGAAAAAAGGATGTAATCAAACACTAAGAATGGAATTGTTGTTTCAAAATACTTTGTAACAAAATTCCTCAAAAGTTGACAAGACATGTGAGGTCAAACACAAAGAGGACTTCCAAAGCATGAGATCAAAACAAGGCATTCATCCCTTTTACATCAAGCAATCATGGAAAGAAGACATTCCAAAAAATGAGCAATGTAATCTATGCTCATACAGGGAAAAGACCGGAAGGGAAAGACACACTGGTGAGGGATTTAGGGAAAGAGTCTCAATTTTCATACACCCTGAAATTGGCACAACTTTGTAGGTGAAACTAGCGCCAACTGGCGCAACTTGCTCATTGACAACTAGCACCAATGGACAATTGGTGCGGGTAGCTAACTGACAACAAGCACCAACACCTAAAAATTAAAAAACAAAGAATTTCTCCCAACCAAGACCAAACTCACCAATTCAAAGCAGAATCTCCAAGACTCAAATGAACCATGTAATCTAGGCTCAAAGCGAGACAAAGCAGAATTCGAATCAAGAAGAAACCAATCACTCAAACAGCGTAATGAAATGATAGACAACCACCAAACGAATGCAGAGAAGCAATCACAAGGTTTACTGAACAGATAGAGACCAAAAACTCCCAAGGGAGGCTCGACACACAATAGCACCTAGATGCGCCAGGGCTAGAATGTAAAATCGATAGAAACGGGCAAACAACCAAAGGATGAAGGTCACAGTCAGTTAAACAAGGCTCCAAAACACTCAAGCAGACGTAAAAATAAGACCAAACACCCAGATCAATCTCAGAAGGCTCAAAACATAGTAAACCCTAGCACCTTACAGGATTGGCACGACTGTAAGGCTAAAACTAGCGCCAGAACAGAATTGGCATGAGTAATACACTGGAAACGTGCGCCAATTGGCACGACTATCAGGCTAATAAGCGCACCAGTCGAGTTTACTAAGCAAAAATGAAAAAGAGCAATCCAAGAAACAGACTAGTGATGGTGAAGCTAAGCCAAAGCCAAACACACAGAAAGAGCCAGCCAAAAGAGCTGATCAAGCAAGAAAAGTCAAGAATCGACCGAAAAGTCAAGACAATACTCCAAATGTTCAGTTCATAAACTAGATCGGAGATTGACTGAAGCAACATTCATCTACTTTCGCTAATGCAGAGCAAGAGCATTTTGAAGGCTATCTGGCTAACTTCAGGCTCCGTTTGTAGTTTATAAAGCAAACAACAAGCTAGACGTTCCCCAGTGGAGTCGCCAATTTGTTGTAGAGGTAAATCCCCTCTACGGATAGAGGTGATCCCTACTAGCCCAGATTGGGTCTAGAAACAATCGTAACACGCTATGGTGCAAGTCCCTAATTGCAATAAACCAACTTGCGAAGAAGGATTACCTTGAATCCAACGCTGTCATTTGTAGAGGAGGTAGCGCTCCCGTTCCCTTGCTCCAGCAGATCACAATCCTCATGCTCACTGCAATTGGACACCTGCACACACAAGAAACATGACAAACACAAGCTTAAAATCCAATATATACAATTATGCGTCAGTCAGAGAAGACACAACTCATGATCATAATGAACAAAACGAATGAAACCATAACCAATAGTCACTTATCATTAATTCATACAAAGGAAAATACAACCTGGCTCTGATGCTGAATTCTCCTTCGACGGGTCGTCAACGGAATACGTCTCGGTAAATCTTGTCAAGGATGGGGACAAGCCTCTCTCTTCGATCGTCAATCTCCTTGCTATTGATTTGACACTATGAGGACTATTGCAGCATTCTTTAGGCTATGAAGGCTCTTGGAGATTCTTGGAGATTAGCTTGCAAAGGAAAATGGCAAGCTTATATAGATGGTGGAAGGGGAGTTGGGATCCCTACAATCATGGGATTGGCCCTATCCTCAAGGAAGCTTCCATGAGAGGTGGAAAACTACTTCCCTTTCATGGAGATCCGGAGCCAACCTCCCAACTCAAATTAGAGACTAGTTTAGGAATTGGTTGGGGTCAATCTTCCGCCATTTATTTTTTAAAAACGCTCCTTATTAAGCCTGGCGCTGTTGCGGCTCTGAGACAGAGCGCAAATTTGCGCGCCCTCTTTGGAGGATTTCCCCCCTTGGCGCGAGTGCTGAAATGTGTACCTGCGCCAATGCAAAAAGGCTATTTTTAGGGTTTTTCACAAGGAGTTGTCTTCAGGGCAATGAAAGTACATGTTCATGGGAATGCCATGAAAGTGTTTTCAAGTCATGTCACTACTCACAGGTCACGTAATGAGCCCTCCAATGTGCGGGATGGGGAATTGCAGGGATGGTGACAAATTGCTGTGTAACAGTCCTATTAGGTTTCTAACTCCTAAAGTTAGTAGGTGTCATTATCATTACCATGTATTTGGGTTTTTAGTTAGATTAGGTGTCAAGAAGAGGATTCAAAGGTACAACTTGAAGGCAGATCCAATGTGAAGGTGCTGAAGCCTATTAATAGGCAGAATATTAAATAGCAAAGGGTTGGGAGATTATGCCTTGACACTACCATTGTTGTAATATTTTGATGTCAGTAATATATAGTTGCAACAGTTTATTTCAGACCTAAGATTCTTCTCTGTATTCTTATGTATGTTTCTTATATGAGTCTTTTACTTTCTCTACAGTATTCTAGTTTTATAATCACTTGGAATTCATGATTATATGCTCCAACTTCCTTTGCCGGGGAACAAATTTGATTTTTTTTAGCTAGGACAACAATAAATCCTATTCCTTTAAGGGTGATTAAAGGTCTAGTTAGGTCAAAATGTTTCACCTGGTGACTTCATTGAACCTAAGCTAGCTCCTTCTAAGCATACCATGTCTCATTCAGACTCTGAAATTGGCTTACCTTTATCAGGCCCAGAGATACTCGTAAGACAAGATTCTTCTAGAATAAGACATCAAACCCCTTCTTCTATTCCTCTCCAGGAGACAAAAACTGTTCCTGATAATTTCAGATCTGGACCTATTCCTCTAGAATCAGACGATATACCTCCTAGAGTGCAAGAAATACTATCCAAGGGAGTGGATTTATAATTTGATTTGTTAGTTCATTCTTTGGAGTCTTATAGAATCTCCTATATTAGAATAGGACTTGGATCTAAATTTACTTGTATTCAAACCTACTGATTTCATAACCCCTGTCATATACTCTGCTCCATCTACTTCTGCACAACCAAAAGATCTATTTTCTCTTTATTCTAATCATTTATTTGAACACAGATAAGGAGAAGAAGAGGTTCAAAATTTGGCCATTAGATTACCCTTAAGATCCCTAAGAAGGTCTTCAATTCCATCTCGTTCTCCACCTCTTTCTTCACCTCCTTCTTCCCCATCTTCATATTCTACTTCTACTGCTTCTTCTAAAACCACCACTACTGAATCTTATACATATACATCTTCAAGTATGGCTAGTTTTAGATCCATTTTACAAGCAAGATATGCTGCCCTATTACTCCCACACCAACTCAATGATTTTCCTGCTAGGTATTTGAAACATCTCCCCAGATTTAATGGAGAAACTGGTTTGTCGATTGAAGATCATCTAGCAGAATTTCTATACTTTGCTGATAACATGAACATAGAACATGAATATGTTTATATGAGATTGTTTGTGCAATATTTAGAAGGAAATGTTATGATTTGGTTTAGACAACTACCAACTCAATCTATTAGATCTTGGGAGGAATTGAAAACTATCTTTAAAAATCAATGGGGTGTGAAAAAGGATCTTGTTTATTTCTTAAAAAAATGTGAAGAACTTAAAAGAAACTATGGTGAACCAGTAGCTGATTTCATCAAAATATTTCATAGAATTTATAACAAGATGCCTCTTGATTGTAAACCACCTCTAGAAGCAGCAAAGGTTATATTCTCCAAAGCCTTTGAGGATGATTTTGTTGCCATGTTAAGAGAGAGAACAACTCGTACCTTATAAGACATGCAAAAAAATGATATAGAGGTTGAAGAAAATAGGTCTGCCTCAGCTAAGATAATGTCCAAAGATGAAAAATTCCAAAGAAAATTAAAATCAAATCAGGAAGCTTCTTCTTCCTTTAAATCTAAAAGTAAAGACTCAAAAATAGATGAAATCACATCACTTCTTAGAAACCTTTCAAATAGGATTTATAAGATTGAAACACAACCTAGAATAGTCCAACAAACTATTGCTAGACCCCAAACACAGACTCAAGGTCAGTTCAAAAAGGCTCCTCAATTGAAAATTTTTTAGAGACCAAATAATGATCAACAAGTACCTACACCGTTGTTGATTGATGATCAACAACCTGATGATAATACTTTTTCAATCACTAAAGATATTAATAACATAGAAAATACATCTATTCAGACTGCCATTTTCCATGTCCCTCAAACTCAAATCTCTGAAGAAGATCAAGAGAGTTCTCAGGTCTCTAAATATCAAGCCTTTTATGAGTTTTTGATTGTAGAACTTAATAGAAGGTATGATTTAAGACCTAGAGCAGGTCCTGTTAGACCTCCTAAAAACCCTGTCATAATTAAGCCTCAAGTGAAATATGTCGAAACTCAAACTACTTCTATTCAAGCTCTAAATCAGCCAAATGATACTACATTAATTGATAGAGCTTTTTTTACTGCTTTTAATGTTGAAAAAGAGATAGAAAGAGTTAATATTCCTATTACAGTTTCATAACTTTCTAAAAACCCTGGATATAAGAGTCAAGTTTCAAAATAGATCCAAAACTCTAATGTGGATGCTGAAGGAGACATTATTAGTCTACAAAATGAGAGACCCATAATAGATTTGGTCCTAGTTTTGACATGATTGGTGAATCAATACCACCTTTCTATGTGACTTTAAAGGTACATGATTCTTCACTATACAATTGTATGTTGGATTATGGAGCTTCACATAATCTAATGCCAAAGGTTATTACGGAGAAAATTAATTTGGAAATCACTTGAACTTATCATGGTCTATATACCTTTGACTCCAAAAGAGTATAATGCTTAGGACTTATAAAGGAATTATTGGTGACCTTACACCAAATACTAGTAAAAAGTGTTGTATTAGACATAGTAGTCACTGATATTCCCCCGAAGTTTGGAATGCTTTTATTAAGATCATGTTGTGCCAAGCTAGGAGGAAGCCTTAAAATGGATATGTCTTTTGCCACTATTCCTATATATGGGGGAGAAAACCTTAGGTTATATAGAGAGGTTAGATTCTTAAACACTATTTTCAAAGAAGATCAAGCTAGAAACCATCCCATTTGTCCAGTTGACCAAGACTTTAGTTGCTTCCAAATATCTTCAAATACTTAACATAATTCTCAACTCAAGATTGAGGACGTAGTTAAAACTCCTAAATCTGTTCAAACTGAGATTTGGAAACTTTTCTTTGATGGGTCTTGTACCAAAGATGGAGTTGGAGCAGGTATTGTTTTATCTCACCTGAGAAAGAGAACATAACCCAATCATGAAAACTATATTTTGAGGTCACAAATAACTTTGCTGAATATGAAGCTTTTATTTTAGGGTTACAGTTTGCTAAAATTTTAAAGGTGAAAAATTTAAGTGTCTTTACTGATTCAGAACTTATAGTAAGACATGTTAGGAATATTTGTCAACCAAAGCATCATAGGCTCAGGTCTTATAGAAATGAATTTGGGATACAATTGAAAACTCCTTTAGTGCTTTTAATATAACTTTCATCCCTAGAAATGAAAACATTCATGCAGACTCCTTAGCTATTTCTACCATCTCTTTTAAGATACCAGACCAAATACAGATACAATACCAAATCCAAGTCAAATATAGGCCATCTATTCCAGATAATCTAAAGTATTGGAAAATATTTGAAGATGATGAACAACTGAAATCTTTTCTTCAAGTTATTGAAGAATTTTCTATCTTACAAATTGAAGAAGATGAATCAGATATCAATGAAGCTGCTAAAAAAAAAGAAAATTCAGATCTAAATACAAAAGTAGCTGATCATGACATTATACAACTGTCAAAAAATTTTATTCCGAGAGGCCTTGTTCCTTTAGAAAACCTATTTGATCAAAATGATGTCCCTAAAAATCCACTCTCTCTTTCTCCAGAAGATGATATTGAAGAAACTAATATTGGAACTGATGAAGATATTAAAAATATTAAAACTTGTGCATCTCTAACTCATGAAGTTAAAACTGAATACATTAAGCTTCTTAATAATTACAAAGATTTTTTTTCTTGGTCTTATGTTGATCTGAAAACTTATGACACATCTATGATAGAGCATAAAATCCCATTAAAACCTGAAGCAAAACCTTATCAGCAAAAACTAAGAGGAATTAATCCAATTTTGCTTCCTACCATATAAAAATAACTTAAGAAGATTTTATATGCCCAAATAATTGTTCCCTTAAGATAATCTGATTGGGTTGCTAATTTAGTTCCCATCAGAAAGAAAAATGGAGAAATTAGACTTTGTGTGGACTTCAGAAACCTTAACAAATCATCTCTAAAGGATAACTATCCACTGCTAAAGATGGATCGAATACTCCAAAATGTTTTTGGTGCTAATAGGCTTTCAATTCTTGACAGAGTTTTTGGTTATAACCAAATAATGGTAAATCCAAAAGACAGAGAAAAAACTGCCTTTACCACACCCTGGGGTACATTCATGTATTCCAGAATGCCTTTTGGGTTATAAAATGTAGGAGCAAAATTCGAAAGAGATATGGGTTTAACTTTTGTTGGTAAGGTGAATAAATTTGTTGTTATTTATCTTGATGATCTAAATTTTTTCTTTAATTTAGATCAAAAACATATAAAACACTTAATGAAGGTTTTTGACAGATGTAGAAAGTTTGGAATATCTCTCAACCCTAAGAAGTCTTTGTTTGCCATCAAAGAAGGAAAGTTGTTGGGACACATCATTTGAAAGGAAGGAGTGGTGATAGATCCTAAAAGGGCATCTTATATTCAATCATTATCACTACCAAGAAATAAGAAACAGATCCAAGCCTTTTTAGGAAAAATTAACTTCTTGAGAAGATTCATCCCTAAATGTTAGTATGAATCTTAATCGCAAGCGTACGAAAAAGGCTCACTTTAGCCGTGCATAACAAACAGCCTTAAAAACAAAGATGGCTGCCAATATCTTTAGATTTGCAATTAGGTGACCAAGATAAATGCTGAAAAAATCTAGATCTATGCATTAAAAGACATTAAGCAGTAAATAAAAACAAGAGTTGCTCCATGCATCCAATAGACAAGACAAGAACATGTTTAAATAATTTTGTATTTATGGCACCTAGGAGGAGAACATAAAAAGATGTTACCAGTCCTCCTCAATGGGATGGGTTCTTGTAAGTCCTCCTCAACACTTCAGATCTAAAATCCCTCTCTCTTGATGGTGTAGAAAACCTAGACAAAAATGGAACTCAAAGGGAGCTCCTAAGCAAAATATGACAATGATGGTGGATCAAAGTCATACGAAAAGTATAGATCCAGAGTGATCTTTAGGCAACAAATGGTAGTGAATGAATGGAAAAACCCTTCTATTTATAAAAAAATATTGAGTTAGTCTAGATATTGGTGCATAATTAAAATATTATTAACCAAATCAAGATCCAACTTTTATGGAATATTTTATTATATTTGTTGGATGGAAAAAGAATTTGACTTTGGTCAAGTCCCTTTATTTGTAAATAATAAATAAATATGTATTTATTATTTTAAGGATGTGGTTGAGTAATAATCAAATAAATAATGATTTATTCAATTATTTATGAATGATTTAGTCAAATTTAACAATGAATATTATTTAAATAAGGTTTAAATAATTATTCCTAGAAAATAATAAGATAAATAATGATTTATCTAATTAATTTTCATGTTTTGGGTTAAATATGACCAGGAATATTAATTAAATTGTTGTTTAACTAATTATTCCTTGAGGAAAATCAAAGAAATGTAGATTTATTTAATATTTGCTCACGGGCTTTCCTATTTAGACCATAAACAACTTAATAAAGGTGGTTTACAAAGTTATTTTTCATAGTGAAAGCAATTTTACTTAGGGTGAAATTGGTCTTACATGGTGTAGTTAGGTCCATCTAATAGTAATAGGTTAGATGACCAAAAAATGGTGTAACACTAACTATGTTGAAATAGTTAAAGACATAAATGACATGCTTAAAAATAATCATGAAGTTAAATGTAATATTCCTGCTAGATATGATTTTGATCAAATCAAAAAGCCATTTCTGAAGCTTCTACCTTGGCTAGCCCTAATTATTCCTTACCTTTCAGTATATTCTCCTTTTCTTTTGAAACCACCTGTTATAGGTCAATTTGGGCATAATTCCCAAAGACCTGGTTAACTAGGCACCATCTCCAGGGCCAATGACTAAGGGTCTATCATTCCATATCATTTCAAGTTGCTACATGCCTAAGGCAAGAACAAGACAAATCAAGCATGACTTTCATCAAGAAAAGGTTTCCAAGGTTTGAAGTTTATTATATAGCATGTGGGAGCTCACCAAAGCTACATCTAAGGGGACTAAGTGCATTGCATATGCAGGTAGCCCCATGCAAGGCTACTCTGCAAAGCACTTCTTGACATCTATGGGTGCGTTGGTCACATTGGGAGCGAAATTCTCATTGTTCCAGAATCTCCACTTGGCCAGTGCCTTCTAGAAGAGTTCACATGTGTCAAGCTTCGAATCCAAGTGTCCATTTGACATCGACATGGCTGGGAACATGTCTTGCCTATTATTGGAAAGTCATTGATTGCAAAACAACCTTAATTTCATCTATAAATTGTGCACAGATTTGAGTGTTTGAGAAGGAAGAATTTGAGTAGAGAAATGATGGAGGATTTTCAATTGAGAGCTAGATTTGTGTAATAGTTGCTGGAGAGATTTATACTGTGATGGGGCTGAGGATCATTTCTGGAAGGGTCACTTAAAATTATTCATTTGGTTGTAACCTATCCTTCTATCATCAATAAATAATACAACTTACTTTCCCCTATATGCATATGTATTGGCTTTGATTTACCATATTGCAAGATCTTAGTTGATGTATATTGTTTATGCTTTACTAATTTAGCTAATTAACTTGAATATACATCTGTATTATTGCTATCTTCTGTTGTTTTAGTGCTCTTCCTTGCAGGAAGCATTTTTCCTACAAACCGCTTGAATTTGAAGCTACAACAGACGCGATAGAAGGAGCCATTTAGAAGTGCTTGGATTACATTTAGAAGCACTTGGATTACAAGTAAGCCTATAATCCTTTCTGTGTGTCTGTTCTGAGTTATGAAAGGTAGTCATCTAGTCTTTAATATATTGTTCTAGACTGTCATTTGTCTAGGGAAGCGTGTTTTATCCGTAATTCACAATTCTGGCCAACAAATTGGCGACTCCAATAGGGAGAATTTCTCTTAGATCTAGGTGAATTAGCCTCTGATTTGCTTTGTTTATCCACCCAGTAGTTGTTACACACAAATATTAAAAATTTTCAAAGCCTAATTTGCAAAGACAATGAGTTAAACTGTAGTGTTTTTCCTTATACACTGCGCCCAACGCACCCTTAGACAGGACAAACCACCCAGATTCCTTTGAATTTGCCTTTGCAATTTGCTTCAGTTTGTTTTCTGCTGTGTTTTGAAAAGTTTGATCCTCATATTGACCAATAACTCTATATACTTCTTCCTCCTTTGATTGAGAATTTGTTCAATTTTTGTTTAAATTTTTTTTTCTTTATCATTAACAAGTTGATTTCAAAGTATTTTTTATGGTTGCATTAAGAATCATTTGCTTTTGAAATAGGAAATTGTCGTAAAATATTCATTTTCTTGATAGGAGAAATTGTTGTTGAAATCCTCATTTTTCCTTCAAAAGAGAAATTGTTGTTTGCATTCTTCATTTCTCGAAAGTAAAAGGCATTTGAATTGTTGATTTAGTGCACCTAGTTTCTTTTCTGCATTCATAACATTAAGGAAACTGAAAAGAAAAACTTGCATTTGCATGTAGGATTTTTGTGTGTTTTGCAAAAAGGAACATTAGGAAATCTGCATTTAGTTTGTGATCATTGATTTGTTTTTCTCATTGATTTGTTTGCTAACAAATTATTTTCTCTTTTCCCTTAATAGCTAGGTTTTTCATTGAAGGAACTGAAAGTGAAAGATTTCTTATCATTTTTAGTTGCATTTTAGGAATTTTCCAATACATCATCGCGGTGAACTTTGAAAGGCAAATTGTAAGCAAGATCAACATAAAATTAATCTCAATTTACCTAAAAAAGCATTGGAACCATAACGATAACATTTAGAAGGTCTAGGATAGAGACGTGTTTCAGCGTCGTAAAACATAGCAGCTATCGTTAACTTGTTTACGATACATTTCGATTGTGATAGCTCACTCCACATATGTAAGTATATCATAGCCCATCCACATACTTTTGGGTATATCGGGCTGTGTTACAGTACAATAAGTATAGAGGGGTGCTCTCACTGTGCGGTTTCACATCAGATAGTGCTAATACGGACTTGGGCCTGCTCGTACCTTCGGGTATATTTGGGAGGAAAAAATTTAGATGCTATCCATCCATAGTGGACAGTGTCGGCCACCTTGAAAATTGTGATACACCGAACACAACATTTGGGGAGATTGCCTGCCCGTACTTCTTGGTTTTCCAGGAGGTATTATGCAGTTCATAGTTTCTTGGTAAACCCTTTTTCCTAGCATTAGCCTTTTATTTTGTTTATTTTTTTTGGTTAAAATTAATCAGTAATAGTGGAAGAACAAAATCCTTTCCCCCTTCGTTCGCCTAGATTAGCTTTAAAACCACCTTTACCGCCAGAAGTTACTTCTGGTAGGCGAAGGCGATCTCGATCTGCCGAATCAAGTACAATTTGTACCTCTACTGAAACATCATTTTTCCATAAACTAGAGTTAGCTCAAGTTGTTTCTACACATCCCAGTTCATCTACTATTGTCGAAACAGAGTCTTCATAACTACCCGTGCTCACGATCCATCTAATCAGTGAGACCAGACCTCCTGGACTCGACGGTGTTCAACCAAAAATTGATCCAGATCCTGTCTCTTCTTTGCCAGAACATTTGAATCCTGAAGTCGAACGACCAGAAGTTGTTCCTACATTGGTCATCTCACAAAGTTTTGTAGCCATTAAAAATCCTATATCACACAGTCAACCGTCTGAAATATACTTTTGGCCTGACGGTGAAATACTTCCACCTGGTTTAATTGCGATTGAAGAAATCCAACAAGACAATACACCTTTAACTCCAACCCATTTTGGGGAGGACCTTTACCTGTATGAGTATTTTTCTCAATCGACACCCTCTACTTTTGTTGATCTTCCTCATTTTCAAATTTCCATCGATTCAAAAGGGTATACATTTGGTCAAACAACCATGTCTGAACCAACATCTTCGGTTGGGCCTACTGTTCTAATTACGTTGGCTCCTGCCCTCACTACTCTGTCAATGTTTACCACTTCACTAGACTCATATTTTCATGGTGGCCCTATGGTCCCATCAGGTTACAAATCATTATCTGTAATTTTCTCTGGTGCATATTCAAATCCATGGTCTTTACAAATGTCATCTTCTGGTATTTTAACTGATAATACTATCATAAGTACTGAACGACTTGATTCATTATACACATCATTAGGGAAATATCAAGCCAGTCCTTCTGGGTCTATTCCTTCAAGTACCACATCAACTGGACTCCCAGCATTTGGAGAGAAATATTTTCCGTCTTATTATCCTCCTCATGCTGGGGGGGGCAATATTTGGTCACCCAATATGATAGTACTCCGTCACTCTTTGGTCAATCTAATGTTGAAACGAATGTTTGTCAATTTTAGCCCACTCTTTCTATCCAACCACAAACGCTTGTACACTCGTATCAACTGGTTCAACCTGTTACACCCACTTTATTACCACTTGTTAATACATCTATACCCCTGTTACAGAATCAAAATATTGTACATCAACCTTATAAGGTGGGTCGTATTAGCTCCCTGTAATTTACTAGATTGATTGAGATACAAATTGACAAGGGTAACATCAAACCAAGCTTTAGAGCTCTAGGATCTAGCCCTCCTAGTCTCAGAGAGGGATCTCTCAATATGTTTGTAAGGATATAGCTTGATGCTTTTAAGAGGTTGATTTTAGGCTAGTTATTAAGTGAAAGTTTGTTTGTTTGGGTTTGGGTGGGCATGATACTTTGATATATTTTAGATAGGAAACATGGAAGATTTTTAAGTCATTGGGCAATGGATTCTACCAAGGTCCAGATGAGTTCATCAATGGTTTTAAGAGCATGTGCAGGGCAAGTTTACTTGGCTGGTGGATCTTTTAAGTTTATGATGGATTTATGAAATGGACATAAAGATTGAGAACAACAAACTAATAAAGGGCTGAAACATAATCCTTTATATACTTGTAAATTGAGGGAGTTTAGAAAATTGATAAGAACAACAAGAGAATCAAAGGGAATAAGGAGAACCTAATCCATTTGATTTCAGACATAAAATAGATAATTAACCAAGATAAAAATTCAGATAAAAACATAGAAAGGTAAAAAACTTATTCAACTTTCAGAGCTTTTATCATCTAGAGCAGAAAAACATTTAAGATATACAAGTAACTATAACCATAGAAGGAAAGAAAACTCTAAAATCCAAAGTTACAACTATAAGGCTTCCTTAAAACAAATTTAGCTAAGTAAAGGCAAAGAGCATGATTTTAAACAGACTTCTTTGACAAACCTAGACTGCTTTAAAGAGATGATTCCAAGAACAGAATATTTCAGTGGCAACACTATGCAGGGTTAACCATAAATCATAATTGATGCTAACTGATCTAAATTATTCAAGAAATGGATGAGCTAAGAACTTGTTAGAGAGCAATAAATTATTTCTCTAATGTATCTAAGCAGAAGAAAACATTAAGGCAGTGAAGGACAAACAGATTTATGGTGCCATTAGAAACATTTCTTAATCTAAATTCTTTGTCCTACTGCTACATAGAAAATTTGGAAAACATAATGGAAAACTAGAAAATACAGACAAAAGAAAACTTCACCATCAACCAAGCCTATGGATCTTGCAAACAATCCTTCTCCATCAACAAGCAAATCAGATCATGCATGAGTTCCAAGACATCAATTTCTCTTTAAGAGCTTCAGAGGACTATGCATTATTCCAGCATCAGTCATCAAAATCCAACATTTACAATGAGTTACAGTGCAATATTTATAATGAAAATGAGGAGGTAGAACTATTTTTTAGGGTTCAAATGTCATTTATGACAGAGTAAATACGTTCTTGACCTTGATAACCATGCAAGTCATAAGGAAGGAACATCTGTAGATACCTCTCTGTTTTAATAACTCTGTCTTAATTTCTGAGATAAATATAAGTGGAAAAGATTGACTTTAAGGCTTTATCTTATCTTTACAATAACTGTCCTGACAGTTTAAACTATATTCTTTTGTTTAATAACTACTGATTTTCCTTTACAGATAAAGAATGGTCAAAGGAGTCAGTTGATATTTCTGATGAAATAACTGCTCCTGTTTGATGTATTCTAGGTTGTATTTAGCCTATCTTTCCTTTATTTCATCATTTAAACTGTGTTTAAGGCCTTTTAGCCTTGATCTGCCTTTAATTAATCTTCTTTTGATTGTCCTGCTTCTTTTCTGCTTTAAAGAACTGCTTTTATCCTGGATCCTTTATCCTTCGACCTTTAGCCTTTAATCACTGTTTTTAAAGGGCTAATATTTTCATCTTTATCCCTTTAAACTATGTTTCTTCTTTAATATTCCAATTAAGCTTTTAATCTTCTGTCTGCCTCTTTTGGTTCCCAAACTTCATTAATTTTCTCTGTCCATGTTTTCTATGTGCAGGGACTCCTTTTTCTGCGCTGGAGGGATTATTGATTGAAAAAATGATCATGATTCATCATCTGAACCTTCAGATTAAACGCTTGATTGCCTTTTTCTTCATTTATAGGCCTTTTTGGATCGTCATCCAAGGCCTGTTACTAAAAAACTTAATTGTGGGATGACCCTTTGACTTAGGGGCCGCCATTAAACCTGCCACAATCAAAACACAAAAATTAATTCAAAAACCCTATGTTCTTTGGCTAAATTGCATTTCAGAGGTTCGGGATGGGTTTGAGGCTATCAGAGGAGATTTGCAGAGGAGAGAGAGAAGCAGGGGAGGGATTCGAAATTGGAACAAGGTGAAAAAGCGGAAAACATTTGAAATTGGGCACGCAGAAGATGAAGGCGGTTTTGGGGGAAAACCAACGGTTTTTGCATTGGTAAAGGGTGGTAAGCGGTAAAGGTAGGGGGAATGCGATAAGGCTTTGGAGGTTAGACGTAACCCCAGAAAACCACTTATTTTGTGTTGAAAATGCATAGAAGGGGGGTTGAACAAGTTTGTGCGCGATACAATCTTGGCCGTCAGATCGAGAGGATCAACGGTGGAGATCTTCTCGCAGGTTTGCGAAAATAATGGATGGGTGAAAAGGCGAAAGAGCGATGGCCATTGGATTAACGAGATCAATGGTCAGGATTTATTGCAGGGGGACCATGGAGGTACAAGGGGGAGAACGGGGAGTCCCGCTGGCCGTTGGATCTGGAGAAGATCGACGACTAAGATCAACTGCGGGGGGACTAGGGGTATGGAAGGATCTCGTCGGTGGGGTGCCTCCGCAGTGAATGGGGAAATATTGGCCATTGGATCTATAAGATCTACAGTTAAAATTGATTCAGAGGGGGAAGAAATATGAAAGAAGGGAGGGCCCAGTTAAATTGTTTTAGAGGCTGAGGTCTTTATACAAAGGTTTTGGGGTTTTTTAAGATATAAAGGGTTGAAAGGTTTTTACATGGGAAAAGGGGTTTATAAGAGCAGCGGAGGAAGTGATCCTATGGGGGTTAGAGAGGACTAGGGTTGAAAAATGAAAGGGGTGGAAACTCGAGCAGAGCAGAACAATGGGAGCTGTTAGATCTTGTAGATCAACGGTTAATATTGTGTCAGAAGGGCAAAGGGAAAGGGGATAGATGAGAGATGGACAAAGAAGGGGAGTGTCAAAAACCATTGATCTTGGTAGATAAATGGTGGAGATCATATCGGTGGTTGAATCATTAGAGGAGGAAAGGGAAAGTGGAATGAGGAAAATCACGATTTGCCGATGAGCGATGGGCGATGAAAGAAGCAGGTGTGATGAATAGAGGACCATTGGACCGAGATCGAGATCAACGGTGGAGTTTTATTCAAGGGATCGCATCGACGGGGGGAAAAGGGGCAAGGGATAAGGGGACTAGGAATTTGCGATGCGATGGCGAAGTGCGATGCGATGCAGTGGAGCGATGCGATGGAGTGCAGACCGTTGGATTTGAGAGAGATCAACAGTCGGGATTTTATCGACAGGGAAATCCATCAGCAGAAAAAGGTTTGGGAATGAATAAACGAGGATCACCGATGGAGAGAGAATTGTTAGATCCAAGAGATCAACAACAAATATTTTCTTAGGGTTTCGCATCGGCGACGAACACTTTGTAAATGGAAAAAGGTTGCGGGGACCGGCAGAAAGCCGATGGGCCGATACGCCGATGCGTTGATGGGCCGATGTGCTCAGTCGCATGGCGGAAAAGGGGCTCAAGCTTAAGCTGAAAGGCGCTTAAAGCCTTATGCTAAAATGAACGAAAAATGGCCAAAAAATGAGGTTTTTTAAGGGTTTTGAGGGGTTCCGATAAGTATAAAAAGGAGGTTTAAACCATTATAAAGGGGTTTTTAATGGTGTAAAGGGGATTTTGAAGGAAAATAAAGGGTAAAAAAGGGGTTTTTGGAAGAAAAAGGGAAGGGGGAAATGAGGGATTTTTCAAAGGGAAAATGATGGAAAAATGGCTTAGAAACAGTCTCTTCTGGTATCAGCAGGGAAACTTAGAGGCTTTGAATGAAAATTTTATGAGAAATGGATAACTTAGGGATAATGAACACAGTGATATTTCCAAAACTCATAGATTTTGATGAAAATCTTGTTTTTGGAAATCCATGGAGTAATCTAGCCATCATCAGATATAACATAATTTATAGATGGCTAACAGTGGCTCCACTTGGGGAGGACAAGTATCCTTTTAGGTGTCTAAAACCTCAGTTTATCAGTCTCTAGTTTTTAGTAGACCAGTGCCTCATCCATTGGGCAGAATATCTTTCTTTCTTGCTGATCTTTCTCTGAAAAAGACAACTTTCTCAATCTGCAACATGTAATCTCTTTTAAAACAACATCTCTACCTACCCAATCTTACTTTGTCCTAGAATTTTTTCTTCCTTTGAGTGCATTTGAACTAGCAAACTCTTTTGAAATTTTATTTTTTGAAAACAAAAATAAACTATCTAATCCTATCCTTATTTCTTCCAAGAGTCTAGATTAAATTATTGAACTCTTTATTTCTCTACCTAACTATCCACCTGTCAAGATTAGACTATTTGACAGATTTTATTCTCTATTTCTACAACAAGAAATTTAAAACATAGTCAAATCAGGATTAAACTATCTGATTTGCTATGGTGTCTATGACTGTATGTACACGCTGCACATAGAATTTATTTGCAGAAATTTTTAAAACAAAATTGTGAAAGCTTAAGATCTAAAAATTATAAACATCCTTCTATTATGTTTCCAGTTCTGGTTTTGATCTATTTAGAGCTATGTTTTTCCTTTTCTTGGTTCATATTTTGAGTTTGTTTCAAACATTATTTTCTATCCTAATATATTCCACTGATAATCCAAGATTATACATTTTGGAAAATATTCTTCACTAATCTATCAACATGAAATTCAAATTTACTCAATCATGTTTAGGCTGTATGATTGAATAATTACAAGTAGTGACATTTGAGCTTGCACACAAACCTTATTTTGCATAAAAGTAAATCAGAAAGATAAGGCCATGATTTGTCTTTTGTGAGGCATCCTTATCTATCTCTTTGGTTCTGTTTTAAGCATGTGGAACCAATCTCTTTTCAATCTCCTAATCTATCTTTCTTTGAATAAGTTAAGTCTGAAATAATGTTTTATCAATCAAAGTTTCTACTAACTTATCAACATAAATTTAAAGCATGTTCAGACATGATTAGGCTAGATAACTGAAAAATATATCCCTTTGAAACAGTAGTGGCATTTAGACTTGCATACCTTCATAAAATTCTCTTTTTTGGGTATGGGGCTTGTACCTTTTCTTTTGACTGCCCTGTTTTTCCTCTTTCTATTGTTTTTTGCGTTTTTCCCTTTCAAATCTTAAAAAGAAATGTTATATACAATGAAAAAAAGTAGTTTTGAAACTAATATTCTTGGCAGAGATAGTGCTTGAGCATCCTGCCATTGACAGGACCTCCAAATAGATCTTCTCCATTCAGTTCTTGTAAGAAGAATGCATTATGGCCCCTTATAGAATGAATGATGTAGGGCCCTTTCCACAGATTCTCAAATTTTCCATGCTTTCCTTTCTCTTCCCTTCTAGAATCCCACTTTAGAACTATATTTCCAACTTGGAAATCATTTTCTTTAGTGCTTTTGTCAAATAGTTTCTTGATGTTCTCTTGGACTATTTGTGTTATGTTGTACACTTCCTCTCTTGACTGCTATAAATGAAGGGTTTGATTGATCCTTATTTGCATATCATTCTCTTCAGCCTACACTTATTGAAGAAGTTTCATGATTGGAACTCCTAAGTATGTTGGGAAGACTGCATCCATACCATAAACTAACTGATAGGGAGACATATTTATTGACTTTTTGGTGGTTAATCTATTAGCCCTTAAAGCATGAATAAACTTATTATGCCATGATTTCTAATTTTGCTCCAACAGTTTTTTTTATAATATTGACAAGGCTTTTGTTGGAGGATTAAGCTAATCCATTCCCTTGGGGATAGTAGGCAGTAGAATGACCCAATGTGATATGATATTTATGGCAGAAGTCAACCATTTTTTTAGACTTGAAAGCAGCAGCATTATCTAAGATAATTTTTCTAGGACAACCAAATCTGGATAGTATGTTAGTTTCAAGGAACTTGATAATGACAGAGTCAGTAGCATTCATAGAAGGTATGGCTTCTATCCACTTGGTAAAATAATCAGTGGCAGTGAGGATCCACTTATGTTGGGTTGAAGAAGATGGGTGGATTTTCCCAATGAAGTCCAAGCCCCATTGTTGAAAGGAGGCCTCAAAATTGATGGGATGTAAGGGTAAAGGTAGGAGTTTCCTCTTGCCATAAAAAAATTGACACTTATGGCAAGACATGACAAGCTTCTGAGTATCTAGGAAAAGGGTGGGCCAATAGTAACCAGATATTAGGATTTTATTTGCTGTATTCTTCCAGTAAATATTTCCTCCACATTCTCCCTCATGCAGCTCATGCATGATTTTTCCTTCATCAATCTCAAGCAAACATTTAAGCAATATTCAACAACATTCTTCCAATACAAAACTCTATCTAATATACAATAATTTAAAGCCTTCTGTTTGACAAATCTAGCTTTTGTTTTTGACAAAGAAGGAGGAGCATTGAGATAAAGCAACACATATACGAGGTCAACATACCAAGGAGATTTCATGAATGTTTCTTCAATGAACGGTGTTATGTATTCTTCTATCTCTTCCAAAATATAAACCATGTTCATATATAAAGCTTGGAAGTTTGACTTAGCCATGAGTTTTGCTAATCCCTGCCCTTTGATGAGCTTGGTGGGCCTGATCTCTAAGTCATATTCTAAAATGGTAGCAATCCACTTGCCCCTTTTAACATCAGGGTCTTGATTAAGTATATCTTTAACAACTGTGTTTGGGACAAAGTCTATGATATGTGAATGCAAAATATAAACTCTAAAATCCTTTAAAGCTTTGATTAAGGCAAAGGCTTGTTTCTCCATAATGTTATACTTTAGAGGGGCATCCCTTAAGGCTTTGTTGAAGAAAGCTATGGGCTGCTCTTGCCCCATGATGTTCTTTTGCAACAATACTACTGTCATAGTATGTTCATAGGAAAAGGAGAAAGTGTAGAAGTTCTTGGTGAAGTTAGGGTTGAATAAGACTGGTGTTTGTGTGAGTGCTTGTTTTACCAGCTCAAAATATTGTTTTTCTTCCATATTCCACTTCACTCCTACTTCATTTTTCAACATATTCATGATATTTCTTAGGATCTCAGCAAGGTTAGGGATGAATATTCTTAGGAAGTTAATCTTTCCAATGAAAGATTGCAGCTCTTTAATGTTCCTAGGATGGCTGATTTGTAAGATGCCTTCTATTCTCTTGGGATCTATCTTGATTCCTTCCTTAGAGATGACGTGACCTAAGAGTTTTCCTTCTCGAAGGCCAAACAAATTTTTCTTAGGATTTGCGGACATGCCATACTTTCTACATTTTTCAAAGACTTTTCTCAAGTGGACTAAGTGCTCCTCATTAGACTTAGAGTAGACAGTGATGTCATCAAGGTATATGACTATGAGGTAACCTATGTCTTTAGAAAAAGCTATGTCCATTGCCCTTTGGAAAGTAGCCCCTGCATTCATTAAACCGAATGGCATTTTAACATACATGAATGTACCCCAAGGTGTAGTGAAGGCAATTTTAAGTTGGTCATTTGGAAAGACTAGAACTTGGTTGTAACCTGAGAAGCCATCTAGTAATGAGATTCTTTGTGAACCAACTACTTTTTGGAGTATGTGATCCATTTTAAGCAAGGGGTAATTGTCTTTCAAGGAGGCTTTGTTCAAATTTCTGAAGTCAATACAAAGCCTAATTTCCTTGGTCTTCTTCCTAACTGACACAAGGTTGGACACCCATTCTGAGTATCGGACAGGGACTATGATCCCGAAATCGTACATCTTTTTTATTTCTTTATCAACTGAGGGTAACAAGAGGGGGTTTATTCTTCTCAACTTTTGTTTAAATGGTTTCTGATTTTCTTTGAGAGGAATTTTATGTTGGATGATTTTGATGTCATAGGATTTCAAGTCTTCATACCCCCAAGAAAACACATCTTTAAATTCTCTAAACAACTCAATGTATTTCTGTTTTGTGTGAGATGGGAGAGTTTTGGACAACTTGATTATTTTGGGCTCTTTCATCCCTCCAACGTTACACTCCTCTACATTTGTTTCTGTGGGTTCCATCTTGGGCTTTTTATCTACATCATTAAAATCAAACAACTCTTCTAGTGGTGCAAGGCCTCTTGGCAAGGTGTCATCTTTGTATTACATAATTTCAAGTTCTCTTTGATCTGATTTATCAAATACCTCTGAAACACAAGGTTTTTGAAGGTGGTTTATATTATCATCAAAGGGAAGCTCTGTTTTGGGAGTTTCTTTTTCAGCAGAATTATTTCTTTCAAATCTTAAACTCTATTTTGTGCTTGAAAAGTCATTTCTGGATTGTAGAAAATCATCTATTTGGTCATCATTGTCAAACACTTTCCAATGGTTCAAGTTTTCTGGTACAGTAGGCCTATTCTTTATTTTGATGAAGCATTGATTATTTTCATAAGGTAAAGAGCAATTGCTGGCAGTAAAGGCAAGCTCATTGACAAGGTAGTTTTGGGCCCTAGGGATGAAAGTAAAGCCCATATTTCTCAAAGGTTTTGAGAAGGTCTAGGGATGCATTTCTATATTCCCTTAACCTAGGGTTCTTGGCTGAATATTATCCCTTAATTTGGTTGATGATTAGCTAAGAATCTCCTTGGATCAAGATTTTCTTGGCTTTGAGATTTTTAAGTAAGTATAGACCAATAAGGAGAGCCTCATACTCTACAACATTATTGGTGCATTGAAAATCTAACCTATAGGAATGGCCTTCCTTTGTGTTGTGGATCCAAACACGAGCCCCTGATCTGACCTTACCATAAGAACCATCAAAGCTCATATTCCAAAGGGTGTCAATTTCAGTTTTGTCAATGTTCTGTACTTCGAGGCTGCTAGAGTTTTGGGAGTCATTTTCTTGATTAGAGAGCTAGTTTGATTGTTCTGGGGGACTTAGTTCTCTCCCATTGTCATTCACTTGTTCACTTATGTCATTCTCATTGTACAGGATGAAGGAGTTGAGGTCTGAGTGAATGGAATAAACTGGTGTGTTATTTGGCCTATCTATGTTACTCACCATGTATTTCATGTGGGATTCCTGGTACAATCTTCTTGTTTGATTGAAGACTGGGATGGTGGCATAGGTCATATCCAATTGAAGGCTGCCCTGGAGTTTGGCCCTCCATGATCTAGATAAAATCATGCCATACTTTGGGGGGATGTTAGCCACAACTATATCTATGACTAGACTCTTAGCGAGGATTTGTGCTAGATTGACACACAGATCCTTGATTAGGCCCAGAAACTTAACCCTACTGGAATCAAAAGAATACAAGTCTTTGTAGGGCTTTGTGATTTCTAGGCCCAATCTCTCCATCACAACCTTTTGCATGAGATTGTGTGAGGCACCGGAGTCTAGCATAGCATTATGAAGAATTTTGTCATGTATGTTCAGACTTACATAGAAAGGAGGGACTGCTCCTTCTTGATATCTTCCCTCTACTTTAGGACCAAACAATAGTTCTGGTTTATCATGAGTTAAGTTTAAGGTATCAGTATCCTTGCCTATTTTTAACACTTTGAAAATCTGGGATCTATATACCTCCTGGGTCACCAATTCAGTGAGGGGTATAGTGATCTTGATTTTGGCAATCTCCCCCTCAAAACTGAAAGGCGCAGGTGTTTTTATTGCATTTACATCAGTTTTATCAGCCATGAAATTTTCTACATTTTTAATTTTCTGATTCGGATTTGATGGTTTGGACAGTAAGGTTTTTTCAGGGCCACTATTTGAAGTACTAGGGCAGCTTGAATCATTACTAAGCTGGCTAGTCTTTTTCTTGTTTAGGTCAATCTTTTTAGCCGTAGTATTTGTGCTTTCTGTTGTCTTTTTAGGAATAGGTTTAGAGGTTTTTCTAACAGCAGTGTTTGGCTGATCTGTTTTAGAAACATCTTGACTCTTCTTTCTCCTAAGGTTATACTACCTATGGACTTCCATTATGGAATTCTCAAATCCTAATCTATAGTCTTCGGAATCTTCATATGATTTCTCATTTGGTTCTGAAGAAAACATCCTTTGTTCTTCTTCAGTAAGGAATGTGTTATCCTCATCATCCAAACCTATGTCATTTACATGGTCTTCTTCCGACTGCTCAGGCTCTCTTTCTTCTTCATCTACATAGTTGTCTTGGAAAGGGCGTCTGATTTGTTGGTCACTCTCTCTTTGTTTGATTTGAGGTTGATTTCTCCTGAAGTTCTAATTTTGATTCTGGGATTGGTTTCTATTTTTAGGAGGTGTTAGGTTTTCTCTAGATTGAGCTCTTTCACATATGCTCATCTTCTTCATCATCTCCTCCATCATCCTTTCAATTTTTGAGTCATATGTGGAAGGTGCAGCTTCATCCCTAAATGATACCCTCTTCTCAGTCTTCATTTTAACTCTCTTCTCAATTAGATTTGCTTCCACACTAAGAGCTCCCTTCTGCATGTCTTATAAAGTTAAGGGGTCCCTTTCTCTTAGATGATAGGCCATTTCGGCATCAAATCCTTCAGGGAATTTGGCCAAAGTTGAGCCTTGTGGAGGTTTCAAATCTGGGGGTAGTGCGTTATAAGCACTATTAAATCTAGTGCAATAATTTTGAACACTTTCCCCAGTGTTTCTCTTGAGGTTGTTGTAATATGAAAGTATTTGGAGAGGGCTCTTTCTAATTTCCCATTTGTTTATGAATGTTTGATGTAAAGAAGGGAGATCATTTATACTATTAGGAGTTAATTTATTGAACCATTTTCTTGCTTCTCCCCCGAAAATTTGAGCAAACAATCTGAGTTTAATGGTTTCATCAGCTATCTTATTTCTATCAAAATAGTCATTCATCTTGTCCACATGTTGTAAAGTAGTAGTAGAACTATTAGCATCATATCATGGAACCTTGGACTGATATTCCTGTGGAAAATTTGCTAAAGGTAAAGGAAGGACTAGAGGAGCATACCATGTTGCCATGATAGGAGGTTGTGGAAAAAATGGGTTGTTTACAAGTGAAGGGTTTATGAAAGGAGGGGGAGGATGGAATGGAGTAGTTTGAACAGTGGGTGTATGGATAACAAAAGTACTGGGACCAGCAAGACACTGTTGAACAGATCTAGGATGAGAAAAACCAAAGTTATGAATGAAATGCAGATTAGGCGTGGTGGTTTCTCTGCTATCAGTATGTTCACCACTATGTTGGGGTGAGTGTGGAGGCTCAAAGTATATCTAATCTATATCACTAAGTGACTTAGTTTTGGATGGGTTTCTTATGAATGGTAAGTCGACATGTGTATCTTGCAGAGATGAGAGATTTTCAGGGACGGAATTAGCTATATGAGTTGGTTTGAAAACAGTTGAAGTCTTGGTTTCAGGAGATTTCCTAAGGATACTTTCTGGATTATCAACTATCTCAGGAGGATTTGGGTCCGGGTGTGATCTAGTATAGATCCTTCATGAAGCTAGATATCATTATTCTCACAAGGTATAACTAGGCCTTAAAAACTATTTTGGATTGATTTGATACAATCCTAGAACAACCAGATGAGGAAGGCCTACTGGAGGCTAGTGGAGTCGCCACGTGGAAACTTTTAGCTTTCCTAAAGGTAAAATTTTTTATGATCCACCACCAAATTCTTGATAAAAGATCAATCTAGGGAGTACTTTTGGGTTTTCAGTTTCTTTATGCAGCCTTAAGGTTAATGAGTATTCCCTAACTAAGTCATTATCTTGCTAGGATGATGAAGTAATTAGTTTCTACTATCGCTATGGGTTGGTTTTTAAGTCAGAATAGGGATGTATATGAGTCTATAAGAGTTTTTCAGGCTACTATGAACTCAGGTGTCCCACCGTGATCGCCACTATGTTGGCTCCCTGTAATTTGCTAGATTGATTGAGATACAAATTGACAAGGGTAACATCAAACCAAGCTTTAGAGCTCTAGGATCTAGCCCTCCTAGTCTCAGAGAGGGATCTCTCAATATGTTTGTAAGGATATAGCTTGATGCTTTTAAGAGGTTGATTTTAGGCTAGTTATTAAGTGCAAGTTTGTTTGTTTGGGTCTGGTTTGGCATGATACTTTGATAGATTTTAGATAGGAAACATGGAATATTGTTAAGTCATTGGGCAATGGAGTCTAAAAAGGTCCAGATGAGTTCATCAATGGTTTTAAGAGCATGTGCAGGGCAAGTTTACTTGGCTGGTGGATCTTTTAAGTTTATGATGGATTTATGAAATGGACATAAAGATTGAGAACAAAAAACTAATAAAGGGCTGAAACAAAATCCTTTATATACTTGTAAATTGAGGGAGTTTAGAAAATTGATAAGAACAACAAGAGAATCAAAGGGCATAAGGAGAACCTAATCCATTTAATTTCAGACTGAAAATAGATAATTAACCAAGACAAACATTCAGATAAAAACACAGAAAGGTAAAAAACTTATTCAACTTTCAGAGCTTTTGTCATCTAGAGTAGAAAAACATTTAAGATATACAAGTAACTATAACCATAGAAGGAGAGAAAACTCTAAAATCCAAAGTTACAGCTATAAGGCTTCCTTAAAACAAATTTAGCTAAGTAAAGGCAAAGAGCATGATGTTAAACAGACTTCTTTGACAAACCTAGACAAACCTGCTTTAAAGAGATGATTCCAAGAACATAATATTTTAGTGGCAACACTATGCAGGGCTAACCATAAATCATAATTGATGCTAACTGATATAAATTATTCAAGAAATGGACGAGCTAAGAACTTGTTAGAGAGA
Source organism: Pinus albicaulis (assembly GCA_034641835.2). Lineage (NCBI taxonomy): Eukaryota > Viridiplantae > Streptophyta > Pinopsida > Pinales > Pinaceae > Pinus > Pinus albicaulis. The sequence continues at coordinate 313,484,458 of CM076573.1, forward strand.
AATAAAAGATTTCTCTAATGTATCTAAGCAGAAGAAAACATTAAGGCAGTGAAGGACAAACAAATTTAAGGTGGCATTAGAAAAATTTCTTAATCTAAATTCTTTGTCCTACTGCTACATAGCAAGATGGAAAACATAATAGAAAACTAGAAAATACAAACAAAAGAAAACTTCACCATCAACCAAGCCTATGGATCCTGCAAAAAATCCTTCTCCATCAACAAGCAAATCAGATCATGCATGAGTTCCAAGACATCAATTTCTCTTTAAGAGCTTCAAAGGACTATGTATTATTCCAGCATCAGTCATCAAAATCCAACATTTACAATGAGTTCCAGTGCATTATTTATACTGCAAATGAGGAGGTGGAACTATTTTTTAGGGTTCAAATGTCATTTATGACAGAGTAAATACGTTCCTGACCTTGATAACCATGGAAGGCATAAGGAAGGAACATTTGTAGATACCTCTCTGTTTTAATAACTCTGTCTTAATTTTTGAGATAAAGATAAGTGGAAAAGATTGACTTTAAAGCTTTATCTTATCTTTACAATAACTGTTCTAACAGTTTAAAATATATTATTTTGTGTAATAAATGCTGATTGCCTTTACAGATAAAGAATGGCCAAAGGAGTCAGTTGATATTTCTGATGAAATAACTGCTCCTGTTTGATGTATTTGAGGTTGTCTTTAGCCTATATTTCCTTTATTTCATCATATAAACTGTGTTTAAGGCCTTTTAGCCTTGATATGCCTTTAATTAATCTGCTTTTATTGTCCTTCTTCTTTTCTGCTTTAAACAAATGCTTTTATCCTGGATCCTTTATCCTTCGACCTTTAGCCTTTAATCACTATTTTTAAAGGGCTATAATTTTCAGCTTTATCCCTTTAAACTGTGTTTCTTCTTTAATCTACCAATTAAGCTTTTAATCTTCTATCTGCCTCTTTTGGTTCCCAAACTTCATTAATTTTCTCTGTCCATGTTTGCTATGCTGGAGGGATTATTGATTGAACGGATGATCATCATTCATAATTTGAACCTTCAGATTAAACCATTGATTCCCTTTTTCTTCATTTATATGCCGTTTTGGATCGTCATCCAAGGCCTGTTACTGAGAAACTTAACTGTGGGATGGCCCTTTGACTTAGGGTCCGCCATTAAACCTGTAACAATCAAAACACAAAAATTAATTCAAAAACCCTGCATTCTTTGGCTAAATTGCATTTCAGAGGTTTGGGATGGGTTTGAGGTTATCAAAGGAGCTTTGCAGAGGAGAGGGAGAAGTAGGGGAGGTTTCCGAAGGTGTATCAAGGCGAAAAAGTGGAAAACATTTGAAATTGGGTGCGCAGAAGAGGAAGGCAGTTTTGGGGGAAAACCGATGGTTTTCGCGTTGGTAAATGGTGGTAAGCGGTAAAGGCAGGGGGAACACGATAAGGCTTTGGAGGTTAGACGTAACCATGGAAAAACCACTTATTTCACATTGAAAATGCACGGAAGGGGTGTTGAACGAGTTTGTGCGCGATACAATCTTGGTCTTCAGATTGAGAGGATCAATGGTGGAGATCTTCTCGCAGGTTTGCGCAAATAATGGATGGGTGAAAAGGAAAAAGAGAAATCGCCATTGGATTAACAAGATCAATGGTCATGATTTATTGCAGGGGGACCGTGGAGGTACAAGGGGGAGAATGGGGAGGAGTCCCTCTGGCTGTTGGATCTAGAGAAGATCGACGACTGAGATCAACTGCGGGGGGACTAGGGGTACGAAAGGATCTCGTTGGCGGGGTGCCTCCGCAGTGAATGGGGAAATATTGGCCATTGGATCTATAAGATCTATGGTTGAGATTGATTTAGAGGGGGAAGAAATATGAAAGAAGGGAGGGCCCAGTTTAAATTGTTTCGGAGGCTGAGGTCTTTTTAAAAAGGTTTTGGGGTTTTTTAAGATACAAAGGGCGGAAATGTTTTTACATGGGAAAAGGGGTTTATAAGAGCGACAGAGGAAGTGGTCCTATGGGGGTTAGAGAGGACCAGGGTTGAAAAATTAAAGGGGCAGAAACTCGAGCGGAGCGGATCAATGGGAGTCGTTAGATCTTGTAGATCAATGGTTAAAATTGTGTCGGAACGGAAAAGGTAAAGGGGATAGACGGGAGATGGATAAAGGAGGGGAGTGCTGACAGCCGTTGATCTTGGTAGATGAATGGTAGAGATCATATCGTTGGTTGAATCATTGGCGGAGGAAAGGGAAAGTGGAATGAGGAAAATCACGATTTGCCGATGAGCGATGGGCGATGAAAGAAGCAGGTGCAATGAACAGAGGACTGTTGGACCGTGATCGAGATCAACGGTGGAGATTTACTCAGGGGATCACATCAGCGGGGGGAAAAAGGTTAGGGGACAAGGGGACTGGGAAGTTGTGATGCAATGGCGAACTGCAATGCGATGGGGTGGAGTGATGCGATGGGATGCGCTGATGTGATGGAGTGAAAACTGTTGGATCTAAGAGAGATCAATGGTCAGGATTTTATCGGCGGGGAAATCCATCGGTGGAAAAAGCTTTGGGAATGAAGAAACGTGGATCACCGATGGAGCGAGAACCATTAGATCCAGGAGATCGATGGCAGAGTTTTACTCGAGGTTTCGCATCGGCGGCAAACACTTTTTAAAGGGAAAAAGGTCGCGGGGATCGGCGAAAAGCCGATGGGCTGATGGGACGATGCGCTCAGTCGCAAGGCGTGGTCGCATGGCGGAAAATGGGCTCAGGCTTAAGCTGAAAGGCGCTTAAAGCCTTATGCTAAAATGAGTGGAAAAAGGCCAAAAAACGAGGTTTTTTAAGGGTTTTGAGGGGTTCCGATAAGTATAAAAAGGAGGTTTAAACCATTATAAAGGGGTTTTTAATGGTTTAAAGGGGATTTTGAAGGAAAATAAAGGGTAAAAAAGGGAAGGGGGAAATGCTGGATTTTTCAAAGGGAAAATGATGGAAAAATGGCTTAGAAACAGTCTCTTTTGGTATCAGCAGGGCAACTTAGAGGCTTTGATTGAAGATTTTATGGGAAATGGATAACATTAGGGGAATTTTGAGGTCTAAAATGGGAATCCTAAGGAAATTATAAAATAATAGTGGAAAAAATCAAAACTAGTTGACATCATCATTCAGGAAAAATGAGAAAAAAACCTACTTTCAATTCATGTACCAACATGTCTCCCAAGTTTTCTCAAATTTGAGCGGGGTATAATTAGGATGTTGAAGTTAATTCCTCATCCAAGGGTATATATTACTCACCAAAATAAGTTCTCACACAAAAAATATAAAATACATTAAAAAACGGTGCAATCACGTTTTTTATCATTCTCGACTTTCGTCTGGGCGTGTCAGTATGTATATCGATACTCTATGAATGAGGAATACGTCACCTCCATCGTGTCTCCTAAAAAATGATATGGGAAGATAAGTTTTAGTTTAAAATACGGTTGAAAAATAGTTTTATCTTTAATATTTTAATTCTTTTACCTTTTTACTCCAAAAATGGTGAATCATCCATTATGGATGACATCATCATCTTGAATCCTATTGGTTCTTATAAAGTTTATTTTGGTTGTACATTTTTCTTAGGAGGCCCATTTTAGACCTCAAAATTCCCCTAATGCTTAGGGATAATGAACACAGTGATATTTCCGCAACTCATAGATTTTGATGAAAATCTTGTTTTTGGAAATCCATGGACTAATCTAGCCATCTAGGCATATAGTACAGATTACTCAGATAGCTGCCAATGTTACTCCATGAGAGACAACGCTATCCTTTTAGGTGTCGAGAACCTCGATTCTCGGTCTCACGGTTTTTAGACAGTGCCTCTCCGTGAACTCCAATCTCTTTCTTTCTTAGCCGTCATTTCTCTGAAAGAATAACTTTGCATCAATGTATTAATCTTTCTTCCAAAACAACATCTATGCCTCCCAATCATTACGCTCTTTCTTGTTTTTCCTTCATGCAGGTTGCATTGAATAGCTCTTTTGACATTTCTTTTTGAAAAGCACAGAAATAAAATATAAATCCTATCATGTTTCTTCAAGAGTCATTCATTATTGAACTCTTTATTTTATACCACCTATTATCTTTTTGTCAAGATTGAAGTGATAGATTTTATTATCTATTTCTACAACAGGAAATTTAAAACATAGTCAAATCAAGATTAAATTGTCCGATTTGCTATGGTGTCTATGGCTGTATGTACAAGCTGCACATAGACTTTATTTGCAGAAATTTTTAAAACAAAATTGTGAAAGCTTAAGATCTGAAAATTATAAACATCCTTCTATTCTTTTTCCAGCTCTGGTTTTGATCTATTTAGAGCTATATTTTTCCTTTTTTTGGTTCAGATTTTGAGTTTGTTTCAACCATTCTTTTCTATCCTAATCTATTCCATTGATAAGCCAAGATTATACGTTTACAATAGAATATTACTTCATACTGTCTATCACTGCAATTAAATTTACACTCATCATACCCAAGTGCTGCTGATTGAATAATTACAATACGTTAGCATTTAAGATTTTAAAACCTTCTTTGCATAAAAGTAAATAGAAAAGACTAAGACTGTGATTTATACTGTGAAGCGCGTCCATATATATCTCTACGTTCTCTTTATTTGCAACTTGGGTCTACTAATCTCTAATCTATCTGTGCAATCCAATTCCAATCCCGAATAATATTTTATCGTCAATTCTATTATAACATAAATTTAAAAAACATCATTAAATATAGAGATTAAATGAATATTAAAGATAATATATCTATAGAACAATGGCTGAAATTTGAGCGCTGTCAGAAGATTCTCTTTGCCGTTATGAAACTTGTACCTTTTCTTTGCATTTACCCTCTTTTTTCCTCTTTCTATTTTTTTTTTAAAGTTTTCCACCAAAATCTTAATAATGTATACAATGAAAAAAAATTTTAGCTTCTAAATTCTGCAGCAGAAATGGCTGCTTGAGCATCCTGTGATGATGGAACCTCCCAAAAGATCTCATTTTCAGGACTATACATCGAAGAATGCATTATTTCCCTTATAGAATGAATGATGTGGGGCCCTTTCCTGATTTAAATTTTCCTTTTCCTTTCTTATACAAAATCACTTTGAACCCTATATTTAACCAGAGAAATCTTTTTCTCGTCCTTTTGTCAAAATAGTTTCTTGATGTTCTCTTCCAGGCTATTTGTATTCTTCTTCTTACTTCTATCATAATTGTTACTAGTGATGGTTTGATTGATCCTTCTCTGCATATCATTCTCTTCAACTTGCACTTATTGAAGAAGTTTCATGACTGGAACTCCTAAGGATGTTGGGAAGACTACATCCATACTATAAACTAACTGATAGGGAGACATATTTATTGACTTTTTGGTGGTTAATCTATCAACCCATAAAGCATGAATAAGCTTACTATGCCATGATTTCTGATTCTTCTCCAACAATTTTTTGATAATATTGACAAGGCTTTTGTTGGAGGATTCAGCTAATCCATTCCCTTGGGGATAGTAGACAGTAGAATGACCCAATGTGATATGATATTTATGGCAGAAGTCAACCATTTTTTTAGACTTGAAAGAAACAACATTATCTGTGATAATTTTTCTTGGACAACCAAATCTGGATAGTATGTTAGTTTCAAGGAACTTGATAATGATAGAGTCAGTAGCATTCCTAGAAGGTATGGCATCTATCCACTTGGTAAAATAATTAGTGGCAGTGAGGATCCACTTATGTTGGGCTGAAGAAGATGGGTGAATTTCTGCAATGAAGTCCAAGCCCCATTGTTGAAAGGGGGCCTCAACACTAATGGGATGTAAGGGTGAAGGTAGGAGTTTCCTCTTGCCATAAAAAAATTGACACTTATGGCAAGAGATGACAAGCTTCTGAGTATCTAGGAAAAGGGTGGGCCAATAGTAACCGGATCTTAGGATTTTACTTGCATCTAGTCTTCCAGTAAAGATGTCCTCCACATTCTCCCTCATGCAACTCATGCATGATTTTTCCTTCATCAATCTCAAGAAAAAATTTAAGCAATATTCAACAACATTCTTCCAATACAAAACTCCATCTAATATACAATAATTTAAAGCCTTCTGTTTGAAAAATATGGCTTTTGTTTTTGAAAAAGAAGGAGGAGCATTCAGATAAAGCAACACATATATGATGTGAGCATACCAAGGAGAGTTCATGAATGTTTCTTCAATGGATGGTGTTGTGCATTCTTCTATCTCTTCCAAAATATCAACCATGTCCATATCTAAAGCTTGGAAGTTTGACTCAGCCATGAATTTTGCTAATCCCTACCCTTTGATGAGCTTGGTGGGCCTGATCTTTAAGTCATATTGTAAAATGGTAGCAATCCACTTGCCATTTTTACCATCAAGGTCTTGATTAAGTATATATTTAACAACTGTATTTGGGGCAAAGGCTATGATATGTGAATGCAAAATATAAACTCTAAAATCCTTCAAAGCTTTGATTAAGGCAACGGCTTGTTTCTCCATAATGTTATTCTTTAGAGGGGCATCCCTTAAGGCTTTGCTAAAGAAAGCTATGGGTTGCTCTTGCCCCATGATGTTCTTTTGTAACAATATTGTTGCCACAGTATGTTCAAAGGCAAAGGAGAAAATGTAGAAGTTCTTGGTGAAGTCAGGGCTGATTAAGACTGGTGTTTGTGAGTGCTTGTTTTATCAGCTCAAAATATTGTTTTGCTTCCATATTCCACTTCACTCCTACTTCCTTTTAGAACATATTCGTGATATTTCTTAGTAGCTCAGCAAGGTTAGGGATGAATCTTCTTAGGAAGTTAATCTTTCCAATGAAATATTGTAGCTCTTTAATGTTCCTAGGATGGCTGATTTGTAAGATGCCTTCTATTATTTTGGGATCCATCTTGGTTCCTTCCTCAGAGATGATGTGATATAATTGTTTTCCTTCTTGAAGGCCAAACAAATTTTTCTTAGGATTTAGGGATAGGCCATACTTTCTACATTTTTCAAAGAATTTTCTCAAGTGGACTAAGTGCTCCTCATCAGTCTGAGAGTAGACAATGATGTCATCAAGGTATATGACTATGAAGTAACCTATGTCTTCTGAAAAATCTATGTCCATTGTGCTTTGGAAAGTAGCCCTTGCATTCATTAAACCAAATGGAATTTTAACATACATGAACGTACCCCAAGGTGTAGTGAAAGCAATTTTAAGTTGGTCACTTGTAAAGACTAGAACTTGGTTATAACCTGAGAAGCCATCTAGTAATGAGATTCTTTGTGAACCAACTACTTTTTGGAGTATGTGATCCATTTTAGGCAAGGGGTAACTGTCTTTCAAGGAGGCTTTGTTCAAATTTCTGAATTCAATACAAAGCCTAATTTCCCCCGTCTTCTTCCTAACTGACACAAGGTTGGACACCCATTCTGAGTATCGGACAGGGACTATGATCCCGGCATCGTACATATTTTTGATTTATTTCTCAAATGAGGGTAACAAGAGGGGGTTTGTTCTTCTCAACTTTTGTTTAAATGGTTTCTGATTTTCTTTGAGAGGAATTTTATGTTGGATGATTTTGGTGTCATAGTATTTCAAGTCTTCATACCCCCAAGCAAACACATCTTTAAATTCTCCAAACAGCTCAATGTATTTCTGTTTTGTGTGAGAAGGGAGAGTTTTGGATAGCTTGATTATTTTGGGTTCTTTCATCATTCCAATTTTACACTCTTCTACATTTGTTTCTGTGGGTTCCATCTTGGGCTTTTTAGCTACATCATTAAAATCAAACAACTCTTCTAGTGGTGTAAGGCCTCTTGGCAAGGTGTCATCTTTGTATTATAGAATTTCAAGTTCTCTTTGATCTGATTTATCAAATACCTTTGCAACACAAGGGTTTTGAAGGTGTTTTATATTACCATCAAAGGGCAGCTCTATTTTGGGAGTTTCTTTTTCAACAGAATTATTTCTTTCAAATCTTAAACTCTGTTTTGTGCTTGAAAAGTCATTTCTGGATTGTAGAAAATCATCTATTTGGACATCATTGTCAAACACTTGCCAATGGTTCAAGTTGTCTAGTATAGTAGGCCTGTTCTTTATTTTGATGAAGCATTGATTATTTTAATAAGGTAAAGAGAAATTGCTGGCAGCAAAGGCAAGCTCATTGGCAAGGTAGTTTTGGGCCCTAGGGATGAAAGTAAGCTCATATTTCTCAAAGGTTTTGAGAAGGTCTAGGGCAGCATTTCTATATTCCTTTAACCTAGGGTTCTTGGATGAATATTCTCCCTTAATTTGATTGATGATTAGCTCAGAATCTCCTTGGATCAATATTTTCTTGGCCTTGAGATTTTTAAGTAAGTATAGACCAATAAGGAGAGCCTCATACTCTACAACATTATTGGTGCATTGAAAATCTAACCTATAGGAATGGCTTTCCTTTGTCTTGTGGATCTAAACATGATCCCTTGATCCGGCCTTACTATAAGAACCATCAAAGCTAATATGCCAAAGGGTGTCAATTTCAGTTTTGTCAATGTTCTGTACTTCAAGGCTGCTAGAGTTTTGGGAGTCATTTTCTTGATTAGAGAGCTGGTTTGATTGTTCTGGGGGACTTAGTTCACTCTCATTGTCATTCACTTGTTCACTTATGTCATTCTCATTGTACAGGATGAAGGAGTCGAGGTCTGAGTGAATGGAATTACTTGGTGTGTTATTTGGCGTATCTATGTTACTCACTATGTATTTCATGTGGGATTCCTCGTACAATATTCTTGTTTGATTGAAGATTGGGATGGTGGCATAGGTCATATCCATTTGAAGGCTGACCTAGAGTTTTGCCTCCCATGATCTAGATAAAATCATGCCATACTTTGGGGGGATGTCAGCCACAACTATATCCATGACTAGACTCTTAGCGAAGATTTGTGCCAGATTTACACACAAATCCTTGATTAGGCCCAGACACTTAACCCTACTGGAATCAAAAGAATACAAGATTTTGTAGGGATTTGTGATTTCTAGGCCCAATCTCTCCAACAAAACCATATCTAGATGATTTACCAACGCATTCATGAAATCAGACTGATCACTCGATGCATTTGAGAACCATTTTCTTATGCTGTCAACACTACAAGATATGCCTCAATCCACATAAATGTGTGTTTTGTGTTGGTTATGGTCATTTTCTTGGATTTTAGTCTCAAAAGAAGGGATTCAAATCGACCCTTTGAAGGTTCAAGCCATTCTTGATTTGTCTGTGCCGTCAAACTTACTTCAGATATAGAAACTTCAAGGAAATGCTAACTTCCTAAGAAGGTTCATTCCAAATTATGCTGAAATGGCTAAAGGATTTACTCGAATATTGACAAATGGGGTTCCCTTCCATTGGGACCAAGCTGCGCAAGATTCTTTTGATGTTGTCAAGGACACTCTTGTCCGAGCATCATTATTGTATCCTCCTAATTATCAAAACGATTATTTCCTATATATCGTCGTGGCCAAAACGACCATTGCTATGGTATTGGTCTAAGTAGAAGATAGAATTGAACATCCGATCTATTATTTGTGTCGTAATCTCAATGATACAAAAGTTAAATACTCATATGTAGAAAATCTTGCCTTGGCAACTGTTCAAGCTGTCCAAAGATTTCATAATTATATCCTGCTCCGAAAAATAACAATAGTTTTGGATTGCAACCCCATGACTTACATATTATCACGTCAATTACTAGGGGGGAAATGTTCAAAATGGATTTTCATTTTGCAGGAATTTGATTTGGAATTTATCAAATTCAAATCAAAGAAGTCTTTAGTTTTGGTTGAGCTTCTCTGTGACCTTCCCTCTGATAGTACTGGAACTACATCAGAACCATCAATTCCAGACGAGTCTCTATTTCTGATCGGATCATCTGATCCTTGGTATGTGGATTTCATAATTTATCACCAAACCCAAACTTTTCAACCTAATACCTTTGGCTCTGAACAACGACGTATTCGATACCAAGCCAAAGATTATCTGATCGTCGGTGATACACTTTATCGTCATGGTGTTGATACCATTTTAAGGAGGTGCCTCACTAATGAGGAGGCCGAAAAAGTGTTAAATGATTGTCATGATGGGGCTTGTGGTGGAAATTTATTTGGATATGCTACCGTGTAGAAGATACTCCGTGCTAGTTACTTTTGGCCTACTATTTTTCGAGATTGCATCCTCTTGGTCAGAAGTTGTCATGCATGTTATATTTTTTTATCTTAAAATCCATAAACCGCCAGCGCCAATGCATCCTGTTGTCTCTGTTGGACCATTACGAAATGGGGTATTGAATTCATGACCTGTAACCCTCCTTCGTCCAAGGGGCATGGTTATATTATTGTCGCAGTTGACTATTTTACCAAATGGGCCGAAGCGATGCCTACATTCAACAACGTAGGACAAACAATTGCATTGTTTTTCTTCAATCATGTTATTGCGCGGTTTAGGGTCCCACAGGCTATAGTTACAGATCATTGGAAGAATTTTCACAACCACATGATGTTTGAATTGACCGCAAAGTTAGGATTGTCACATGACAATTCTACTCCTTATTATCCACAATAAAATGGACAAGTTGAGGCTATTAACAAAATTCTTAAACGAATGCTTCAACGAATGATAGGAGTTCGTAAAATAAACTGGAATTTGATCCTATACTCCACCTTGTGGGCATATCGAACCTCGGTGAGAAATGCAACCGGATTTAATCCCTTTAAATTGGTGTATGGTTTGGAAGCTATCTTACCAATCCAATGTGAAATATCATCGTTAAAACTCGCAATAGACTTGTTACGTGACACTTCAGAAGAAGAAGCACGTCTCCTTAACCTTGTCCATCTTGATGAAACGTGTTGTGAAGCCCAATTGGCCAATGAAGCACATAAAAGACATATAAGGGCACAATACGACAAAATGTCCATCCTCGCATTTTCTTAGAGGGCGACTTGGTCCTTCTTCACGATAAAGAAGTTGATGTAATAGGTACAGGGAAATTTGAGCCGTTATGGCATGACCCCTATATTATCAAAAAAGTTCTTGCTAAGGGTGCCTATGAGTTAGTTGATTATGATGGAATTCTATTGGCGCAACCTAGAAATGGGTTGTATTTGAAACGTTACTATGCTTAATCATAAGCGTAGTAATTTTTTGTATTATATTGTAAATATATGCTGTTGATTTACATTCACTATCTTAATTTGTTTTTAGAGTTTTCTTGACGTTAGTAATCTTCTTTACATTTCATTGCAGATGTCTGAATCTTCAGAACCATTTGTTGGATATATTGATGGTGCTAGTCGTAGTACGCAGAATCTATCCTCTGCAGCATGGGCCGTTTTTGCTCCAAACGACGAGTTAGTGAGTTTTCAAGGGATTTGTATTGGTAGATCAACGAAAAATATTGCTGAGTATAGCGCATAGATCAAACTTCTCTCTGCTGCCATTTCATTTGGTATTAACCGCATAATCATAAGGTTAGATTCACAACTTGTGGTATTACAACTTACTAGTGTTTATACTGTTAGAAATCCAACACTTCTTAGATTGTTCCTAAGAGTTTGACTTTTGGAAAGACATTTTGATTTTATTCAATATCAACACATTTCCAGAAATTTGAACACATTGACTGATTCATTAGCTAATCAAGTTTTAGACAGACATTTGCAATATATGTAAAGAAAATATTCACATCATTGAATAGGATTTTGCATTAAACATAGGAAAAAATCTGAAATCATATAGATAGATAGTTATAGGTTTTTACAAAATTTGTGCCCAAGACACATTGGTCATCTGACCTCAAAATGTATGCAAAAGGTCATAAGTAAACTAGTGGTGCTCATGGTAACATGTTATAGATCTAGCTATCCTACGAAGTAATCGCATCCAACGGTTAGGAAACCCAATAGTGTTTCGCTGCAGTCACATAGGAAGCTCTTCGATCCAGCAATCCGGAATTCCGAAGGTCAAGCCTTCTATGTGTTGCTGAAGCTCAGTCAAAGTCTCAGCTAGATCAAGATCTTGAAGGACTGCGCTCCCGACAGCCCTCTCTGCTGGCATATCTACTTCACGCTTCGGTTCCACTACTGGTTGAACATGACCAACATCTGCATTACATCAAACATTTAGTTTAGTCTTGGAAAGAAATAAAAACACAAAAACATTGAATAAACCTTAGGAAAATCAAAAAACATGGTCAAAACATTCTTACCTATTGCACCCCATTGAGCGCCTTATGGTAGTGCTAAGTTTGGATCTCCTCGAAAATCGACGCCTGCATATGCATACTCATTGATGGCGACAATCTATCGCCAGAACTAGGCAAAGAATGTAGTAGAGAACACAACAGTCAATTGGCCAGCATGCTGACCCATTAGTTCTACCCATCTCTGCATTCCAGGATCTCTAGGACTAGTTATATCCAATGTCACATGTTGTGGCTGGATCAGTGGAATCCATTCCAAGGCAATGGATATAAGGATAGAACCATAACTAAAATTCTTCTTCCTTCCTCCCTTTGCTTTGTTCAGTTGTAGAATAGCTTCAGACCAGTTGAAGACTGGTTTCTCCATACACTCTAGCACATACTGCATATATGATATGTTCGCTACATGTAGTGTAACGGTGCCAACAAGTTTAGCGATTGTGAAAAGGATAGTTCTCAGAGGCAAATCTATGACATCCCAGATGTTTATTTTTCCATATTTTCTAGGTTCTTCCTCTGGATAGCAATACTGCAGAATATAATCCCTCACTGTCTCTCCTCCAATGGTAGACCTTCAGAGTGAAATGGGCAAACCTCTCCTTGACAAACCTGTGAGAAAATACACATCCTCAACTATTATAGGAACCACTTGGTTCTTAATATGAAATGCCTCTATAGCTGGATCCCATGCTCGAACTAAGAACTCCAAGAGTTCTATTTTTTTCCTCATCCCGGACAATTTGAATTACTTAAGCAGTCCAAAATCTCTTAGGGCTCTTACAGTACTCGGATCATTCAAGGAAATCATATCCTGTTCTTTATGTTCTCTTTCCTTCCATGTAATCGTCATTATAATCTGATGGAAACCTGAAACACAACCATAAGATCCATTAGATTCCATTTATTACAAAAAAATAAGTCAATTTTGGGCATAGTAAGAGAATAAAAACCTTAAATTGCGCCCAACGCACTCCCTGACAAGAGACAGTGCTTTGCACATGTAATTACACTTCACTGTACCTACTATGCAACGTAGGTTTTGATATTCAGGGGTGTGTTGTCCTAATTTTTGGCAGAATTTACCCTAGGGGCCTTAAAAACATAAAAATTTGTAGAAATTGGAAATGAGATGAATACCAAAGGGAAGAGGAGGTTCATGGCACTAACCTGGATCAAACGGTGATGAAATCCGTCCATGGAAACGATCATAATCAGCAGCTAAAGTTAGGGGAAAAATCAGGTTCAGAGCTCCAAAATACAAATGGTAACTATGGAATGGTAAAAATGAATAGTGAAACTACTTTTAAATAGTCATCTAATTATTTGCAAGTTAAATTTATTGCTATGAATAAAGTTTTATTATGTTTTTATCATGAAACAAGTATTTTTAATCCATTTGATGTTGTTCTGAACAGGATATACAACTGATGAACAGATTAGTCGTGCATATTTATTTCAAAGAATGACTTGACCACAAAGCATACTTTTTCTCCTTATTTTTCGAGCTTTGTTAAAAACGAAAAAGGATTTGAAGCGCACTTTTAACTCTTTTTTGAGCTTCGATAACAACGAAAAAGGAACCGCTGGAGTTTTCTTTCAGCTCTTTTCAGACTTCGATAATGTGAAAATATTGTCGAGCACTTGTCTTTTCGAGCTCGTAAAAGTAAATGAATTGATATCAACTCAGTATAAGTTTAACCCTTTTCCACACCGAGATAGATTATTTACGAAAAAGGAATACCTTGGTTAAACATGATCAAAGAGGTTCTCTCAGATATTATTTTACACTTTTTCGGATCTGAGTGACAAAATTATGAAAAAGTACTTATGGATTTTTCTTTCGTCCACTTTTTCAAACTCTCTAAATGTGAAAAAGGACCGGGCTATCACTATCGTTAAGCTTGTTAAAACATAAAATAGCAACGGGCTTGTCAATCATGGAAAGAATTGAGTTTCATTCATCGCTAGACTCGTTAAATTATTAAATAGTGATAATTTATTCGCCTGAAGGGTTGAATTATAGATCAAGCAAATGTTATCCTCCTCAAGCTTGTTAAAAAATAAAGAGGTATTGGTCGACAAATGACCGAGGAAAATTTGAGAGAAGTGAGCAAAATTTCTTTATGGTAGCAAGTCGCTCTTGAACATGACACTTCCTTCACTCCATGTCCGTGATTGTTTGGGTTGGGTAATCATCTTGACGGTTCATTAACACCTATGGTTCATCATACCTTCACTTCGGCTTTGGGTCAATGCTGCCAACTCATCACAGTGTCGCTGATATGTTCAAGAGAAATCATCCAGTGAATAAACTCATCTTTCTGCAATACTCGTAAACCTTTACTTTCATGATTGTCATCCCTGAAAATCGCTATATCAAGTCATACCCTTGTCTCCGAAATCAGTAACTCCTGTTTCGCAATAAGGTGACTTCCTGTTGACAAAAAATAAATATCCAAGAAGTTCACTTAGAAACATCAGATTCCAGTACCATGAGGCTTGTTACAGCACCGACAAGATCCTCGATTCTAGACCTTTGACTGAAATATTTTGTTTGGCGTTCGACATCAAATCATCCATTCATGCCTTACGAAATGTACTGTAGTACCTTGAGGGCCATTTTCATTAATTGTGGTTCTCTCTCGTTTGTTAACAACTCACATAATTGGCTGGTAATAAAACGATGTATATTCACATGGCTAGACTTGTACCTGAATGATTGAGTGAATGAGATAAGAAGACCTCAGATCTAGTTTTAGCCATCCGAGCTGCAGTTTCAGGATTTTTGTACACATCATCTGTATGGTGACCTTATATACATATTTTCATCCGAACATGGGCCTATATCTGTAGGCATGTCTGCATTGGGCAACATTCCAGTGTCAACGATTTTATAAATTATGTACATGTTATTAGATTGTTTATGTGATGAACACGGGAATGCCTACCCTCAACAATTACGGTCAAAGAGGATATTTCATGATGTAATGTATTGTAAGATTGATGTAGGTGACCACTCCGCTTCATCTCTAGCCCATCATAGTGTAAAGCATATCAATCAAATGTTTTTATTATTTTGACCTCATGCTTTAGGGCACTAGAAAATTTGGCGGAATTTCCGACGGCCAATTCGTCGCTATTTTGACACATAGTCATCACAAGAGCAACAGTTCAAGGACGGGAAAAACATGGTTTCCCATGCCGTCGCAATTCCGACGCAATTAAAAAGTGTCGCATTACCGACACTTGTTCCATCGCTTCCAAACAAGCGTCGCTTGTCTGACGTTTCCCAAACCGTCGCGCTTCCGACGTTTGTAAACTATCGCACGTCCGACGAAATGTGGTCCGATGTTTTGAACGTCGCTCTTCCGACGTTTGTAAACTGTCGCAATTCCGACGAAATGTGGTCCGACGTTTTGAACGTCGTGCTTCCTATGTCTGTAAATTGTCGCAATTCCGATGCAATGTGGTCCGACGTTTGAGACGTCGCTCTTCTGACGTTTGTAAACTGTCACAATTCCAATGAAATGTCATCTGACGTTTTGAACGTCGCTCTTCCGACGTTTTTAAGCTGTCGCAATTCCAACGAAATGTCGTCCAATGTTTTTATACTGTCACTCTTCCGACGTTTTTAAGCTGTCGCAATGCTGACGCTTACAAGGCGTCAGTGTTGGAAATATGATGCAGAGTGTTGTCCTTGATGGCAACCCACTGAATGAAGATGAAGACATGCGACTGTTGACATGTGTTGTCCTTGATGGCAATCCACCTGATGAAGTTATTCTTGACATGATGGACTTGGTAAATGATGTAAATCTGATGTGATATGATGCTAAGAGTTGTCCTTGAAAGGCAACCCACTTGATGAAGATGATGACAACTTACTTGATGAAGTTGTGCTTGCTAGAATATGTTCTTGATGAGCTAAATATGATGTATCTACAGTGTGTATAGAAGGCAGTGAAGAAAAGAAGTCAGCATGTGCCAAATCTTGATGAAAAGAGTATGTCTCTAGGTATACGCGGATATGTCTATGGGAAGTCACGTATGCACGCGGAAAAGAACGTTCCAAGTCGCGTATGGGAAAAAGCGCTCTAAAAGTGCAAAACCAGGGGTAATCACCATGGTATTGACCCATTGTATTGGGTAATGTTCCGCCTAATTGACCCCGTCCAGGATGTAATGTGGTTTTGGGCTCATGGTATTGAAAAAGGGGCTCATGGTATTGAAAAGGGTAAACTTATATAAGGAGAAGAAATTCATTGTGCAAATCATAGGTGTGGTGCAAGATGTCTGAGCTTGAATAAATACTTCTCTCTGAAGTAGATCTGAATGGAAAGGGTTACACTTGAATGATAAATCTGAATGTATGATGCACCAATGATGAAGAAGGGGATCTAGATCTGAAATGTACTTGTATCTACTAGATCTACTTATGGAAGGCTTAGATCTGAAATGAGGCGAACATCTGTCTGAAGTAAAAGGGTAAATCTAAACTGAATATCTGATCTGAAGAAGTATGCTGCTCTATAATGATTGAAGATCTATACGCTACTTCGCCGCAGAGGAAGCGCGTATATACGCGGCTTCGCTGAAGAGAAAGCGCGTATGCGCAATGAAATACATACAGAGGTATACGCTGGTTTGTGTGGATGGAAGCGCGTATATACGCGACATCAGTGAAGGGAAAGCGCGTATGAAAACTAGGGTTTGCTGAAGCAAGGGGTATGAAATATCTGATCTGTTCTGCTGTGTTTCTGCTATCTGATCTGTGTTGATATGTATCTGTTGATGATGTATGTTTGAGCTTAAAAGTATGAAAGGGTTCGGTATGGAAATATGATGAAACGTGGCCTGCAAGTGTTGTTCTATTGAAGTTGTTGGATCCAGTGTGAAAATTGATGAAACGTGGTCCAAGGTGGTGCTGAAGGTTGTAGCCTTCAGTCAGGGGGTTGTAGCTCCCTTCCAGATGAGGCTGGTAAACGAGATCGGGGGGTCGTAGCTCCCTTCCAGGAGAGGCTGGTAAACGAGTCAGGGGGTCGTAGCTCCCTTCCCGGAGAGGCTGGTAAACGAGCGCAGGTGGGTGCCTGCGTGCTGGTCAAGTCTGCGCCAGCACATATGTTGTAAGATGTTTTCTCTATAATAAAATATTGAAGGCTGAGCAACTGCAGCGGTGGTTTTCTCCCGATTTGGGTTTCCACCTAAAAATCCTGGTGTTCATGTGTGATGCTTTGTGTGATAGTTTATTCTGTTCTTACTGCACCTGTTTACTGCTTATTGAATATCTGATGAATAAATGATGGAATGGTTTAAGTGAAGATTTAATGACATATCTAAATCTCTGTGTATACGCTAGTTTCATAAAGGGGATCCGCGTATATACGCTAGTTTACTGAAGTAAAGTAGCGTATGGGTTTCAAGGAATGAAAAAGTAAAAAGATTTGATTATGCAGTAAATACTGATTCACCCCCCCTCTCAGTATTTTTCCCAACAATTGGTATCAGAGAGGGTCCTTCTGCAGAAGCTTGATCGCTTGAAGGAGATCCGTCGCAATGGGAAGTCAAGAAGGAGTGATGTCTATAAAGCCACCTCTATTCAATGGAAACAATCTGATATTCTGGAAGGTACGAACAAAAGCATATCTGCAAAGTCTTGGTGCAGATGTATGGGCAATCGTGGAAGAAGGTTATCAATACCCGACAAGTATTCCTACTGATGCAGCTGAAAGGAAGAAGTATGAAATCAATGCCAAAGCAGTGAATGTCTTGTTAGGAAGCATGTCTGAATCAGAATTTGCTAAAGTGATGCAGCTACATTCAGCAAAATAAATATGGGACAAAATCATTCTAAGCTATGAAGGAGACACAAAGGTAAAAAGTGCAAAACTCAAAACTCTTAGAATTGAATATGAAAATTTGAAGATGCATAGTGATGAGAGTGTTGCCAGTTTCTTTCTTCGTCTGGATGATATTGTAAATCGAATGAGAAATTTGGGTGAAACCATAACTGATACTACTTTGGTGGAAAAGGTCTTAAGATCCTTGACTTCAAAATTTGACTCTAAAGTTTCGGCTATTGAAGAAAGGCAAGATCTGCAAACTCTTTCTATTGTTCAATTGCATGGTATTCTGACTGCTTTTGAAATGAGACAAGGAGGTCCTTCCCAAATCAGAGAAGCTGCTTTTAAGGCATCTACAAAAGGAAAGGAAAAAGAAGTTGTCAAAGAATCCAGCTATATATCCGATGAAGAAGAAGCGAATTTCGTGAGAAAGCTCCAACTAGGTACTGGAAGATTCAAAGGTAAGCTTCCCTTCAAATGTTTTGAGTGTGGAAAAGTTGGTCATTATGCTGCTAAATGTCCTTATAGAGAAAAGCATGGTAAAGGGAAAAAATTTGAAAAGAGAAAGAGTTATTATGCAAAAGAATATGATGATGAAGTGTCCAGTGAAGATGAAGAAGATTCTGACCATGATCTGAAAGTTCTCATGGCAAAGAAGCAAAAGAAGAAGGTTACTCAAGGAAAGGAGATACCTCAGAAATCATGTATAGCAAAAATTGAAGAAGATGAAACAGATTCTGACGAAGCTCTACAAGTGCTCATGGCAAAGAAGAAAAAGAAGAAGGCTACTCGAAGCAAGGAGATTTCTCAGAAAATAGAAGAAGATGAATCAGATAGTGATTGGGGTCATCCTTTGCATGATCTTGGTGGTACAAACAATAATGAAGTTTGTGAAAGTAGTGTTTTGGAAATAGAGAAAGCTCTCAAGATCAAAGATGAAGAACAACAAATAGCAATTGATAAGAAAGATTCTATCAACAAAGAGATGATCTCTCAAATGAAAGAACAAATAGAAATGTTGAATGGTCAGGTGAACAAGTATCAAAATCGTATTAAAGAACTAGAAGCAGAAATCAACGGTCTAAATGCAGATCTCGAAAAATCAAGCAAGAAGAATGAAGGACTTGAAGCTGAAATCATCTTTCTACAAACAGATCTTGAAGCATCAAATAAGAAGAATGAAGAGCTGCAACAAACATGTGAAGAAAACGAAAATTGGTTAAAAGAAGAGATTCTAAATCTGAAGGATCAAGTAGAAGATGGAAGAAGGAAAGAGGAAAGCATGACAAAGCAATGTCAAGACTTGGAGGTTGAGGTAAACATTCTCAAAGGTAAATTAGAAGAAAAGGTTAAACTTTTGAGGTTTCTTGATAGTACTAATATTTTGGACAATATTCTGAGTAATCAAAGGTCTCCTGCTATCAAACATGGTCTTGGTTTCCATGAAACTATTAAAGGAGGATCTAGCTCACAAGGAAGTGCAAAAAATTCAGAGGATGTCAATGCAAAACCTGAAGTGTTGAAAGAAACAAAAGATCAACCAACAATCATGAATTCTCAAAGGAATTCATTCAAGAACGTTGAATGTTTTAAGTGTCATAATTATGGGCATGTTGCAGCAAATTGCAGAAGCAGAACAATTCAGCCACAAACAAACAGGTTCTACTCAGAAAGGTACTCTAGTAGCTTCAAGGGATATTGTTTTTCATGTAACATGTATGGACATAAAGCAGCTGATTGCAAAAGGAGGAAGAATAGAAATACTCATTATGATTCTTATGTTTATTTCTCTGGCCACATGAGATGTTATGCTTGTAACAAGTATGGACATGTAGAAAAAGAATGCAGGATGAACAGATCTGGGAAAGTGGACGATTTTCAGCACACGGTTGGAAAGCTCAAGAAAATTTGGAAAATGAAGGAGGACCGATCAGAAACGTAGGGAATTCTGACCCTACTGCAGTCATCCGCTTTTGGAAGCTTACTTCTCTGATTGACTGCAGGAATGATGTGGGATACATTATGAGATTTAGTAATGTATCGTCACAAGAGAACGTATATATTGACTCATGATTGATCTAGTTTACGTTATATGTATTTACGGCAGGTACTCGATGTGAAACGAACATAAAGATAAATTTGCAAGGGAGATGGAGTGTAAAATTTTCTATTTTTCCTTTCCATCACTAACCCCAGTTCTATGAAACAAGGTTGCGTATATACGCGAATTCCAGTTGACACAGCCGCGTATGCATTGATGATAAGAGAATTTATCTGATAGCTGAAGATCTGGAGCAGAGGTCCAGGGGGAGCATCAGTCTGACTACTGATGATTGCACTATTAGCATTATTCTGGTTATACTCATGATAATGAAATGATACATGGCTACTTGTGTTGAAGATTATGGATGAAGCTTGTTTGATTTATGATGAAGAGCATTCGTTGTTGAGATGAAAGTCTTATAATTCAGAGATGAGGACAGATCATGCAGAGATTGTTGCTGATGACTTGCTGTTGAAGGTGTTTCGGATTGCACAAGTTAAGGAAGAGCACTGGTTTAGGCGGAGCAGCAGGTTGAATACTAATGATTGCATTGTTGGCAATATGACTGATTATTCTTGGCTATTGTGATACTCATGCTTAAATGATGATGACTTGGTATATGGTTCATTGTGATGAGATTTTGATCCCTGATGCTCACACATGGATGAGTAGGATGTCATTTGATTCAGAAATAAATCATGCAGAGTTTGTTACTATGGTTGAGAGATCTTTTGCCTACATATGTTACTTCATGTTATATTTTGAAGATCATGGTGATGTTGGACCACATGGATGATTGCTTGACACCTATGTGAAGATGTTGTTTTGATATGAGAATCTCTTTTGGAAAGATTGTATTGATGCTACAAAGAATCTGAAGGCTTGGTTACTATTGTGCTACAACCATTGATGACGCTTGAAGACACAACTACACTGTTCTATCTATCTGTAGTCCACGGAAGTAGTCAAATATCTCAGAAAGAAGCTGAACATTGTCTTTTTCTCACAGAGGATTAGATCTGGTTAAAATTTAGAAGATGGCATTGGATATGCGGATTTCCTGAAACACAGTCGCGTATATACGCAAGTTCATGCACATAAAACCACGTATGACTGATTGTTGACAATTTTCTGTTTGGAGTCAGCTCTTTTCAGCAAAGCTGCAGTACTGTTTGGTATCTCTGATACTGTTTGGTATCTCTGGTGGTGTTCCAGTTCTCATAATTCTTGTTCTAATGTTTTGATAAAGATTCCTTGATGATTTGTTGGTGAAAGTGTTCAGGATGCACAAACTAAGGGGGAGCCTTAGTCATATGGAAAGGATGCTTGGATGCACGGATTCAGGGGGAGCATTAGCGTTGCTGAGTATAATGCATTGTTGGTATTATGATAATTCTGAAATATGTTCTCTTTCTTGAGGAATTTCTGGTGTTGGTCTTGAAGTTATATGTGTATTTTGATGAAAAGGTCTTGTTGAGACCCATGATGTAAACTTGTAATATTCAGTCATGAAAGGACTTGTCAAATTGTAAACCCACTTGGTTGGGTAGCTGAGTCAAATTTTGTAACCCCACTTGGTTGGGTAGATGAGTTGAAATGTGTAAACTCACTTGGTTGGGTACTTGAGTCTCATATGTAAATCCACTTGGATGGATCTTTGATGTAAGTATGAGTCATTGGTGATAGGAAAGTCATAGAGTCATGTACTTCATTGAAAATATGTTTGAAGATTCATCATGAACTCAGGGGGAGCTTGGTCACTTCAGTATACATCAGATCTGCAGAACGCTTCTTCTACATGAGGAGAAAAGGGGGTGAGTGTGTTGGTTCTGATCCGCCCGTTGCCCTTGATGTCAAAGGGGGAGAGTGTGTTGGTTTTGATCCGCTGGTTTTGATCCGCCCTTTGCCCTTGATGTCAAAGGGGGAGAGTGACATGGTGTTTGAATGCAGATAATGGTTTCAAAGAATTGGGAGAGTGACGTGGTGTCAATATACTTATCTGTTGTGGTAACCAAACACCATCGTGGTTTCCATCAAGTCCAAAGGGGGAGATTGTTGGAAATATGATGCATAGTGTTGTCCTTGATGGCAACCCACTGAATGAAGATGAAGACATGCGACTGTTGACATGTGTTGTCCTTGATGGCAATCCACCTGATGAAGTTATTCTTGACTTGATGGACTTGGTAAATGATGTAAATCTGATGTGATATGATGCTAAGAGTTGTCCTTGAAAGGAAACCCACTTGATGAAGATGATGAAAACTTACTTGATGAAGTTGTGCTTGCTAGAATATGTTCTTGATGAGCTAAATATGATGTATCTACTATGTGTACAGAAGGCAGTGAAGAAAAGAAGTCAGCATGTGCTAAATCTTGATGAAAATAGTATGTCTCTAGGTATACGCGGATCTGTCTAGGGGAAGTCGCGTATGCACGCGGAAAAGAACGTTCCAAGTCGCGTATGGGCAAAAGCGCTCTAAAAGTGCAAAACCAGGGGTAATCACCATGGTATTGACCCATTGTATTGGGTAATGTTCCACCTAATTGACCCCGTCCAGGAATACCATTGGATGTAATGTGGTTTTGGGCTCATGATATTGAAAAAGGGGCTCATGGTATTGAAAAGGGTAAACCTATATAAGGAGAAGAAATTCATTGTGCAAATCATGAGTGTGGGTGCAAGATGTCTGAGCTTGAATGAATACTTCTCTGTGAAGTATATCTGTATGGAAAGGGTAAAGGCTTGATGATAGATCTGAATCTATTATGCACCAATGAAGAAAATGATGAAGAAGGGGATCTAGATCTGAAATGTTTTTATTTGCTAGATCTGTTTATGGAAGGCTTAGATCTGAAATGAGGCGAACATATGTCTGAAGTAAAAGGGTAAATCTGAACTGAATGTCTGATCTAAAGAAGTATGCAGCTCTGTAATGGTTGAAGACATATACGCTACTTCGACGCAGAGGAAGCGCGTATATACGCGGCTTCTCTGAAGGAAAAGCGCGTATGCGCAATTAAATTGGTTCTATAATATGTACAAAGGTATATGCTGGTTTGTGTGGACGGAAGTGCGTATATACACGACATCAGTGAAATAAAGGCGCGTATGCAAACTAGGGCTTGCTGAAGCATGGGGTATGGAACATCTGATCTGTTCTGCTGTATTACTGCTATCTGATCTGGGTTGTCTGAATTGGTATGTATCTGTTGGTGATGTATGTTTGAGCTTAAAAGTATGAAAAGGGTTCAGTCTGAAAATATGATGAAATATGGCCTGCAAGTTGTGTTCTATTGATGTTGTTGGAGCCAGTGTGAAAATTGATGAAATGTGGTCCAAGGTGGTGCTGAGGGTTGTAGCCTTCAATCAGGGGGTGGTAGCTCCCTTCCAGGTGAGGCTGGTAAACGAGATCAGGGGGTCGTAGCTCCCTTCCAGGTGAGGCTGGTAAACGAGATCGGGGGGTCGTAGCTCCCTTCCAGAAGAGGCTGGTAAACGAGTCAGGGGGTTGGAGCTCCCTTCCAGGAGAGGCTGGTAAACGAGCGCAGGTGGGTGCCTGCGTGCTGGTCAAGTCTGCGCCAGCACATATGTTGTAAGATGTTTTCTCTATAATAAAATATTGAAGGCCGAGCAACTGCAGCGGTGGTTTTCTCCCGATTTGGGTTTCCACCTAAAAATCCTGGTGTTCATGTGTGATGCTTTGTGTGATGGTTTATTCTGTTCTTACTGCACCTGTTTACTGTTTATTGAGCATCTGATGAATGAATGATGGAATAATATAAGTAAAGATTTAATGACTGATCTAGATCTCTGTGCATACGCTAGTTTCATAAAGGGAATCCGCGTATATACGCTAGTTTACTGAAGGAAAGTAGCGTATGGGTTTCAAGGAATGAAAAAGTAAAAATATTTGATTATGCAGTAAATACTGATTCACCCCCCCCCCCCTCTCAGTATTTTTCCCAACAGTCAGTATACCAACGACGGGTTCAATTTTTAAAAAAAAAAGGGAAACTTTAAAAAAATACAGTAAATCTCCAATATTTGTTATGAATTGTGGGCGTTCCAATGACCATGAAATATTAATATAATAAACCACCCTGCAACGCTTCAAATATAAACAATCATTTTTTTTTTCAAAAGAGAAAAAATGTTGTTTTGAATATATTATATGAAGTAAAACAGTCCATGAAGTCATTACATTTTCACATCTGAAGATTGGAACCCAAATATCCATCCAGAAAAGTGGAAGTCCCACCCCGGACAGTGATAGAAAAATACCCCATGTCACATACAGGGACTTGATATAAAACCCAGTAACGGTCCACATGGAGATTATCGACAATTTGAGAAAGCATCCAAATATGCCCGAGGCATCTATAAGAAAGTGAAATAGCAGTATGTAGAATAGTAAAGCAACAGATAGAGTACCGACGTCCATTGTTCCAAATACAAATTAAAGTACCCAAAACCCTGCAACAGAGAAAAACGCTAATCATAATCATGTGAGGAGTGTGATATTTCCAAAATATAAAAACACCATCAGACCATATCAATAAACCAACAACATAGACCAGCATCGCTAGTTTTGAAGGCAGAGTGATAAACATTAATCATTTTTTTTTCACATGAGAAAAAACGTTGTTTTGAATATATTATATGAAGTAAAACAGTCCATGAAGTCATTACATTTTCACATCTGAAGATTGGAACCCAAATATCCATCCAGAAAAGTGGAAGTCCCACCCCAGACAATGATAGAAAAATACCCAATGTCACATACAGGGACATGATATAAAACCCAGTAACGGTCCACATGGAGATTATCGACAATCTGAGAAAGCATCCAAATATGTCCGAGGCATCTATAAGAAAGTGAAATAGCAGTATGTAGAATAGTAAAGAAACAGATAGAGTACTGACGTCCATTGTTCCAAATACAAATTAAAGTACCCAAAATGTGCAGAGACATGTGCTGTTGATATACGCCTCACACAAAAATCATCCATGATAGAGCAAAAATATGTATAAACCCAGGGTCGATTGTATGTTCTGGCTCGGTTGTTCCCGGAAATAAAAACCATCTGCAGAAACCCAGGCTCGCTTGATTCCAAAATTGGTAACCATCTATTGCATCCGAGATGTAAGGTTTAGGCTCACTTGTTTCCATTAGTAGCCCGCTACAGCATCCACCCTGTTCATAGCAAAAAGGTTCTCTGTACGTAGACCATATAAACATGGCTCTGTATTTCAAAAAACAGGTTTAAAATAGAAACAGGGCAACATTTTTTTTTTCCAATTGTTATGAACATAATTCGACCGTGAAATATTAATATAATAAACCACCCCGCAATGCTTCGACTATAAACAATCATATAAACATGGCTCTGTATTTCAAAAAACAGTTTTAAAATAGAAACAGGGCAACATTTTTTTTTCTGAGTAAATTAATCTATTAATAATGGGAATAAAATTACACCGAAGTCAAAAACATTGCCCAGACTCATGGAAAATTTGTCCTCAAAAAATAAAAAAATTAAGAATACTGCCCTCATACGGGGAAACCAGTCTTGAACGTTTACAGAATTCAAAAATATTACAGAGGTCCAGCACAGTAATATAATCTAAAACATGCCCAATTAAGTGGGCCTGCGAAGCAAGAAAACCAAATTAACCAAACTACTCCTCCAGTGGCTCCTCCACAATTCGGCACCATCCTTCAGAAGGTCCAGGATCGCTAGGTGCTATGTCCACATTCATGCCACGGCTCCCCTCCTGAAGGCCCGAATGCTGGCTGAATTTTTCTGAGCTCAGAACCGCAAGATGGGTGCATTCTTCCTCCATTTGGGCCTCCTCGCGGAAAACCACAGTGATTGAGGCTATAATTCGGGGGCGGTTGAGAGAGAAATTAAACGAAAATTACGCAGTGCGCGTCGTGGCCGTAGAAGGTGAACTAGTGGTGGGGAAACGAGGAGCAGGGGAATGCATACGTTGGCCAGATCCTACAATCCGACCCCGCCCACTCCTCATATTTGGATAGCGACCTGCGTAATAATCACTGGAATGGCCGGAAGACGACTCATTTGAGGGGCTGGAGGGAGCGCGCAAGGGTTGACCTCTAGTGCTCCCCCTGCGGCAACGCATCCTTTGACGCAGGCGAGGCATGGGTGCAGTCTCAGCAGTGGGCACAAGAGGAGACGGAGAAGCAGAATTCCAAGAAACAGAGGAAGACACACACAAACCAGACCAAGGGAAATGCAAATATGCAGCAAAGTCTAAGCAGCAGTTCAGCTGGCCACTTCTCCTTCTCGTCACAGTGAGCAGGCAGTGTAACCCAGCAACCGGCTTGTCTGAAAAACCATAGCAAAATTCCATTTTATCAATGCAATCGAAGGACGCTCGTCATAATTAATCTCTGATCATTAATGAGAGCCAAAGGCCAGATCATATTCGAGCATGCAGAATCACTAACGCGAGTGGAGGTCCGATCTTGAACAGTGTTAAAACTTAATGCGATTTGATGTGAAAACCTTGGAACTTAATTGAACAACGTTAAATCTTAATGCGATTGATATGAAATCGCCACATCCATGTCCCATCGCCTTAAACGCCATCGAATGCACCTGCAGCCGGGAGCAGGCAAGTTTTAATTGAGGACACATGGCAGAAAGTGATTGGAGCGGATCTTTGTTTGGGGTCGCTCGCGCATTGGAAATTTTGACCCGAAAAAGATTAGGGCGAATTTGATAAGAAATTCGCGTCACAACTCTCCCTCCGTACGCCAGCCCAACTTCGGACCCGAAAAATATTAGGGCGAAATTCATTTGGTTTTCGCGTCACAAAATTGGCCGACGTCAGCAGGCTATTTTGGAATGCGAATTTGGTTTCAATTATGGTTTATCGCCGTTTGAAGTCCGGCGGGCTCCACTTAAGAACAATTTTGTTTGATCCCATCTTATAAAATTTGTGTTGGTTTTCTTTCATAATACACATATTTATAATAAATCATGGGAATACCACACTAAACATGT
Organism: Pinus albicaulis; assembly: GCA_034641835.2. Lineage (NCBI taxonomy): Eukaryota > Viridiplantae > Streptophyta > Pinopsida > Pinales > Pinaceae > Pinus > Pinus albicaulis. The sequence goes on from CM076573.1 coordinate 313,511,622, forward strand.
GGAAAAGTTATATAAATTATTGAGAACAATCATTTTAATTTTGAGATAATCTGCAAATGTCGTTTTTAATTTTGAGATAATCTGCAAAAAGGGTAAGGAAAATTTAGTACATGATGCTCTTTCTAAAATAGAAGAGGCCTCAAATTTATATCCAATTACATTTTCTATTCCTGGGTGGCTAGAAGAAGCTTGCCATAATGGAAAAATGACAATAGTACTAAACAAAAACTAAAATTTATAAAGGATGGGATGAAATCTATGGAGCATTGGGAGTGAAAGAGAGATATAATTTGGTGCAAATGTAGAATATTTTTATGCACGCAAGCATATTTGAATAAAAAAATATTAAGGGAGTCCCATGTCTCTCTGATGGTAGGACGCAGGGTTCCTTAAAACATCTCAAAGGATCAAAATATATATTTTTGGAAGGAATGAAGAAAGATATTCAAAATTTTGTAAGAGAAGGTCAGGTTTGCATAATAAATAAAAGAGAGATAGTAAAATCTCTAGGGTTACTTCAACCATTCCACATACATATTCAAAGACTAGAAGATATATCAATAGACTTTATTACAGGGTTACTGAAATATAAAGGTAAGTATTACATTTTTGTGGTCATTTATATAGACAAATTTTGTAGATTTTTTTTGTAGAGCTCAAAGTACATAAACAAGAAGCCAAGTGGCATAAGTGTCCATGAAAGAAATTGATGGTCTTCATGGTTTTCCTAAAGTAGTAGTAACAAGAAACTTTTGGAAATAATTATTTAATATGAGTGGAGAAAACTAGCTGCCATGAGTTCTACATATCAAACACAATTAAATGGTCAAACAAAAATAGTTAACAAATGTTTTTAAGGTTATCTACAATGTTACTCTTTAGAAAATCAATCTTAATGGATGAAGTGGGTTCGTCAAGGAAGAATGGTAATATGATACTACCTATCACACATCTACTAAAATTTCCCCATTTAAGGCCCTTTATGGATATCCAACTCCTAGTATCTCATACTTTTTGCAAGATAAGTCCAAAGTATAGGAAATAGAGTCACATATGGAAAATAATAAAGAAACTTTGAAAGTTATTATGGAAAACCTTCAAATGACATGAAACATGATAAAACAACAAGGGGAACAACATTGAAGTGAAAGATAATTTGAGGAGGTAATTGGGTATTTTTTAGATTATAGCATTATAAGCAATCTTCATTCAAGAAAAAGAAGAATAAATAATTAGCTCAAAAATGTTATGGCCCTAAATAATTATTCATAGGATTTCACAAGTGGTATAGAAGTTATTTTTTCCTTCTTCTTGCATTCATAAGGTTTTTCATGTATCTTGCCTAAAAAAGGTTTTGGGAAAAAATATGCCAATGTAAATAGAACTTCCAAAATTAGATGAAGAATGAAAATAGCTCCAAGGGTGACTCCAACAAGATCAACAAGTTTGTTCACACTGCCTGCAAGACAAATTGACAATGCTTTTAGTAAGTGTGCAATTGAATGCCAGACCATATGCCAAAACAACCCTCCATGAAAAATTAAAATAACACATTAAAATCGAATATAAGTGGACAAGGAAAGATCCACTGCAGTGAAGTTTCACGTGTAGGTGACCTTCCTTTAAACATATTTTTTTCTCTGACCTGCAATTTTTTTGTCACTAAGCCATCCTTGTTGAAGTACAACTCCTTTTCCATAGCTGATGCAACAAAACTGAAAGTCTGCCCCATGGAGAGCTGGTCAACTATCAGCGTGACTCTGTCAGCATTCTGTTCTGGAACCCCGTTCTTTTTTCCGTGTAGTATTTTCTGATTTCCTTTCCTAGGGTTTATTTGTCAATTTCATAGAAATTGATAAATAAACACATATCCACGAGTTTCGTAATTATATACCCGACTTATATATTTGGTTCCAAGTCTTGGGACTAAGGTTATAACCCCTCGAGATTTTATATTAATACCGACGCCTTTTCAAATAACAACTGTTAACAAACCTTTGGCTTCGGGGCCCACCTCTATGAACGATCGACCAATAAATTTCACGCACCATACCTCGATTATCGTCCGTGCACCTCGTTTATCGTTCGCGCATCTACAGCAAGCGACCACCGTCCGATGGCCCTTTCTCAGATCAACGGCTCTTGCCAATATCGCTTGACGTCCTGGTACGAACGATAACGTGCGATGGTGCAGTTTAAACAATGGTTTTCTAGGGGTCCACTTCACCACGTGTCCCACGCTGAATGGGATCCCTCCATTTCAGAGAATACCGCCTACTCCGCAAAAGCGGTGCGATATTTTTTTTTCAGTATGAAAAATACCCTGGTTTATATTAATGTACCAGGAACAACCAAAACAAAGTCTTACACCACCTGTATAACAATGATGCTCCACTCCCTGAGTTACATATATTATCAAAAAGTCATCACAGAACATGTGCGAACAAAAACAGACCAGAGTCTTACCGATTAATACCTTGAAACTGTAAGTGTAACCCCCGCCCCCAGAAAGGCCCAAAAAAAGACAGAAAGTTTTTCTACTTCCTAGCTCTAACAAAAGGAAACAAAAATGTTTTACTGAGGAAATATCGACTATATTAGAGCTGTAAACTAATGAAACAACCTCCCTAAATCACACAACACTTAGATGATCGAGACAGAGCCCTCCGCCTGAAGACCTTGTGCATTAAAAAGCTGGTAGTTCATCTTTCCAGAAACATCCTTCAACCCCTGCTTTGATGGATAATCTGCAACAATGTTCTTTTCATGATAAATATGCTGAAAAGTAATACCTGTAAAAACTGATTTTAAAATCTCAATTCTGCGGAGCCAATGAGAGAGCTGGCCCAAGTTAATATTTGCAATGTGATTCAGGTGGTCTATCAAGACCTTTGAATCACCCACGATCCAGATGTGTTCTTCGCCAAGAAAAAAAGCCCACCACATAAGGCCCCATAAAGCCATTATTTCCGCTTTCATATTTGTCCCAAATCCACCTTTCCAGAACAATTTATAATGACATCCTGTAGATATACGCAGCCAAACTCCACAACCACATATAGACTTCTGAGACGCACCATCAAAATATCCCACTAGATATTGAAATTGAAATGGGACAAGTCTTTTTGATAGATCTTTAGTAGGCTTCTCCATTCAATTTATGCTGGCACATTCCATATATATTTTGTTTAAAATGTCTGTCGGATTCACGCATCGACCCTCGAAAATTTTCTTGTTTCTCCCACACCATAGATGCCAATGAAAAAGGATTGGAATTGGCCACAAAATTTTTCCCCTTTGCATCCACCATTGCAAACAATCCTTCGTGCCTTCAAATTGTGGGATCTGAATTTTTAAACATTCAATAAGAAGTTGACTGGTCTGAATTGCAAATGGACAGAAGTAAAATAGGTGCTTATTATCTTCTTCATTTGCGCCACATAAGATACAAAAACTAGGCCCTTGCCATCCCTTTCGCTGTAGGTTCCTCCAGCTCAAGTTTTTGTCATTCATTACTAGCCACAGGAAAATAATCATTTTTACAGGAACATCTACCTTCCATAAGATCCCAAACCAACAGTCATGAACCATTTCCAGCTTTTTTTCTATAAGAGAACTGTAAATTTCATTTACTCTTGGCCCCTTATCAAATTTAGAGTCTGCCCATCTTAGAAGGTCCCCTTCTCACATTTTTTATATGCCCTGCCTTCTCAGTATGATTAAAAAAGCATCACATGCTTCACCCCAGCTACCAAAGAGACCAAGGTTCTCCTTTTCCTTCCAAATAGGGATATCACCCTTCCACTCAACAATTAATTGGCTTAGGTAAAATATCCCTTTCTGGTTTAAGAAAATCTTCAAGCCTTCCGGAAACTGAATATTTTTCCAGATTCCCATCATATTAATGCTCCCAACAAATATTTTTTTTCCGTTGCCAAACTGCCACATCAAGTGTTGTTTTAAAACCGGCCACATTTTACCAAATCCCTTCCAAATAGCAGAACTACCACTCCTAAATTTCCATCCCAAGACAAACAGATCTCGTGGTTGGCTCAGTGACTTCATTTCCTTTGTCCTTTATCAATTATAGGCTTAAATGATCAATAGGATTGATTAAAGTCACTTTAGGAATGTATACAATGATTGAATTGCTATAATTTCATGGTTTTGTTATTGTAGTAATTTTTTACTAGACTTAGCTACAGAATGTAGCCATTCTGTAGCCAGTCGCCTATTCCGCAGCTATCCTTATGTTCACACAGGTTCCAGGTGTCACTTAAAGAAAAAACGCATATGGTTGAATTCCAAACCTCATCCACATCATTCCTTGCTCTCTACGAAGTCTGAGCAAAAATCTCCAAGTGGTTATGCACGTGGAGGGAATCAAAATTAAGAGGTAGACTTCTACCAGGACAAGGACTGTACATATGTCTTCAAGCACAGTACGAGGCCTCCACAAGAGTACTAATTTAATTTTAATTAAAAAAGACGCTTATCCCTATTTCATCTCAAGGGTAGTTATGTATTCCGCTTATAAAAATAACTCGAGAGACCGAGAGACAGTTAGCTAGATTGATGTTTTGTTGTTAGATCTCAAAAGACGGTAATACTCTGTTTTTGAAGTATTTTTCCTTTAATGAAAGAAGAGCAACTTTATTGCATGATTTGAGGAAATCTTGAGGAGATTTGTATGCTAATCCGGTGGTAGAGGGCCCCTACTGCCCGAGAAGCTCTGTGCATGTTGTTTAGATAAGTAACTTTAGACTTGCTTCATTCATAGTTTAAGAAATTTTCTGAACTTTATGTTTGCACTCACTTGCATCGGATGCTACAGCCAGTCTTGTTCTTACAAATTGTTCCAAAATATCACTAACATTGCATGAGATATAGCTGTAGTATTTTAGGGATTAGTTGCATTTTTCTGAACTTTATGTTTTATGCTTACTCACATCAAATGTTACAGCCAGTCTTATTCCTATGAATTGTTCCAAAATATCACTAACACTGAATGAGATATAGCTGTAGTATTTTAGAGATTAGTTGCATTTTAGTTTAGCTATAATACTCCGGAGGTTAATGGCACTCTAGTTTAGTTTTGTTCACTGTATTTCAAGTTTGAGTGATTGCATTCTAGTTTAGTTCTATCCATTGTATTTCAAGTTTTGTTAGTTAGTTGTACTCTAGCTCTGTTAAATTAGACTTAACGGCCTTCATTATTTACAAACTGATCTTGTTCTTAATTTCTATTAATACATCATTATTATAGGAACAAGAATTGGTAATGTCATTTTGAAGTCTTCACTGTTCTGCAAATTTCTCATGATTTCACAAACTGCCTTTTTCCAAAACTATTCCAAAAGATTTCTAACACTTGAATGAGGTTTAACAGTGGTATTTTTAGATTTCAGAATGGATTAATTTTAGTGTCACAAGTTAATTTTGAGTAGGGTTCCTTACTATGTTTCAGATAATCTCTTCTAAATGTGTTCCAACAAATTTCTAACCATGGATGAGATTTCCTCTATGATATTGTAAGTTGTTGTTGCTTATAATAACCTCATTGCACTAAACTTATCATTTTCTCAAGTTGTTCCAACATACTTCTAATGTGATGAATTGGACTGAGTTCATGTTATGAGTTATTTTCCTTGTCAAGTTTTGCAATCTGTTATGAGTTATTTTCCTTGTCAAGTTTTGCAATCTGTGAAGAGTTATTTTTCTTGTCAAGTTTTGTAATTAGTGGACTAGCATTTTCTGTTCTTAGGTTCCATACATATTCTAGGGTAGATTTTTCTCTTTTTTTAGTGTGACCAATAACTTCTTTGCCAACAACTTAGTTCCTTTCCTCTTAGCATAAAAACACAAAACCAAAAACACTAGAAAAACACTAAACAACAACGAAGTAGGAAGCAGATACCTAGGCACATATAGTGCACTTCACTTCAACAGTTTACTAGCCCTGGTTGACAATTTATGACATCAATTTAGGAACACTAAATTGAGTAGACAACAGGCAAAGCCAAAGCTGCTTCAAACTGCATTATCAATCACAAGGTATCACCATCAAAGCTATAATTTTAAGATAACAATTTATCTACCATTGAAACTATAATTTTAAAATAGATACACCTAGTGAGAGTAGAGGTTAGGAAATTATAATAAGAATTATTACAAGATATCACTCATAGTGCAGTTGATTGTTCATTGTCTACTGTAACTATAATTTTAAAGAAGACACACTTAGCGATATAGACAACACCAAGTGAGAGCAGAGGTTATGAAATTATAATGAGAATTATTTCAAGATATCATATTACTCATAGTACAGTTAATTGTTTATTTTTTGGTGTAATAATTGTTTATTATTTATAAACACAATCAAACATATTATGAGGGACGGTGATGAAATTGACAACGGTCTCATAACAAACCATAACGGGCACATCCCCTGGCAAGATAGACTCTGAATAAGAAAGAAAGAAAAACAAAGTGATTACTTACAGGATCATAGGCTTCCTAAAGAACAAGATCCAGAGCAGCATCTGTAACCCCTAAAGCAACACCTCTCTCTACAAGACGAATCACTACATCTTTCATATGTAGTCTAGCAAATTTTCTGAGCTCATCACGAGAAAGAGTATCAAATACAACTATCTCATCAAGTCTATTCAATAGCTCTGACCTGAAATGTCTTCTAACCCGCAAAAATAATCAAAGGCATGTCAAAGCACTGCAGCCAACTTCATGATAAAATTATATGAAAAATATGCATACACAGAGTCCAGGAGAATGAAACGGCAGGTGTATTGGCAGTTGCCGAAATGCAGCAACTAAAACGGCAGGTGTATTGGCAGTTGCGGAAATGCAGCTACTAAAACAGCAGGTCTGTCGATGGTTGCAGGTGTGTGGATTGTTGCTGGTATTTTCAGACCGATTCCATGGAAATATACCAGAAACCAGTGGTATGTCAAACCTAGAAGGTAACCCGAGAGACTATGACCGTCAGATTACATAAGTAACAGGTGTCGTGCCTAGATAAGAAGTGTTGACGAAAAAAAATTGATCTCTTTCATAACAGAAGGCCTATCAGCCTAAATATCTAGGACATGTGGCACTCCATGATAAAGACACATGGTGTGTGGATTTGAGTTTTTCAGGTGGTCAAGTGGGCCGAAAATAGGTGAAATGTGGCATCACTCAAAGATTGACATGTGCCAATTGGTACAAGTGGTAGACAATTGGCATGCTCAAACAACGAGGTGATGCAGGAATGACATGAGGGAGAAAATATCAGAAAAGCCGCAAATTTGGAGAACTAAAGCTCATCACCAACCTGAGATTGACAACTTTACATGATGTAACCTATGAAATCGTAAATGGATAAATCATAGTAACAATAAAGTAACCTATGTAACAATAAAGTCGGATTCATCCTGGGAGTGGTAATGGGAGAAATCATAGTGAACAACAGGAAACATGCAGAGTTGCTTACAATCAAATAGATGAAAAAACACATACAAAAACCTAGATAATATTCATGAACAAGCTTAATATTGAATTATGAACTGTAAAGGAACTTACAAAATGTGACATTATGAACCTGGTCAAGCGCATAAGCAAAAATATCCTGCACATGACCCTGGTTGACAAGTTGTATTGCTCATGATGCAAGAGGATTTGTACCTGCACTGCCAAGTCAATCAAAATCCATCATTATCTATACAATAAATACAAGTAATTGATGTAGTATTTTTTACTTTAAGATGCATTCTTATGATAATGTTAGAACATATGTTGAAAATGTCAAAACATACCTGAATAAGCTCCTCTTTGTTTCAAGAACAATTTATTGGAGTCGCATGAACTTGGAACAAGCCTCCCACGATCTGAAAGAGTAGCAACTAAGTCAACAATGACTTTTTTGTTGCTACGATGGATCGAGGGAGGTTTGCTCCAAGATTAAATTGCTCCAATAAATTATTCTCTACTAAACAGGGCCAATGACGTGAAGGTGGAATCTCTTATTGCCCCTCCCCCCCCTCACATCACTCTCAATTCCCCAATAGCCAATCTATATTTCATTTTTTACTTTCATGAGCATAAAAAAATATTCAATAACTAATAAAAAACAATTCAACAAAAAGTACGCAAGGAAACATTGAAATTAATGCTTGACATAAAAATAGTATGATAAATGAGTTTTTTATATAACGCAAAAAACGTTCCAAGTATGGTAACGTTTGTCTTATAATAATACAACATTTTACATTGTCAAATTTTCTTTTTCTTCTTCCTATTTTTAAAGCTCCTAATTACATCATCAATATCATCGTGCTCTGCTCCTGTTTCGTGCCTTTCAACCCGCACTGCTGACCTAGTTGCGTATTCACGATGTCTGGGCTCATCCAGTGACGGGGCATCGCCTACAAAAATAGATAATATTAAATTTTAATTGTCGGTTTTTAAATATCATTGAACTAGTTCGGTAATATTAATAAAAAAAATTGCAATGAGATTATTTACCTGGTGCACCAGTTGTCGCCGTTGGGACTGTTGCCCTGTCTTCCTCTCTGGTGGTAAGATCCTCAAGGGAAACATTCTCTGTCATTTAAACAAAAAACGTTATAAGGACAACCATCAAGGTATAATGAGAAAAAATTATAAGTGGAAATTAATTACCGTCACGGCCCTCACTGATAGTAGCATTATCGGCCTGGTCCCCACTACAATGATCAGGTTGCACGTGAGGATCATCTACATCTGGCTCTAAAACTGGGTTATTTGCCTTGTCGGTAGTGTTTCTCCCCTGATTTAAACAAATTTGTTAGACATTAAATTTATGGACGAAAACAAACATATTGAAAGGTTAATGTTTTACCTTATCAGGCATTCTGGATCTTGGGACCTGCCCCAAGCTTCTGCGACGTTCAACTATGGCTTGATAGCCGAACTGGAAAGCGATATTTTTATCTTCCTCTGTAGTTTCTATTTCGAAGTCATCACCCTACATTACATATGATTGTGTATTTTTAATCATATTTTATAGGATTACAAAAACGTTGGAAGGCGATACAATTAATTATAAGTTGTTTAGCTACTTAATTACAATTCTTGCAGCTAATTTCAAGTAGTCGCCCTGGCCTAGCTTGTGATGGCCCTTTTTTTCAATCCTAGCTTTGGTTGCCTTCGAGGTGTCAGGAAACCTAGCATCAAAAGATTGAGTTCAGATATGACGTAGCACACTTTTATTTTAGACATAGAGAAAATTAAAGCTATTGAATTAAAGTTGTAATTTACCTTGCAGGTCCAGTTGGCATTTTTTGTTCTTTCTTTTCCCTTTTCTCTTTTCCGTCATGGATGAGTGCTCTCCACTCACTCTCTGGAACTGTGAGAGGACGCTCGTATCTAGGGTTAAATTTAAATTGCGTCCTATAGGTGTCCCTGGTATATTTCAAATATTTTCCTGCTACCCAGGCCACCGCTGTTATGTCAAATGTGCTGACCCCAAAAAGAGCTTCTAGATAATCTAGAAGTTATTTTTTCAGGTTGGAATTCTGGGAATTCCACCCTGTGCATATGGTTGGGCCAAAAATTACCAACGCATGGCTCTCCAAAAACCTATAGAACTCATTGTTTCCTACACAGAAAAAAAAATATATTATCATTAATTTAAAAATAAAAATCATGATAAATATGTTTTAGATAGAGTACATGAAATAGTTAAAATATTAAATTTACCTGGGAGTTGTACGTGCTTTATAGGGACACCTTCATCGTTCACCAACAATGTGCCATTAATGGTCCCTATGGAGCTGACACGTGTAGCTCCAGGAAACGCAATAATGTAGTTGGCCATATCAGGCTCATCATTGCCAACACGTTCAACGGTTGGCTGAGTGTCTACTTGGGCAGGGTGTGTTTCTTGGCTGGCACCTAAAGGAGTAGAAGGTGTACGAGAGGGTTGCTGGGAAATCTCTTGCCCTTGTGTCCGACTACCACCAACACCGGGTTCAGCAAGTGCCAGAAAACGCTACATACAAAAGAAATTTTTGTTAGTTTAGTCAATGTAAAAATTAAAAATCAAACTATCACAATTCATCTCATGTAGAACAAAAAAAATATCCTTTTGACTTTTTATTATTACCTGATATGTGTCTAGCTGGCTCATAATTTTTTTTATCCTCTCTACTATTTCAGGTGTTTGAGGCGCGTCTATCAAAGTATTAAATTCTGACCTTGCTTCTCGTGCCCTTTTTTGCAACAAGAGCACTGGAGATAGGGATGAAAAAAGCTCTTCCTCATAGAGGGAATCATCAAGCGTACCATGGCTAGGTGTCTGCATATTTGAACAAAATTAATATTATTTCAATTATGTAAATAAATAAAATACCTGAAGATAGAGCAATGCTGGCACTTTACATGTTCTTCCGCTGGCCTCTTTCCGCGATCATCCCGTCTCGGGGTTGTTCCTGCACTGCTCTGATCAGTCTACCACATTGAAATAAAATTATAAATGTAAAAACTTGAAAACACAAAATGAAAACTGAAATAATTTCTAATAAGACACCGGAAGACAGAGTTAGAGTTTCAAATATGCCTTGCATTGAGTTCAGTCCTGGAAACATGTCATTGCACATTAAGGCACCCAAACAAGAGACGAGTTGACAATGAAGACCTTATTGAATATATTGTTGGAGAAACTTCTAGTAAACTTGTTGTGAAGACCTTGAGGACATTTTTGGAGCAAAATTGTTGAAGCTGATGGTATAGCATTATTGGAGACGATCTTGAAGGGCCTTGAAGTGAAGCTTTTGGAGCAACTATTGAAAAATCCTTAGAGAATTTAAGTAAGTAACTTTCTATCTTCCATCACCTTTTTCCTTTCAATATCCTTTAAATGAATTTTTTGATATTTAATGTTTGAAATCACGTTATAATTCCTTGATTATATGTGTTTGGGGACTTTCCCTTTGAAATTACCCAAAAATACCCTAGCAATTTTATCTTCAGGATGCATTCCTGACCCTATTTTTTAATATTTTGATTGATAGTAGTAAACATAGAGAGTTAGGGGGCTCTTGAATTGGTTTGGTTGGGCCATTAGATCCCTAACATCTACTAGGGAGAACCCCCCCTTGAGTTGGAGGAGAGCTCGCCCGAAGTGAAAAGAGGTTGGTGAGGAGACAATGGGGCTATTGAATTACACATGGTATCACACTTCATCTTTAGGACTTTATCTTGAGAAGTGCGAGATTTTGCTATATCAATTCTCAAATTGTTTACACCACTATTGTTAAGAACTAATAAGAAGTGATGTTGAGGGGTTTTTTGGTATAAGAAACAATACCATTTAAAAACTAGGGTTCTCAGTCCTTGGCATTCCTTCACCTGGGCCTAGGGGCACACTAGAATAATTTCACACTAAACCATGCAAACTTAAAAGTAACTTAGCAGATCCATAAAGTAATAATAATCATAATTCCTAATTTCCTATTGTACGATATAATGCAAATTATTCAAACATGAAGCAATGAAGACATGCAATGTCTGAATTTCAAGATTGATGAACCAATACAAGAAGTTAGAAACTACAACTATGATTCAATACTCTGTGTCTTAACTCCATGAAGGAATCTAGTTTGTAGTACAGAACATGCATCGTGTATTATCAATTCTTAATTGACAACAACTAAAGGTCATCTACCTCATCAATTCCTTCCCATTTTGTGTTTTTATGTTATATTCCTTATAAAAGTGTCAAATTTCTCTCAAAGTAATCAACCACTGAATAAAATAAAAAATAGTTGAGATATGATTGAGAAATGGTCATTTATTTCTTGAAAGGATCTTCACAATTTCTTTGGTTGTTTTTCATCTCAAGAAACAAGAAATGACCTAAGAAACTATCGTGATGTAATATAAGAAACAACACAGTGCAATGGAAATTTTCAAAGCCAAATGATTTCCATTGAGGACATGGCCTTTATTTGGTTCTTGTTTCATATGAGTTTCGGGTAGAAATGGAACTTTGTTGTACCATTTCCAGTAGTAAAAAGGGAAAACCTTCTTTTTCCATGGGAAATAATTTACCTTTCCTTTTTCAAGATAATCTAAATCACAAAAAATATGAACTATACTGCACACATTCCTGGATAATGTGAAAGTGGAAAAGGAATACCCTACACAAGTGATGCACACATGTACATTTGAACACTAATAGATTTTTGTAGTTGAAATGCAATGCTTGTTTTCATTTAAATGTAGGTTTTTTAAAGCAGGGAGAAATAATGGCTGCCAAATTAATAAGCGTTTCTTTGGGAAAAATTTAAATATTGTATTGGGTGATGAAGATAATAGAGGGTATTGAATCTTGACTCTTGACATCTACAGAGAACCCTACAGCCTAACACAATCCAATGGAATTGACCAAAAAACCCAAATAGAGTCAACCCTACTATAGGAGGAAGGGCCTGCGGTAAGAAATTACCATTTTGCAAGAACGAGGTAGTACCTTTGTTCTACAAGAGTTGAGGGTGAATCTTTGTTCTTCAAGATACGAGGGTGAATCTTTGTTACGCAAGAGGCGAGGTGAATACGGGAGCGAATCTTGTTCTGCAGAGCTCGGGAGAATCTTTGAGGCGAATCTTTGATACAAGAGCGCTCGGGGTGAATCTTTGAGGCAAATGTTGTTGCAAGAGGCGAGGGAGAATGTTGTTACGCAAGAGCGGGAGAGTCTTGCCCCGCGTGATATCAGACGTTAATGTAGCACACATGTACATTTGAACACTAATATATTTTTGTAGTTGAAATGCAATGCTTGTTTTCATTTAAATGTAGGGTTTTTAAAGTAGGGAGAAATAATGGATGCCAAATTAATAAGCGTTTCTTTGGGAAAAATTTAAATCTTGTATTGGGTGATGAAGATAATAAAGGGTATTGAATCTTGATTCTTTACATCTAGAGAGAACCCTACAGCCTAGCACAATCCAATGGAATTGACCAAAAAAACCCAAATAGAGTCAACCCTACTATAGGAGGAAGGGCCTGCAGTAAGAACTTACCATTTTGCAAGGGCTGAGGGTGAATGTTGTTCTGCAAGAGCTGAGGGCGAACGCTGAGGGAAAATTCTGTTCTACAAGAGCTAAGGGGGAATGTTGTTCTGCAAGAGCGGAGGGCAAATGCGAGCGTGATATCAGACGTTAATGTAGCTATTGCGACGGATACGAAACAATAAAATCATTTTTATGTAGCACACATATAAGTTTCATATTTTTATGTAGCGCGCATATAAGTTTCGTTATACCGACGGCGGAAAAAGCGTCGCTATTGCGACAGATGCCTCCAAACGTCATAATTGCGACACTTAGACATTGTGTCGCACTTGCGACGTTTGGAGGCAGCTGTCGCAATAGCGACGCTTTGGGCCATAGTGTCGCAATTGCGACGTCTTCCTCCAAACGTCGCAATTGTGACACTTTTTCTAAGTGTCGGTATTGCGACACTTTTCTATAAACGTCAGTATAGCGACAGTTTCGGGCAGGATGGAAAAAATTTGGCGAAATTTCCGACATTTGGTCAAAAGCATCGGAACCAAGTGTCGGAATTTCCGCCAAATGTAGTAGTGGGGGGTAATTGTTATAGGTAAATTTGGGCATCATTCCCAATGACTTGGTTAACTGGGCATCATCTCCAGGACCAATGACTAAGGGTCTATCATTCCCTATAATTTCAAGTTGCTACATGCCCTAAGGCAAGAAAAAGACAAATCAAGCATGACTTTCATCAAGCAAAGGTTTCCAAGGTTTGAAGTTTACTATATATCATGTGGGAGCTCACCAACGCTGCTTCTAAGGGGACTAAGTGCATTTCATATGCAAGTAGCCCCATGCAAGGCTGATCTGCAAAGCACTTCCCGACATCTATGGGTGTGTTGGTCACATTGGGAGCGAAATTCTCATTGTTCCGGAATCTCCACTTGGCCAGTGCCTTCTAGAAGAGTTCACATGTGTCAAGATTCGAATCCAAGTGTCCATTTGACATCTACATTACTGGGAACATGTCTTTCCTATTATTGGAAAGTCATTGATTGCAAAACAACCTTCAGTTCATTTATAAATTGAGCACAGATCTGAGTGCTTGAGAAGGAAGAATTTGAGTAGAGAAATGCTAGAGGATTTTCAATTGAGAGCTAGATTTGTGTAATAGTTGCTGGAGAGATTTATACTGTGATGGGGTTGAGGATCGTTGCTGTAAGGGTCACTTAAAATCAGTCATTTGGTTGTAACCTCTCCTTCTATCATCAATAAAGAATGCAACTTACTTTTCCCTATATGCATCTGTATTGGCTTTGATTTTCCATATCACAAGATCTTAATTGATGTATATTGTTTATGCTTTACTGATTTAGCTAATTAACTTGAATATACATCTGTATTATTGATATCTTCTATTGCTTTGGTTTTCTTTCTTGCCAGAAGCGTTTTGCCTACAAACCACTTGAATTTGAAGCTACAACGGAAGCCACAGAAGGAGCCATTTAGAAGCGCTTGGATTACAAGTAAGCCTCTAATCCTTTCTATGTGTTTGTTCCGAGTTAGGAAAGGTAGTCGTATAGTCTTTAATCTATTGTTCTAGACTATCATCTGTCTAGGGAATCATGTTTTATCTGTAATTCACAATTCTAGCCCAACACTACCCTTGTTGCTGTCCTTTTACAAAAACATGAAGATTCTGATGACCATCCCATAGAATTTTTCAGTAAGGTTATGTGATATGCTGAAATGAACTATGATATTATTGAAAAAGAGGCCTATGCCCTAGTTCAAGCCTTAAAATATTTTAGAGTGTATGTCCTTCACTCATCCATTATTGCTTATGTCCCTAACCGTGCTATAAAAATTGTTCTTATGCAACCGGACACTGATAGAAGAAGACGAAGGTGGATCACTCAAATCCTTGAGTTTGACCTCACTATTAAAACCATTAAGTTAGTGACGGGACAAGGTTTAGCTAATTTTTAGATGAATCAAATTACAAAGTGTTAGGCATACATTTTGTTTTTGAAATCTTTGAGAAGCATACACAAGAACCTTATTCAAATTTAGAAAGGGAGAATACACAAGAACATTCTTCAAATTTAGAAAGGAAGAATCCACAAGAACCTTCCTTAAATGCAGAAGGGGAGAATCCGTAAGAACCTTCCTAATATTCTCAAGGAAAGAACCCACAAGAACCTTCTCGTTCAACTCAAACAATTCCTATTCACATTGATGAAAAGTTTTTACTGTCAGATTGGTATGCGACTATTGTACATTTTTTGATCAATTTTGAGTGTCCTACTGAATTTTCAAAGAGTCAGTGCAGAACACTTAAATTGAAATCTATCAAATATTGTATTATCAATTCCAACTTGTACTAGAAATATCCTCTCAAAATTTTGTTACTTTGTTTAATAGTAAGTGAAACAAAAGGAATCATGAAGCATTTTCATGCATGGATATGTGGAGCACATTATGCTTGGAGAGCCACAACATACAAGATACTAAGGGCAGGTTTTTATTGTCCTACATTGTTTTCACAAGTAGGAGCAAAGGTTAGAAGCTGCATTCCATGTAAGATGTTTGCTGGTAAGAAAAAACTAGCAGCTTTTCCATTGGTTGCAGTTGTTGTTTCAACACCATTCCTTCAGTCGGGACTATATTTTATAGGAGAAATTCACCCAGCTTCAAGAAATCAAGACAGATGGATTTTAACTGCCACCAAATATTTTACCAAGTGGGTGGAGTCCATTCCAGTCAGAAATTCTATAGATACAATAGTAATCAAATTTATTGAAGAGAACATTATTTCGAGATTTGGTTTCCCTCAACAAATAGTGACTGATAATGCCACAATATTCAGTAGTATAAAGGTTGAATTCTGCAAAAAATACCATATTTTTCTACATCATTCAACTCCTTATTATCATCAAGGAAACAATATTATAGAATCATGCAACAAGGGTCCGGTTAAAGTAATAAAAAATACTATTGAAGATCATAAGAAAAATTGGGACAAACATCTTATCTATGTATTTTGGGCAAACAAGATTTCTCCCAAAATATCAATAGGTAAATCTCCATTCCAACTGGTCTATGGAAAGAGGCCATTTTTCCTACCAATTTGGCTTTTCCCATTATTAATATTTTACAAGAATCTACTGATGAACCTGATGATTTCTCTAGAAGGATAAATCAAATTATTGAATTAAATGAAAACATATATGAGATTCAATACAAATTGAGAAAGTATCAGAATAATATGAAGAGTCTTTTTGACAGAAATTCTAGGGAAAGAGACTTCAGAGAAGGTTATCTAGTTTTGAGATGGGATGCTAGAAGGGAGGACAAAGGTAAACATAGAAAATTTGATAACTTATGGTTTGGACCTTTCAACATTATTGAAGTGAAAGGAAACAATAAATTTGTTCTACAAAATTTTGAAGGACAATTTACTACACTTCCTGTCAATGGTAGATTTCTGAAACATTACATACAGTACTGAAGAAGATTCTAAATCATCATTCTACATTACCCCCTTCTTTTAAAAATTTTCCAGGTCTGTTTCTTTTTCACATCAAAGACCCCATAGCCCGACGAGAAGGTAGTCAGATCTACTTGTTTTCTGAATCCCACAGGGGGAAGAAATCCCCAGCTAGAGCCAATGTTGTAACATTATCTAGTTTTGATAAGTTAGCATATATAGTCAAAATAAATTCAAAAAATAAAAGTAAAAAATAAAAAAAATGTTAAGATAGGATATGGATGAAAGAAAAATAAATAAAAAAAGGTTAGGCTTATTGTGTGTTTTATACATCCATATCAAAATAAAATGTTAGGTTAGATTGCCCTAAAGAAAGGAGGAAAAATTAAAAATAAAATGTTAGGATGCCAAAGAAAAAATGAAGGCTTTAGTTCACAAAAATAAAAATACATGGTTGCAAGCTCAAATGCACCTTTTCATAAGTTTATATATTAATTTTGATTTATTTCTGTAAAAGGAGATTAATTTTTCATTATTTTATAAACATTAAAACTTAAAGTTATATGGTGCATGTATTATTGTATTCCTAAGGTCACTAAACGACAAAATGAGTCTTGTCAAAAGTAATATCAAGCACATATTTTTTGACGGTTGAGATCTCCCCCACCCAGATCAATGGCGGAGGGAGAGTTCACACCCCCCCCCCACCCATTTCTTGTTAACGAGGGTGCAGGGGGGGGGGGGGGTGGCGGTGGGGGTCTGAAAAGTGGTTTTAATGGCTGCCCTAAAACACAGATGTGGCACCCTCTCATGAGTTCACAACTGTTCCGCTCAAAACCTGAAACCACTACCCCCCCTCTGAAATCCGCTGCGGTTTCTCTCTTGTTGCCTAAATGGTAGTTCATACTGCGCCTTGATCGTTTTCCCTCCACCACTCTCATGCCACCACCTGCCATAGATCCGTTGACACATCACCCTAACCGTTACCACCCTGTAATGTCTCTACCACATGACACAATGGAACTACCTAGTGCATCATCATGAGAAATATGGTTCACATATGCATCACTACTATTAGATGAAACATCTACCAATGTTGAGACAAGGGTGTTCAACGAGGGGGGTTCGACCGAAACAAAATGGGAAGCCACTTAGGGTCTTCCTCCATGGATCTCATGGATGATGACAGATAGAGAATAATGACCAAAGAGTCTGTCATCGAGGGGAGGTATCACAATGGGTGTATAACTATCCTCCGGTTCTGGTGAAGAAGAACGCATAATTAGAGGAGTAAATGATCCACTACGATGGGCCTCGGTTTCACGAACCACGTGAAGGGTATCGCGAAAGTCATCGAGACAAGGACAATGATGGGAATAATATTCGTACTGATCACAAAAAGAAAAAGGTTGATTTGTGCACAACGATTTGATTTTCTTGGATGAATCAGGTAAGGTAATATGGCCCTCCAAGATTTCAGATTTAGGAAACGTTTCTTTGACCACAGGTTTGAGACGAGGAAACCCAGGAAAATTATTGGTAGCATGCCCAACAACATCACACAAAGTGCACAGAGGTGTAGGATTTGGAGGCTTAGGTGGATTTGTAGCTGTTTGGGAAGCCTTGTCCTTAGGTTCCTTATTTTTGGATTTCCCCACCTCATCGGATGCTTTCGCAACAAGAGTGGGTTCCAGTTAAGGTTGTTGTGGAAATGAAGTAAAGGGAGGGGTCATCATGACCTGTTGGACTGGGGTCAAAGTGGTATATGGTTTGAGTTGACCAAGAGGAGTGTTTGCTAGGGGATCAATGTACCAGACTAGGATCCCTGGGGTCAAATTGGGTAAACTTAACGTAGGCATAATAGGCACATAAAAGACTCTAGATGGGGGAGCTAAAAATGGTATATGACCTGAAGGTTAATGGCTCACAGATGGCTAAGACTTGGGGGAACTTTTCCTGGTTGAAAAGTATTAGGAGAGACACTAGAAAAAGGAGAAGGTCCTTTACGAGATGGTCTTGATGGCTGTGTCGAGTGAACAACAACAGGTTGCGAAGGTGCTGGATGGTGGCTAGTCATACCAGGCTGCTTTTGGTTAGCCTGAGATGCTTTTAACTTGCAAACACTCGATGATATGGGCTCAGAAATGGGAGGAGGTGGACTAGGGAATCCACCAAGTAATGAGGAATCTTTATAGACTCCATGAGAGACACTGGTAAGAGGTTTGACCGTTTGTTTATCGGCTACCGATGATATAATAGACCCAAAATATTTTTGGGACTTAGGCTCATAATATGTCAACTCATCAATGGTGATGATATTTCCATTATGGGGGAAACACATATTATGGTGTAATATTCTCAATTAGCCATGAGCTAATTGGAATATTCAATTTTGTTTTATTGCTTTGTTTAAAGAATAAGAGGGAAAAGGAGGTACATAATTCTCCTTAATAATGAATAAATCAATGCCAAATGTGAAATAGATAAATATTGGCAGCTTAACTAAAGCACCCTTGGTGTGAAAAGGGGTCAGATCACTTTGACTGGGTCAACCTTGACCAAATCAAAAACGTTTTCATAGAGGAGTGGTTATCAATAAGGGACATCACAGTTTTAGATGGAGATGCTTTGTGTGAATGTAGTGCTTTGGTTGGATGGGGCTTAGGGTTTCCAAGATCATATCTTATTTAAGGAAGAGGATGGAAACCATATTCATCATGTATGGGTTTATTATATTTCTGAATATATGGTCTATTTAGACATATATCTTTCTCTTGTTGTTTAGCTGAGATAGAGTGTTGTTTAGCACAGTGTGTTCCTAATCAGGAATCCCATCTCTTCGATTGAGGAGCTCTCGGAGGAGTCTTGTACTACATTTTCCACTATCAGGCTTAAGGCCAAGCTTCATCTTTCATTTATAGCGCAGATCCTGTTGAGGATTTGGTTGTTTTGCAGGTTGCAACAAGTGGAGATTAGATCTATAGATCTAGGCCATTTGATTGCTTATTTTCAGTGGAGGAGGCTTCATGTCCATTGGGAGGACAGTATTTAAGGGTTTTGAGCTTATTTTTAGATATTGGCATCAGGCCAACCATATATTCATCCATACAGTGCAGTTTACTTCTAGATCTGCGTTATTTCTATAGGAGGAGTTACAGGGTGGTTTAGCACACCATTTGAAGAGCTGATTTTCTAGTGAAGGGGATCTTCCTTTCACTTAGAGGATATATTAGAGGAGGCTATTGTATTGATCATATCAGATCAGCCACACTTTCCAGATCTGTATTTTGCAGTAGATTTGCAGTATTATAACTTATATCTACAACTTGTATATGGTGTTTTGCTGAAAACCCTTAAGGGGTTCTTAAAAGGAGCTTGTATAGTGCTCAGATCTAATATAGATCTATCTTTTGAGGCACATATCAGCCCTAGATCTGATGTATAATAATTTTCTATATCAAAGCTAATAAAATAACACTGTAAGGGTCTTCAGCTTTTCTATATAGTTCCAGCACCTCATATTGAGGGATTTTTTCCATTGGAGGCTTGTATTTCTTGTTATGCATCTTATGGGACATTTCTTATTTATATTTTGTTGTTGTTATAAAATATGAAAGGTCTCCATATTGGCCTCTTTCTTTTAAATTATTATTTGCAATATTGTTCCAGCATTCTACACTATATTCCTTCTTTTCCCATTTGGAAATATTACAGTGGTATCAGGGCATAATCTTGGCACAGCCTGTGCATCTTGAAAATCCAATATGTCATCTGAAGAAGGAGAGCCTCTTACTGATAGAGAGAGGAGGTATCAAAGAAGAATACATCAGAAATTTGATTATACAAATGACAAAGAAGACAAGGGTAAAACCCCTTTATTTGGAGGAGAAGATGAAGAGAAGGAGTTCCCTAAGATCCTTCTTAGAGCCATGCAAGATATTGCTAGAGAGATCAAAGAAATGAGGATGGATAGTGTTATCACTATTAAAAAAAATTTTAAAAAATTAAAACATGGCATGTCAACTCTGTTTTGATCATGATCTAAATAGTTTTGAAAGTCATTTTAGTATGGTCAAGGGTATGTCATAGTTTTGGAGGTTAGTGTTCACCATGAAATTTCAAAAAGTCTTTTTAGGTTCATTCCATAGTTAAAAAGTTCACATTTTTCATTTAAGGTTCATCTAAGTAGGTTTTAGGTTGATTTTCTGCAATTAGCTACAAATCCACATTTTCGTAGCACCGTTAGTTCAAAAAATGAGTTTTGCGCTACGAAAGCGCTGCTACTTTCGTAGCGCAAATTGAAAAATTTACACTGTGAGCGCTACCAAAGCGCGGTTTCGTAGCTATCGTGTCAAATAAGTCAAGATTTGTCAATTTCAATTGGGGAATGACATGATAGGAGTATGGTGAGTCAGTTAATTTAACAGATTTTGTGTACCCACTTGTCCTACAATCATCATATTCATGATAAGGTATCAATTAAACATTATTTGATCATGAAGTGACATCTCTAATTCGAATTTTTGCCTAATTGAGTAATTCCCGTTTCATTCACCTTCACATATGTTGTTGAATCTCTGAAACAGTGAGGATAAGTTTATGGTTGTTATATCCAAAGACAAATCTCATCAAATCAAGCGAGGATGATTCATCAAATCAAGTGAGGCTGTTCATCTGGTCAAGAGAGGCTGCTTTACAGGTTTTAAAGAAACCAATAGGTTTTCTACAGGAAACATGGAAGAGGAAAATAAGATCCACAGAGGGGGACATTGTCTAAGATATGAACCTGAGAATGAAAATGTTGTTATGGAGGATCAAATGGTAATGGAGGCTTTTAGCAAGGATGGATGTCTCAAATTTTGTGAAAAGCTACAAGGTTGCCACACTCAAGTGTCCAAAGAGTTTTCTCTACATTTCATTGGAACCACTACCAAATTTGGAATGATAAAAATGCCAGTGACACCTGAGATCATAGTTGCTATGACAGAGATACCAAGGGGACAACAATATTGGTTTAAAGGTTTTAGGTTTGACATGGAGCCATGCAAGGATTTTATGAAACCTGAATTTGTAAACATGGACTTGAACAATGCAATACCAAGGAGCTATATCACGGATAACTATTCAACATCCAAATATATTTCACGTGTGAAGGCAGGTACCATAAATTCTACACTTATCATTTTAAATTGTTGTTTCATTTCACAGGGATGATATCATTAGATTTACCATTTTACTTGCATAGAAACCTTTCCAAAATGGTTGACAAAGTCAAAGCTAAATATGATGGCTGTGAAACATCTCTATTTCGTCATGGTTTGATTAAGTTATTGGTTTTAAATGAGCTACTGAAAATAAATAGAGATTGGTCTTCCTTTTTATTTATGAGTGGATTTGAAATGGAAGCCCTAAGCCCAGCTAGAAACCCTAAGATCAAGGGAAATCCTTCACCACCAGTAGCAAAATCCAGTCAGCTAGTGGTGACCAAAGCTAAGAGGTTTGTGAAGTTGAAACAAAGGAAACAGGTTGAAGATAGAATTGAGAAAGCATCAGTGCTTTTTGCAAAAACCCCATCACCTAAAAAACAGAAAGTAGAAAAGTTCAAAGAAACAAAACAAAAATAGGTGGCCAGTAAGCAGGAGAGTCAGACAAAGACAAGAAGTCAATTATCAGCATCAAAGGGAAAAGCACTTGTTTCAATGGCAGAAGACAGTCCAATGATGAAAGGAAACTTGGATGATATAATACATGCAATAGACATAGAAGAATCACCCATTGTGCAAGCATATATCATTGAAGTGAAAGAACCTAAATAGAGAAAAATCAAATCAACAAAGAAATTGGATTTTGAAGGTGATAATGTAGCTTTTGTTTTTCAAGCTAGGAAACCTCTAACTAGACATGAAAAGAAACTCCAAGAAAGTATTAAATATTTCCAAGTGACTATTGAAGCAGCCAAAGCCACTGAAAAGGTGATTGGTGTCTCATCTCCTATAGTGGAGCATGCAGTCAACAAGGTAGAGAAGGCAAAAGAACACATGTTAGAGTGTCAATTGTTGGAAGAAAGGTTGAAGCTAGAAAATAAAGAAACAGAAATGATGAGAAAGAGGGAAATACATCACAACATTGAAAAGACAGGATTCAAGAGGTTGAAGGTTGTTTGGGAAGGTCAAACAGTTGCTAGGTCAGAGATCCCAAGCAGTGCCCAACAGTTATTTACATGGACAGTTCCAACTATTAAAGAAGCAAGGTTTGTTAGAGTGATTAACACTCATTTGAGAGAAAGTAACAGGAAGCTAAGAATCCAAGTGAAGGATTTGGAGCTAAAATTAAAACAATCTCAAGATGAACTAAAAAGCAGAGGTACAAAATGAAAAATTCAAAACATACTCTAAATGGAAAATGAGGATCAAATTTTGTGAAAATTATGTTTTTAGTTAAAATATCTGATGGTTTTGATGAAGCCAATGATTTTCTAAAGTCGTGGTACCTTTTTGTTTTAAAATTTTGTGAAAATCTTGTTAAAACTGCTTGCACAACAGTTTCGTAGCACCTGTAGTGCAAAAAGGGTGAAAAGCGCTACGAAACTGCTGTAGCGGCTTTTTCACCCTTTTTATTATCAAATTTTGGAGGGAAAACCAGGAATTTTGATTTTAAATTCCTAAGGAATATATATCAAGTGAATATAAAAGTAAATCTGAAGGAAAGGAATTTAAATTTTGAAGGAAAATGGTAAAAAAGACCGCGCTATGAAACTATGATGCTTTCGTAGCATAGGTCTGTTTTCATGGTTTTGAGAAGTTCAAGGTGGTTTCGCATAGCTGGCATGAAGAGATGACTTGGGAATATGTCAATCATGTTCCCAACATCAATTAGCCTCGGAGTTATCAGTTGGAAGTGGTCAAAATATCTCAAGAAATTAAAGGGATCCTAAGCCTAAAAACAGGGGAGCAGTTTCCTAGATTACAGGGGATCAACATCATCAACATTATGGTTATAACAAGTTGAAACTCATCATCAGGATTCAACTTAATGGAATGATAGGTGGAAAATGATGTATTTAATTTTAGATAAATCTATTTTGAGTATAAACAAAAGGGTTCTAATTCTATTTGTAATAGGACTCTATGTTAGTTTTACAGCTGTGTTTGTAATAAATACCATGCTTTATGGTTAGAATAGGTGTCAAAGCATGGGAATTTGATGTATCTAGTTATGGAGAAGCTTATCTCATGATGTAAAGGATCTATAAAAGATTAAGAAGTCGAAATAGAAAAGGTTAAACATTTGTTAGCAAAAAGACTCTGTTTTATGTAAGTGTCTGTTTTCAACCTAATACATAATTTCTACTTAGACAACTCAAGATTCATAAGGAGTTCTTGTATGTTCTTGTTCTGATGGCATATTTTCAATATTATATTGCAGTGGTGTTTTCTTATGTTACTCAGAATTCATCAATGATGCTCTGACTTCCTTCATAGACAAGTTGACTGTGTGTTTCACTGTTCTACATGTTTATTCCTTGACTTGAACTCTGATATGCCTTGACTTCCATGCTAAGTAGATTATCTTGGTTTTGATAAAGCTATCATGACTCCATAAGCCCAATTTACACTTGCTAATGTGATTTACAACCCGTTTACATCATTTTTTTTTTTTTTATCTCATATAGAGTTAGCCATCTACATATTTATAAAAAATCATAAACCCTTGAGAGAGCCCTCTCAGGTTGAGGAGGCTAAGCCTCAACCAAAATATTGGTTTGAAATAGTTGCACAAGATTGGTTTGATGACCATCCTATCAGGTCTGATTTTGTGATAATAAATAGATACAAGGAATCCCATAAATTATTTCATCATGGTGAAGGCTCTGGCATATCTCATCACTGGAATGATCAACCAGTGCATCAACCATAAGTTTCCCAATGCTCTATTATGCCTACATTTTTGGTTTTGGGGAATGAAGGGTTTCAAAAAAAAGAATCCCCTGAAGAATATTTTATGGAGTATGAGTCTTAAACTCAGAGATTCAAGGACAACTTGAGTTTTCAAGAATTTTGTCAAATCAAGGACAATAGAAGACCAACGCATTACAATAGAGGTGGTGGATTCATTCAGAATCATGATCGAAACTACACTATGGGTAGATTTTTCTTACCAACCTTTGATGGTTCATCCAAGTGCATACCAAATCATGGGAAGAGAAGCTTGACATCTACTTTTAGTTGAAAAAGGTTCCAGAAATGGAGGCCATTAAGACTGTAGCGCTGCACCTTGAGGGTGAAGCACATGAATGGTGGTTCCATGGATTGTCTACATTGGTTCATGCCAATGTAACTTCATATTCATAGTTCACTAGAATTATAATGGAAAGATTTGATAAAAGAGATCCTGAAGCACCATTCATGGGGCTTGCAAAGCTAAAACAATTAGGTAATGCAGAAACTTACATCTCTGAATTTCTAAGACTTTCTGTTATGGTTCCTGATTTAGCTGCAGCAAGAAAGGGTGTACATGTTCATTGATGGGTTAGACGAACCTCTTCATGGGTTGGTTAAGTCTACCAAGCCCACTACCCTACAAGATTCCATTGAAAGGGCTAGGGACCTTCAAGATTCCTTTCCAAAAGAAAAGGCAACATTTTAGCATAAACCCTCTTTTCCATCAAAGGGAAAAGAAGAGAAGCCTCTTCCTTCAAAGGAGAGTCAATATAAAAAACCTCTTTATGATGATGTCCGAAGAGATTTGAGGAGGAGGAAGCTTTTCTTAACATGCCAAGAAGCTTGGGCACCCAGACATAGATGTGCAATTGGAAAATAACATTACATAGAGGTCTTCTTGGATGATGAGGTGGAAGAAGAAGATGAACCAAGAAGAGGTCACAACGCTGACACGGCAGGAGATGAACCAACACCATCAGGAGATGGGAATGGAGAATTTGATCCTATTAGAGGGGCTCTTGCATCATTGAGAGAAGTACCTAAGTACTTGACCTTAAGATTTCAAGGTTCCATCTTGAATCAGAGGGTTTATGTTTTGGTTGATAGTGGGGCTACCCACAATTTTATTGATGCCCAACTAGCACAAAGGATGGAAATACCCATTGATGCTTTTGAGGGATTTTATGTTTTGGTCCCAGGAGATAGAACTATGCAATGCATGAATTATGTTCCATAATTATCAGTCACCATGGGAACATATACATTGACTGATCACTTCTTTGTGGTTGGCATACTTGACACCAATGTGATATTGGGTATTCAATGGTTGATTACTTTGGGGAAAGTCACTACTGATTGGGAGACTTTGCAAATGGAATGGGTGGATAGAAAGAGTGGAAAAACTCAAATGATCAAAGGCATGCACACATATCTCTCACATACAACTTCCACATAGAAATCAGAGATGGATTTGTGTAGTGGAAGCAAGGACCTTACAGTCCCATCTATTGTGCTTATGAGATTGCTGCATGGGACACTATTATTTAGAGGAAAACCACCTGGGAGGCCACCTAATTCAGATTTCGTGAGAGATGTCTCACAACATGATGCTCCAAGCATAGATCCAGGAGGGATGGGAGCATTAGAAGACCATGATACAACACTGGGAGTCTTGGGTAAGCTCAAGGAGGAGGGAGACATTCTCCCAACATCATCATTACCCACTCTCATTTCAGATTCTGCGCTGTGGGAGGAGAAGCATGGAAGGAATGACCTTCCAACATGTACCTTTTGCATGGGAGATGTAAAGGAGGAGGGCAGCCATATGAAATATGTTCTTTGTGATAAATCATCAGCGTTGTCACTATGGGAGATTGATCCATATTGGAAATCCCAACTGTTGGTGGATTATTCCAAGGATATTTTCACATGCATGATACTTAATGACCAGCTACATGAAGAGGGCTATTCAGTCCAAGAGGGAGTCATCTATTATCATGGTAGGATATTCTTATCTAGAGCCTCCAAGATCAAGGATAAGTTTCTACAAAGGGCCTATGAAAAGTTCTTTTTCAGCCATACTTATTTCATGAAGGCCTACAACACTATCATGGAATGCTACACTTGGAAGGGATTTGAAGAGGAACTATATCAGAATTTTGAAAGATGCATGAACCATGTGGAGTTGGAAGAGATACATGACTCTATGAAGGAGTTAATTTAGCCACCCCTTTCCTCTTTGGGAATAAGAGGATATATATATATGCACCACTGCACTTGTATGAGGAAAAATTTTGGTGAAGAATATGCTTATGTACACATGCATTATTTTACCATGTATATGCAAGCCATAGCTCCAAGGAGGAGCATTATTCCATATAAAATTCATGGCCAACTTTGGGCCACAAAATTTTCTTAACATGGCCACTCCCTTGGAGATCAAAGGGAGATTTTGTATCATTGTGGGTGAATTCCAAAAGCACCAAAAATATCTCACACTTTCAACCATGGTGAGATTACTTGGAAAACAAGTAAGTGGTGGAGAAACCACTTACAACATCATGATCTGATGTAATCAGGAGATTCACTGCATTGGTTCCACATGTGGGACTATGACCCACCTCCATATGAACAAATTTTTGTTTATATGTACTTAATTTTGATCCCTTACATTGATGTTGTACTTATACTTTTTATAGGAATGTTTGGAGGGAGGATGGGAGGAATGTATGTGCCATATGGGAAAGAGATTCTCCATGTTCATTATGCTACATGTTTCAGGGAGAACATTGGGCAAACCATGTTTGTTTCATTTGAACTATTGCCTCCTTATGGGATGGATTATTTTCATCTCATGAGAACATTGGAGGAGAAATGCATGGAGGGATGGATTTGTGAACACTTAGCTTAAGAGAGAAGCTTATCACATGTTGTTGTCACCAATGGAGGAGGAGAAGAGTTGTAGCACTCACCTTGTCAGTTGCTTGAGGAAAAGAAACATTTGGGAAGGGAGGACTGTAATATTCCCAATTAGCCATGAGCTAATTAGAATATTCAATTTTGTTTTATTGCTTTGTTTAAAGAATAAAAGGGAAAAGGAGGTCCATAATTCTCCTTAATAATGAATAAATCAATGTCAAATGTGAAAGAGATAAATATTGGCAGCTTAATTAAAGCACCCTTAATGTGAAAAGGGGCTGGATCACTTTGACTGGGTCAACCTTTACCAAATCAACAGCACTTTCATGGGGGAGTGGTCATCAATGAGGGACAACGCAGTGTTAGATGGAGATGCTTTGTGTGAATGTAGTGCTTTTGTTGGATGGGGCTTAGGGTTTGCAAGATCATATCTTATTAAAGGAAGAGGATGGCAGCCATATTCATCATGTATGGGTTTATTACATTTCTAAATATATGGTCTGTTTAGACATATATCTTTCTCTTGTTGTTTAGTTGAGATAGAGTACTGTTTAGCACAGGGTGTTCTTGATCGGGAATCCCACCTCTTCCATTGAGGAGCTCTTGGAGGAGTCTTGTAATACATTTTCCACTATCAAGCTTAAGGCCAAGCTTCATATTTCATTTATAGTGCAGATCCTGTTGAGGATTTGGTTGTTTTGTAGGTTTGAGCAAGTGGAAATTATATCTCTAGATCTAAGTCGTTTCATTGCTTATTTTTAGTGAAGGAGTCTTCCTTTCCATTGGGAGGACAATATTGAAGGGCTTTGAGCTTATTTTCATATCTTGGCATCAGGAAAACCATATATTCATCCTTACAGCACAATTTACTTCTAGATCTACGTTATTTCTGTAGGAGGAGTTGTAGGGTGGTTTAGCACACCATTTGGAGAGCTGATTTTCTAGTGAAGGGGTTCTACCTTTCACTTAGAGGATCTATTGGAGGAGGCTATTGTATTGATCATATCAGATCAGCCACACTTTCCAAATCTGTATTTTTCAGTAGATCTGCAGTCTTAGAACTCAGATCTACAACTTGTATATGGTGTTTTGCTGAAAACCCTTAAGGGGTTCTTCAAAGGAGCTTGTATAGTGCTCAGATCTGATATAGATCTATATTTTGAGGCACATATCAGCCCTAGATCTGATGTATAATAATTTTCTATAGCATAGCTAATAAAATAACGATGTAAGGGTCTTCCATCTTTTCTATATAGTTGCAGCACCTCATATTGAAGGATTTTGTCCATTGGAGGCTTGTATTTCTTGTTATGCATTTGATGGGCCATTTCTTATGTATATTTTTCTGCTTTTATAACATATGAAAGGTCTCCATATTGGCCTCTTTCTTTTAAATGATGATTTGTAAAAATTTTCCAGCATTATGCACTATATTCTTGCTTTTCCCATTTGGGAATATTACATACGGTGAACCACGGATGCGAAAAATGACATCGCATATGTGTAGCTACGACCCAAGATGATATAATAACCCAAGGGCCCATCAATGACTTCTATGCCAATACAAAAATTCTTTCCCACAAGTGTAACAAGACAATTGCAGAACATGCCAAGGGGCTGGGAAGGCTATCCGTCTCAGGCACGCAAAGTGATGGTGGACTCAAGATAGATCGGGGGACCTGAGTTGCTTCCAAACATAGGCAGACATCACATAGGTGGATGCACCCTCGTCTATTATACATCACTGGACATGAGCATTACATATCTTGACTGGTATTTGGAGGGCAATGGATGAGGGTAAACGGGGATGTTCTGAATTGTCAACATCAAAGATGATCAAACGATCATCTGAAGGATCCACAACTCTGAGAGCATATAGTAGAGATTTTCATTGTGATGGGCACGTCTGGAGGACTTTTAGCATTGACATGGTGGCAAGATAGTGCACCAAGTATTCTATTATGTTGTAGATGTGGGTGGCTTTGGCATAAGCAACGTTTTGGTGTAATGGCCCTTTGGGGATATTGAGAATGACCTTTGCCTTAGACTAAGGGATCCATAAGGGAAAATTTAGTGTCATAATGGACTCTATGGATACTTTGGTTTGGGACTCGGTTTCCGACTTAGCGGGTTGCTTGTCATACTGGTGCAACCAGGTCTGAAGTTTGACATCAGCGGTATTGACCTTGTCAAAGTTCATCATGAGAATATGGTAATCAGGGGTACCAGACTGCTGAGGTTGAGGGGCAGCCTGACCTTAAGGTGGTTGGGCAGCAACATATCCTTGCTGAGGGAAAGGATTATTGAACATTTCTGGTTGAGCTTGCGTAGTGTTTGGAGGAGGTGACGTGGTGGGTTTTTGTCCTTTGGACGCTGCTTAGACTTCCCACAGCTGGCGCATCTAGGGTAAAAGGGGGAAATCATGAGTATAATGGCCATGTAAACCACAACATGAACAAGGTCTGTTCATACAAATGGTCTTTTTCTACTTGGGTTGATCGCCCTGTTGCTGGTTTGTGGTGTTAGGCTAGTTCCCTTGGGGTGTGTTCGATTGATTACCTTGGCAACCTTGGTTACCCTGCACTTGTTGGTTCTGGTTTCCTTTCCGATTATTCTTTTTCTTAGAATTTGGGGGATTAGTTGCACTCTGTTGAGCATATACCTAACCTTAAGGAGGCGGTGGCTTTTGTGGCATAGGTTGAGAAGGTGTGGGAGGCAGGGGCGCTGACGCTGGAGGGGTTGGAGCGTTGGGCTATGCATAAGGATAAAAAGGAGATGGGGAAACATTTGGGTAAAAAGGTTCAACAAAAATTGGCCCTGGCATCGAATGATGTGGTTGGGAAAATGCATAAGGCGTGTTGTGACCAGGATACAAGTTTCCTGGAGGGGGATAGGTGTTGGAGGAATAGGTCCCCCCTAGGGTAACCATAACTCATGTGAGGAGCATATGGATGTGAAAGAGTTCCAAAGATACTGTCAGTGGAATGATATGCCCCCAGAGCATTGGAACCACCAGATCTAGGAAGATCTGGCAAAACGGTATAAACATAACCAAACTGGTGTAATATTCATTTTTCAGGAATTTCAACAAGGTGTTCAAGAAAAACACTGTATAAGTAAAAATATGAAAAAATAACATAGATCAGGGAATTTTTCCCCTCATTTATGCTGTATGTGAATTATATATGGAATTTCATCAGAAAAAAATCAGTTTAGACTATTTAAACAGATCTCCCAAAAACTTGACTAGCTAAAAAGCACCCAAAGAGGAAGGCTGTAGAAAAATGCAAGCACTGCTTCAGGAATTGCGTAGTTTTAGCAGATGTTCAGAGGAGATCAGAAAGGAGACTTATATTTCAGTCTTACAACATCAAATCAACATTATGATAAATACCTTTCATTATACAGTAGAATGCATGAGCCAATACAACAATAAATCTTCAAAAAAGAGAGCAGGAACACAAGTATATTTGCAGAAATGATTCAACAATGTTATTTTTGAGGAACTTCAGCTGTTGGAAGTTACAACTCAGATCTAGGAAAGATCTGTGGATGAAACATCAGATCTATATCAAATCTGGAAACTATATAGTTTTCTCTTCAAGATTCACTTGGAATTTTGTCAAAAGCATGCATGAATAAGAGTAGGTTTGAGAAACAAGATGCAGATCTGGAAACTGCTGCAGTAAATTTCTGAATATAAAATTTCATTACAATGGATCAGATCTAAACAGAACATATATTAGCAAGCTAACCCATGGATCACCAAGTGGGAGGCTAAGCCCAGCACAAGAGATCTCTGATCTAAGCTATGAGCAAGACACCATGTAAACCCTCATACATAAATAATGCAGTTTACTCAGTGGGAAAGCGCTGTAGCTAAAATGACACAGAAAACTACTTTAAAATTTCAGATCTGAAGTACAAGAGGCAGAGACACTCTTTCAGGAGGTTAAATAACACCTTCCATGAGAAGAGGCTCCCAAAAATACACTAGATCTCTGCAGATCTAGACTCCCACTTGCTGCAGCTCACAAGATAGCTTAGCCCTCAAGATGAGAAGCGTTGTAATGTAAGAAGGAGCTTGGCCTCAAGCCTGATAGTGGTTCAATTCAGCAAACTTTCCTCCTTGAATCCTTAAAGGAAGAGGTGAAATCCCTACATAGGAATTCCAGATACAATCCTCCACTAAACAACAGAGAATGATATTTGTCTAAGCAAACAAATACTCAGAAATGTGATCAATCAACAACCTTATCTTGCTGCCCTCATCCTCCTTTTATAAGATGAGAAAGCCTTTGCAAACCCTAAAACATCTTGATGAGTTAGCCCTTTTCACATTAGAGGCTCCCTTCTAGAACTGCGCTGTCCCTTTTGGAGATGCAATGAACCTAGACAGCGTTGTTGATTTGGTCAAGGTTGACCCAGTCTTTAGCTCAAACCTCTTTCACACCTGCAAGTGATTATTTACATGGCCCTGATTTGTCTTTGTTCACATTGGCATTGATTTATTTAGACTTTTTAGGAGTTTTACATGTCCTCCTTTATTCATTTATTCATGAAACATAAATTAAAACAAAATTGAATGTTCCTCTTAGCTAAGGCTAAGTGGGAACATTACAGTCCTCCCCTCCAAAATGTTGCTTGTCCTCAAGCAATTGACAGGGTAAGAGCTGTAGTTATTCTTCTCCTCCATTGATGGCACCATCAATGATCAAGTTTTCATCATGGACCAAGTGCTCATCAAGCCAATACATCAAAAATTGCTCCTCCAATGCTAACATGATAGGGGCATAGTCTATCCCTTCAGGAGTGTAAAACTCAACAAAAATAAACATGGGTGAATCAATGTCACACCTAAAACATGTATCATGAAGTACAAGGTAAATTTCCATCCCATGTGGTACATATACACCACCCACTTTTTGCCCATACAAACCCATAAACAATACCAATATATCATCTATGTATTGAAGCAAAATCACATATATGCAAACTGAAATGTGCACTTGAGGAGGTGGGTCACAATCCCACATAAGATACCAACGCAATGCACTTCTTGTATTGAGTAAATCTGAATGTGGTAAGTGGTATTCCCACCACATATTTGCTGCATGGGTCACTTTGACATGGCTGAAAGTGATAACCAAGTTAGGTTCCTTTGGGAAGCACCCATCATGATAGAGAATATCCCTTTGCACCTCAAGGGAGTGGCCAGATTTAGAATTTTTATTGGCCTCATCAATGCCATGAGATCTGCATGTAATATCACTCCTTGTAGGAGACATGGCCTGCATACATATGGTAAGAGAATGTGTCAAATCAGAAAAATAAACATGCTCCATAAGATCAAATTCTC
Organism: Pinus albicaulis; assembly: GCA_034641835.2. Classification (NCBI taxonomy): domain Eukaryota; kingdom Viridiplantae; phylum Streptophyta; class Pinopsida; order Pinales; family Pinaceae; genus Pinus; species Pinus albicaulis. The sequence continues at coordinate 313,544,361 of CM076573.1, forward strand.
TACCATTCAAGTCTCCCACACACATGGAGTTAGGCATGGGCATTTCTCCTCTTTTAAGAGAAGGAAGAGATGGCTGAAATGTCTCCTACATAAAGTATTTTGGCTACCCCATATCCTCATAACTATTTCACTCTTGTAAGTGTTGATGTAGTTCTTCCTTCATACCCTCCCAATCAAAACTCCTCATGATTAGGGAGTAGATCTTTACTGACTGCATATAGCTAGAAAGGAACTCTTTGTGTGCTCTTTGTAGTATCTATTGCTTAATCTTGGAGGCTTGAGACAAGAATACTTTACCAAGATGATAGATGGCCCCTTCATGGACCAAATAGCCTCCTCCTTGCTTCATGCCATCTAATATCATCCCAGTGTGTAGATATTTGGAGTACTCCACAAGGAGTTGAGACCTCCAATATGGATCTACACAACTCAACAAGGACAACGCTACTGATGAATCTATGGTGGTGCTTTCCTTGTTGCAGATTGTTTCTTTGACATTACACATGCCAAAATTGTTTGTGGGAAGGCTGCTCCTCCCCTTTGCTTCCTCCCACAACGCTTTGGTTTTCTCTTCCATTACTCCAACACTTTGTGAGGCTTCCCCCACATGATCAGAATCTAATGGCATTCCAAGTGGCTTTCCATGAGGTAGGAATGTTCCTTGAAACATTCTCATAAACATGAGAGAAGGAACTATGATATCCTTGCTTCCACTGCGCAAATCAATCTCTGTTGTTTGTGTGGAAACATCAGGTGCAGGATAAGTGTGCATGCCTTGAATTATTTGTGGTTTCCCACTCTTCAATTCCACCCACTCCATCTGCAAGGCCTTCTAATCAGTGGTGACCTTCCCCAAGGTAATCAACCACTGGACACCCAAGATGATATTGGTTTTTGGTATGTCAACTACAAAGAAGTGATCCACCAAGGTGTAGGACCCCATAGTGACCGAAAGTGATGGAACATATTGCATGCACTGCATAGTTCTATCTCCTGGGACCAAAACAGAGAACCCATCAAAAGTATCAGTGGGGAGCCCTCTCCTCTATAGAAAGTGAGGATCAATAAAGTTGTGGGTTGCCCCACTGTCAATCAAAATAGACACTCTCTGGTTCATGACTGAACCTTGTACTCTTAGGGTAAAGTATTTAGGCACTCCTCTCAAAGAAGAAAGAGTCCCACTTGTTGGAGCAAAGGCTCCCTCTTCACCTCTAGATGGTGATTGATCTTCCTCCTCATCATCACCAGTGTCGTGACCCCTCCTAGGTCCTTCATTCCCATATTCCTCCTCAAAATCTGAGAAGACTTCTATATAGTGAGCTCTTCCAGCAGCACATCTATGTACCAGTACCCATGGCTCTTGACAAGTGAAACACAATCTCTTTTTCCTCAAATCCCTCTAGAGATCAAGGTCAAGAGGTTTCTTCAGTGAGCTCTCCTTGGGTGGAGCAGCTTTCCCTTCTTTCCCCTTAGAAGAGTGAGGGGCTTTGCTTTGGAAAGTTGCCTTTGCTCTTGGCAAGGCATCTTGGAGATCTCTAGCTCTCTCAATGGCATCATGCAAAGTGATGGGCTTGGTAGACTTAACCAAACCATGAAAAGGTTCTTCCAGGCCATCAATGAACATGTAGACTCTCCCTACTACTGATAGATCAGGGACCATTACTGACAACCTTAGGAATTCAGAGATATAGGCCTCTACATATCTTGTCTGCTTCAACTTTGCCAAGCTTATAAAAGGGGCCTCTGGATCTTTCTGATAAAATCTCTCCACTAGTCTCCTAGTGAACTCAGCATATGTAGACACATTGTTGTGTCCCAATGTAGATAGTCCATGAAACCACCAGTTGTGGGCTTCTCCCTCAAAATGCAGCGCAACAATCTTGATGGCTTCTACTTCGGGCACTTTGTTCAACTGGAAATAGATGTCCAACTTTTCCACCCATGCTTTGGCAGAACAAGAGGATGTTCCATAGAACTTGGGCAAAAAGAACCTGCCCATAGTATGGTGTCTCCCCTGGAATAAACCACCATCTCTATACTGCTGCCATGGTATCCTTCGGTCCTTGAGATGGAAAAAGTCTTGGAAGCTCAAGTTATCCTTGAACCTCTGACTTTGTGAGTCATATTCTACAAAGTACCCTTCTAGGGAGGTTGGCTCTTACAGTCCTTGATTCTCTACAGCCAAGAAGGTAGGCATGGTAGAGCGTTGTGAGGCCTGTGGAGCTTGTGGAGCTTGTGGCAAGCTCACAGGTTGACCAATCCCAAAACGAGACATGTCAGAACTTTCTCCTTGATGGAATCTCCCAAGGGATTCCCTCATTCTATCCACCCTCATCTCCTTTATCTCCTTGGACAGATCTTGCATAGCCTCCAAGAGATTTTTTTCAAACTCCTTTTCTTCCTTCTCTTTATCATTCACAGATTCAGGGGCTTTCCCCTTGTCTTGACCCTCGTCAAGATCAACAGTGGTGTAGTCATACTTTCTATGACTTCTATTTTGGTACCTCCTCTCCCTATCAATGGGAGGATCCTCTTCTTTGGATTCAGCATGACTGGTGGTCCAATGGCAAGCACAGGTTGTGCCAAGAGTGGAGCTTTGATACCACTATAATATTCCTTTTTAATGAATTTCAACAAGGTGTTCAAGAAAAACGCTGTATAAGTAAAACTGTGAAAAAATAACGCAAATCAGGGCTTGTTTCCCCTAATTTATGCTGTATGTGTGACTTATATATGGAATTTCATCAGAAACAAATCAGTGTAGACTATTTAAATAGATCTCCCAAAAACTTGACTAGCTAAAAAGCACCCAAAGAGGAAGGCTACAACAAAATGCAAGCACTGCTTCAGGAATTGCACAGTTTTAGCATATGTTTAGAGGAGATCATCAAGGAGAATTATATTTCAGTCTTACAGCAGCAAATAAACATTATGATAAAGCCCTTTCATTATACAGTAGAATGCATGAGCCAATACAACAATAAATATTCCAAAAAGAGAGCAGGAACACAAGTATATTTGCAGAAATGCTTCAACAGCGTTATTTTTGAGGAACTTCAGCTGCTGGAAGTTACAACTCAGATCTAGGACAGATATGTGGATGAAACATCAGATCTATATCAGATCTGGAAACTATATATTTTTCTCTTCAAGATCCACTTGGAATTTTGTCAAAAGCATGCATGAATAAGAGTAGATCTGAGAAACAGGATGCAGATCTGGAAACTACTGCAGTAAATTTCTGAATATAACATTTCATTACAATGGATCAGATCTGAACAAAAAATAGATCAGCAAGCTAATCCATGGATCACCAAGTGGGAGGCAAAGCCCAACACAAGAGATCTCTGATCTAAGCTATGAGAAAGACACCATGTAAACCCTCATACAGAAATAACGCAGTTTACTCAGTGGGACAATGCTGTAGCTCAAATGACATAGAAAAATACTATAAAATTATATATTTGAAGTACAAGAAGCAGAGACACTCTTTTAGGAGGTTAAATAACACCTTCCATGAGAAGAGGCTCCCAAAAATACACTAGATCTCTGCAGATCTAGACTCCCACTTGCTGCAGCTCACAAGACAACTCAGCCCTCAAGATGAGCAGCGTTGTAATGTAAGAAGGATCTTGGCCTCAAGCCTGATAGTGGTTCAATTCAGTAAAATTTCCTCCTTTAATCCTCAAAGGAAGAGGTGAAATCCCTGCATAGGAATTCCAGATACAATCCTGCACTAAACAATAGAGAATGGTATTTGTCTAAGCAGAAAAATACTCAGAAATATGATCAATCAAAAAACTTCGCTTGCTGCCCTCCTCCTTCTTTTATAAGATGAGAAAGCCTTTACAAACCCTAAACCATCTTGATGAGTTAGCCCTTTTCACATGAGAGGCTCCCTTCTAGAACTGCATTGTCCCTTTTGGAGATGCAATGAACCTAGACAACACTGTTGATTTGGTCACGGTTGACCCAGTCTTTAGCTCAAACCTCTTTCACACCTACAAGTGATTATTTACATGGCCCTAATTTGTCTTTGTTCACATGGACATTCATTTATTCAGAATTTTTAGGAGTTTTACATGTCCTCCTTTATTCATTTATTCATGAAACATAAATTAAAACAAAATTGAATGTTCCTCTTAGCTAAGGCTAAGTGGGAACATTACAAATGGGCATAGATCAAATAATATTTTAACACAACCTGGAGAGCTTGTTCCTCAGATTGAGGAAAATTAGATGCAACATATTTACCTATGGGGGATAACAGTGTTCTAAGAAACCAATCCATATAGACATGGTCGTCGAATGTAGGAGCTCTACACAATCTCCTTCTTCTACGCAATTCTTGGACATGGTTAGAAAGTCGGGTGGCAGAAGATTGACAGAATGCGGTCAACAACTCGAGTACCAGTATCATAATGGTTGGATAACTGGAAATATGACAGAAAATATTTAGCAATTGTAGAAAAATCGGTATGAGATGCGGTGGGCTAATAAACATACCACTTCGTAGCTTCTCCAGTGAGTGTGTGTTGGAACAATCAATGGCGAATGGAGTCATTGGTGATGGAATTAAACAAACACCACATGTGAAAGGATCAGACATGATTAGTGGGGTCTTCTCCAATGTTTCCTTCAAAATGAAGAATGTTGAAAGGAAGCTTAGTTGGTATAGCTGGCCAACCTACATTGTGAATTATGGGGTCATTGATTAACTGGCTAAAATTGAGAAGGCTTAAAAGCACCAAAAAAGGTAGCAAAAGAGTAGTCGAGACAGTTCTTGTAGCGGTTCCACTAGAAGTGAATCCAAGATTATGGCCAGAGCCACCGGTTGGTTTGCCTCCTGCACATGCATTAGTGCCTGACATGATGGTTGTATGATGTTGAGAAGAAGTGGAATCAGAGGAAGAACCCGATGAACCAGAAGAACCAGAATCATAATGGGGACTCAGGGGAGGACTAACTCGAACCCTACGGGGTGGAGTAAGATGTCCTAATGGAAACTTAGGGTGAATACCTTGAGGTCTTTACGAAAAACACCTTGGGGGTGCAATGATGGCAAGTCACAAATAACAAAAAAAAGTTGAAGAGTGATAAACAAAGGATCTGTGAGGCATATTAATTAATTATGATGTTTATGTCTTGGCTTGGCGGTGTAAACCAAGTGCTCTTCGCTTTAGGTGTGAGTGTGTGCAAGCTGTGTGTTTATTTTAACTAAGCCCAGATGATTATTTAAAGAAAAATATAAATGTTGAAAAAATGTAAATGAAACATGTAATCATGCATAAATCTCAACCCAAAGAAGGCTCTTAAATGACCAGATGAAATGGGGGCAAAATTGACTCAAAACACACTAAAATGGCCAAGAGATCAAATGTCAAAGAGACTAGGATCTAATGACTTGATACTGTTGGAAATGACACAGAATAACAAGAAACCAGAGGGGAAAATTGTTGCAAAAGATAGGGCTAAAGGTGAAAAACCTAGGGCAACCAATGGTATCCTAAGGGAAAAGGCCAAACAAAATCAAGAGGGAGTTTTGGATGTAACAATAACCTATCTTATGGATCTGTAAAAATGATGGGTCAGACCTTGAAATTGTGGTTGAAAACGCTACAAATTGCAGACTACCTACTCATCTCAACTCCTCCTAAAAAGGTGGAAGTATAAGGAAACCCTAGGGGGCTTGATTCTACTTCAAGGAGACAAAATGAGCATATCCAGGCATAAGAAAAGCTGAAACAGAGGTCATAAAACCCAAAACAATGCTCTCAGTAAACCCTAACAATTTTAGAAAAACTCAGAAAAAGATTCCAGATCGCAGTTACTGACCTATAAACAGGTGGGATTGCAACTTTTGAGAAGATAAGTGTGATTTAAGGGGGAAATCACACTATTTAGGCAAAAAACTATGATTTTTTGCTCCTTGGTTCTCAGGCGACAGGTTGCGGAAAATTTGTCATCTCTAGTGCGAATGGTACCTGTTACTTGCGGAAAACACCAGAAAACATCTAGAATTTAGAATTTTGACTGGATTAGGGGGAAAAAATTAGAAAACAACATTAAGAGACTAAAAATAGCTAAATAAAAACCCTCGTTGTTGAAGTTGCTAGTCAGAAAGGAATCTAAATCACAACAATGGAGTCACCATTTGTTAGAGTAAAATATTATCGCAGGTGTATGAAAAGGCTCAAACTTCCATGATGGGACAGGCCTAAGGGAAAAGGCCAAAAAAAACTCAAGAGGGAATTTTGGATGTAACAATAACCTATCTTATGGATCTGTAAAAATGATGGGTTAGACCTTGAAATAGTGGTTGAAAACGTTGCAAATCTCAAACTACCTACTAAACTCAACTCCTCCTAAAAATGTGAAAGTATATGGAAACCTTAAGGGGCTTGATTCCACTTCAAGGAGACAAACTGAGCATATCCAGGCCTGAGATAGGCTGAAACATAGGTCAGACAACCCAAAACAGTGCTCTCGGTAAACCCTGACAATTTCAGAAAAACTTAGAAAAAGATTCCAGATTGTAGTTACTGACCTGTAAAGAGGTGGGATCGCACTTTTTGAGTAGATAAGTGAGATTTCAGGGGGGAATCACACTATTTAGGCCAAAACTATGATTTTCTACTCCTTGGTTCTCAAGCGACAGGTTGCGGAAAATTTGGCATCTCTGGTGCGGCTGGTACCTGTTACCTGCGGAAAACACCAGAAAAAATCTAGAATTTAGAATTTTGAATGAATTAGGGCAAAAACGTTAGAAAACAACATCAAGAGACTGAAAACATCTAAATAAAAACCCTTGTTTTTAAAGTTGCTGGTCACAAAGGAATCTGAATCACAACAGTGGAGTCGCCATTTGTTAGAGTAAAATCTTATCGCAGGTGTACGAAAAGATCCTACTTTAGTTATGAGTGGCGAATAGCCCTAACAACATAAATGGAAGCATAAATATTTACATATAAAATATACAATAAAAACAAAACCCGCAAAAACCCAGATCTATGCAGTAAAAGTAGTTAAACAACAAAATGAAATAGTAACTGATGCAAAAATAATTCCAGATAACCAATGGACAAGACAAGTTTAAAGAATGATTTCTTATATTATAACACCTGGTAAAGGAAAAAAGTAAATTTTACCAGTCCCCCTCAATGGGATGGGTTCTTGGTTGTCCTCAATTCTTCAGCTTCGCAAGTCTATCTCTCTCAATGGGGTGGAAAACCCAAAGCATGTGTTGAACTCAGATGGGAGCTCAAATGGCAAAAGAAAATGATAGCAACAATGAGAATGATCATAGTGAAGAATTAATGGAAAAACCCTCCTATTTATAACAAAATATTGAGCTATCCTCGATAATGGAAAATAATAAAATATTATTCATCGAGATCTAGACCTAACTGCTTGGAATATTTTATTATATTTTTTTGGATGGAAAAGGTATTTAAATTGGTTAAATATATTTATTTAGAAATAATAAACAAACAAGTAATTTATTTATCATTTCAAGAATGTGGTTAAAGAATAATAAACAAATAATTATTTGTTTAATTATTTCTAGGTGCTTTAGTCAGATTTAACAAGGAATAATAAATAAATAATGATCTAATTAATTATTCCTAGAGAAAAATAAGATGAATAATGGTTTATCTAATTATTTCTCATAATTTGGTTAAATATGACCAGGAATATTAGTCAAACTGTGGTTTAATTAAGTATTCCTAGAGGAAAATCAAATAAATAATGATTTATTTAATTATTCCTCGCGTGGTTTCTTGTTTTAAGGAGAAATAAATTCTTTTTTTTTAGAGTTAGAGGAATCGGCAACAACAGAAAGCTTTCATGTGCGAGGCATAGGATCAAACCCCCCGACTACCACTATAACTTCTCAGGCAACCGCCCATCCTGCAAGAACAGTCCCCGGTTCAGACAAGGCCTGAACTCCTGACTTGCTTAACAACACGAATGCCTTAAAAACGTGTCTGCTAGCCACTAGACCATGCCCCTGCAGGCTTAAGCAGAAATAACTTAATAATATATGGTTTATTAAATAATTTCTTATAGTGAAAGCAATTTTACTATGGTAAAATTGGTCTTACATGGTGTACTTTGATCCATCTAATTAGAAATGGTTAGATGACCAATTTTTTGTGATAACACCCCACCCTCCATTCGACTATCGAACTTCTCACTGATACAAAACCCTTAGAGTAAAGTTTGGTAAAATTAGAATTGGTTGACGAAATTCGAAGAGAATCTCTCCAACATAACAAAGGCCACAAAAATAGGGTCAAATACTCATTTGATCGCAACATCACCCCTTCGTCATTCACCGAAGGAGAGTTAGTCCTCCACTATGATGTACTCCAAGAAACTTTAGGACCTGGGAAGTTCGAGACATTATGGAAGGGTCCATATATTTTCAAACATTTCCTCCTCAAGGGGGCATACATTTTATCAAACCCCAAAGGGACATGCCTAAAAAATCCTATCAATGGACTCTACCTCAAAAAATTTCACCCATAAAGAAATTCCTTCAGTGCCCTAGAATAAATATGTGTGTGTCATAAATTATTTTTACGTGATCACCTCATCATGGATTCACTCTAAAACCACACTCTCATCATGTGTCACAAATGGATCATCTGCCAATATATCATTATGGGTTTGTTGTTGGTGCCTCTTGACGGTCTCAGAATCTCGTTGCTGCAACCTAGGCCATATACTCTCCTAATCGGACATCCCATCGCTCTAACAGACTATGCATCGGGTCAGCCACCAATAATCAAGCTAAATACGACACCTTCATAGGTCTCTTGGTTTATTCCTCCCTGATAGGTATCTTCCAACTTCACGTATTCCTTGATTCCCAGCACGTTGTATCATAGTTGAACAAAACCTTTCAGGTTCATGATCCATGCCTCTTTAAGAAATATATGCATGCAAAAAGGTTAGCTTGAAGTTTTGATCACATCACATTTATACATATACCAAGAGATAAAAACCACATAATTGATCACATAGCTAATCATGTAATAGACTGGAATGCATCACATATATACCATCAACCATGAAGTATCATATCCATCGAATATATAAAAAATACATATAAAACACATACATCAAATACACCATAAATTATAAGAATGTACACCAAACACATCATGAGAGCCTCCAAAAATAAATCTCACATATATACATCAAAAAATATATACCAGGTACAAAAAATAGTTCTATAATCCACTAGTTCACTGCCAGGAATAAAACGTCAACAAAAACACAAGGGAGCATCCTCATAATGGGTTATTTCCCTAGTATATACATAATATCATCTAAAATATAAGGCCTAGGCCCTCTCTCCTGGTCTCGTGGACTAATATCTGCACCAGGAGCCAAAATGGTACTATTCATGGCCGCCTCCAAGGCTATACGACGCAAAGCTAGTCGATGCGCTGGCTCCTGCGCCATCGCCATATCCAAGATGACCTCGTCCAACCCCACTGAGCCCTCTGTGGGAATCCTTTTATTCAATACCTCTTCCCTACCCCAAGTATCTCTATAATCCCGTAGCTAAGCCTCTACAACTAGTAACCATGCCTCTATTGCCTCGACAAACTCGCTCCATCGCTCTATGTCCTTGGTTTTCACTACACTGATACCCACCTCGGAGGGTCCACCAATCTCCAACTATCGCCACTGTGTCAGCCTCTCAGGCTCAAAAGGAGGGCTCATATATCTCAGTCTCTGTGGAATGGGTGTCACCCTTACAACACCCATGCGTCTAAGATCATTTCCTACTAAGTAGGCCAATAGTCATTCCTAGGGCCCCACATCTGCAAGTAAACAAGCATATTATCAGAATCACCATATATATATATAAATACCTATACATGTAAAAAATACGCAAATGAAGAACACAAAAAACTCATACCTGCTGGTCATTAGGCATCACCCAAAGGAAGCCCCATGTTTGTATCTCCTCAGAAGTCAAATCCATGATAGAAGAACTCCAAAATCAGCTGAGGGTGGGAGTTGAACCAACCCTCCACGGTGGCATTCCAATAACGCCTTGCATCACCAACACCAACTCGTGGCATCATCAGCTCCCACCGTGACATGCGTGGGTACCTAGAAGTCCCTGGCACCACTGCTTGAAAATGTCAGAGGATCACGACCCTCTCATACATGATACTACACAAAATAATCGCGTAGAAAAAGCTCTGAAGCTTTCCATGTTGTACCTGTTTAAACTGGGACGTCATGCCCCTGTACATAAACTAATCTTAGTCAAATAAATGGCCTGACTACAACAACTTTAAGACCACTATTTGGGACCCCGATACTCTATGGGGGGACACTGAACCCGCCAACCTAACTATCATCACTAGAGAAACCCGCTCAGTGAGATCGAAACCAACAACTACCCTGATACAACCCTCCTCATATTGGTTGGACCCGTAGTGACCCTCAGTCTCTGCACATCTACGGATATCCACAAGCCCAACTAGTAGTGGATATGGAAAATCCTCCCCACGAGGTAGAAAATTTTTCACAAAATATACATCAATCTGGGCTAATATCAGTAGATCAGCCCTATGGATCACCATAATTTGTGTGTCCTCATCCCAGTAGTGAATCAAAAAACATAGGAATCTATCATGTGATCTCAGTATAGGTATCTGAAGAAGGTTCGAAAACCCCTACCAAGCCAAGGCCTGGCTAATCTCCCATTTCCCCGCAACCACCACATGCATGGTTACCCATTCACGCTCTCTCTAAATCATCTTGCCATCAATGATATCAAGAATCAATTTTTAGCTCCCTAAGCTATAAAAATGATAAAAATTCCTATTTCTGACAAACACACGCATATGCCACACACTGGTGTGCACGAGCGCACGTCTATCAGGCCTTAGGCCACAATGACCACTGAACCGAGGTCCGCACATCTATGTTTAACATAGATTCATTGTCCATGTGTCTGTGTTAAAAATAGATGTGTGGACCACACGTGGTCCATCAACCAAGCTGCGGCGACCCCCAAATGGACATCATAGCATATTATTGCGACTTAGTCACAAGGATCATGCGACTGAGGTTAAATTTTATGCGGCATCACCATGTAAAACTCAGAGGTTCATGCGGATTCCACGGGACTCTACCTAAGTTTCCCGCGCAACTATAAAATTACACTCAAAAAATATCATACAGGGGACCCTTGTACGACCTATCTACCCTACAACTACCAAAACTATAAAGGCTAAGGTACAAGCTCCTACCTAGCTCTCCCCGTGCACATCCCTAGTACTTGGCTAACCACAATGACAATAAATTCTCCTGGAGTTAGCTCTCAACTCTCAAGCTCTACAATTCAAATGAAATGATATTTGGTGCTCTTAGCCATATTTATCGCCCTCTTTTCCATTTTTTGGAGCCCATTACAGAAGCTGAAATCATTTGTTCTTAAAACCATGAGAGACACAAGGATCATTACCACATCATCTTCATAATGGAACTCTTCATTCCAGTTATTTCCAAAACTAATTTTTTGGACCCGACACACCCAAAATATCATTTCATGTGCGCCTTCTCTTGATTTTTAATTCATACCATTCAATCAATCACAAACTATTCATATGTTTTAAAAATATGCTTTCAATTGGGGTATTGGTCATGGATATTGCAGGTACATCATGAACAACTTGCTTTGACCAATGCCCGATAGACAAATAACATAACATGTATCATTCACCACTCACCATGATAGGCTCCATCTTAAGATTTTGTTATCCTAACATCATTTCTCCAAAATGAACCATAGAGTCCATCATCTAGACCATGTTTATCACCACCTCGCCTTGCATATGATAAACATCCATGTCGACTGATAGAGCCTTCCCACTCATGGCTCACTTCATGTTCATAGACCCCCATTCACTATCAGGATCCATGACCACCTATTCAGGACTGGGAACCACTTCACTTGCATTCCTTGAATATTAGCCTCATTATTCTTTACTCATCACTCGTCACACCAGTTCTCGGGCCATGCCTGATATTTTCTGACATATCAAGCAGGACACACTACCACATTCCAAATTTGGCCTATTACCCCCCACTTATATAGCCCATTTGTGTCACTTCATCTGCCTCATAAACCTCGCACTGAGACTAGCCATTGGGGCTCCCACCCTCTGCAAACAACACCGTCCCTACATGATTATGTAGGCCAAAATTTTTTTTGGGGAATCTGTCTATGTGTTTATACATCCAAACCATCTTTACATTCTTTTGGAAAGTATACAAATATTTTTTTTAGGAAAAAGATTCCCACCCATATTTTTATGTCTTATACCCGGCGACAGTTTCTAGTCAACCTTGGTCGGAGCTCACACATTATCCACTTATCCCCATCACATTAGTTAGTGCATACTTACACATACCTTGGATTTCCTGCCGACTCCACGAATATCCCTATCAGAATTTTTTTTTGACTTCTACCAATTACATTAGAACTATGACCTCAAGACAATTGTCCATATCTATTTCTATAGACAAATTTCGTTACCATGCCTTGTTGATCCACCATATCACAATATGCTTCACCATATTTCTTCATTCCCCATATCAAAACTTGTTGGACGGTTGATGCTTCTTTCCTGTCAACTTCACCATCTAGATTCTAGGATTGAGGTTGTACCTTGGATGCATTCCCCCTTGAGGGAACATCCTCGGGTGGCACAATGGGAATCAAAATTTCCCATTGATGTCATCAGTCCCCCTGGAATTCGACACCAACACAATTTTTCATGCCAGGGTGGTATCGTGCTTCATAACTGTTGGAGCTTTACCATTTTGTCGAAGACCCACACATCACTAAGCACCTCATTCATTCGTTATTATATCACGATGCAAGGGAGGTTCCCAAATTTGAAATACCCATACAACCATAAGCACTTTACTTAGAAAGTGCTTCACCTTGAAAATAATGGGGCCAACAGATTCAGTTTATTTTTTCAAGAAAATCCCTTGAGGGTGTCAACAATTATCATCACTAGCCATGAGCGTGTCACCCACCACAGTGTGACTTGACCTAACCAATATTTTTCGGATTGTATTCACTAGTAATAATAATGAGCATGGAAAATGCCCGCCTCGGATAAGCACTTTTTATTTATCACTTAGGTTTTATACATAGAATGGTTACCCTTTCTCCTCAGTTAAGGGGTTCTTCTACTCATCTCCGTGACAATTTATTCTCTCTCTATCTAAAAGAAGTTATGCAGAATCTCACTCAGAAAAGAAAAACATGATGTATTTAGGCTATATGCATTCTCTTAACCTCATACATCAGGGGGGAATTGTTAACACTATAAAATCATACACTATAAAAGACAACAAAGGTTGTCTAGTAAAACTTACAAATGAAGATTTTCTGACTGAAGAAATTATGGAAATTCCAAAAATTAAACTTCTCCTAAGGTTGTCGAGGAAAAATTTGGCCCGCACACTAGGAAAGAAGGGTAAATGCATGACCGCGTGACTTTTCCTTCAAAATTTGCACCGTCAAGGAAAAATGAGACTCAGAAATTAGGGACCACTTCCCACACTTGGGGGAAGATTCCCCGATAATTCCAGTCAAGGACAATTGACTTGGAGTTGCCCTAAAGATATGCAGCCCTCGATGGAATCATCTTGCCCTACTCTTGAGTCACTATCATTCTTGAACCAAGAGAGGGAAGATGGGTTCAAAAATTTATATATAAACAAGCCACGGGAGAACCAAAACATGAGACATTGTTATGTTGTCTGAATTTCTATCAGAGAAACACCACGTTTCATTGTTGAAGAAGAAGAAGTAAGAGCACTAGCATGCTGGCCATATTACTTCTAATAAATCCAACATCTGAGTGAGAGTAGAAGAGTCCACCATTTGGAGAGTCTTCACACTTGTTTTGAGAGAGACAAGAAGCTTGCAAAGGGACAGAGGAAAGGGACCTCCTTGCTAAGGATTTTGAGCACCATAACTCAAAGAATCCTCTTAAATTATTTTTAGTATTTTATTGTATTCTACTACAAATAATCAATAAAGGGAGTCTTTTTCCATTATTATGTTGACTTGTTTCCTCATTAAGAACTATTTTTTAATTTCTATTTTGTTTAGTTCATGTTTGTAGATGAATTGTTTTCATTGTTTGTGATTCTTTGTTTTATCTAAGTTTTTACACTAACAACACCAACTATCTCTATGATCCTTTGTAGGGAACAACCAACTATTAAGGAGGTGTTATTTGGTACTCCATTTCCACAAAAAAACTAACACACTTCTCCTCTTGGCCTATAAATTTAACATGGACTGTTGAAAATGCAGCAAGAGGATGGAGCTTAGTGAAATGAAGTTGCCTTCACTAAGTGGGCCCGCAGGCAAATTCTGGCGCAAATTCTATTTTTAGACTATGTCTATTTTTAGACATATGGAGCATGGTTCGGGGATTCCAGTATGAGATTCTTGGAGCATTGGTCATGTTGGTAAAAATAGATGGGACTCTATTTTTGTGACCTATAGGTCGAAGAGGTTGAAGTCTATTTTTAGACTGCCTCTCCTAAAAATAAGGAAGTCAAATATTATTTACCCTTAATAATATTTGGACTATAAACTTCAGTTTACTCTCTTGGAGCACTTCAGTTCGAGCTACAGAAGTGGCTCATGCATCTGACAGAGGAATTACACTATTCCCAAGGGTTTGATGGCATCATGCATGGTTGACTTCAGTTAGGACTTCAGTGGCAGAAGTTTTGTGGAGTTAATGAGACAGCTAATGGAGTTGTGTTTTGTTTATTTTAGTTGAACTGGTTGAGATTAGTTTAACTAGCTAAGAAATTAGTTATGAGTGGAGTGAATTAAATATTATTTAATTCATTAATTAGTAACTCATTATTCAACTCAAGAACACATCAGTTCACTACAGTGCATGATTAGTTCAGTGGAGACCAGTGAAAGAGGTAGATGAAAGGGTGGAGTTAGCTATCAGTGGCGACATCAGTTGTGCATGATATTTGCACCACACTTGGAGGAATTTCCCATGATGATTGCACTGTCAAGCCAAGGAGATTCGAACCTTGGATCTCTATATAGACAAGCCATGATTGCGCAATAGAGGCAAGGCAATTGGCGGTGAGTTTTGAACCAGTAACCTGTTCAAAACTGAGCTAGATTGTGTGTAACTTCATGAGAAAGTACTGAGTAATTGTGAGGAGTATTGTACTGAGTTTGTTACATGATTTCTCCATTATAATATACACAATAGCTGCATGGTTTTCAGCTATAAGCTTTCCCCATACATACTGTGTTAATGTGTATGATGATTTGATGTGTTATCGCTTGATTTTATTTCCGCATGTGTGATGATCTGAGTGGAAGAGATTATGTGTTGCATATAAATTCGAATTGTATGTGATCAGGATAGTCTCGGTGAATAATTAATCATTATTCAGCAAATTTCTACATGGACTAGAGGGCTAGAGAGGACTATTGAATGCAAACTTATGTTGTTGGAATATGGCTAGAAAGCTTATCATAGAAGGATAGGGTTGGAGATCATTGGGAGTGTTTTTTCCCTTCATCACTTTTCTAAGAAGGATGAGAGGTTGAATTCAAGACACCTAGCTAAAATATCAATCAAATCAATGATGGGGGAAACTATCAAGCCTTAGCACCATGGAAAAATATCTAAGGTTAAAACCAACACTCATGGAACACCCACCAGGTAGGCCAACAGGCTAAAGAAGGAGTTTTTAAAACACACGCCCTTTCGGTTAATGATCAAGAATTTTTGAGGTGGATTGTCATTCATCTCCCTCCAAATAGCTCCCAGAAGCATTTTAGGGGGCAACCTGCGCAGGAAATAAATTGATGTTACCCCCCATAGTTGACGAGTCAAAATGGTAGACCCACCAATCCAATAGCCCAGATTGATTATGGGTGGTAACCGATGGATCTTGCCTCCCACTCTCCTACCTGTCGAGGGATGGTGGGGACCACCCGCCATGAGGGATATTCTTTCAGTGACAATGCAAGCGAGCAATGAATTCAAAATTTAAATGGTAAACTATCCGTCCCACATTCCCGTCCACCTATCATTTTTTGCCACCATATACCATTTTTCCATGTGTCCCCCCATGACACCATCCTACGTTAGCTAGTCGTTGCCCTCTCTCCACCTATAAAATGTTAATAAATCTAGGGCATTAGCATTATATGATTTCTCTTCGTTAGCGATTGTTTGTGAATGATTTTTACTTATTTATATTAGAATATTCTTCTTATTATCTTGTTAGTGTTATTCTTCATCAAATAGTAACCAATGCATGGACATAAAATAGACAAGTGACACAATATGTAGGTTATGATCCAGGGCCAAAACCTATCACCCTTTGAGAGGAAAACCTGCACAAAATATTCTTATAGAGATTTCAATTGATGAATTCCAAGACCAAGACTCTTGACCTAGTAGCCACTCCAATACCAAGACACATTCATCCTTCTTCCATTGTTCTCTTCCTCTTCGATCTTCCTTTGACTTAGATCATTTATCTAGTGAACTTATTTGAGACATCAAGAATCATGCCACCATAGCACCGAGATAACTCTACTATAACACCAAGTATAACCTCATCATTATATTTCTAAACACCATTATGGCACAAAAACCTATGATCTTCCAAACTATGATTAGCACCTAGACTGTGAATTGTGATTGGCACCTGAAAATATCAAAGGGAATCTAAGTTGTACTTCTGTGTTTTATGCAAAGTCTACATGGGTATATAAAGTAGTTTTCCCATACATTTGAGCTGACATGACATTTATATATATATATATTGAGGCCGACCATGAAGAATATAATTGTGCTTGTATTTGGAGTGCTTCTAGAAAAATTATATACTTAAATACATTCTTTATATGCCCAAGAAGGGCATACATGATGTTGTAACATTATCTAGTTTTGATAAGTTAGAATTTATAGTAAAAATAGATTAAAATAAAAAATAAAAAAATGTTAGGCTTGTTGTGTGTTTTACATATCCATATCAAAATAAAATGTTAGGTTAGATTCCCTAAAGAAAGGAGGAATATTAAAAATAAAAATGTTAGGATGCCAAAGAAAAAATGAAGGCTTTAGTTCACAAAAATAAAAATACATGGCTGCAAGCTCAAATGCGCCTTTTCATAAGTTTATATATTAATTATGATTTATTTCTTTAAAAAGGAGATTAATTTTTCATTATTTTATAAAAATTAAAACTTAAAGTTATATGGCGCATGTATTATTGTAATCCTAAGGTCACTAAATGACAGAATGAGTCTTGTTAAAAGTAATATCAAGCACTCACTTTTTGATGGTTGAGATCTCCCTCGCCCAGATCAATGATAGAGGGAGAGTTCGCACCCCCCCCCCCCCCCCCAGCCATTTACCATTGACAGGGGGGAGGGGTCTGAAAAGTGGTTTTAATGGCTGCCCTAAAACACATATGAGGTGCCCTCTCTCAAGTTTGCAACCACTCCGCTCAAAACCTGAAACCACTATGCCCCCCTCCGAAATCCGCCACGGTTTCTCTCTTGTTGCCTAAACGGTCGTTCATCCCGTGCCTTGACCATTTTCACTCCTCCACTCTCATGCCACCACCAGCCATATATCCTTTGACACATCACCCTAACCATTACCACCCTGTAATGTTTTTGCCTTCCTATTCGCTCGTTGAAGCCCCCGCTCCCAAACCGTTGGCCTCCACGTCAACTCCTCTGCTCCAAATCCCATTTAAGCTGCTACGATAACATTAAACCATTAAATAATTACATTATATCAATCACCCTCTGCCCCACTGTTTCTCAATTTTTCTTTACCGTTACACTGTTGTGATTGCAAGAAAAATTGGACAATCACCTTCATTGTCTGATCGGGCTGTCACCACGCCTACAGTCATCCAATCAAGCCATTCCCACATTCGTTATTCCTGAAAGCACTATCTCCTCTCCTCTACCATTCTATTAAACTATCGACATGGCCCCAAAATCTAAATCCAAGAAGCATATTGCAGAGAAAATCCATGCTCCCACAGCGCAGGTCAATCTTGACCTCATCCCTCTTACAAATGCCCTCTTTAAGGTTACAAATTTCCAGTGCGAGTTTGATTTCCATGAACTCCACATGTGGATCAAGCAAAAATACTTAGATAAATAGGACCATATCAGATTTTGGGAATCACTTCTCCCTTTCTTTTCCATCCCAAAAATCCATGAATTCCTTGATTTGATTTTATGGTGTCAAACTCAATATGACCCTGTCAAAAGAGAAATGGTGGCCCAGAATGGAGACATTTTGATCACCATCACTGCTGAAACCATCAATCAAATGCTTCTCATTCCCCAATCTCACCAACTCGATCATTTCTCACCAGCCACAATTATGGATATGTACCATAAGTTGCCCTTCCCACAGAGAGCTCAGATTTTCGACATTTTTCTACCAAAGGATGCTGAATTACCCAAAACAAATCCACCATATCCATCAATTATGTTTCTTAAGGCCTCTTGAAACTATATCTCCCTTATTTGCTACTTATTAGGATATCAGCATGACCATTCAGTTAATGAACTCATTCCTGGGTTCTTTTTTCCAGTTTTAGCAATGAACAACAACCATAATTGATATATAATTTAAACCAAGTTTTGGCTGAAAATATACATGAACGGATTATGAATTTTACTACACAGGGGGTATTTAAATATAGTTTTGTCATCATTCACCTATTTCTTTTCCAGCAAGGAGATCAACTCCCTATTCAAATCAGCAAGTAGAATGATGAAGCAATGAATCAATCAGTGATTCATTGTACAAAGCCAACATTTTAGAGTTTATAGATTCATTCATTAATCCAGTAAAGCAACTCCTAAGTAGTCAAAAAAAACCAAGGATTAGAGAGGAAATTAAAATATTTTTACACCTAAGTGAACAAACCAAAATAGGAGATTGGTATATGTATACAAATTATACCAAGATAAGGGTATATGGATGTGTGATTGCATCATACAAGCTTCCGAAATATGCTCCTATGAGAATATTTTTTTCTGGAATATATTAGGCAAATGATAAACATGGATAACATGCACTTTGTGTCAGGTAAAATAAAATCACAGTACAAGATGAAGGTAAACATTGGATCATTTATCTGCAATACTAGATTGGCTGGTTCAGAGGCAGATGCATTATTGAAGAAGATGAATTTCCAGCCCAACTTCACCTGGTCATATGACCCATATGGTATCATATCTGCTCTTAGAGTTGAATTAAAAACAACTCCCTATAATCATACCCCAAGGCTAGATATTGAAAAGTTTATGAATCAAGAAGAGTGGTCAAAAGGGATATTACAAGAAGAATATGAACAGGTTTATTCAACTTCAAATGTGCAAACTCCATTTCCTCAAAGTAAGTAGCTAACAAGGGCAAGAGAAGAAAATCCATTTGCTATGCAAGTTATCCAAGAATTCAATCTGCAACAAAAGAAAGAAAAAATTGGTTCGACATCTTAACAAAGGGAGGACCATCAAAGATAATTGACCTTGAAGAAGCCGAAGTTTCAACATCACAAACCACATCAGCTGGAACCAATGTTCCAAATAACCCTCCTTCTATTTCTCCTTCCAGGGAACCTATGGAACTAATTCAAACTGCAACAAACACTTCTACAGATGACTAGAACATCTTTTCAAAGTTCCTAGAGATCAAATAGAAGAATGAAGCTCTTAAAGCTAATGTTTGTAGCCAGTTTTGGAAGCAAACATCAACCTCCCAACACAAATTGCTTTCAGCCTTTGACATCGAAAAAGGAAGAATGTAGATGGAATTCTTACAAGCTTCAGTTCCATTTTCAAAGTCTCCTTCTGACTACAAGAAGACCATTTTCTCATTTTAAACCAGTCAAGTACATCTTATTGATTAAATGGACATGCACAGGAAATCCAGTGAAATGTTTTTTTCTACCATGACCATCACAGCAATGTCCCTCTCCAAGCTCAAAACAACACTTTCAAATCTTTAATCTCAGCCTAATATTTAAAAACCGTCATCATTGTCTAAAGATACAAATATGGATACTTTAGAAGAATTGATAGTAAATATTGGATATTATCCAAAGGACTGCAATGCAATTGAAGAAATTGTCAAGAAAAACAATGCAGATATTGCAACCTTGAGAAAGTAGTTGAAAATGCGTTCTACTGAAGATCCAATGACTAAATAAATCGCAGATAATGAACAGAACAGGGATGTGATGCTCAAACTCATCATTGAGAAAAACATACAAATTAAGAAAATGGAAGAACAGATAGAAAGACTCCTTAAGGAAAAGGAATCAACACAGGTAGCCTCAGTTCCAGCCACAACCCTTCCTATATCAGTTGCAGGAAAAAAGGCATCTTCATCATCAAAAATAGCTCCATCATCATCAACAATGGCTGATTCAGCCAAATTAGCAAAGTATTGACCTTTGCAGAAAAAACAAAATGAAAAGTTGTTAGAGAAATTTCAAAATCTAGAGTTGCAAAAATTAAAAAATGACACTTTCTATGTAGCAGAAATGAAAAAGACACATACACTAGAACTAAAAATTGCAAAGCTATAAAGTGAATCATTAATGGTTGATACCTTGGCCCAAGCCAAGGAAAGAAATTGGACAGAGATAAGCCAAGCTATAACAGAATTATGGTCAATACAAATTATCTTTGAGCAACATGAACTTATAACCAGATGCAGAACAGAGATTGAAGTACAGAAAGCAGCCTTGAAGACTAAGCCATCAGAAGATACAGACATGATCAAGGTATTAAATTCAAAGAGCAGAGAAGAGCTTGAAGAAATTAATATTTCTGATATAACAACCAAAATTTTGGAAATCAAGAAGGTATTACAAAAGAATAATTTGATCAATCAATTAGAGACCAAATTTCAAACTCTGGACACTGTTGTCCAAAGGTTTCATACCAAGTTCAATGTCTTACATAAAAAAGGGTTACCAGGATTGGTAGCTATGGATGATAAGCTAATCAAGCTTGAAGATTATTGTAACAAAATATACACCATTGCAACCAACAGGACAAAATTTGCAGGGATCGAAGGACGCATTACATGAAAGGCTTTCCTAGAAGCCTTAGAGTTTGATTTGAGCATCAAACATGAGATCAAGCATCTTTTCCTCAGCAAGCCCACTTTCAGAAGATACAAATAAGTGGATGAGTTATTCATGGAAATGGAAAATTTACAAATCCCAAGCGAGGAAAGATGGGATAAATTGTGTGATACCATTGAGTAATTGTAAATTCCAGCAACACAACAACATAGCAACATTTTTGGGTCTAGTCATCAGCACAACAACATTTTTTGGCCAAGTCATCAAAAGTATCTTTCAAAATAGGAACACATCATCCAACAATTTCCTTATTTCTATCATATTGTGCTATTTTTTGTAAATCAGTTTAGGATATTTTCTTAGTCCTGTTATAACACTCAAAATTTTCAAAATTTGTTTTGATAAGGTCACCATAGGTTTCATGTTATATCATGTTGGGTCATGCATTTGATGACAAATTTATAAAATCATGTTTATCCTATGTCAAAAAAACCATTTTTGAGTCATGGTATGTTAGCCAAATCCATTTTATATCATTTAGTTTTCACACCCATGCCTTAAAATCAAGAAATAAGCCACTTGTCTAGTTTTTCACAGTTTCGTAGCGAATACAGTGGCAGAATAGCAGATCGCTATGAAACTGCCTAAAATTTTTGTAGCACTCATTTTCCAAAATAAAATTTATGAAATATCATTTTATATTGGTTTTAGGGAAAGGTGAGATCACTTATTAGGTTATGAAAGTTATCCAACATTTGAAATCATAAGTGATTGTCATCATTGCAATTTTATTCCTCTATTTGTCATTTTCCCTCTCATATTATAATTTCATCTTTCTCACCCAAGAACCCCTCTGTTATTAATCCTTTAGCCTTAGCATGTATTGATCATGTGTCATCCTTGAAAATTTTAGCTTTGTGGCAAGCAGCTTGCTGTCCAATTTGTCTTTATAGGTGTCACATGTTTAAGAGGGAAACTTGGTTATAAAGGGAGATGGTCATGCACAAGAAAGAATACAAAGGAGGATCTGTGGATAATATAGAAGCCCATGGACCTTAAGCTATTCGTGGAGGACCCTAGCTTTGCTGAAGAATGCACCAGTTCAAGTTGCTTCAATCTCCGTTGGAGCTAATAAGGAAATTGTTGTGTTTTTGGACTCTTTGAGCAGTAAGTTTAAAGAGAGGATTATGGAAGAAAAAAGATGAATTTGGAAATATTGAGAGAGGTTATTGTCAATAATAGAACAAGGAAAAATTACCTCTTTCAATTTTCTCACAGGTGCTACCAGTTTGGAAATTCGAAGATTTCTCTGGGACCTATTTTCAGAAAACATAAATTTTCTTTTTTATACATGTTTTTCAAATGAATATTAGGGATAGATGGAGATGGTATTTAAAACTCCCAGAGAGGTTTTTATTTGAAATATTATGATCTACAAAAACCTCCTCAAATTTTTAAAAATATATCAAGGATTTAGAAATATGAGTTCATTTCTAAAATGAAAATTCTGCCTTTTTTAGGCAGTTTCATAGCGTGCTTTAGGCTTGAAGCCAGAAAAACCCTACGAAAATTTTTGTAGGTGCATTTTTTCTTTGGAATCCAATTTTATGAAGAGTTGAGGAGGGAAATTGATAGTATGTAGCTATTTTAACCCAATAAACATGTCCAAATCAGCAAAGAGAGCTAACATGTGACAGAGGTTGGTGAAATGAAATATGCTACTAAACTACGCTACAAAACTGCCTAATGACACTATGCTTTTGCAACAAGGAGCTTTGGGTTGTATTTTTTTATCTTGAAAGTGTTTTTAAGGTTAGCTAGCCACATGTAAAGGTCAAATATAGTCAAAGGAATTTTTTTTTATGTAGGTTTGGTATTTGACAAAGTTATCCATCTCATCAGTTCATCATGGAGGCATTATCATGTGTGATGGCACCATTTCCGTAAAAATAGGAGAATCAATTTCATAAAGACAGTGAAGGCATTTATATCTTAGTCATGGTCAATGCTACTTAAGCACATGATCCTTTTTTATGTAAATAGGTAGTTGAGTCCTATTAGGTTTCTAACTCCTAAAGTTAGTAGGTATCATTATCATTACCATGAATTTGGCTTGTTAGTTAGATTAGGTGTCAAGAAGAGGATTTGAAGGTCCAGATTGAAGGCAGATCCAATGTGAAGGTGTTGAATCCTATTAATAGGTAGAATATTGAATAACAAAGGGTTGGGATATTATTACTTTACACTACCATTATTGTAATATTTTGATGTCAGTAATATATAGTTGCATCAACTTATTTTAGACCTGATATTCTTCTCTGTATTCTTATGTATGTTTCTTATATCAGTATTTTACTTTCTCTGCAATATTCTAGTTGTATAATCACTTGGAATTCATGATTACATGCTCCAACTTCCTTTATACACCTACTTTGTTGTTTTGTCATGTTTTATTAGTTTGCTTATGTATAATCACATGGAATTCATGGTGACATGCTCCAACTTCCTGTATGCATATAGTTGGTTTTTCTATCCTTCATGTGTCGTTTAATAAGAATACAATTACCTCATCTTCCATGAGATAGATTGTCTTGTGACTTATTTTTCATATTGACTCCATAAGCCCAATGGTAGTAAAACCTTACACATCTTTCACCTACACAAAAAAAACATCCAATCCAATGCAGAGTTAGTCATCTATTTTCAAGATTACTCATTGAATATCCTTTATTTTTTGAGAGAGACCTCTCAAACTGGAGAGGCTAACTTCTAGTTGTAAGTGGTTTGAAAGAGTTACTCCAAGTTGACCATTGAAGCAGCCCAACATGACTCAATTTGGTGATAACATTTTGGCGCTGTTGTCGGGGATGAAGGTGTAAATTATCTTTGGGCAGAATGACAAGGTTCAGGTTTGAATTCTGATGGTGAACAGAAGCCAAACACACAAAGGTTGTGCCATTCACCTGGCGACTCCATTGTTCAAGATCCTAAACTTCAAAGTTCAGAGCGACTTCACTAGGAAGAATCCAGATTTAAGAACATTCATGGTGATCCAAGATGAGAGGGTATGTGGCAAACTCTTTATATGATGAAATGTTACAATGTGTAAGGGATGAGTTAGCAGAAGTTCATATAGATGAAAATTTCTCCACAATAGTATTTTGTTGTTTGAAATCCAGTCGACTCACACCTGAAAATAAATTTTGTTTTCTTGGTTTAGCTGCTAAAATATTAGAGAATGAAATTTAATTATTGGATGTTAAAATTGGATCATATGATTTCCAAGATCCTAAATAGTTCTTGGAAGGTCTTCCTCCTCCAAAAAAGAAGAAAATTGTTATACCATTTGACTTGCATATAGAGGAAGAATATGGTTATGATCGCGATATTGTAGAGTTGAAATCAAGGTTCAGTCTTGGTGAAGAAAATGAAAAGGATATCAAGGATCAATTTGTCATTGAGAGTTTAAAAGGGATATCAATACATTGTGTCTTCTATGATCCCATAGCTAATTACATGGAAGAGTTCTATAGTCCAACTTTTCAATTATTTTTTCACTATGAAAAATAGATCCATCTTCTCTTACCTTTTACATTTCAGAATATAGTTTGCTTTTGGTTCAAGTGCAGTCAAGGGGTTCACGTATCAAATTGGCTCATTGACTGGCTTTATTGGACATTTCATGTTGCTTGAATCAAATATGAATATTGCAGCTATTAGGGTAGGTAGGAGCATGTGTGAATAGGCTCAAAGTAGACTGAGCATATTTTCAGTAGGTACAAATTTGGTTTTTCAGCAGTAATCATCAAGCTTGAGCCTGAGGTCAAGGCCATAAGAGTTTGAAGAAGGTTTGGAAAATTTCAGAAGTTTATTTCCAAAAATATGGATGGCACTATAACTACAGGCTCTTTGGTGTAGCATAGGGGCACACCATTCCCACTGGAGCCATTGTTATCACACTCAAAAATTTCAAAGTTTGTTTCGATAAGGTTACCTTAGGTTTCATGTTATATCATGTTGGGTCATGCATTTGATGAAGAATTTATAAAATCATGTTTAGCATATGTCAAAAAAACCATTTTTGAGTCATGTGATGTCAACCAAATCCATTTTATATCATTTAGTTTTCACAACCATGCCTTAAAATCAAGAAATGATCCACTTGTATAGTTTTTCATAGTTTTGTAGCGAATACAGTGGCAGAATAGCAGATTTTGCTATGAAACTGCATAAACATTTCGTAGCACTCATTTTCCAAATAAAATAGATGAATTCTAATTTTCAATTGGTTTTAGGGAAAGGTGAGATCACCTATTAGGTTATGACAGCTATCCAACATGTGAAATCATAAGTGATTGTCATCATTGAACTTTTATTCCTCTATTTTTCATTTTCCCTCTCATATTAGATTTTCATCTTTCTCACCCAAGAACCTCTCTGTTATTAACCCTTCAGCCTTAGCATGTATTGGTCATGTGTCACCCTTGAAAATTTTAGCTTTGTGGCAAGCAGCTTACTATGCAAAAGCAGCTTGCTGTCCAATTTGTCTTTATAGGTGTCACATGTTTAAGAGGGCAACTTGGTTATAAAGGGAGATAGTCATGCACAAGAAAGCATACAAAGGAGGATATCTGGATAAGATAGAAGCCCATGGACCTTAAGCTATTCGTGGAGGACCCTAGCTTTATTGAAGAATGCACCAGTTCAAGTTGCTTCAATTTCTTCTGGAGCTAATAAGGAAATTGCTGTGTTTTTGGAATGTTTGAGCAGTAAGTTTAAAGAGAGGATTATGGATGAACAGAGATGAATTTGGAAATAATGAGAGAGGTTATTTTCAAGGACAGAACAAGAAAAAATAACCTCTTTCACTTTTATCACAGGTGCTACCAGTTTGGAAATTCAAAGATGTCTCTCGGACCTATTTTCAAAAAACAAAATTTTCCTGTTTTATACATGTTTTTCAAATGCAGATTCTAGACAGCTAGAGATGGTATTTAAACGCTACGAAAATTTCTATAGGTGAATTTTTTCTTTGGAATCCAGTTTTATGAAGAGTTAAGAAGGGAAATTGATCGTATTTAGCTCTTTTAACCCAAAAAAAATGTCCACATCAGCAAAGAGAGCTAATAGGTGGCAAAGGTTGGTGAAATGAAATATGCTACTAAACTACGTTACGAAAATTCCTAATGACACTCTATTTTTGCAGCAAGGAGCTTTGGGTTGTATTTTTTTATCTTGAATTTTTTTTGAAGGTTAGCTAGCCACATGTAAAGGTCAAATATAGTCAGAGGAATGTTTTTTATGCAGGTTTGGTCTTCGAAAAAGTTATCCAGTTCTTCAGTTCATCATGGAGGCATTATCATGTGTGATGGCACCATTTCCTTAAAAATAGGAGAATCAGTTTCATAAAGATAGCGAGGGCATTTATATTTTAGTCATGGTCAGTGCTACTTAAGCACATGATCCTTTTTTATGTAAACATGTTGTTCTTTTAGTTGAAAAGTGTAATAAATAGGTAGTTGAGTCCTATTAGGTTTCTAACTCCTAAAGTTAGTAGGTGTCATTTTCATTACCATGTATTTGGGTTTTTGGTTAGATTAGGTGTCAAGAAGAGGATTCGAAGGTACAACTTGAAGGCAGATCCAATGTGAAGGTGTTGAAGCCTATTAATAGGCAAAATATTGAATAACAAAGGGTTGGGAGATTATGCCTTGACACTACCATTGTTGTAATATTTTGATGTCAGTAATATACAGTTGCAACAGCTTATTTCAGACCTGAGATTCTTCTCTGTATTCTTATGTATGTTTCTTATATCAGTCTTTTACTTTCTCTCCAGTATTATAGTTTTATAATAACTTGGAATTCATGATTACATGCTCCGACTTCCTTTATACACCTACTATGTTGTTTTGTCATGTTTTATTAGTTTGCTTATGCATAATCACTTGGAATTCATGGTGACATGCTCCAACTTCTTGTATGCATATAGTTGGTTGTTATATCTTTTATGTGTGGTTTAATAAGAATACAATTACCTCAGCTTCCACGAGATAGATTTTCTTGTGACTTAGTTTTCATATTGACTCCATAAGTCCAATGGTAGTAAACCTTATGTTAGTCATCAGTATTTTGTACATATTGTTGATGACTATATTCCTTAGCTAATTTTTCTAGAAGCTAATCTCAATCTATCAATTTGTCATCTAGAAAACACCCCAAACAATTTTTTGTCCTCCTACCCCTCCCTATCAGTCTATGTTGAGAAAAATCTTCAGTTTCAGGTCATATCTCGCTTCAGCAAAGTCTCCCTGTCTATAGATTTCATAACTTCACTTCTCTGCTATCATGTTCCCTTGTTTCTCATGCCATTCACTATCCAAAATTTGACAAAGTGTCTTCTCCTCTATCCCTGATCATCTTGTCATATGACAATCTGATCATGGCTAGGAAAACACTCAGAATCTGTGACTATTGTCTCTAAGTTAGATAGTGGTGTTTAGGGAGTTTTTCCTTAGCTGATATATCCTAAGCCAAAAATCCTATGTCTAGTACTATTTAGCCATGAATATTTCCCTATTCTAAAAAACAAGCCTTAATCTATCCATAGGTCGCACACCACTAAGAGGTCACTTTGTCTCATTTAAGAAGGAGTTCAAAAAATATCCAAATCAGGAAAAGATAAATATGTTCACTATCTGAAGAAATATGCTTAGATCAGGCGAAATCTCCATGAAACACCAAAGGAGCTCTCCAAGGTTCAAAAGCATATGTTTTTACATCTCTGCAGGGGTGTAATTGAATGATGATATTTGTGCAAATGGGAGTAAAGGATCAACTAAACAGGTTTCTCACACTGAAATATTTTCCCTTTAGTAATCATATGGAGAGTTGTAAAGTAAAAGAGCAGCAAGTGTACATGTTTTAAATCCAAAGGCTGCCTGAGGAACAAAGATCATTCCTCGAGTCAAATGAACACAAAATACTGAGTGATGTTGATCAACAATGCTCCATAATCTCCTCCAAAAGCAGTGTTGCATAATCTTTCCAAAGGGCATCATCATGTAGGGCATAAGAAGACAACTTCTTCTTATGACCTTGAACCTGGGATGTGAACATTAGTCAAAGACAATTTCAATATACCTCTGAAAACACAGTCAAGGGAAAAGCTAGTTCAATGATGTCTAGCAGCGAACACTCTCCATATACCAATCACATTGCTTCTGGTCTAGATTTCACAGTGATATTTTACAAAAGGGATATACATCTTAGACAATGCCTCATAAAGAAAGAGGACATTAGGTTCAAGTGATTTTACCAATGATAAATGTCAAAATTCACTTTGTTTCCTATTAATATTCTTCAAGAAAACATACAGAGCAAGGTACAGTGATTGAAATAGATGAAGATCCTGTGTTTCATGATGGAACCTCCTTCAATGATAAGTAGAGGGTTAGAAACACATGATGGAACCTCCTTCATATAAAATCAGAGGGTTAGAAAAACATTGCTGTGACCTCCTTCACAAACAAGCAGAGGGTCAACAATGTTTCAAGTAACTTCAGAGGCTTTTTTGCGCCACCTCCTCCAAAGATGAACAGAGAATGCATAGCAGGGTTTAAAATTATGTTTGAGAATGTTTTCTTTTGGAAAGACTAGTTGAAGAATAGTGGTGAGACAAATGAGAGTTTATAGGTTAAAGGCCTCTTCCACATCAAAAGCCAGAGAGTGACATGATGGTGCTAAAAGGCCTCTGTTCTCATGTCTATAAAAGCCTCCTTCGAAAGTTAAATCAGAGGTTATGATTCTCATTAAAGTAGCTTCATCTAAATGGCCAAGGAGGTAGACCAAGTTTCTGTTCAAAGGGAAATATTGCAAATGATAATCAAGAGAAGTTACAAAGCTAGTTTGTTGAAAAAACCATTCCTCATTTACAAAACAGATACAGGCCATTAAAAACTGTAAGAGGTTGAAAGCCTAATGTATACATAAAGCGCCCATGCAGTGGTCAAAAATTGCCTCCTTCATGATAAGCAGAGGGCCCACAGAAAACTGGTTCAAAAGAAAAATCTTCAAATAAGGTACAGTGATTGAAATAGATGAAGTTTTCTATGTTTAAGATGACCTCCTCCAAAATGAGCAGAGGGTTAAAATCGCCAGGGTTTGACATTTTGAGAAAGCTTTCAATAAAAGACAGAGATGAGAGGTAATATGCTTAAAAGGGTTCATTTATTGATGAACAAAGGATAAAAACAGTTTGGTGACAGGTTCCCCTAAATATCCGAGCAAAGGCATAGCACAGACATTGTGTTTAAAGACAATCTCCAAAAGGCAGATCTTTTCAAAAAGGGCAAATATCCATTTTTATCAGTTAAACCAAAGAAAGTTTAAAACTCTTTAAAAGAGATAAAGGGTAGGTTGAAAACATTCAAAAAGCTATAAAAACCCTCAAAAAGGGTCTTTACGTTTTATTGCTCACTTGGCAAAGAGAAAATTTTCATTCTGGAGTTTTTGGGCAAGTCGATTTGCAAGTTTTCAGGATGCGACACACCTGTAGCGGGACGCGACACGCCTGTAGGTGCTCGCAGAAGGCCTTTTCATTGAGCGCAATGCGCCTGTTACACTCCGCCCGACCCAACAACACCAGTGTTCAACGGGTGCCCAGGCACGACCCCCACAACATTCAAACGCTACACGCCTATGCACAGGAGTGTAGTGCTTCCCAAACAGCCTTCTTTTTACCTCAAGTTGGATTCCTGCATAGTCGAAATGTCTCCAAAATCAGCCATACTTTTTTAAAAGAGGTATTTACTGTTTTTCTTCCCTAAATTTTTGAGTTTGAGGAGGGGGTTAAGAGTCAAATTTGTTAAGGAAAATGATGGCATGCCTACTTGCTCAATCCACATTTTCCTCTCTCTCTCTCTCTGTGCATATAAATTTCATTCCCAAATTTTGCGCCCAAATAAATCTCAAACAATCTAGGCCAATCCACAACATTTATCAACCTGGAAAATTCAAATCTATGTCTAGAAGATTTAATATCTCAAATCTGAGATTTGAGATATAAGCTAGTCTCCTCTTATGGTTATAACCTTACTCAACGCAACCCAGATTTATAATGCGGAAGTTTCATTTCTTTTCTATGGTTCAAATCATAGCAATAGCTCACAATGCATATAATATCCTCTCACATGCGAAAACCCAATAGAACCTTGCATTTGAGGGGTTTAATTGTTTAATGTTTAAACATGTCAACAATCCCAATGTAAATGAACATTAGGCATATATGCGGAGATTCACCCTTTTGACTGCTAGTTATAAAACTATAGTCAAGCCCACCTTATAATTATTCGAATATTATAACCAAACCATTAATACAAATCATATGAAACCTTCACACATCGTTTGAACCGCCACCACACATGAATGTTCGTCCATATATAACCCAGACTTTAAAAAATGACCAACCGCCAACATACAACCATGTTTGGGCCCCAGCACTAACTTATCTCTCACATCTGACAGTTGAGATCTTTTCGCGCTCCAACCAACCGATCCTACGGAAATCGCGTGATTAAATTACACGAAGTTTAAACCTCAGAAACTACGCGATGGGCTAGGCCCCAACGTTAAATTTTCCTTCACATCCAACGGTTGACGCATCGTCGCATCAAACCTTGACGATCCAACAGCTGTAAGTAATATCGTGTTTTTTATCGTCCGAGCGTTAACGCTAAAAAAAAACACGATAAGAGTGGTTTTGTATTACCACTCTTTGCCACACATCCAGTAGGGACCGATATCGCATTCCCAATGGAAATACCACTTACCACTTCAAGAACTGTGTGATACCGTTGGTATTTGGTTTTCAACCCGCTTTCATTGTTCCTTCAAGGTTCCGACTCTCTCTACGCTTGAGGTTCCGCACCATTCCATTCAATACGGCTCCTTCGCGTTATAACTCAATACGCCCTCGTTTCTTGTTTGCACATAGCTCATTTTCCAACATCGTTTCTTTAACCACGAACAGAGTAAACAATCTCTTGCACAATAGATCCCGTCTATCCATTCCGAAATTAGGCACACAGGATTTCAATTTACAATATTCTATCATAGTATTTCCATACAATTACTCCTTGGAACAAATCAACACATTGACATTGGCTCTTAACGCGGTTTTATTACATTGGTTCCTATAGGATTTCTAACTGAACTCCAAGCTCATTCGCACAGAAGTTAAATCAATAACAAAGGCAGGTTGTGAAATCGATCACTCTGTGGCCGATTCACAGAAATTTACAATCACCACTTCAATCCTTAACCTAGAGCTTCAGCATGCACTTCTTATATACTCCCTCTCATAAACTTAAACATCCCTCATGCATACAGTTCATACATCAAATCCTTAACACAGGATTTAACCATACGTAATTTAATCAATGCACATATAATACCAAAACAGGTTCCTTCATACAAATGAAAGTACTTACAGAGTTCCTTCTCGTCTTTTGCCTGATCTTCGAATCAATTGGCCCTTCTACAACCTACTCTGTCTAGCTCTATAGCTCTATGCAGCTCTCTGCAAGTCTATCTATTAATGTGTTTTATGCTTACAGTTATACAGGATGGGAATGAATCGACTCAGCTCCTACAATCATTCGACAAAACTCCTCAAATCCTAAATTTAGCCCAACTCCCTAACTGCTCTGAACTAACTCTTCACATTCTAATCGACTTCTCCTATCCTCTAATCATTCGAGGGCAGTTACAATTATTTTTACATCTAATCAAAATGAATTAAAACCTACTCAATTCATTACATAAGTCCAATTCCCTTGAAACTCAAAAACCCCTAAGTCTAATTAAAACCTATGGAATTTGTTTTAGCCTAATGCCCCTGCATCAGACTCCCCGAGTTAAAATGATTCATGATCTCCTAATCATGTGTTTTCATGCTTGTCTTCCTGGATCCCACACTTTGTTCTATAACTGGTCATCTATTGCAACATTCTTCTTCTGCACTTCTCCAGGCTTCCATATCTTATTCTGTCTCTTTCCACTTGCTAAGCTTTCACAGTCTGTGACTATCTTTCTCTTATTGTTGATTCTCTGCTTTCTTGCTGTTGTCCCTTTCTGAGACACCTCCTCCATCAACTTTCTCATAAATTCAATTTCTCTGTCTAACATGTCTTCTGATTGTTGGGCACTACTCCCTCTTGATTGCTGAACTCTTACTTATGTTTCTTCTTGCTGAGTTCTCATCTGCTGAACTCTTACTTGTTCAGTTCCTACTGCTGCCCTAGATTTAACTTGTTGAAATCCTGTGGTTGCCCTAGCTCCCACTCTAACTTCCACCCAATCATCCATACCCTCTTGTTCTCTGCAATATTAAAATTCTTCCTGATTTTCATCCATGACAATTTCTTCATTCTCTCACTTCAACAATTCTTTGGACTAGTATTTAAATTTCCAGTCACTGTCATCATCTCTTTTCTTCCCCTAGACCAAACATCCTTTAGTCCTTCCATTAGCACCTGCAATCCTAAGACAAACATCAAATTTATAGAATCTTTGTGTCTCTTCCTCTAGCAACACTCCAGATTTTTGCTCTAACATTTCTTCTGGCAACACTTCAATCTGTTGCTATGTCATTTCATTCTCTTCTCTGAATGTTTTCAGCAAACAATTCAGCCACCTAATTTCAAACATTCCATCAACATGTTGCAACCATGGTTTAGCATATTCTCCTTCTTCTTCCTTGACAATCTTCAGTAATTTTCCTTTATCCCCTTGATTGATTCTACCAATCAAATCAAGTTCTCAAAGCTCTGCATTTTCATCTTCTATAAGAATAAAATTCTAATTCTCCACTGCTCTAGTAGTCTCAAAAGTCTGTATTTCAATCTTCTCTTTATTCATCAGACAAATCAGCTCCTTCTTGTCATTATCAGTAACAACAAGTTCCTTTACATGAGGCATGATAGCCTCACCTTCCTTCATCAACCCATCTTCATTCAAGACAACTCCAAGTGATGGATTATCTTCTGCAGTCCCTGTCAACACAGCCAACTCATCAGTTTCAACACTACAAGGCCCAATGACCTCAATTGATGATTCAATCACCAATTATTCTTTCTGCAGCTCTAAGTCTCTTCCAAGACTCAGAAAATATTCTTTGTCTTCATTCCTTTGTATATTTACATTCTGCAATCCCCAATTTTGAAATTGAGGTTCTCTCTCTTGCATTGAATCCTGTTGATTCAGCATAATCTCCAGCAACTTAAATTCTCCATTCCATGGATTAAACATTTCCAAAGAATTTTCCTCCTCCTTTATTTGGTTGTCCAGTGGTGTCAATTTCTCTCCATCACCATCAAAATCTGCATTCACAAAACAATTGTTAAAAAAAAAGTCATAAGGCCTCAGTGCCTTTCCTTCCTCTGCCAGCATTTCAGTATGTTGTCCTGAAATTCTTTCCTTCTCTATCAGCACATCAGTATGCTGATTCCAATCCTTGAAAAATTTCTCAAGACATTCAATTAGTCTCTCCTCTGCATCATCCTCTTCAAGGATGTCTCCTTGCTCTAGTTCATAAAAATGAACCCTCTCATTCTCATTCATCTCTGCCTTTACAATCTGAACACTCATTCTCTGTGTTTCTATCCTCTACTCCGAAACACTTAACTCATGTCACAATCATGTCATCTCATCTGAGAAAACATTTTCACAATCTTCATAAGTCAAGTTTCATGTTGTCACTACTTCTTCATCTTTCATCAGAATAGAATTCTGATCCTCCATCTCTGCAACAATTTCAGTCACCTTTCCATCACTTTTTACTTGGCCATTTAACAAAATCAATCTGTCATTATCATCATTAATGACAAATTCATCATCATCAGACAAAACTATAATGTCTCCATTGAAGAAATCTCTTTCATTAAACAAGGAATTTATGAATTCCTTCTGCTGCAGTAATTCAGTTTGATCTTCCTTTGAAAGATAATCATGATATTTGACTTGGCAATTTTCAGCTTCGTTTATCACAGTTTCATTATATGAACTGTCTTCCTCAATACCTGCATTCACACACAACTTGTCAGTTTTAAAACTATAAGACCCCATGGTCTCATTTGATGATTTTATCAGCAAATCTTCATGCTACTCCAAGTCTTCTATACATTTCGGAATTTCTTCAATGGCCTTCTCTTAAGTCTCTTCAAGCTGTCCAACTTCCAACTTCTGGCCATCATCACAATTTAGACTTCCTCTGCTTCCAATATGTTGGAAAGAAAAACCTTTCCCCAACTATGTATGGACATTTTCAAAATATCTAGCTGTCCCAATTTCCTCCTTAGTGAAAACATCAACAGGTTGTCCTTCTCTACATGTTTTTCCTACAAACATACAAACATTGTTAGATGTAAGGCCCTTTGACCACTTGGTCTCACTTGAAGCTTCAGTCTCCGAGTCCTTCTCCAAATACTCAATCATTCTGATTATTTCCTCCTTTAGCTGAGCATTTATCATTTGCTCTCTCTTCCTCTGTAGCCTCTGCCACTTCACCTTCTTCTTCATGAGCCAACCAACTCTCTGGCTTTCCTTTACCATCAGTTCCAATTTTTTGAACCGCTTCCAGATCTTAGATACCTCTTTCCAATATTCCTCATCATTGAATTTATTCCTCATGCCATTTTCTTTGGCATCTTCCTTCACTCTTCTGTTGTGGCCTCTCTCTGAACCTCTGCAATCTCTACTATGGCTATCAGTAGCCATTTTCTCCTCTATGAGTTCTTTACACACAAGCTGCACTAAGGCTCTACAACAAAAATCTCTCTTGCTGCAACTTACCTCACCAATCCTTTCCTCCGGATCCGGCTTTTGGCAAGTACTAGTCCCCTATCTGCTGGAACCTTCTGAGGACTCTCTTCTGCTCTCTCTAGGCTTCACTCTGCAACTTTTCAAGAACACATCTATTCTTCCTTCATCCAACCTTTGTTGGGAATTCTCCAGGTTCTGCCACACTTCTTCTTCACTTTAGAATCCTCTGGTGGACTCCTTCATCACTGCTCTCAAAGCTGTGATCTGCCTTTGTTGAGATTCTCCTCAATTATCTGCAATTTTCATTCTACAAACAATATCTTCAAACCAGAGTCAAACATTGCTCATCAACTCACCTTCAGAGTTTTCTCAACACTATTTGCAATTACTTTTGCAAATTTCTCCCAATGCTCTGCTGCACTGCACACTGTCCCGTCAGATTTAAATCTGCTCTCCTTGTCATCACACCTGTGTTCACATCTTTCCAAACATAACTGGGAAATCTTCAAAATTATTTGCCTCAACTTCAGATTTTGCAAATCTGAATTTTCAACCTTCACTGTATGCTTATTCGAACCTGCAATTTCTGTCAAACAGGTTTGAAAACCAACTTTCTTCACTGCTTCAGTACATATGCATTTCAAAAATAAATTTTCAAAGAGCTATTTCAATTCTAGCTCTGATACCACTTGATGGCATGCCTACTTGCTCAATCCACATTTTCCTCTCTCTCTATGTGCATATAAATTTCATTCCCAAATTTTGCGCCCAAATAACTCTCAAACAATCTGGGCCAATCCACAACATTTATCAACCTGGCAAATTCAAATCTATGTCTAGAAGCTTTAATATCTCAAATCTAAGATTTGAGATATAAGCTAGTCTCCTCTTATGGTTATAACCTTACTCAGCGCAACCCAGATTTATAATGTGGAAGTTTCATTTCTTTTCTATGGTTCAAATCATAGCAATAGCTCACAACGCATATAATATACTCTCACATGCGAAAACCCAACATAACCTTGCATTTGAGGGGTTTAATTGTTTAATGTTTAAAAATGTCAACAATCCCAATGTAAATGAACATTAGGCATATATGCGGAGATTTACCCTTTTGACCGCTGGTTATAAAACTATAATCAAGCCCACCTTATAATTATTCGAATATTATAACCAAACCCCTAACACAAATCATATGAAACCTTCACACATCGTTTGAACCGCCACCACACATGAATGTTCATCCATATATAACCCAAAATTTAACAAAAGACCAACCGCCAACATACAACCATGTTTGGGCCCCAGCACTAACGTACATCTCACATCTGACGGTTGAGATCTTGTTGCGCTCCAACCAACCGATCCTACGGCAATCGCGCGATTAAATTACACGAAGTTTAAACCTAAGAAACTACGTGATGGGCTGGGCCCCAGTGTTAACTTGTCCTTCACATCCAACGGTTGACGCGTCGTCGCATCAAACCTCGACGATCCAACGGCTGTAAGTAATATCGTGTTTTTTATCGTCCGAGCGTTAACGCTAAAAAAAAACGCAATAAGAGTGGTTTTGTATTACCACTCTTTGCCACGTGTCCAGCAGGGACCGATATCACATTCCCAATGGAAATACTACTTACCACTTCAAGAATTGCATAATACCGTTGGTATTTGGTTTTCAACCCGCTTTGATTGTTCCTTCAAGGTTCCGCCTCTCTCTACACTCGAGATTCCGCACCATTCCATTCAATACGACTCCTCTGCGTTATAACTCAATATGCCCTCATTTCTTGTTTTCACATAGCTCATTTTCCAACATCATTTCTTTAACCACGAACAGAGTAAACAATCTCTTGCACAATAGATACCGTCTATCTATTCCGAAATTGGGCACACAAGGTTTCAATTTACAATATTCTATCATAGTATTTCCATACAATTACTCCTTGGAACAAATCAACACATTGACATTGGCTCTTAACGCGGTTTTATTACACTGGTTCCTATAGGATTTCTAACTGAACTCCAAGCTCATTCGCACAGAATTTAAATCAATAACAAAGGCAGGTTGTGAAATCGATCACTTTGAGGTCGATTCATAGAAATTTACAATCACCACTTCAATCCTTAACCCAGAGCTTCAACATGCACTTCTTATATACTCCCTCTCAGAAACTTAAACATCCCTCATGCATATTGTTCATACATCATATCCTTAACACAGGATTTAACCATACGTAATTTAATCAATGCACATATAATACCAAAACAGGTTCCTTCATACAAATGAAAGTACTTACAGAGTTCCTTCTCGTCTTTGGCCTGATCTTTGAATCAATTGGCCCTTCTGCAACCTACTCTGTCTAGCTCTACAGCTCTATGTAGCTCTCTGCGGGTCTATCTATTAATGTGTTTTAGGCTTACAGTTATATAGGATGGGAATGAATCGACTCAACTCCTACAATCATTCGACAAAAATCCTCAAATCCTAAATTTAACCTAACTCCCTAACTGCTTTGAACTGACTCTTCACATTCTAATCAACTTCTCCTGTCCTCTAATCATTCAAGGGCAGTTACAATTCTTTTTACATCTAATAAAAATGAATTAAAACCTACTCAATTCATTACATAAGTCTAATTCCTTTGAAACTCAAAAACCCCTAAGTCTAATTAAAACCTATGGAATTTGTTTTAGCCTAATGCCCCTGCATCAGAAAAACACAGTCTTATGAAGGTAAAAACACAGTTTCTCTAGAAATCACCATGTTTTCTAAACAAAACAAGGGACAATGATTAAAGAAGGTCTGTTTGTCAGTTTAAAAGGGGTCCCTTAAACAATGGTTTTCAAAAGAGGAAAAATAACCATTTTCAAGGGTACTCTGTTTATTTAAAAATCACAGAGAAACAGTGATAAGAGAAGAAACAATTGTGTGCTAAAAAGAAGAAGTCTTCTACTCAAGATCAAAAGGTTGTCTACCAGTGCTTAAAGAAAACACAGTTGCTCTAAAAAACTGCCATGTTTATCAAGACACAAAGAAACAGTGATAAAGGAGGAATGTTTATTGTCAAGAGGTTTCTTGTTGAGAGTAGTTAAAGACAAACACAGTTTTCAAGGGGAAAGAGTTTTAGTGTCAAAGGAAAGGGAATTTGTTTCCACTTAACAAAAACTTGTTTACCAACTAAAAACAAAACTCAGTCTCACAAAGAGGAAAACAGGGTTTTGATTGAGGGCCTTTCAATGATCATTTGAACCTTTGTTTTGGTAATCTAGTGAAGGGTATCAAAATAAAAATGCCTCCAAAGAAAGACAGCAAGGGTGGATTTCATAAAATGTTTGAGCCTTTAACAAATTAAGAATTAAATGAATCCCCTTCAATTATTTTTAACTTCCATGAAGTGGGCTGCCTTGATTTTTGCCAAAAATTCTAGGAGGTCACCAATTACCCTCCCTTAACACAACTGTTCACCCTAAGGCTGCAAGGAAAGCATGTCCATCTAGCAGGTCTGGACTTTAAACTCACTCCTAGGGTTGTCTCCAAAGCAACTAAGATCCCCTACATAGGAGAAAAGTGGTTCAAACAAGCATACCTAGATCTGAATCACTATAAACCTTTCTTAAAACCAGACCATCAGGATGCTTGCCAAGCTATATTCCCTTTTTCTCACTTATTGAGAAGCTATGCCCCCCTCATGAAAGTCATCATGAAGTATTTCACATGTGAAGGGAGTTTTTCCCGAATTTATTCTTATCATATCAGGCTTCTCATGCATTTCACAAGAAATTAGTTGCTAAACCTACCTTTCTTCCTCTACAAAAGCATAGAAAAGATGTCCTCCATTGTTCAAAAGAGACCTCCTGCTCAGAAAAAAGCTAGTCTCTTCCATCTTTCTCTCATCAAAATCATCATCCTTCACCAACTTGAAAAGAAAGGAGTGTCTTGGGAGACTTTCATTTCTCATCCATATTTTTCCATTGCCTCTTCATCTCATGCGACTTCGTCACCATCCACTCACCATGTCTCTCCCTCTCCTAGTCAATCTACTCCTAAAAGGAAAATATCCCCTATGATTGAGAGTGAAGAAGAGAAGAAGCAAACTAGTGATGAGGAAGGGCAAAGTGACAAGAAGCAAACTAGTGATGATGAGGGACAAAGTAAAGAATCTAAACATGACAGTGAGGAAGAAGGAAATGATGGAAAGCATGAACAAAATGATAGTGAGCATAGCAGTGGTGAAGACAAACAAGGCAGTGACCATGAGCAGCAAACTAGTGATGGTGAAGACAAACAAGGCAGTGACCATGAGCAGCAAACTAGTGATGGTGAAGACAAACAAGGCAGTGACCATGAGCAGCAAACTAGTGATGGTGAAGGCAAACATAGCAGTGAAAATGAGCAAGGAAAAAGTGACGAAAAAGAAGTGCAAAGTAGTAATGATGAAGAGCAAAAAGCCAGTGGTGAGGAAGATAAAAATGGAAATGTTCAAAGCAGAAATGAGGAACACCACAGTCCTCAAAAAAGTCATGAAACCAAGCAAAGAGACGGTGAAAAAAGCGCCTCCCAGCAAAGCAGTGATCATGATGGCAACCCACACACAGAGGCTAAAGAAAAGATTGAAAGAGGTGACAGCATGCAAAATGATGAAGAAAACAGTCATAAACAAGGCAGCCCTCAACAAATTCAAGACAGAGATGAGGGTAAACAAGGTAGTCTGGAAGCAGTAGAAAAAGATTATGAAGTTGTCAGCCCTAAACAAACTCAAAACAGTGAAGAAAATAGTGACAAAGGTGAAGCTGGAGTAGATGTTGATGAAGGCAGCGATGTAAAAAATCAAGTTGAACAAGTGAAAAAACCTCCTCTCTCTTCTCCCCAACATAGCCAAGAGCATGCGCTAGCTACCTCTCCTAGGCAAGGGGCCATGACTCTTCCTCCAAAAGTGGTGAAGCCTAGAAACACTAGATCTACAAAGAAGAAGATCACTCCAACAGTGACTATCAATGTCACGAGAGTGCTAAGAAGTAAAGGCAAACTGCCTAAGAAGAGTATTGTTGAATTTCCAAAGAGGAAGAGGACCAAGAAGTCTACCCAAGGTAAGGGTAAAGAAAAAGAGGAATAGCAGGAGAGTAGTCATGAAAAGGAAAGAAAAGGGAGTTTGACATCATACAAATAGACAGCGATGCTGGGGATGATGAAGCTAGAATTCTTGAGGCTCTTTTGAAAAATAGAGAAGTCCAAATTCATGACTTACAAGTTGATCTAGAAAGTTCCAAGGACCTCATAGATGTTCTACAGATGCAAAACAAACAAATGAGTGGTCAAATGGCAGTTTGTGAGGCTCGGGCTTTCAAATACCAAAGGGAAGCCTACAAAACACAAGTCAAGCTTGAAGAGTTTATGGGCGAATTTG
This sequence comes from Pinus albicaulis, assembly GCA_034641835.2. Lineage (NCBI taxonomy): Eukaryota > Viridiplantae > Streptophyta > Pinopsida > Pinales > Pinaceae > Pinus > Pinus albicaulis. The sequence goes on from CM076573.1 coordinate 313,584,785, forward strand.
ATGATACTGAAGAAGAAGAGCAGCCAATAATAAAAAGGCCTAGGACTATGGGTCTTAGGAAAGCTTTGGAGAAAAAGAAGGAAGAAGAGGCAGCCCTTGTTTGATCTTATCCTCTCACTCAATTGCTCGCCCAAGAAATAGAAAATGACAAAGAATCATGGCTTGAAAGAGCCAAAAAAAATTTGGAGGATAAATTAGAGAAATCTAACAGAGACTTGGAGCTGCAAAGGAAGATGACCGAGCACTACAAGAAGTTGAACCAATTTGCCCGAAGAAAGCTCAAACTTGCTCAAGAAAGGCTCAAAACTGCCTCAAAGAGGCGCTCGGTAGAAAAAGTGGAGAAAAGCATATCTAGGCTTGAAATCTTGGCCTCAACTTCCTTACATGCTTCTAAGAACCCATAAGGGGCTTGCTCGCCTAAATTGAGCAAATTTTGACATGATTTTGTTTTTTGTGTTTTTTCGCCCTAATTGCACATTTTTCAAGGCACTGCCATGGGTGCTAGGAGCATCCTCAGCTCATGAAATTCATTTTTTTGGATGGAATAAATTTGGGGGCAGCTACTCATAAATTTTCAGATCCAAAGGAGGTGTTTTGGTCCCCCAAAGAGGCAAAAATCAGTCAAATTTCACCTTTCTGCCTCACATATCAGCAGATGAGACCCCCCTGGGTTTTTTCACTCATTCCACCATTTGACAAACTTATATAGATCAGTTTTGGAAAAATCAAGTATTTCCCAAAACTAGAAATCCGGGGATTTCCAACGAGCTATCATGGGCCTCGTTTTGACATCGGGAGGTCCCTCAAACGTTGTCTACAAGATAGGCAATTTTCTGCTGCTACGTTCCTGTAGCATTTTGGAAAAAAAGGCGGATTTCTGAAGATGCTCATCCAAATGTGCGTTAAGCATTTTTTAGCACTTGTCAGTCATGTAAAGTCAATTTTATTTCCTTTTTTAGCATTTTATAGATATTTTGTGCCAAAATCAGATATTTGTAATAGGCCAACGGCCTTCTAGATGCTCTTGGATAGTTTCTTTTTCTTTGGCCTATATATTCCAAGAGATTTCATTGTAACAAGAGGCTGAACTTGATGTTATAGAGCAATACACGATATTACAAGCTTTGAAGAAATAATTTGTCTCATGAAGTGGATGATTTCTTGTTTGTCTTGGATGGTGGAAGAGGATTGCTTGTAGGATTCCATGGCTTGGTGAATGGTATAGTGTTCCTTATCTATTATGTTTTCCTTATTTTATCATACATGTTTTCATGCTTCTTGCTTGTTGTAGGTCAGTAAAGAATAGGTTTGAGACATTCCCATGGAGGCACCTCAATTTTCCTGATTCATTACAGCTTCTATGTTTTTCTTCTTTCTTAGTTATGTCAAAGAATTCTTAATTGTTCTTTGATACCCTAAGAACTTGTTATCAATTTCATTAATGTTTATTATGTATGCTATCTAGTATGATTCACGGTATGCCCTGCTTACTCATAGCTAACCAAAACCCCATCACTGAAATATTTCTCTGAATATTTGATTGTCCTAGTTAAACCAAAGAGGTCTTGTTTCGATCTTGCCCTTTGCCCATGCTCTGCAATCTTAGTTCAAAGTTCCCGATAGCTCAAAATATGTTGTTTAGGAGTTCCCTCTTCATAGATTGAGTTGTTTGTTTGACTTATTTATTTTTCCAAAAATTTTGAAGGTGATTTTCCCAAAGTTAGAGGGTCTTATACTTCTATGTATCACATGAATGTTTATTTTATGCATCTATCAGTTTGATTTTCATTTATAGTGATTAATGGTTAGCCCTACCACATGGATGTTTGCTGTAGAACTATTTATGCTTAAAACCTCTTTGTCTCTCACAAACTTAGTGTCCATCTCATTTCACTTCACCTAAAAGAATCCATTTATCTCAACCAAATCAGCCCTGCAATATACCTTGTCCACCCTTTGAGGCAATCTCAACCTTATCGACCCCATGGCCCAGTTGATCTGACAATATTTTTATCTATTTATCCTTTGATCAGTTCTCCCTCAAAAAACCTTAAGCAAACAAAAAAACACTTAAAAACTAGCCTAAAATCAAAACATAGAAAGCAAACAAGTTTACATCCTTTGCATAATAGAGAGAGCCCTCTCTGAGTCCAGGAAGGCTAGGTCCTAGGGCTCCAAAGTTGGTTTGATGTTACCCTGTCATTTGGCTTGCCAATCTGCCAAATCACGGGACCCTAACACCTTACACATCTTTCACCTACAGAAAAACACATCCAATCCAATGCAAAGTTAGTCATCTGCTTTCAAGATTACTCATTGAATATCCTTTATTTTTTGAGAGAGAACTCTCAGACTGGAGAGACTAATTTCCATTTGTAAGTGGTTTGAAAGAGTTACTCCAAGTTTACCATTGAAGTAGCCCAACAGGACTCAATTTGGTGATAACATTTTGGCACCATTGCCAGGGATGAAGGTGTAAATTTTCTTTAGGCATAATGACAAGGTTCAGATTTTACTTCTGAAGGTGAACAGAAGCCAAACACGTGAAGGTTGTACCATTCACCTGGCGACTCCATTGTTCAAGATCCTGAAATTCAAATTTCAGAGCAATTTCACTGGGAAGAATCCAGATTTCAGAACATTCATGGAGATCCAAGATGACAGGGTATGTGGCAAACGCTTCATATGACGAAATATTTCAAAGTGTAAGGGATGAATTAGCAGAAGTTTAGATAAATGAACATTTCTCCACAATAGTATTTCGTTGTTTGAAATCCAGTCGACTCACACCTGAAAATAAAGTTTGTTTTCTTGGTTTAGATGTTGAAAGATTAGAGAATGAAATTTAACTATTGGATGTTAAAATTGGATCATATGATTTCCAAGATCCTAAACAGTTCTTGGAAGGTCTTCCTCCTCCAGAAAAGGAGTAAATTGTCATACCATTTGATTTGTAGATAGAGGAAGATTATGGTTATGAGCTTGATATTGTAGAGTTGAAATCAAGGTTCAGCCTTGGTGAAGAAAATGAAAAGGATATCCAGGATCAATTTGTCATTGAGAGCTTAAAAGGGATATCAATACATTGCGTCTTCTATGATCCCGTAGTTGATTACATGGAAGAGTTCTACAGTCCAACTTTTCAATTATTTTTTCACTATGAAAAATAAATCCATATTCTCTTACGTTTATCATTTCAGAATATAGTTTTTTTTTGGTTCAAGTGCAGTCAAGGGGTTCATGTATCAGATCAACTCATTGACTGGCTTTATTGGAGGTTTTATGTTTCTTGAATCAAATATGAATATTGCAGCTGTTAGGGTAGGTAGGAGCGTGTGTGAATAATCTCAAAGTAGACTGAGCATATTTTTAGTAGGTACAAATTTGGTTTTTCAGCAGTAATCATCAAGCTTGAGCCCGAGGTGAAGGACATAAGAGTTTGAAGAAGGCTTGGAAAATTTCAAAATTTTGTTTCCAAAAATATGGATGGCACTGGAACTATAGGTTCTTTGGTGTACCATAGAGGCACACCATCCCCACTGGAGCCATTGTTATCACACTCAAAAATTTCAAAATTTGTTTTGATAAGGTCACCATAGGTTTCATGTTATATCATGTTGGGTCATGCATTTGATGAAGAATTTATAAAATAATTCTTAGTATGAAGCTTAATCGCAAGTGTACGAAAAATTCTCACTTTAGCCGTGCATAATAAACAGCCCTAATAGCAAAGATGGCTGCCAATATATTTAGATCTACAATTAGGTGACCAAGATAAATGATGCAAAAATCTAGATCTATGCATTAAAAGACATTAAGCGGTAAATAAAAACAAGAGTTGCTTCATGCATCCAATAGCCAAGACAATAATATGTTTAAAGAATTTTGTATTTATGGCACCTGGGAGGAGAACATAGAAGGATGTTACCAGTCCTCCTCAATGGGATGGGTTCTTGTAATTCCTCAGCACTTCAGATCTAAATTCCCTCTCTCTTGATGGTGTAGAAAACCTAGACAAAAATGGAACTCAAAGGGGTTCACAAGAAAAATAGTAGCAAGATATGACAATGATGGTGGATCAAAGTCAGACCAAAAGTATAGATCCAGAGTGATCTTTAGGCAACAAAAGGTAGTGAATGAATGGAAAAACCCTTCTATTTATATCAAAATATTGAGTTAGTCTAGATATTGGTGCATAATTAAAATATTATTAACCAAATCAAGATCCAACTTTTATGGAATAATTTATTATATTTGTTGGAGGGAAAAAGAATTTGACTTTGGTCAAATCCCTTTATTTATAAATAATAAATAAATAAAGGATTTATTTATTATTTTAAGGATGTGGTTGAGTAATAATCAAATAAATAATGATTTATTTAATTATTTATAAATGATTTAGTCAAATTTAACAAGGAATATTATTTAAATAATGTTTAAATAATTATTCCTAGAAAATAATAAGATAATAGTGATTTATCTAATTAATTTTCCTGTTTTGGGTTAAATATGACCAAGAATATTAATTAAATTGTCGTTTAACTAATTATTTCTTGAGGAAAATCAAACAAATGTAGATTTATTTAATATTTCCTTATGGGGTTTCCTGTTTAGACCATAAAAAAATTAATAGAAGTGGTTTACTAAGTTATTTTTCATAGTGAAAGCAATTTTACTTAGGGTAAAATTGGTCTTACATGGTGTACTTAGGTCCATCTAATAGTAACAGGTTAGATGACCAAAAAATAGTGTAACAATCAAGTTTAGCCTATGTCAATAAAACCATTTTTGAGTCATGTCATGTCAGCCAAATCCATTTTATATCATTTGGTTTTCACACCCAAGCCTTAAAATCAAGAAATGAGCCACTTGTCTAGTTTTTCACAGTTTCGTAGCGAATACAGTGGCAGAATAGCAGATTTCGCTATGAAATTTCCTAAACATTTCGTAGCACTCATTTTCCAAAATAAAATCGATGAAATCTCATTTTCGATTGGTTTTAGGGAAAGGTGAGATCACCTATTAGGTTATATCAGTTATCCAACATGTGAAATCATAAGTGATTGTCATCATTGCACTTTTATTCCTCCATTTGTCATTTTCTCTCTCATATTATAATTTCATCTTTTTCACCCAAGTTCCTCTCTGTTATTAACCCTTCAGCCTTAGCATGTATTTTTCATGTTTCACCCTTAAAAATTTTAGCTTTGTGGCAAGCAGCTTGCTGTCCAAAAGCAGCGTGTTGTCCAATTTGTCTTTATAGCTATCACATGTTTAAGAGGGCATCTTGGTTATAAAGGGAGATGGTCATGCACAAGAAAGCATACAAAGGAGGATCTGTGGATAATATAGATGCCCATGGACCTTAATCTATTCGTGGAGGACCCTAGCTTTGCTAAAGCATGCACCAGTTCAAGTTGCTTGAATTTCTGCTAGAGCTAATAAGGAAATTGATGTGTTTTTGGACTGTTTGAGCAGTAAGTTTAAAGAGAGGATTATGGACAAAAAGAGATGATTTTGGAAATACTGAGAGAGGTTATTGTCAAGCACAGAACAAGGAAAAATAATATGTTTCATGTTTCTCACAGGTGCTTTCAGTTTCGAAATTCGAAGATGTCTCTGGGACCTATTTTCAGAAAACATAATTTTCCTGTTTTATACATGTTTTGAAAATGCAGATTCTGGACAGATGGAGATGGTATTTAAAAAAACAACATACATTTGTCTTCAAAACATTCTGATATACAAAAAAATCCTTCATTTTTACAAAATATATCAAGGATTCGGAAATATGAGTTCATTTCTAAACTGAAAATTCTGCCTATTTTAGGTAGTTTCATAGTGTGCTTTAGGCTTGAAGCCAGAAAAACGCTACGAAAATTTCTATAAGTGAATTTTTGCTTTGGAATCCAACTTTATGAAGAGTTAAGGAGGGAAATTGATAATATTTAGCTCTTTTAACCCAACAACCATGTCCACATCAGCAAAGAGAGCTAACAGGTGGCAGAGGTTGGTGAAATGAAATACGCTACTAAACTACGTTACGAAAATGCCTAATGACACTTTGTTTTTGCAAAAAGGAGCTTTGGGTTGTATTTGTTATCTTGAAATTGTTTTGAAGGTCAGCTAGCCACATTTAAAGGTCAAAGATAGCCAGAGGAATGTTTTTTATGTAGGTTTGGTGTTCGACAAAGTTATCCAGCTCATCAGTTCATCATGGAGGCATTATCATGTGTGATGGCACCATTTCCTTAAAAATAGGAGAATCAGTTTCATAAAGACAATGAGGGCATTTTTATCTTAATCATGGTCAGTGCTACTTAAGCATATGATCATTTTTTATGCAAACAAGTTGTTTTTTTAGTTGAAAAGTGTAATAAATAGGTAGTTGAGTCCTATTAGGTTTCTAACTCTTAAAGTTAGTAGGTGTCATTATCATTACCATGTATTTTGATTTTTAGTTAGATTAGGTGTCAAGAAGAGGATTCGAAGGTCCAACTTGAAGGCAGATCCAATGTGAAGGTGCTGAAGCCTATTAATAGGCAGAATATTGAATAACAAAGGGTTGGGATATTATGCCTTGACACTACCATTGTTGTAATATTTTGATGTCAGTAATATATAGTTGCAACAGTTTATTTCAGACCTGAGATTATTCTCTGTATTCTTATGTATGTTTCTTATATGAGTGTTTTACTTTCTCTCCAGTATTCTAATTGTATAATCACTTGGAATTCACGATTAAATGCTCCAACTTCCTTTATACAGCTACTCTACTGTTTTGTCATGTTTTATTAGTTTTCTTATGTATAATCACTTAGAATTCAAGGTGAGATGCTCCAACTTCCTGTATGCATATAGTTGGTTTTTATGTCCTTCATGTGTGGTTTAATAAGAATACAATTGCATCAACTTCCATGAGATATATTGTCTTGTGACTTAGTTTTCATATTGACTCCATAAGCCCAATGGCAGTAAAACTTACACATCTTTCACCTACAAAAAAAACACATCCAATCCAATGCAGAGTTAGTCATCTATTTTCAAGATTACTCATTGAATATCCTTTATTTTTTGAGAGAGCCCTCTCAGGATGGAGAGGCTAATTTCCAGTTGTAAGTCGTTTGAAAGAGTTACTCCAAGTTGACCTTTGAAGCAGCCCAACAAGACTCAATTTGGTGATAACAAGTCCTAGAACTAGTATAAATAACTCTCATTCTCGAGTTATTAAGGGTTGCACCCTTGGATAAGAATTTTTCTAAGCAACAATGTAGAAGCTTTTGACCATTAATAATAAAATAAGGATTCTAGATTTGTGTTGTGTAACCAGCTCCAAAAATAGAAGAAAAGAGATATCAACGCCTTAGAAATAAGCCACTTCGAGGGGGCAACCTCCAACACGTTACATAAATGAACAATTCTTGGATGATACAATCTACAAAACCTCCTTTCTATATATAGGAGTCCATGGGGCCATAATGTAATCCTAGTGGGCCACAATGTAATCCTAGCCGACCTAACAATAATAATTTAAGGGCACAATAATAACAAAATGGGGGTTACAAGGGTACAATAATAACAATAAGGAGGTTACACTAACAATAATAAGGGACTATACTAGTGATATAGGGACCTAACATACCCCTCTCCTTCAAAAAAGTATTGTCCTCAACACTTGAGTAGCTCTGGGTGATTCTGTATAAAATTCTCATCCTCCCATGTAGAATCTTCAATGGGTAAGTTCTTCCACTTGATGAGATACTCTGAAATTGATCGATTCCGTAGCTGACGAGTTCTTGTTTCCATGACCGCTTCAGGTTCCAATATGATTTTTCCTTCCTCATCAAGTTCTGGAAATATTGTTTGAACTGGAATATTTTCACCTATAACCTTCTTTAAGCATGAAACATGGAAAACTGGATGTACTCGCGAAGAAGTAGGAAGCTCCAATTTATATGCCATAGTACCAATATTTTGCAACACCTTGTAAGGACCATAGTACTTTGGCGATAATTTGTTATCCTTCTTAGCTTGCTTGAGGGACATTTGTTTGTATGGTTGTAGCCGTAAAAATACCCAATCTCCTACATCAAAACTTCTCTCGCTGCGATGTTGATCTGCCTGTTGTTTCATTCGATTTTGTGCCAAATTCGGGTTATCCTTTAAGAGTTGGAGAACTTCTTGCTGATGCTCGATGTGATCTTCCACTGCTTGAACCTTCGAATTTTCTCTTAAAGATGATGTGATGGATGGTGGATGGTATCCATAAAGTGCCATAAATGGGGTCATTTTTGTTGCAGTATGGAAGGAAGTGTTATACCACCATTCAACAAGAGGTAACCACTTGACCCATTGTGTTTGTTTATCAGATACAAAACAACGAAGATATCCTTCCAAACATTTATTTACTATCTCAGTTTGACCATCAGATTGAGGATGATAAGATGAGCTATGAGCTAATTGAGTACCCAAACAAGAAAATAACTCCGTCCAAAAATTTCCGGTAAAAATGGGATCTCTGTCGCTCACAATAACCCTTGGGCTTCCATGTAGCTTTTGAATTCTGTCCATAAATGTAGTAGCAACTGTACTTGCTTTAAATGGATGAGATAATGCACAAAAGTGTGCATGCTTGGTAAGTCTATCAACTACCACCATGATGACACTCTTTCCTTCGGACTTAGGTAAACCTGTGATAAAATCCATTGAAATCTCCTCCCAACGTTGACTTGGAATGGATAAAGGTTGTAGAAGTCCCGGGGTCTTAATTGTCTCAACTTTATTCTGCTGGCAAACCAAACATTCTGTCACAAACTTTTGAATATCAGATTTAAGGCCATCCCAAAAAAATTCTTTCTTCACCCTGTGGTAATTTTTTTAAAATCCTGAGTGTCCTCCTAAAGGAGAAGTGTGCAATTCCAGAAGAATCTTTTGTTTTAGTTGGGAATTCTTACAAAGATATAAGCGATCTTTGTACCATAAGGAATCATTTTTCCAACTAAATGTATCGGATGTACTAGGATCTTGCTGCAACTTTTGAATGAGTGTCCATACATCTTTGTCCTTCTTCCATTCATCTCTTGCTTCAGTTATCCAATCTGGTTGGATAATAGAAATGGAACAAAGCAATGCTTCCACCTCTTCATTCTTTCTTGAGAGTGCATCTTCAATAACATTAAGCTTTCCTTTTTTATATATTATTTCAAAGTCATAACCCAACATCTTTGTGACCCATTTTTGCTGCTCTTCTGAAGATATTCTTTGTTCCAAAAAATGTTTAAGACTATCATGATCCGTTTTTACCTTGAAGTGTCTTCCCATTAGGTAAGTTCGCCATTTCTTTAGTGCATGCAGTATTGCTAACATTTCCTTCTCATAAATAGGTTTTTGTAAATAATTTCCTTTGATTGGATGACTTTCAAAAGCAATGGGTCTTCCTTCCTGCATTAAAACTGCACCAATTCCATTTCCTGAGGCATCACATTCCACGATAAAGGTTTTTGTGAAGTCTGGCGTAGCTAAGACCGGTGCTAGGCACATTGCCTCTTTAAGATGTTCAAAGGCCTTAGTTGCTTCAGGAGTCCATGAAAATGCATCTTTCTTCAATAATGTTGTTAGAGTTGCTGCTATTCTCCCATAATTCTTAACAAACTTGCGATAATAGCCTGTTAACCCGAGAAATCCTCGCAACTGCTTTATTGTCTTGGGGACTTTCCATTCCTTAATGGCTTTAATTTTGTTAGGGTCTACTTTAACACCCTCGTGAGATATAATATGACCCGGATATTCCACCTCTTGTACTCCAAAGAAACATTTGGATGTTTTTGCATATAATTGTTTCTCTTGCAATAGTTTGAGCACCCTGTCAACATGTTCAACATAATCCTTCCAAGACCTGCTATAGATTAGTATATCATCAAAAAATACTAGCACAAATTTTCTAAGGAAGGGTTTGAAAATGGAATTCATCAACCCTTGAAATGTAGAAGGTGCATTGGTAAGGCCAAAAGGCATGACCAAAAATTCATAATGACCCTCATGAGTTCGAAATGTTTTTTTTGGAATATCTTCGATCTTCATTCTAATTTGATGATATCCTGAACGAAGATCCAACTTGGTAAAATAAATTGCTCCATGTAATTCATCCAATAATTCATCAATCACAGGAATGGGAAATTTGTCTTTAATGGTGAGCTTGTTGAGCTCCCTATAATCCGGACACATTCGCCATGATCCATCCTTCTTGTGTACCAATACTACAGGAGCAGAGAAAGAACTTTGACTAGGTTGAATTATACCGCCTCTAACATTTCTGCAATCATACGTTCAATTTCGCTCTTTTGGAAGTAAGGATATCTATAAGGCCTGATGTTTGGAGGAACACTTCCTGGAATAAAATGAATAACATGATCATGATCATGAATAGGTGGGAGTCCTTTGGGAGTTTCAAACACCTTGGAATGATTGTCCAAGACTTGTTGGAGATCTGCAGAAATAGATGATTTTGATGTTGGAACTTCTAGTGAGCATAATTGTGCAATTACGCCTCGTTTTTATTTCTTTAGAAGCTTTGTCATGACATTAGAGCTTATTATCCTTCCTGGCTTCCCCGCAATACCCCGTAATTCGACTTCCTTTCCTTCTGAAAAAATTTTCAAGAAAAGTTCTTGAAAATTAAAAGCTACCGTCCCCAAAGATTGTAACCATTGTACTCCTAGTACAACATCAGCACCTCCCATAAGAATGGAAAGCATTGGACTAGTCAATACATATTCCCCCATGGTTAGCTTGATATTATGGCATTTTCCAGAGCAATTTATAGTTCCTCCATTTGCAACCATCACTTGACATTCGGGTGCTGGGTATAGGAAACAATTTAATTCCTTGGCTACCTTACAATGAATAAAATTATGGGTGCTACCTGAATCAATCAACACTATTACCTTTTTCTTCTTGATTTGTCCTTCTATCTTGAGAGTTTGAGGAGTGGTAATTCCTGCCGGTGCATTACACGATATGGTCGGATTCATTTCTTCCTCTTCTAGGGCTGGTTCCTGGTGTATATCCTCTTCTTGTTCATTTTCTTCTTCCTCTTCACAATCTATGTAAAATAATTTCTTCTCAGCACACTTATGACCTTTAGTGTATTTGCTATCACAACTGTAGCAAAGCCCTTTTGCTCTCTTTTCTTCCAATTGTTGTGGTGTCAACCTTGTAGGTTGTGGAAATCTAGGCGTAGCAACACTTCCTTCTTTATAGAATTGAGTGGTAGGCTTCCTTGTCGGCATAATTTTACATTCAACTTTTCTTGCCAACCTGAATGCCTTCTCCAATGAATCAGGTTCCAAAACGCGAACTTCATGTTGGATGTTATCCTTTAAAGTGCCTATGAAGAGATCAATCCTGTGTTCCTCCGGAATATCAGTTACCCTTATATTCAATTTTTGGAAGTCCTCAATGTGCTGCCCCACTAAACCCTTTTGTTTGAGATTTATCAATTGGCTAAAGAAGGTGTTGCTCTTTGTATCCTCATAATGTGCTATCATTTCCTCGTAAAAATTGACCAAGTGACAATTTTTTTACGGGAGCAAAGCCATCGATACCATACAAATGTATTTTGTTCTAAATGTAAAGTTGCAATGCGTACCTTTTGTGTGTTTTGCACGTTATGGAGATCAAATATTGCTCCATCTGTAGTATCCATGTTACAGGATCCTTTCCATCAAACTTCCTCATATCCATTTTTGGAATATGGTGGTTCTTCCCGCCAACATTAGAGGTTATGAAATCACGATTAACATTTATTTTGTTCTCATCATGAGGTTCTTCTACTATATTTCTGCCATTAGGAATCGTTTCTTGTTTTAAGCTTGTCATAAAGCCTTCCATGTATGCTTTTAGATCATTCTTCATGTTTTCCATGTTGTCTTTCATGTTTTCATCGATCTTAGCTTCCATGTCATCAATCTTAGCTTCCATGCCCACTTCCATGCCATCCATCTTAGCTTCCAAACCATTCATCTTAGCTTCCACACCTTTCTTCAAACCATCCATCTTAGTTTCCATGCCTTTCTTTAAAACTTCCATTTCATTTTTTGTTGTTCTTTGCGAGAGCGAAATTTGTTGCACTTGCTCTTGTAATTTTGATATGTCATGTTGCCATTCTTCGTCTTCATGAGTCACAGTAGAGCCTTCTAAAGGCTTAATGGGAGTTAAATTATTTTTAGGGGCCATTTTAGAATCCAATACTAATATCTATTCTACAATATGCCCTTGGAATCAATTCAACTTGATTCTTCAAACAAGACTTATGCAATTCTGAAAAAACATACAGACCTTTTACTTTCTTTTGAGGAGCTCTGTATTGAAATTGAATTATCTCTGTAATTGAGAATCTTCAATATCTGAAATTCACTGCTATAGTAGCCTTCTAAAGTGTCTTTCAAATTCCACAGGTCCGATCTGATTTGGATTCTTCAAGACAAAGTTATTTCCAATCTCCCACAATGACCCAATTTTGGACTGGTTCAGTAGAGCGAACTTGTACGACTTGCCACGTGTCACTGTTTCGTCCTTCGTCTCTCAAATTGATAGCTAAGAAACTGAAGTCCGTGTACTTGCAGCCAATTTTTACGGCACTCCAATACGATGCCCAGAGAGAGAGTTATTTAACTTTTCCCACGATCACCTCTTTGAGATGAAATTCAGGAGCCTGAAAAATAACTACCTTCCACAGATCATATCTCAAAAAATATTGCGAACCAAGCACTGAAATGTTTTGAAGAATTTCCTCAGGATTTCAGCTTCACACCATACTAATTTCAGATTCTGAACCTTCGTAGAAAAATTTTTATAGCGCAAATTCCACGATGACCTGTTTAGGAGCCTGAAAAAAGACCTAACTTCCACAGATCATATCTCCAAAAATGTTGCGAACCAAGCTCTGAAATTTTTAGACAAACGTCCTCAAGATTTCAGCTTCACACCCTGAAAATTTCAGCTTTTGAAGCTTCGTAGAAAAAACATTATAGCGAAAATGCCACGATGACCTGTTTGGAGCAGCGAAACCCTAGAATCCAAAGCTCTGATACCAAATGTTGTGTAACCAGCTCCAAAAATAGAAGAAATGAGATATCAACGCCTTAGAAATAAGCCACTTCGAGGGGGCAACCTCCAACACATTACATAAATGAACAATTCTTGGATGATACAATTTACAAAACCTCCTTTCTATATATAGGAGTCCATGTGGCCATAATGTAATCCTAGTGGGCCACAATGTAATTCTAGCCGACCTAACAATAATAATTTAAGGGCACAATAATAACAAAATGGGGGTTACAAGGGTACAATAATAACAATAAGGGGGTTACACTAACAATAATAAGGGACTATACTAGTGATATAGGGACCTAACAATTTGTTTCATACAACCTTGTTCCCTTGTGAGTTTTTCCTATTTATTATTTCATATTGTTTTCTACATGTATTTAATTGTTATGAAGATAACTAGGTAAGATTAATTGAGTCTCAGTTGTCTTAAATTCCTCCTGAATTTATTATCTATATCAGAGAATGATTTACTGAGCTATGTGTTTATGTAAGTCCCTCTCATCAATAAATTATTAGCATCTCCATAATGTTAAATATGTTTTGTTAAAATTTTAGACACTGTTTGAAATTTTTCACACTTATGATCATTGAAATATTCTTTTTGAATAATTAAATAATCATATCTTCTTACATATTCTGCTTAATCACATGCAAAATATAAATTACTGTGTGGAATAAAGCAACAACCCTTTTTCCTATTAATTAATACTATCTAAAATTTTAAACACAGTTGCTACAAATTTTATTTATGCATTTTCATCCGAAATTATAAAATTAAAAAAAAAAACAAAACATGATAGATGCTCTCGCACAATTTATTGACCCAAATGATCTGAGAGGAAAATATTAGACTAATGTCGTTGTTGGGGAACATATTCAATTTTTTTTCCCTGGGACAACGATAAACCCTATTCATTTAAGGGTGATTAAAGGTCTAGTTAGGTCAAAATATTTCACCTGGCGACTTCACTTAACCCAAGATGGCTCCTTCTAAGCATACCAGGTCTCATTCTGACTCTGAAATTGGCTTACCTTTATCAGATATAGAGATACTAGTAAGACAAGCTTCTTCCAAAAGAAGACATCAAACCCCTTCTTCAATTCCTCTCCAGGAGACCACAAAAGTTCCTGATCCTTTCAGATCTAGACCCATTCCTCAAGAATCAAAAGATATACCTCCTAGAGTGCAAGAAATAGTATCCAAGAGAGTGGATTTTCAATATGATTTGTTAGTTGATTATTTGGAGTCTTATAGAATCTCCTATATCAAAATATGACTTGGATCTAAATTTACCTGGATTCAAACCTACTGATTTCATAACCCCTGTCATATACTCTGCTCCATCTACTTCTGCACAACCAAAAGATCTATTGTATCTTTATTCTAATCCTTTATTTGAACAAAAAGAAGGATAAGAAGAGGTTCAAAATTTGGCCATTCGAACACCCTTAAGATCCCTAAGAAGGTCTTCAATTCCATTTCATTCTCAACCTCCTTCTTCACCTCTTTCTTCACCTCCTTCTTCCCCATCTTCATCTTCTACTTCTACTGCTTCTTCTACAACCACCACTACTGAATATTCTACATATACATCTTCACGTATGGCTAGTTTTATACCCATTTTACAAGCAAGATATGCTTCCCTATTACTCCCACACCAACTCAATGATTTTCCTACTGGGTATTTGAAACATCTCCCCAGATTTAATGGAGAATCTAGTTTGTTGATTGAAGATCATCTAGCAGCATTTCTATACTTTGCTGAGAACATGAACATAGAACATGAAAATTTTTATATGAGATTGTTTGTGCAATCTTTAGAAGGAAATGTTAGGATTTGGTTTATATAACTACCAGCTCAATCTATTAGATCTTGGGAGGAATTGAAAAATATCTTTAAAAATCAATGGGGTGTGAAAAAGGATCATGTTTACTTCTTAAAAAAATGTGAAGAACTTAAAAGAAACTATGGTGAACCAGTATAGCTGATTTCATCAAAATATTTAATAAACTTTATCACAAGATGCCTCTTCATTGTAAACCACCTGTAGCAGCAGCAAAGGTTAGATTCTCCAAAGCCTTTGAGGATGATTTTTTTTTCATGTTAAGAGAGAGAACAACTCGTACCTTAGAAGACATGCAAACAAATGATATAGAGGTTGAAGAAAATAGGTCTGCCTCAGCTAAGATAATGGCCAAAGATGAAAAATTCCAAAGAAAATTAAAATCAAATCAGGAAGCTTCTTCTTCCTCTAAATCTAAAAGTGAAGACTCAAAAAATAGATGAAATGACATCACTTCTTAGAAACCTTTAAAATAGGATTTCTAAGATTGAAACACAACCTAGAACAGTCCAATAAACTCTTGCTAGACCCCAAACACAGACTCAAGGTCAGTTCAAAAAGGCTCCTCAATTGAAAATTCTTCAGAGACCAAACAATGATCAACAAGTACCTACAACATTGTTGATTGATGATCAACAACCTGATGATAATAATTTGTCAATCATTAAAGATATTAATAACATAGAAAATACATCTATTCAGACTACCATTGTCCCTGTCCCTCAAAGTAAAATCTCTCAAGAAGATCAAGATATTTCTCAGCTCTCTAAATATCAAGCCTTTTCTGAGTTTTTAATTGCAAAACTTAACAGAAGGTATGATTTAAGGCCTAGAGCAGGTCTTGGTAGACCTCCTAAAAGCCCTGTCATAATTGAGCCTCAAGTGAAATCTGTTTAAACTCAAACTACTTCTATTCAACCTCTAAATCAGCCAAATGATACTACACAAATTGATAGAACTGTTTTGACTTCTTTTAATGTTGAAAAAGAGCTATAAAGAGTTAATATTCCTATTCCACTTTCATAACTTTCTAAAAACCCTGGATATAAGAGTCAAGTTTCAAAATGGATCCAAAACTCTAATGTGGATGCTGAAGGAGACATTATTAGTCTACAAAATGAGAGACCCACAATAGATTTTGTGCCTAGTTCTGACATGATTGATGAATCAATACCACCTTTCTATGTGACTTTAAAGGTACATGATTCTTTACTATACAATTGTATGTTGGATTTTGGAGCTTCACATAATCTAATGCCAAAGGTTATTACGAGCAAATTAATTTGGAAATCACTCAAACTTATCATGATCTATATACCTTTGACTCCAAAAGAGTGTAATGTTTAGGACTTATAAAGGACTTAGTGGTGACCTTACACCAAATACTAGTAAAAAGTGTTGTATTATACATAGTAGTCAGTGATATTCCCCCTAAGTTTGGAATGATTTTATCAAGATCATGTTGTGCCAAGCTAGGAGGAAGCCTTCAAATGGATATGTCTTTTTTCACTATTCCTGTATATGGGGGGGGGGGGGAACTTAGGTTATATAAGGAGGTCAGATTCTTAAACATTATCTACAAAGTATATCAAGCTAGAAACCATCCCATTTTTCCAATTGACCAAGACTTTATTTTCTTCCAACTATCTTCAAATACTTCAATGAATTCTCAACTTAAGATTGAGGATGTAGTTGAAACTCCTAAATCTATTCAAATTGATATTTGGAAACTTTTCTTTGATAGGTCTTGTACCAAATATGGAGCTGGAGCAGGTATTGTTTTAATATCACTTGAGAAAGAGAACATAACCCAATCATGCAAACTATATTTTGAGGTCACAAATAACGTTGATGAATATGAAGCTTTTCTTTTAGGATTACAGTTTGCTAAAAGTTTAAAGTTGCAAAATTTAAGTGTATTTACTAATTCAGAACTTATAGTAAGACATGTTAGGAATCTTTTTCAACCAAAGCATCATAGGCTCAGGTCTTACAGAAATGAAGATTGGGATACAATTGAAAAATCATTTAGTGCTTTTAATATAACTTTCATCCTAGAAATGAAAACATTCATGCAGACTCCTTAGCTATTTCTGCCAGCTCTTTTAAGATACCAGATCAAATACAGATACAATACCAAATCCAAGTCAAATATAGGCCATCTATTCCAGATAATCTAAAGTTTTGGAAAATATTTTAATATGATGAACAACTAAAATATTTTCTTCAATTTATTGATGAATTTTCTCTCTTACAAATTGAAGAAGATAAATCAGATATCAATGAAGCTGCTAAAAAAAAAAATTCAGACCTAAATACAAAAGTAGCTGATCATGAGATTATAAAATTGTCAAACAATTTTATTCCTAGAGGCCTTGTTCCTTTAAAAAAGCTATTTGATCAAAATGATGTTCCTAGAAATCCACTCTCTGTTTCTCCAGAAGATGATATTGAAGAAAATAATATTGGAACTGATGAATATATTAAAAACATTAAAATTTGTGCATCTCTAACTCATGAAGTTAAAACTGAATACATTAAGCTTCATAAGAATTACAAAGATGTTTTTTCTTGGTCTTATGGTGATCTAAAAACTTATGACACATCTCTGATAGAGCATAAAATCCCATTAATACCTGAAGAAAAACCTTATCAACAAAAACTAAGAATAATTAATCCAATTCTACTTCCTACCATACAAAAATAACTTAAGAAGCTTTTAGATGCCCAAATAATTGTTCCCTTAAGATAATCTGATTGGGTTGCTAATTTAGTTCCCGTCAGAAAGAAAAATGGACAAATTAGACTTTCTGTGGACTTCAGAAACATTAAAAAATCATCTCTAAAGGATAAATATACATTGCCAAAGATGGATCAACTACTCTAAAAGGTTTCTGGTGCTAATAGGCTTTCAATTCTTGATGGATTTTCTGGTTAAAACCAAATAATGGTAAATCCAGAAGATAGAGAAAAAACTGCCTTTACCACACCCTGGGGTACATTCATGTACGCCAGAATGCCTTTTGGGCTATCAAATGCAGCAGAAACATTCCAAAGAGCTATGGATTTAAATTTTGTTGGTAAGGTGAATAAATTTGTTGTTATTTATCTTGATAATCTAAATCTTTTCTCTAATTCAGATCAGAAACATATAAAACACTTGATGAAGGTTTTTGACATGTGCAGAAAGTTTGGAATATCTCTCAACCCTAAGAAGTCTTTGTTTGCCATCAAAGAAGGAAATTTGTTGGGACAGATCATTTGAAAGGAAGGAGTGGTGATAGATCCTAAAAGGGCATCTTCTATTCAATCATTATCACTACCAAGAAATAAGAAAGAGATCTAGGCTTTTTTAGGAAAAATTAACTTCTTAAGAAGATTCATCCCTAACTATGCTAAAATAGTTAAAGACATAACTGACATGCTTAAAATAACCATGAAGTTAAATGTAATATTCCTGCTAGATATGATTTTAAACAAATCAAGAAAGCCATTTCTAAAGCTCCTACCTTGGCTAGCCCTAATTATTCCTTACCTTTCAGTATATTCTCCTTTGTTTCTGAAACCACCCTTGCTACTGTCCTTTTACAAAAAAATGAAGATTCTGATGACCAACCCATAGCATTTTTCAGTAAGGTTGTGCGAGATGCTGAACTCAACTATTATATTATTGAAAAACAGGCCTATTCCCTAGTTCAAGCCTTAAAATCTTTCAAATTGTATGTCCTTCACTCATCCATTACTGCTTATGTCCCTAACAGTGTTGTAAAAATTGTTCTTACCCAACCAGAAACTGATGGAAGAAGAGGAAGGTGGATCACTCAAATCCTTGAGTTTGACCTCACTATTAAAACCACTAAGTTAGTGAAGGGACAAGGTTTAGATAAATTGTTAGATGAATCCAATTACAAAGTGTTAGGCATAAATTCTGCTTTAGAAATCTTTGAGAAGCATGCACAAAAACCTTCTTCAAATTTAGAAAGGGAGAATACACAAGAACCTTCTTTAAATTTAGAAAGGGAGAATCTGCAAGAACCTTCCTTAAATGTAGAAGGGGAGAATCCATAAGAACCTTCCTAATATTCTTAAGGAAAGAACCCACAAGAACCTTCTCCTTCAACTCAAATAGTTCCTATTCACATTGATGAAAATTTTTTACTGTCAGATTGGTATGCAACTATTGTACATTTTATGATCAATTTTGAGTGTCCTACTGAATTTTCAAAGAGTCGGTGCAAAACACTTAAATTGAAATCTATCAAATACTATATTATCAATGCCAACTTTTACAGGAAGGATCCTCTCAACATTATGTTACTTTGTTTAACAGAAACTAAAACAGAAGGAATCATTAAGCATTTTCATGCATGGATATGTGGAGGACATTATGCTTGGAGAACCACAACATACAAGATACTAAGGGTAGGTTTCTATTGGCCTACCTTGTTTTCACAAGTAGGAGCAAAGGTCAGAAGCTGCATTCCATGTAAGATGTTTGTTGTTAAGCAAAGACTAGTAGATTTTCCACTGGTTCCAATTGTTGTTTCAGCACCATTCCTTCAGTGGGGACTAGATTTTATAGGAGAAATCAACCCAGCTTCAAGAAATCAAGACAGATGGATTTTAACTGCCACAGACTATTTCACCAAGTGGGTGGAGGCGATTCTAGTCAGAAATTCTATAGATACAATAGTAATCAAATTTATTGAAGAGAACATTCTTTCTAGATTTGGTTTCCCTCAACAAATAGTGACTGATAATGCCACAACATTCAGTAGTATAAAGATGATTGAATTTTGCCAAAAATACCAAATTTTTCTACATCATTCAACTCCTTATTATCCTCAAGGAAACAGTATTGCAAAATCATCCAAGAAGAGCCCGGTTAAAGTAATCAAAAATACTCTTGAAGATCATAAGAGAAATTGGGACAACCATCTTATCTATGAAGTTTGGGCAAACAAGATTTCTCCCAAAATATCAATAGGTAAATCTCCATTCCAACTGGTCTATGGTAAAGAGGCCATTTTTCCTACCAATTTGGTTTTTCTTGTTCTTAAGATTTTACAAGAATATACTGATGAACCTGATGATTTCTCTAGAAGGATAAATCATATTATTGAATTAAATGAAAAAATAGATGAGATTCAATACAAATTGAGAAATTATCAGAATAAGATGAAGATTCTTTTTGACAGAAAGGCTAGGGAAAGAGACTTTAGAGAAGGTGATCTAGTTTTGAGATGGGATGCTAGAAGGGAGGACAAAGGTAAACATGGAAAATTTGATAACTTATGGTTTGGACCTTTCAACATTGCTGAAGTGAAAGTAAACAATACATTTGTTCTACATAATTTTGAAGGACAGTTTACTACACTGCCTGTCAATGGAAAATTTATGAAACATTACATACAGTACTGAAGAAGATTCTGAATCATCATTGTACATTACCCCCTTCTTTTAAATTTTTCTAGGTTAGTTTTGTTTTCACAGCAAAGACTCCATAACCCGAGGAGAAGGCACTTGGATCTACTTGCTCTCTGCATCCCACATGGGGAGGCCATCCCCAACTGGAGCCGATGTTGATAAGTTAGCATATATAGTCAAAATAAATTCAAAAATAAAAATAAAGAATAAAAAAATGTTAATATAGGATATGGATGGAAGAGAAAGAAATAAAAAAATGTTAGGCTTATTGTGTGTTTTATACATCCATATCAAAATAAAATGTTAGGTTAGATTTCCCTAAAGAAAGGAGGCAAAATTAAAAATAAAAATGTTAGGATGCCAAAGAAAAAATGAAGGCTTTAGTTCACAAAAATAAAAATACATGGCTGCAAGCTCAAATGCGCCTTTTCATAAGTTTATATATTAATTGTGATTTATTTCTTTAAAAGGAGATTAATTTTTCATTAATTTATAAACATTAAAACTTAAAGTTATATGGTGCATGTATTATTGTAATCCTAAGGTCACTAAACAACAAAATGAGTCTTGTCAAAAGTAATATCAAGCACGCATTTTTTGATGGTTGAGATCTCCCCTGCCTAGATCAACGGCGGAGGGAGAGTTCACACCCCCCCAACCATTTCTCGTTAACAGGGTGGGGGGGTCCGAAAAGCGGTTTTAATGGCTGCCCTAAACACATACATGGAACCCTCTCCCAAGTTCGCAATCACTTCGCTTAAAACCCAAAACCACTCCCCCCCCTCCAAATTCCGTTGTGGTTTCTCTCTTGGTGCCTAAACGGTCGTTCATCCCATGCCTTAACCATTTTCCCTCTGCCACTCTCATGCTGCCACGTGCCATATATCCATTGACACGTCACTTTAACTGTTACCACCCTGTTATGTCTCTACCTTCCTATTCACCCGTTGAAGCCCCCGCTCCCAAACCGTTGGCCTCCACGTTAGCTCCTCCGCTCCAAATCCCATTTAAGTTGCTATAGTCACATTAAACTGTTAAAAACAATTACACTCTATAAATCGCCCTTAGCCCCACTATTTCTCACCTTTTCTTGACCATTTCATTATTGTGATTGCAGGAAAAAGTGGACAATCGCCTTCATTGTCTAATCGATCTGTCACTATGCTTACTGTCATCCAATCAAGCTATTCCCACTTTCTTTATTCCTGACAACATTATCTCCTCTCCTCTGTCGTTCTGTTAAACTGTCAATATGGCCCCAAAAGTTAGATCCAAGAAGCATATTGCAGAGGAAATCCCTGCTCCTACAGCCCAGGTCAATCTTGACCTCATCCCTCTTACAGAGGCCCTCATTAAGGTTACATATTGCCAGTGCGAGTTCGGTTTCTATGAACTCCAAATGTGGCTTAATAAAAAATACTTAGATAAAGAGGACCATATCAGATTTTCGGAATCACTTCTCCCTTTCTTTTCCTTCCCAAAAACCCATGAATTCCCTGATTTGATTTTATGGTGTCAAACTCAATATGACTCTGTCAAAAGAGAAATGTTCACCCAGAATGGAGGAATTCTGATCGCCATCACTGCTGAGACCATCAATCAAATGCTTATCATTCCCCAATCTGACCAACTCAGTCATTTCTCACCAGCCACACTTATGGATCTGTACCATAAATTTACCTTCCCATAGAGAGCTCAGATTTTCGACATTTTTCTACCAAAGGATGCTGAATTACCCAAAATAAATCCACCATATCCATCTATTACACCATTTTTTGGTCATCTAACCTGTTACTATTAGATGGACCTAAGTACACCATGTAAGACCAATTTTACCCTAAGTAAAATTGCTTTCAATATGAAAAATAACTTAGTAAAACACCTTTATTAAGTTGTTTATGGTCTAAACAGGAAAACCCATGAGGAAATATTAAATAAATCCAAATTTGTTTGATTTTCCTCAAGGAATAATTAGTTAAATAGCAGTTTAATTAATATTCCTGGTCATATTTAACCCAAAAAAGGAAAATTAATTAGATAAATTATTATTTATCTTATTATTTTCTAGGAATAATTATTTAAACCTTATTTAAATAATATTCCTTGTTAAATTTGACTAAATCACTCATAAATAGTTAAATAAATCATTATTTATTTAATTATTACTCAACCACATCCTTAAATGATAAATAAATTATTTATTTATTTATTATTTACAAATAAAGGGATTTGACCCAAGTCAAAATTCCTTTTCCCTCCAACAAAAATAACAAAATATTCCATAAAAGTTGGATCTTGATTTGGTTAATAATATTTTAATTATGCATCAATATCTAGACTAACTCAATATTTTGTTATAAATAGAAGGGTTTTTCCATTCATTCATCACCTTTTGTTGCCTAAAATCACTCTGGATCTATACTTTTGTTCTGACTTTGATCCACCATCATTGTCATATTTCTCCATCATTTTGCTTGTGAGCTCCCTTTGAGTTCCTTTTTTGTTTGGGTTTTCTACACCATCAAGAGAGGGGAATTTTAGATCTAAGTGCTGAGGACTTACAAGAACCCATCCCATTGAGGAGAACTGGTAACATCCTTCTATGTTTTCCTCCCAGGCGCCCTTAATATAAAAATTTATTCAAAATATTCTTGTCTTGTCTATTGGATGCATGGAGTAAATATTGTTTTATTCAGTGCTTAATGTCTTTTGATGCATAGATCTAGATTTTTGCAACATTTATCTTGATCAACTAACTGCAAATCTGAAGATATTGGCAGCCATATTTTACTGATAGGGTTGTTTGTTATGCGCAGCTAAAGTGGTATTTTTTTCGTACACTTGCAATTAAGATTCATACTAACACCATCCACTATGTTTCCTGAGGCCTATAGATATTATATCTCCCTACTTTG
The DNA here is from genome assembly GCA_034641835.2 of Pinus albicaulis. Classification (NCBI taxonomy): domain Eukaryota; kingdom Viridiplantae; phylum Streptophyta; class Pinopsida; order Pinales; family Pinaceae; genus Pinus; species Pinus albicaulis. The sequence continues at coordinate 313,608,085 of CM076573.1, forward strand.
CTACCTGTTAGGATGTCAGAATGACCAATCAGCTGATCAACTCATTCTTGGGTTCTTTTCCATTTTTAGTAATGAACAACAACCAACATTCATGTATAATTTTAGCCAATTTTTGGGTTAAAATATACATGAAAAATTTATGAATTTTACTGCACAGGGGGTATTTAAATACAGTTATGTCATCATTCACATGTTTCTTTTCCAGCAAGGAGATCAACTGCCAATTCAACTCAGCAAGCAGGATGATCAGGCAGTGAATCAATCAGTGATTCATTGGACAAAATTGTTAGAGCTACATCAACAAAGTCAACATTTTCAGAGTTTATAGATTCATTCATTCATCCAATAAAGCATTTCCTAAGTAGTCAAACAGAACCAAGGATTGGAGAGGAAATTAAAAGAGTTTTACACCTAAGTTAACAAACCAAAACAAGATATTGGTATTTGTATAAAAATTATACTGAGATAAGGGTATATGTATGTGAGCTTGCACCATACAAGCTGCGTAAATATGTTCCTATGAGAACCTTTTCTCTGGAATATATTAGGAAAATGATAAACATGGATGACCTGCACTTTGTATCAGGTAAAAGAAAATCACAGTTCAAGATGAAGGCAAGCATTGGATCATTTATCTGCAATACCAGATTGTTTGGTTCAGAGGGAGATGCATTATTGAAGAAGTTGAATTTCCATCCTAGCTTCACCTGGTCATATGACCCATATGGTATCATCTCTTCTCTCAGAGTTGAATTAAAAACAATTCCCTATAATCATACCCCAAGGATAGAGATTGAAAATTTTATGAATCAAGAAGAGTGGTTTGAAGGAACATTACAAGAAGTAGATGAATAGGTTCTATCAACTTCAAATGTGCAAACACCAGTTCCTCGGAGTCAGCAGCTAAAAATGGAAAGAGAAGAAACTCCATCTGCTATGCAAGTTATCCAAGAATTCTTTTTGCAATAGAATAAAGCAAAAACAGGTTCAACATCATTAATAGAGGGAGGACCATCAAAGATAATTGACCTTGAAGAAGCTGAAGTTTCAACATCACAAACTACATCAGCTGGAACGAGTGTTCCAAATACTCCTCCTTCTGTTTCCCCTTCGAGGGAACCTATGGAACTAATTCAAACTATAACAAACACTTGTACAGATGACCATAAAAGCTTTTCAAAGGTCCTAGAGATCAAATATAAGAATGAAACTCTTAAAGCTAATATTTACAGCCATTTTTGGAAACAAACATCAACTTCCCAACACAGAGTGCTTTCAGCCTTTGACAATGAAAAAGGAAGAATGTAGATGGCATTCTTACAAGCTTCAATTCAATTTCCAAAGTCTCCTTATGACAATAAGAAGACAATTTTCTCATTTGACACCAGTCAAATACATCCTATTGATCAGATGGACATGCACAGGAAATTTGGTGAAATGTTGTTTTCTACCATGACCACCACAACAATGTCCCTCTCCAAGCTCATAACAACACTTTCAAATGTTCAATCTCAGCTCAAGATGTAAAAACTATAGTCATTTTCTAAAGATACAAATATGAATACTTTAGAAGACTTCATAGTAAAGATTGGATATGATCCAAAGGACTGCAATGCAATTGAAGAAATTCTCAAGAAAAAGAATGCAGACATTGCAGCCTTGAGAAAGTAGTTGAAATCACCTTTTTGTTGAAGATCCAATGACTAAAGAAATTGTAGAGAATGAACAGAACAATGATGAGATGCTCAAACTCATCATTGAGCAAAACATACAAATTAAGAAAATGGAAGAACAGATATAAGGATTCCTTAAGGAAAAGGAATCAACATAGGTAGCTTTAGTTCCAACCACAACCATTCATATATTAGTTTCAGGAGCAAAGGCATCTTCATCATCAGCAATAGCTCCATCGTCATCAACTGTGGCTGACTCAACCAAATTATCAGAAGAATTAACCTTGCAGAAACAACAAAATGAAAAGTTGTTAGAGAAATTTCAAAATCTAGAGTTGCAAAAAGTAAAAAATGACACTTTGTATGTAGCAGAAATGTAGAAGAAACATACACTAGGACTAAAAATTTCAAACCTATAAAGTGAATCATTAATGGTTGATACCTTGCCCCAATCCAAGGAAAGCATCTAGACATAGATCAACCAAGCTATAACAGAATTATGACCATCCATACAAATTATCTTTAAGCAACATGAAATTATAACCAGATGTAGAACAAAGATTGAAGTACAGAAAGCAGCCTTGTAGACTAATCCATCAGAATATACATACATGATCAAGGTATTAAATTCAAAGAACACAGAAGAGCTTGAAGAAATTAATATTTCTGATAGAACAACCACAATTTTGGAAATCAAGAAGGTATTATAGAAGAAGAATTTGATCAATCATTTATAGACCAAATATCAAACTCTAAGCATTGTTGTCCAACGATTTCATACCAAGTTCAATGTCTTAAATAAAAAAGAGTTACCATTATTTGTAGCTATGGATGATAAGATGATCAAAATTGAAGATTATTGTAAGAAACTATACACCATTTCAACCAACAAGATAAAATTTGCAGGGATCAAACGACACATTACAGGAAAGGCTTTCCTAGAAGCCTTAGAGTTTGATTTGAGCATAAAACATGAGATCAATCATATTTTCCTCAACAAGCCCACTTTCAAAATATACACAGAAGTGGATGAGGTATTCAAGAAAATGGTAAATTTACAAATCCCAAGCGAGGAAAGATGGGATAAATTGTGTGATACCATTGAGTAACTGTAAATTCCAGCAGCACAACAACATATCAACATTTTTGGGTCTAGTCATCAACACAACATCATTTTTTGGCCGAGTAATCAATAATCTCCTTCAAAATAGGAACACATCATCCAACATTTTCATCCAGCAGTCTCCTTCTTTCTATCATATTGTACTATTTTTTGTAAATCAATTTAGGATATTTTCTTAGTCCTATATCTAGTATAAATAACTCTCATTCTCGAGTTATTAAGGGTTGCACCCTTGGATAAGCAATTTTATATGCAGCAATGTAAAAGATTTTGATCATTAATAATAAAAGAAGGATTTTGGATTTGTTTCATACAACCTTTTTCCCTTGTGAGTTTTTCTTGTTTATTGTTTCATATTGTTTTTTACATGTATTTAATTGTTATGAAGATAGCTAGGTAAGATTAACTGAGTCTCAGTTGTCTTAAATTCCTCCTGAAGTTATTATATCTATAAATGAATGATTTAATGAGCTATTTGTTTATGTAAGTCCCTCTCATCAATAATTTATCAACATCTTCATAATGTTAAATATGTTTTGTTAAACTTTTATACATTGTTTGAAAGTTTTCACACTTGTGATAATTGAAATATTCTTTTTTAATAATTAAATAATCATATCTTCTTATAAATTCTTCTTAATCACCTGCAAAATCTAAATTACTGTGTGGAATAAAGCAACAACCCTTTGTCTTATTAATTAATACTATATAAAGTTTTAAACATAGTTGCTGCAAATTTGATTTATGTATTGGTCATCCAAAATTCTAAACTTAAAACAAAACAAAACATTATAGATGCACTGGCATAATTTATTAACCCAAATTATCTCAGAGGACAACACATGAAATTGAATCTAAAACAATAATTCATTTCTTATGAAACCCATGAAGCAATAAAATAATAATTCATTGTATTCATTACATTATTTACAAGAGTCACAATCACATGTCATTATGAAGACCGAACCTAGTTACATTTTTTCAACACCCACTCTTAACTAGGGAGGTATTCATAATGGTACTTGGTCATTCTCAATCTGAAAAATTTATCATAAGAAGAATCAAACTGGTAACCCATCTGTATAACATCATATCAACCAACATTTTCACATAGAAAGGCCTTGACTAATAGCTCCATCTCTCCACGAGATCTTGAGATCAATGCTGGCAACACCAATTATTTATAGACACCTTAATCATTGTATCTCCTGTAAAATACCCTACCCGGCTTCTCAGGGTGTGTTACACCAGGATTATTCTTATCTTGGATTCCTAGTCCTCAAAGAATATCGGTCCTCTATGACTACTATCATCTTAGATTCCCTATCTCAAGCGCAAAGAGTATCGGATGCCAGATGATTACCCAATCCTCCATTCTATATTTCCAAGTGAAGACAAGAATAGAATGTCTATCTCTCTCTCTCAATTAGGAAGGATATATTCCAACAAAGGAATTTACTCATTCCTACACAATGAATGTACCTAATCTCCCTCATGGCTCATAAATTTCCAATTTTCTTCCAAGTAAGAAACTTGTTTCCAAGCTCCCTCTCAATCAGGGACCTACAACAAATCCTCAGGTGGACATAGTGGGACAACCAACTTCTTTCAAGAAATCATTACTTTGATGTCATGAATTTATTATTTGTTATGGAGTCTTGATCTTTGGGACTTCTTCATTATGGGAATTTTGAGGTCTAAAATGGGCCTCCTAAGGAAATTATAAAATAATAGTGGAAATAATAAAATCAGATTTGATGACATCATCAAATTTCATAGGGAAAAAAGAAAAAACTACTTTTTCAACTTGTATTTTCAACTTATCTCCCAAAAGTTTTACTCAAATTTCGAGCGAGAGTACTCGTTGGATGAAAAATTTAATTCCTCATCCAAGAAGTACCCATGTTCCATACTTTTGATGGACCCTACTACACGAAAAATGATAAATACATGAAAAACGCGATTGCCATGCTGCATACTTTCGATGGACCCTTCTATGGGAATAATGATAAATACATGAAAAAACGTGATTGCAATCACGTTTTTTCATGTATTTATCATTATTCCCATAGAAGGGTCCATCGAAAGTATGCAGCATGGGTACTCCTTGGATGAGGAATTAATTTTTTCATCCAACGAGTAGTCTCACTCGAAATTTGAGTAAAAACTTTGGGAGATAAGTTGAAAATACAAGTTGAAAAAGTAGCTTTATTATTTTATTATTTTTTAATATTTTTACCCTTTTACTTAAAAAATGGTGAATCATCCCCCATGGTTGACATCATCTTCTTGAATCCTATTGGTTCTTATAAATTTTATTTTGGTTGTACATTTTTCTTAGGAGGCCCATTTTAGACCTCAAAATTCCCCTAATGCATAGGGAACATACTATCCATCACTTTCATCCATGAGTCAGTCATGTCAACATTCCTTTCATCAGAAAGTGATTCATCAGTCTTCATCTTGCCTTGATTCATGCCATGCTGCTTTCTTCATGCCATATTTTTGGAAGGATATTTCATCCTTATATATGGTATTTCTAGGAAGACATCCACAGTTCTTCCCTTTGGAAATCATGCATAAACCCATCGAGATACTTGTTCAAAATAAGAAATGAACACTTAAATCAGACTTACCTTTGTGATGGTCTTTCATCATGGAATATTCTCATAGGTATCAACATCTTGCATACATGTTGACACATATCCAAAACATATCCATTCTCAAGGGTCTCCATCTTTTTCAGACTTCCATCAAAGTCTTCATATCTTTTCGAGAGATTTTCTAGTCAAATCTTCTTGGTATTTTGAATGTTTATTTCCTTTACCATGATTACATATCTTACAATCTCTTTCTTCCTTTCTTCACACATTCCATTCCAAGGAGCTTCCAATCAAAGTTCCTTAATTTTATTCAACCACCTCATACTTCATATGCGAACATATTATGTTGATTTCATCTCCTGTGAACCATTCCTTTCGACAACCTTTCATAGGAGGAGAATCCTTTCCTTTGATCATGCTTCTCTTGATAGAAGTAGTGATCCATGTTTCGTGCAAACATACAACATGAAATTATAATATAAAATACAAGCATGCATACCTCATTTACCTTTTGGTCATTTAGGCTTCTTTTAGCAGCTTCCTTGATTGAAAATATATTCAACCATTTAATTTGTTTAATCTATTATGTCAGCATACCATCGTCCCATGAAATCCATAAGTTGTATTTCTTTATGAAACACTTGCTTCCTCTTTATATCAGTGAACCTTCCAATGAATATTCCATCAGAGAATCTTGAGGATCTTGCATATCCCCATCCAACAGATATTTCCTTTTTGACTTGATGTATGATGAGCCTTTTCATGTATGACTTCTTCCTTCTAATGAGGTTCCCAAGAGATATATCCTTCATATTTGACTACCATATATTTTTGTTCTATCTTTCCTTCATGATCTCCTATGGTGATGTCACGAGCTCTTGTTTCTAATGATTTCCTGATGCCACAATGCATCTTATTATTTGTTATAGCCATATCCTATAACAAAATATTTAGGAGCTATGACAATACCTTTTATGAGGGAGACTATCTTAACCATAGTAAATATCTCTTACTACCTTTTTCCTTGGACTTCTTTTCTTCAACTTTCTCCATCTTTCCGTTGATATGAGCTTCCTTTTCGTAATGTTCATAACTTTTCCATAGCGTTGAATATTAGCTATGCTCTTCTTTCATTTTTAAAGAACAAATTTTCAAAACTTCCCTCTCCTTTCCTACAAATGTTTGAGTCCTTTAACCTTCAATAATTTTTCCCTCAACTTGTCTTCTTCTATCTAGCATAGAAACCAAAAGTTGTTGAATGAAGTAAATTTCTTATCCCTATGGACATTTTTTACCTTGTAATTTAGAAAAATGATGATTATCTCATCACATATCTTGCGATTGAGATCTTATGAAGATTCCTTCATCCTTTGATACCTTCAATTTTGAGTAGATAAGGTCTAAGTGATATGAACTGATTTATCCCATCTTCAAAGAATAGCCTTGTGATATTATCATATACATCTCTTTGATGTCTCCAATATTACTAGGACCTTTCATAAGAATGCCTTTCCATGTTTTCAGAGGAGACCTTTTCACTGATATGTTTAATGACTTCACTTTCTTTTAGGACTATGTCTATCCTCCTTTTTCCATGCAAGTAATTTCAATGAGCCAACCAACTTATAGATCTCCTTGCAAATACGAAGTCATTTTACCAAATCTAATTATAGAAAAAAAGATACTTACTTGACAATTGAAGATGAAATCTTAAACTTGGTCACTTTGATGATGGTTGAATAATATGTATTAGAGCTCTCCTTTTGGATAATATTCTTCCAAATGAAAAATACTTTATTCAATAAAGGATATTTCTCCTTTTTTGATGACAACACCTTTTGATCAATATCCCTTTGATGATGGCTAGAGGATCCAAAGCTTTTGTGGTCATGACACATAATACTTCTTTCTAGCACAAAGAATTTTCCTTGCTTGCACAAATTTCACTGTGATCACCAAGGTAGTAGATCTGAGTTTTTCATCACTGAACAATACCAAGGAATATAACACCGAGTATCAAGTATTATTAAGTATCGAATCATCATGATGCAACACTAAGTATTCAATCATCATAGCAGTGAGAATATAGATAACATCATCAAATAACACTAAGATTCATGGAAGAGAATAGTACCATATTCTAACAATAAAATTACATTTTTCTTGAAGATATCTGAATTGCAGTTGTATACAATGATCTGAAAATCTCATAGAAGTCTGAAACTGAATCTCTGAGATTTTATCCAAAATTTTTGTGTAATATGTTCTTCAACTTGTTTTGATGAGTTTCTTTGACAACCTTCGACTTGCTTAGATGAATTTCTTGGAACTCTATCCTTGAGTGTCTCTTTGATTATATGCCCTTCCTTTGAATTTAGCCCCATAGCTCTGATACCATGTTGAGAAATCTAGGGCATTAGAATTATATGATTTCTCTTCGTTAGTGACTATTTGTGAATGATTTTTACTTCTTTAGATTAGGATATTATTCTTATTATCTTATTATTTTCCTTCTTCATCAAAAAATAACGAAAGCATGAACATAAAATAGACAAGAGACACAACATGTAGGCTACGAGCCAGGGCCAAAACCTCTCACTCTTTGAGAGGAAAACCCACACAAATTCTTCTTATAGAGATTCCAATTGACGAATTCCAAGACCAATACCCTTGACCTATTAGCCACTCCAAGACCAAGACAGAGTCATCCTTATTCCATTATCTTCTTCCTATTTGATCTTCTTCCTATTTGACTTAGATTATTTCTCCAGTGAACTTCTTCGAGACATCGAGTGCAACCATAGCACCGAGATAACTTTACTGTAACACCAAGCATCGCCTCATCATTATAGGTAGGAACACCAATATAACACTTAGCATTAATACAAATATTACTGAGCATATTCATAACACTGTGTGTTATTACTGAGGCACTATTATACTGTCTGAGATATTATCCTCAAGTGGCACCAAATCTATGATCTTCTGAACTATGATTAGCACCGAGACTGTGATAATCCAAATTATGATTGGCACTCAAAACTATCAGATGGAATCCAAACTATACTTCTATGTTTTATGTGAAGTCCACATGGGTATATATAGTAGTTTTCCCATACATTTGATCCAACATGACCATCTGAATGGGTGTATCTCCACATGTGAGCTGACATGAAATTTATGTGTGTGTGTATATATATATATATATATATATATATATATATATATATATATATATATTTAGGCTCACCATGAAGAAGATTATTGTGCTTGTCTTTGGAGTGCTTCTAGACAACTTATATACTTAAATACATTCTTTATATTCCCAAGAAGGGTCATACATGACATTCAATCTAAAAAATAATCCCTTTCTCATGAAACCCATGAAGCAAGGAAATAATAATTTATTTTCTTTATTACATTATTTACAAGAGTCACAATTAGATGTCATTATGAATATTGATCCTAGTTACATTTTTTAACATAAAAAACCCTTCCTGCCTCAATTTTTTAAAAGTTTGTATTGTTTCTCGATTCAAGCCTCTCCCGCTAGCTACCTATTCTATAACGTCATTCGATCACTCAACCGGTCTGGAACCTCCCTCCAACGTTGTTTTTGTCTAGCTCCAGGACAACCAGGTAACCAGTTGGTCTCTTTCACTTGTAAATCATTTGAATATTCATTGAAAGATGAAGAAAGAAACTGCCAAGACCCCTAAATACTGGGAGTTCAAACCCTCCTCTAGTGATAAACATCTCATGGACACAGAGGCACAAAATGCAGACCCCTCTTGTGCATACTACCTCTTTGACCGTCAATTAAACTTATATGGTAACCACGTCAGAGGAGAAGACCCATTTCAGGTGGTCAACTCAGAATTGTACTACCAAATTTCACACTCAGTACACCATTTCCCCGAGTTTTTCTCCTAGCTAATAGTTGCTTACATAGACGAGAAGAATTGTTTTATCTCTTCCACTGGGGTAAAAATCCTTGAGGTGAACCTAGAGCTAATTCAAAAAGCTCTTACTCAATCTCCCCTAAACCCTAGGAGTTTACAAAAACCACATTGGTCTACCATTACACTACCCTTGCAGCCGATGAGTAGCAATCCTTTCTACAAATGGTCCTGACCCCTGGCCTACAATTCCTGCATATTGCTAACCGTTTCCCTATAACCCTATTTGCAGAACCTATTCAGCCCATGTTGTCCCTAATAACTCACTTTTTTGGGGTGACGATGCCAATATAGCTACTAAAGCCTCTATAGGGTTCCTAGGGAAAATGACGCAGCCTAGCCATTTTTTCGACATCCCTTCTTACCTAATTGGGGCCATAAGATTCTAGCTGCACTATTTCCCTACCACCTCCTATTTCAGATATTATTTTTTATTGTTCTTCTTTTTTGTGTACACTCATGTGGATGAGTTTAAGTGCCTAGGTCTCAGTTTGGTGGCCACTAACAAACAAATGAATTTTGTTTTCAACTGAGACATTATTGTTAGGAAGAGACTAGTTGTTGATGGCTATTCTCAGTTTATATCCTCATATATGGCAATTGCCTATAAAATCATTCACGGTGTTTCCCCTCCTAGAGTTCTCCCTCAGAAAAAAGAAATTATCCAACTTAGAAATTACACTAGGGTGGGGGGCTAGTACATGTTTGAGGATACACAGAAAATAGAATTTATGGGTGTGAGCTCCCTCCTTACCACTTTCTTGTGTTTATGCCGATGAGGTTTTTTACTTTGGAACTCATCAGACAAAGCCTTAATGTGGACCAAATTCACTTTTTTCCTACTAAGAAGGGATATATGTTTAATTTGGGAAATCATGTGGGACCTTTTATTTTCAATTTCAAGTAGGCCTTCAGGGCAACTAAGAAATTACTCAAAAAGATGAATTTTGATCTAGGGGATGTTTGGAATTATGATCCTTGTGGTGTCATTTCCAAGAGAAGAGATAGTATAAAGGATTCAAATTATGAGCATGAATATAGGCCTGAGATTGAATGGAAGACTAAATTTGATTCATGGTATATTAACACAAAGATGGATATCGAGACTCCAACAACAAAGGAAAAAACACAGAAAAGGGTCATTGATAAAACTAGAGATGTAGAGATGGAGGACATACACACCAGTAAAAAGGAAAATACCCAAGAGATAGAAGAAGAAGAACTTGAGAACATGTTAGTGGAGACAAGACCAAATCAACCAAGCTTCCAAGTGACCTTGGAAGACCGATTACAGATTCTTTCCTCCTCCTCTTCGGAGGTAGCTATTTTAAGTTCAAAAGGAAGTGCAACTACTGCTAAGCCAAGTTAGATTACTATAAATTCCATTGAAGAAAGAAACAAGAAAGTAAGGGAAGAGATGCAATGAAAAATGACATCTCATTCAGTCACATATCAAACGATACTTCTGGTTTCTATGGACTTAGAGAGAAATAAAATGAAGTTCTCACTACAACACCCACTAGCATAGTCATTGCCTTTAGGTTTTAATTTCAAGGCCTTGGATGTTTCTTTATATTTGGAAAGTGTTCCTCTACCGGATAAGACGAACTTCCATAAAAAAGTGGGAGAAATGTTGTACAGTGAGCTCAGTAGAAATGCAATGACTATCAACAAGGTTGAAAATCTACTAGAGAAAGCTACAACAAGATTAAAGGAGGAGAGAGCAAACTCTAAAGCTCTACACATGCAGAACGAGAGCTTCAACAAGATGATTGTGAAAATGGGGGTAATTCCAGAAAATAAATATTCCTTTGAAACCTTATCTAAAGTTCACAAGTAGAAATACATGATTTAAGGCACAAATTGAAGATGTCAGGTAGTGAGCATGTGAAATCCAAGGATCTTGCATAGGTGGAAGAAGAGAAATAAATATTGGTCAAAAAACTTATAGAAAGAAAAAATGAGACGCAACAAGTAATAGAGATTCAACTAAGAATAGACACTCACATCTGTGAAATTCTTGTAAATAAAGACCCAAAAATCCCACAGAACATCTCACCAAGACCCTCACTGAACTCCAGATTTCAGGAGGGGAGCTTAAAAATGTGCATAAGGATTTGGACACTGCACAAAGAAACCTAGCGCAGAAATAAAAACAAATTGAGACTACCAAGACCAACGAAGACCTCATCAGCAAGAACCTATAAGCATCAAACTAATATATTTCTAAGCTAAAATATAAATTGAAAGGAAAAATGTGTCTCCTGCAAGCTAAGCAACTTTTCTGGGATAAAAACATAGCATAGATGAAAATTAATTGGGATTACATAACTCTGATGGATGAACAAAGAATTCTAATCAAGAATTAAGAGTTGTTCATCCTATATACCAAATAATATGGTGAAAAGAACTCCTATATTTCTAAGAATTTCATTCAGAAAAGCCACTCAGTGAGTTGAGGCCCATATATGTAGTGGATAGAGTATGTGCTACCATAGAGATCTCTAAATTTGTCTAGAAGGAGGAAGCTAGAGTCAAAGTTGAGGAATGCCTAGGTGTGTTACTGAAAGATGTGGCTGCTTTCAATGATTAGTTTGAGGGTATTTTCAGAACAGGAATGCCCAACTATTGGGACTTTGTGGGAGTGATGATCCAGTGGGATAAATACAGTCAAAGGTTAGTGGAGGCCAAAAGAAAGGTGGATTCCTCTCATGAGAAGATTTCCACTCTGAAGGGTAAGAATGTAGTAAATTACTTGAAGAGGTATTTTTAGTTTTTGAGGTCAATAAATACCCTTTTCCACCCTAGTTTTAATTACAAAGGTCTCACCAATATCAAAATCGCCTATCAATAGTTGTTTTAGGCTCTTCTTCTAGCTCCAACGCTTTGGAAAAGATGAGAGCAATTTTTAAATCCTCCCATGCACTAGATCATCGACCCAACGATGCTACCTCCATAACGTGTTTATCATGACTAAGGATATTATTGATCGTATCGATCATGACAGCTTGATTTTATGCTTTATGTAAATATTTTATTTCAGAAGAAACAATGTCAGTTATTTAGAATCCTCTTAGTACAATTGTACCATGGATCACGCTGATATTTTTTCTTTGATGACTCACTATTAAAATAAAGAAATAATATTCCGTAATGGGTTCTCCCTTTGAGACCCTATAAAAACAGTTGTATGATACATAACTAAGGGTTTATAATTTTGGGTTTTTCCAAGAGATAAGCTTTGTAATCTTCCAATGAAATGGATGATCTATGGAATTAATGAAATTTTTTGGCAATTCTGGCTCATAAGAATGTGTATTATGTATTCCTTTCTATGTTTGTTCCATATGTCCTCACTATTATTCTCAGATTACATATAATAATAGATGTTGGATATGTTTTCATGGATTTATGGATTCATCTAGGTCTAATACTGATTAAATATGCCTATAACGGATATGAACTATTATCCTTAAAATGTGCTCCATGTATCTTAGCACTCATTTAAATGCCTTTCTCCTCCACAATTGACGTTCGAAAATGTATTGCAAACAGTAAGGGGACCTCCCCAGTGCAGAATCCCAATTGGGGCTCTACACCGTTTGGTTTAGGGCTCCCATCCGGTATGTAGGCCCAGTTGCCATTAATTTGGTGAGGATCATTTTTGGATAGGGAGGGGATGCACTAACAAGGAGAATGCATGGATGTTGAACGAACACAAGTTAGTGATCACCGAACACCTTGTGGAACACAATGCCATGAATAGCAAAGCCAAATTTAAAGCATGAAACTTACGAAAATCATTGTTAGCAAAAATTTACCAATATCATAATCATAACAACATTCACTTAACAAACAAGAAACAATTCGTGATGGCTAAGAATTTCATTTATAACCTATGCATATTCCAATAAATATTTAAAGCAAATATCGACAAAGCAATTCATCAACATATCTTTAAAGTCAGAACATCATATGCCATCCATGTGTTGTAAGGAAACTCATAACACAAGAGAATACATGAGTATAAAGGTGCACCAATACTTGAAAAAGAATTAAGTCATTTGAAGGGACCATATTCATAGAAAAATCACATAGGATACTTCCATCAGATTCAATAGTGAGATCCAATAACACTCCTTTGTATTCATAAAAAGCCATACATTCAATAAGAAACAACGTGTCTCTCCAAAATTCCAAAACTAAACATTCCTTTACAAAATCCTCGAAAGATGTACATATAGGCCGAGATGACTATTGGGTTACCCATGACCTTTTGTCTTCCCTAACTCTTGGGATTTCTAACAACTGAGGGGAAGTTGCGACTTCAGGGACAGTTGTGACCCGGGCAATTGCGACCTGGGGCAGTTGCGACTTCAGGTGGATTGCAACTTGGTGGGGTTGATACCAAAGGAAGTTGCGACCTGAGGGATATTTCTTTGAAATTTTAGTCGGCCTCCCCTAGGTTATGTGGTGCAAAAAGGATGGATTCTTTCGTGTAACAGTCTTTTGTCGATGATCAGGTGATTCCCTTCTTCCCAACATTTCATAGGTAATTAGTGATCATGGTGTTCTTGGGTTTCTTCGACTGGGAAGAGGATTCCCCCGTGTGCAACCTTTTCTTCATAGCTGCGGACCTTTCCTGCAAATTTATGTTTTCTTGGGAATTCTCTTCCAGTTCTTCTTTTCCTTCACGATATTTTCCTCGACCTAACTACTTGTTTGCATTGTACCAATTCCTCACTTCATATTCTTGAGTTGTCTCTGTGTGTTGATAAGACCAATTAAAATTGGCCTTCTTGCATTGAGCTCGTACAATTATTTTAGGGTCATAGGATCGATAGCTCAGGGGTATGAACTAGAATCCTTTTGTATGTTGGGATTCAACTTCTACCTCCTTCAATTATTTCACTGTGTAGGCTCTAATGGTCAGTGGGAGGGTCGGCCATGGTTTCTTCTTCCATTTTCTCAACGTCTTAGAGAATATTCCAATCATTTGGTAGCATACTTCCTACAATAGCAACTTGTCGATCACAAACCTTGAACGAGGCACCTTGCATGACCTTGACACCCTGATGTAAGTGCCTTCTAGTATGGGAAACTAGTGTGCTTACTCAATCATTGTCTCCATTTCTTTCTTCAACATGCAAGGCAGGTCTTCTCTATACGCTAGCAGGTAGAGTGAGGTTATAAAGGACTCTGATATTATTTTGAGGACCTGCTTGATCTGAAATGATTGTATTGTTTTTTTTGTGATAAGTGTCTTTTTAGTTTATAAACATGTGCATACTTGTCTCATTAGTTTTCTTAAGGATTGATGTGTCTGTCCATGAATTGTAGATGATTTTAGGTGAATCAGAAGCATATAACAAGCTTAAATAACACTGAAAAATAGTGTAAAACAGAGAAATAAGTCACCACATGAAATTTAGATAGCAAGAATTACGAAGCAGTTCACCCCTCCTAGGCTACATCTACTGGTTTAGCTCCCAATTTCATGTCCATATTTCATTATGCTCAAAATTTTGCAAATACATATAGTTATAGTGCTCTAATAGTTGTTTTCTTTGCACCAATGGCTCCAAAATGCTCCAATTAGTCAAAAATAACTCTTCCTTCCCTAAGAATGGGCGAAAATTGAGTATCCTACTCTTTTTCTCAGTTACACCTAGAAAAACTCCACTAAAACTGGAGAACTCCACTTATCTGGAGTTAAATTAGTATATTTTTCCCAAAATTTAGGCACGCTCCAAATATCGTGCCATTTTAAACTGTGGCATTATATGTTAGTGGTTGGGGTGGCCACATGCCAACCCCAAACCCTACAGCTAACACAATGATTAGCGAAACTCTAGGCATAAACCATGGTGATAAGTTTGAACAACGGTTAAGTGGTGAGTTGACATGGTGGTTAGCAATAGATTGCATGAAGAATGGTTGATAAACAATGCCATGTGACAACAATGAAACTGTTTTCAGGATTGCGGGTTTAATTTGTTGCAGCGTCGGTGGTTACGTTAACGTATACCATGTGAACACATGTCGGGAACCGCTGGCGGTTCCTAACCCCCCATACTCTAATGTATTACACCATAACACAAAGCCGCGACCTATGAATGTTAAGATTCAACATGCAGCTCGGGTGGTATGTCATGCACTTGCTAGGTAGGAGGTCTAGGGTTCGATTTATGGGGACCTTCAAAAATTTTAACACACCATTTAGGGGACATGTGGCAGCCTCAGGGCTATCCATGTGGCATCCTTTAATTGGTCCTCCAAAAACATACCAAACTCATTCGACCAATAAGAAGCTGACACTTGTCAACCTATGGTTGGTTCTGAGGAAGGAATATTCCTTAGAATATTCCTTTTTGTTGACTATACATCCACCCACTTACTGACTATGCATCCCAAACAAACCTGGTCAAACTATCGCAATTTTACCTATTTGGCATTTCGATCAGAACGCGATATCTCCCTCATACAACAACAGTTTTTTGAACTATTCATGGTGCCAGAATTAGGAATATGGGATCTACACAACCATCCTGGTTTCAGCGCAATCATGTAACTTTTAATTTTGAGAAAAATTTATGAACTCTTGATCACTACTCCCCATTGGGAAGCTTTTGGACCCCAAAAGACTTGATTACCTGTTCAATAGATGAGGGTAAATCTCCCTCACCTTTCCAACCTCCATCCATTTTTCCTTGCTTGGTTTAGTGCCTTTGAGCCCAACTCGAAGGTAGTCAACACTTTCCCTCTTGGATGCTCTTGTCCTCCTGTCAAGGTTTGTATCTTCTTTGAGCTCATCCAAAAATTCTGGCGAGAAATATTCAATAGAAGGTAGATGAACATCACTTCCTTGATCATCAATCAAAGGTGGCTCGTTCAAACATAAGTTTTCAACATTAACAACTGAATACATTTGCATATAAGAAGGAAAGTCAAGTTGAAATTCATTATTACCAACTTGTTTTATGATCTTGAATGGACCATAGCGAATGGGTTTGAACTTTTTACCTTCCCCTTGCATCCTTTCTTTGCTAATGTGCAACCATACCTCATCTCCCTCTTGAAACTTTTGATCAACTCTGTGTTTGTCATGCATCTCTTTGTATTTTCTTTGACTTTTCTCAAGCTGTTCTTGAACTTGTTGATGTATAATTTGAATTTTCTCAATGAACTTTCGAGCCTTATCAATGTCACTATGGCCATCATTTGCAACATCCTTCCCAAAGATGAAGTGTAATGGCGATTTTGGAAAATATCCAAAGCATACTTCAAAAGGTGATGTTTGTGTAGAAGAGTGCTTTGCCCAGTTGTAAGCATGTTGAATGTAATGCAGTTGCTCATCCCACAACTTAGGATGTTTTCTGCAATATCCTCTCAATAGATGCACAATGGTTTTGTTCACCACCTCGGTTTGTCCATCTGTTTGTGGATGAAAAGAAGTAATCTTTTTCAAATTTGTGTCCATCATACTTCATAGATTTGACCAAAAATTCCCAATGAACCTGGAATCCCGGTCACTAACAATAGAAGTTGGAAATCCAAAATGAACCCAAACATGTTGAAAATAAAGTTCAGCAGTTTGTTCAGCAATAATGGTTTTCTTACATGGCATAAGTATACACATTTTACTGAATCTATCAACAACTACATAAAGATAATCATGTTGTTTTGTTGACATAGGTATACCTCCAAAAAATTCCATGGAGACACTCTCCCATGGCCTTGATGGTACCAGTAGTGGCGTGTACAACCCAAGCTTCCTATTACTAGGCTTACTTTTTGCACACATAGAACAACCTCTTATAAAACACGACACACTATCTACCATGCGAGGTCAATAGAAATACCTCTTTATATGTGCCACTGGAATACACAGCTTGCCCAAATGAAACAACAAATTGTTATGCATGTGTTAATCTTTTTCTTCAACTTGATTCCCTTCACTCAAACTAGCATACACATCTTTAAAATCAATTTCATGTGCATATTGTTCTATGTAACTCTCATGCACAACAAAATCATTTTTGAGTAAAGTAGAAACACTAATGATTGGTCTTGAAAGAATATCAAAAAAATTATTGAAAATACCTTTCTTTCTCCTTATAACCAAGTGAAGTTGTTGAGGAAATCCCATCCACCTAAAATGTCTTGATTGCTACAATTTTGTTTGTGACTGCAAGTACTGTAATGGTTGGTGATCGGTATGTATAATAGTCTCTTTACCAATCAAGTAGTGTTTCCACTTCTTTACACTTTGTACCAATGCATATAGTTCTTTGTCATATGTAGGATAATTAGTCACAACACCATTAAAATTTTCAGAATGAAAATCGATAGGCTTACCATACTGCAAAAGAACTGCGCCCATGGCATAATCATTAGCATCAGTTTGTATCTCGAATGGTTCTCTAAAATTTGGTAATGCAAGGACTGGATCTGAACAGATCTTGTCTATCAAATATTCGAAAGCTTGTTGTTGTTTTCCTCCCCATTGGAAGCCTTTATTCACACTTGTCACTGCATGCATAGGAGCTACGATGGAAGAAAATTTAGCAATAAACTTTATCCAATATTGAGCTGCACCCAAGAAACTTCTTACCTAGGTTACTGTTTTGGGTGTGGGCCAATTCACAATGGATTCCACTTTAAAAGGATCAATTATCAACTCTCCTCCTCCTACAATATGTCTCAAATAGACCAAAGAAGTCTTTCCAAACTCACATTTTGACATCTTAAGAAATAATTTCTCTTTCTTCAAAATATCAAGCACTCTATTCACATGCAAGACATGATCATATCTTGTTTTGCTGAAAATCAATATGTCATATAAGTACACAATAAAAAAATCATCAAGGAATGGACGCAAAAATCTATCCATAACATGCATGAAAGTTGCCAGTGCATTACACAAACCAAATGGCATAACTAGCCACTCAAAGAGTCCTTGTTTGGTTTTGAATGCAGTTTTCCATATATCACTTTTTGCAATTATTACTTGATGATATCCAATTCATAAATCTAACTTAGTGAAAAAAAATTCTTCTTTCAGCTGATCAAGCGAATCATCTATTCTTGGGAGTGGGTAACGATTCTTTACAGTAATCTTGTTCAAAGCTCGAAAATATACACACATGCGCCAAGTCCCATCTTTCTTTGGTATCAGGACTATGGGTGAACTGCATGGCGAGGTGCTTGGACTTATGATTCCTTTGTCCAACATCTCTTTGATTTTCCTCTTTATTTCAACATTCTCCATTATTGACATGTGATACATGCTGATGTTTGGAAGAGGAAAATCTTACTGCAACTAAATCTCATGTTGAATTTCTCATTTTGGAGGCAATCTTGTTGGCTCCTGAAACATCTCATGGTGTGCATTAGCTACATCATATAAATCTGATTTCAACTTAGGATCACATCCCTCAAATTATTCATGATTAACATCAGCTTTAGGCTTAATCATAAGAAGAACAAAATTCCTACTTGAATTCACCAACCTCTTTACTTGTCTTCTTGCGATGTGCTCTAATAATGAAATCCTTGCCATATTTAAATAAATGATACTTGTTCTCATGGAGATGGAATATCGCTTTTCTGTCATACAAGTAAGGAATCCTCAACACAATACCTGTTATTTCAAGTGGAACCACATCTAATTCAACCGTGTCAACAAAATTTGTAGTTATTGCAAACCGCAATATACATTTCTTTGAAACCTGTAAATTTGCATCCTTACAAATCCAACCCAATGGATATGGTTTTGGATGTGGTATGGTATCAAGGCTAAGTTTCTTGACCAAGTCTTCAAAGATTAAGTTTTCTTGTGACCCACTGTCAAACAATGTGTCAATCTTGGTATGTTTGAATATGACCCTCACATGAAATAGTTCTATTCTTTCTTCTTCATTTGGATTGTTTATGTGACAGTTTGATGTATTGGTACTGGGTTTAGTTTCAATTTATTTCCCCTTCATGTTCTTCAATCCCATGGCTTTAATATTAGATTCATCACCTAAATCATCTCCTAAATCATGTTGAGTTGTAGCTGCGGTTTTCTGTTTCTTTTTGTTATTGGGTTTATTTGGCCTCATTTCAGGATGTAATTTCCAACAATGAGTTTCATCATGGCCTTCTTTTGAATAATTTTTACAAACCAATTTTTCTCCCTCTTTATTAACAAATGCATTCTTTTTTATTTTACCTTTTGAGGTCTTCTCTTTGGATTTACCCTTAAAATGTTTCTTTCTTCCCCCTTCAGAAATTTTCTTCCCTCTAGCTTCTAGATGCATGACATGAACACATACTTCATCTAGACTGGTGGGGTTAAACATGAGAATAGTATGTTATAGGTAGCTATGTAAGCCTCCTATGTACTTGAACAAAGTATATTGGCTCTGAAAATCTACCTCTAATAAGAGAGCTCTTCTCTTGGATTCTTGGGTGTATTCTTGCACATTTTGCCCCTTCAATCGCCTAAAGTTTTTCTAGTTCGGGATGGCTTTATGCATATGAGCTATACAAAAAAAAATTTATAGAAGTAATGAAATCTGACTGTGAAAGGATAATCTTCCCATGTTTCTTGATTTCCTCCTTTGTCTTGGCTTCCAACCAAACAAGTGTTGCACATTCCGTTCTCAATGAAGCTAATTGAATTTTGGTATCATCATCTTGAAGGTTCTGAATTCTCAAATAGACCTCCAATTGCCTAATCCAATTATCAAGCTTTTTTGCATTGACTTCACCATTAAAATTGGCAATTCAAACTTAACATCAAGTTGTAAAAAAGGACTTTTACTAGTTTTCTTTGACTTATGTGGCTGATGTACTAAATTATAAGTAGAGGATGATGAGGAGGAGGATAAGCATGATGGCTCTCCATTGCCTCCATTTCCTCCATTTCCCTTCTTTGACTTATCTTCATCATTTTGACCTCCTAAAGAACCTTGTCCTTCCTTGTGAAGTTTGGATCCTTCTCCTTCTAGTCTTTCATTTCGTTCTTGATAAAGGATTCTAACCATCTCATTCATGTCAAGAAATGCTTTCTTGAACACTTTTTCTTCCTCTTTGGGATCAACTTCTTCATGGATTTCTATTTCCTCATGAGGCATGCTTAATGGAGCTTCTGTTTCTTTAGGAGGTGAAATAGGTGGTGGAGATTGTGGCAATATTTCTCTCCTTTTATTTGGCTCTTCTTGAGACCCTTCTGCTTCCACCAATTTCCTTCTCCTCTCCTGAGCTTGAGCCTTGTAAGCATCTAAAACTTGCAAATAGTTAAACAATTCTTTGCACTAAATAACACCAGAGAATAAACTCTAGCTCTGATATCAATCTGATCTAAAATGGATGTATTATTTTTGTTGTGCTAAGTGTATTTTCAGTTTATAAACATGTGCATAATTGTCTCATTAGTTTTCTTAAGGATTGAGGTGTTTGTCCATGAATTTTAGGTGATTTTAGGTGAATTAGAAGCATAAAACAAGCTTAAATAACACTGAACAATAGTGTAAAATCGAGAAATAAGTCACCACATAAAATTTACACAACAGGCATGATGATGCAGTTCACCCCTCCTCGACTACATCTGTTGGTCCAGCTCCCAATGGCATGTCCATCTTTCATTACGCTCAAAATTTTTCAAATACATGTAGTTGCAATGCTCTAATGGTTGTTTTCTCTACACCAATGGCTCCAAAATGCTCCAATTAGTCAAAAATGACTATTCCTTCCCTCAAAATGGGCGAAAGTTGAGTCTCCTACTCTTTTTCTTAGTTACAGCTAGAAAAAATCCACTAAAAGTGGATAACTCCACTTATCTGGAGTTAAATTACTAGATTCCGCCCAAAATTTAGGCGTGCTCCAAATATCCCGCCATTTTAAACTGTGGCATTAAATATCGGTGGTTGGGGTGGCCACATGCCAAGCCCAAAACTGCGACTAAAACAATGGTTAGCAGAACTCCAGGCATAAACCATGGTGATAAGTTTGAAAGGCAGTTAAGTGGTGAGTTGACATGGTGGTTAGGAATAGACCGCGTGAAGAATGGTTGATAAACGATGCCATGTGACAAAAATGAAATTTCTAGCAGGATTGCGGGTTACGTTTCTTGCGAAGTTGGTGTTTACGTTAACGTATACCATGTGAGCAAATGCCAAGAACCACTGGCGAGTTGGGACTGTCGCCGATTCCCAACCCCACATACTCCAATGTATTACACCATAACACAAAGACACAACCCATGAATGTTAAGATTCAATGTGCAACTTCAGTGGTATGTCATGTGCTTGCTGGGAAGGAGGTCCAGGGTTCAATTCCTTGGGACCCTCAAAAATTTGAACACGCCATTTAGGGGACACATGGCAGCCTTAGGGCTAGCCATGTGGCACCCTTTATTTGGTCCTCCAAAAATGTACGAAACTCATTCTACCAATAAGAAGATGACACTTGTCAACCTGCGGTTGGTTTTGAGGAAGGAATATTCCTTAGAATATTCCATTTTGCTGATTATGCATCCACCCACTTGCTGACTGTGCATCCCAGTCAAACCTGGTCAAACTATCACAATTTTACCTATTTGGCATTTCGATCATAACGCGATATCTCCCTCATACAACATCATTTTTTCGAACTGTTTGCGACACCAGAATCAGGAAGACGATATCTATGCAACCATCCCAGTTTCAACCAAATCCTGTAAATTTTAATTTTGAAAAAAAATTATGAACTCCTAATCACTACTTGTATCAAGAGTCCCAGAATATATTCATATCCTTGTGAAAAGGGGCCTCGGTTAATGGGTCCCAGTTGTGGGGCCACTGGTCAAAATGACATCTAGCACAGAAAACATCCAATAGATATGAAGTCTTGTAAAATTCTGATGCTAGTCCCTCTCTGGAGCTTGTGTTGCTAATATGTTTTCCCTCAGTTTCGATGTTAGTGAGTGGGCCCAATTGAATATTGTCCCATGGGTGGTGACCTCGTGCATTATGGGGACCCATGTTCTATTAAAAGTGCTGACATCTGCTCTCCCATACATCTGACACATCATTGCTGCAATGAGTCGATATACTTTCTTAAGGCCCTCCGTTTTGTATTCCTTGTCCTTCTTTCCCTTGAACTTGGAGGGTTCTTGCCACCAGCTCCTAACCGTATCCTGAACAGGGACATAATGCGTTGCTAGCCACCGGGTATTGAAAGAGTTTTCCTTTTCTGGAAGCTCATAATACACTTTGGCGTCTACGACGGAGATGTTGGTGAATGGTTTCCTAACGTGATCCTTATAACCCAACACTTGTAATCAGTCTTTTGTAAGATCCAATCGATGGCTTCCGCGAATGGGAAGATTGCGGGGTATGTTGCGACATGGTGAATTTTTTATCTTTTGACATTTATGTATACTGAGAAATCTCCCTGTTCTTCCGGAATATCCTACCTGGTAAACTCAGTGTAGATACCAAACCATGTCATCTTGGTATTCCTGCTAAAAACACAAGTTGTGTCCCTATAGATAGGTGTTGGTACCGAGGGTGGATCATTTTCAAGTATATTAAATTTTGGGCTCTTGTGCCATCTTTGAACTGTGGGAGGTGCCATATCACCTGAAGCAGAAGAGATTGAGACACAATTGAGCTTAACTTCTACGTCACCTGGCATGTTCAAGAAACAATACCAGGGTAAGATAGATGGTATGGATGCACAAATATGATAGGGAAAGTAACCAATCAAAGTCGCCTAGTGCTCGAGGAGGTCTATGTCACTGAGTTACAAAAAAGAAAGGTCGCACAGAGAAGTTTTTAGGTAGATACAACGCGTGCGACCTATGTGGTTGGTCGCAGTGGTTGAAAAATGGATATTTTGTGACTTGGCGAACGGGTTGCGGGGTCGCAGGGTCGCATAGGTCATGAGGTCGCTCCAGTCACGAATTCGTGAGGTTGCAAAGTCATGAGGTTACAAGGTCGCACTAGGGCACATGTCGCAGAATTTTCTAGTGAAACCTGCGCGCGAGGGCCGAAATGGGGAAGGGAAATGGAGAGAAAACCAATTTTAGGTGTGGTCCTGGGCTCTGAGAAGAGTGAAAAATAGGGGCCAAGGCTGGACCAGAGGGTTTTGGGCCAAATTGGGCAAGAGAAAGTTGCCTGGAGAAAGAACAGGGCCAAAAGGGAAATGAGATGGCTCAAGGTAGTAACAAAAGAATCTAAAGGGTAACATAATTGGCCTCCTAGATAAGGTGAGGGAGAATTAGGGGCAAGTTGGCACATATGATAGTAAAATAAAATTATTGGAGGTTACGATGACTTAGCTGGATGAAAATTCTCTCCAATTGGGTAGTTAGACCACTTTGGAAACTCTAATGTGCAGGTTGAATGCAACCAACGCGACCCTTCTATGTATAAAAAGGTCACACGCATGAGAAATAAATGCAGTCACTGGGTCGCTAGGTCGCAGCTCTCGATGAATTCTCCTAGTATGACTTGTGCGACTGTTGTGACTCAACGACCTGGGGTCGCTAGGTCGCATGGGTGCTGCGACCTTGAGACCTTGTGACTTTATGTAGGTCGCAAGGTTTCCAAGTTGCAATAGTCGCAAAGTTTATGTTTAGAGGGGAAAAGAGACCTTGCAACCTGACGACCCTAGGAGGTCGCTGGTTTTCATAGTCGCAAATGGTCAAGTTTCATGAGGGTTGCGACTCTACGACTATACTTAGGTTAAAAGGAGGGAAAGACCAGATCAGACCACTAATGATGATATTATTCACTTTTGAATCAAAATTGACCAGGCAAGGGGAATGACCCTAGCCCGAGAAGGTTGTCTAAGGGGTGCTCCCATTATTATGGATCTTGTCAAAAGTGCAAGGGTTCCAAAATTTCACACTCTAACCAAATTTTGGAAGGTAATTGTAGCAGCTAAAACAATTAGCGATTTACTGGTATAACCTCAGAAATTCTTCTTGCACTTCATCTTGGGTGGTGGGGGGGCGGGGTGGGGGAGGGGTTCTTTTTAGGCTTTCCTTCCATTTTTTCAGGTCCCACTAGCATTCTCTTCGACCTTCGTGTACAGGCTTACCCTGGCCACATCGACTCGGATTGCTACACTCCATGTTTTAACATCCCGACGAATCGACAAAGGGGTTTGAGCAACAACGTGAGATTTATAGAGTTCGGTATAATTTATCTATCTCTTGTGTTGCTTCGCTACTAGTGAGCCTGAATAGTACCTTGGTGAAGTCAGTGCTCAGAAATCACAAAAGTTGCTCCGCTCCCAGCGAGCCTTGATAGTACCTCGACGGAGTCATTACATCACCTCTCCGCACAGGCATTAGAGAACTTTTGAGGTCTAAAATGGGTCTCCTAAGAAAAATATACAACCAAAACAAACTTTATAAGAACCAATAGGATTCAAGATGATGATGTCAACCATGGGGGATGATTCGTCATTTTTGGGGTAAAAAAGTAAAAATATTAAAAGAAAAATAATAATAATAATACCTTTTTAACTTGCATTTCTGACTTGAATTTTCAACTTATCTCCCAAAGGTTTTACTCAAATTTCGAGCGGGAGTACCCTTAGGATGAAAAATTTGATTCCTCCTCTAAGGAGTACCCATGTTGCATACTTTCGATGGACCTTGCTACACGAAAAATGAGAAATGCATGAAAAAATGTGATTGCAATCATGCTTTTCATGCATTTCTCATTTTTCGTGTAGCAAGGTCCATTGAAAGTATGCAACATGGGTAATCCTTAAACGAGGAATCAAATTTTGCATCCAATGAGTGTTCCTACTCGAAATTTGAATAAACCCATAGGGAGATAAGTTGAAAATACGAGTCGAAAAAACAATTTTTTCTTTTTTCCCTCTAAAATTTGTTGATGTAATCTAATCTTATTTTATTATTTCCACTATTACTTTATAATTTCCCTAGGAGGCCCATTTTAGACCTCAAAATTCCCCTAATAAAGCCTTTATCAATCCTTTACCCTTATTTGTTCATGTTCTTATAACACTTATTTGTATGTGCTCACAACACTTATTCATTGTGGCAATTATTCCCTGGGAAGATGCAGGATCTCGACCTATTTAAATTTACAAGAGAGGTTTTTTATGGCCTTTTATTGAGATACAATATTGTTTTCCCGAACAACTTTTCGCTGGTTGAAATTAGCTCTTTCCCCTTTTTTCAAATCACATGTATCATTTACTTTTTTTTCCAAAAGCAATGTCAAGCTAGCATGTGGGGTTGGCCGTTCACACTAGGATATCCAGTCGGGTTCCCCACACAAAAGTGTTCAAACTCCTACTTAGGCCAAGGCATTTCTGGATTGATTAGTTGTAAGTGGAGATCTAGGCACAGTTTCGTCGGTTGAGTAACAACTGCATCAAACTTCAGATCTTGGGGATTTGAGAGACAAATTCCTGATAAACTACTTAAGACAAGTTCCTTATTGAAATAAATGAGGATAAGAAACAAATGCAGAAAACATAAATGGAGAGCACAACATGTGAGAGATGCAAGGAAATGAACACAAAAGATGCGAAATCAAATGCAAAGAATATGGTACATGGTGTTGAAACAACCCAAGGGTCATTAAGTGAAGTAGTGTTTGAGTTCATGACCATTCAGCAGGAGGTTTTCAATCCTCCCTCCCAAGGCTTGGAGCCTGTAAGTATATTGGCCAATAATTTTATTAATTTATATTGGTCTTTTCCATAAGGCTTGGAACTTGGCATGATTCCCTTTGTCTTCATGGGCCTTGTCCCATTTGAGGACCAGACTACTGATTTTGAGCCCTCTATTCCTGGCTGACTTCTTTTCAAATCATCTTTTGATTTGAATTTGGGGAATTTTGAATTTATCCTTGGCCTTTTGTCTTTCTTCCTCTAGCCTAAGAAGGGTGTAAATGTGGGCCTCCAAGATGGGGCAAGGCGTGCCATGTGATTGTTGAGATAATTGAAGGGCAGTAATGGAGAAATTAGGGGGCAGGATGGCTTCTTTCCTATAGACTAAGAATGAGGGCGAGGTCCCAAGAGAAGGTTTGGGAGTGACTCGATTGGCCCATAGGGCATTGCTGAGGGCATTGTGCTAGTTTTGTTGTTGGGATAACAAAGTCTTCTTGATGATACAAATTAGGTTCTTGTTGGTTGACTTGGGTAGCCCATTAACTTCCAGGTAATAGTGGGAATTGTTTTTCAAAATGACACCATTTTCAAGAGAAAAATAATACAGCTTAAACGATGAAAAATATGTAGCATTATAAAAAACGAGAGGTTGGAACATTGAACCTGGTCACGATGTGCTGATTAATAAAAGCTATTATTTCTTGATCATTGATTTGGCGTAAATGTACGACCTCAACCCACCTCATGAAATATTTTGTGTCTGTAAGGATATATCGATGTTGTTTTTAGGAGTGCGGTAGTATCTCTCCGATAACATCCAGACCCCATTGATGAAATGGTTCCTCTATGGGAATAAACTGTAGCGGAGCGAATGACCGGGCTTCCCTGCTGGCATATTTCTGACATAAGGGGAATTTGCGAGCATTAGTATGAGCATCCTTGCACAAGTTAGGCTAATAGAAACCATCTTGCATGACCTTGTGCGTTGTGGTGTCACCTTCATAATTCCCTCTGGCTGGTCCATTGTGTATTTCTTTTAGGACCCGTTGCACTTCCTTGAACTCTAAACATCATAACAGGATGTCGTTGTGGTGCTTGCAGAATAATATGCCTTGTAACATTTGGTAGGACCTGGCTTTGAGCCTTATGGCCCGTTTCTGTTTCACCATCAGGATTGGATCCAAGGTCCCATGACCAAGATATTACATGAGGTCTGAGTACCACGATGGTGAGGCTGACATGTGTACATGATCTACTTGGTACATTTCAATTTCATGTTCCCAACACTCTCCACCGTCGTTTTGCGGACCATCTGCTTCGGCGACCAACTTGCATAACCCATGGCATTCAACTATATGCATGAGCTTGAAATCTAGGCCATACTCCTGAAGATATGCCATTAATTTTCCCCGCCGCTCACCCAAGTCTTGCTGCACAAACAGCGAATGGACCACTGGGTGAGGGATGAAAACTATCACATGGTTCTTCAGGATATAAGGCCTAAAATGCATGACCGCCTTGTATACCACTTATGCTTGTTTTTTGATGTTTGGATAGTCCAAATCAACACCTTTCAACCCTACTCTCATGAATTATATGGGTTATTTGTCATGACTATCATCCTTTTGGGTGAGGATGGATGCCAGTGATGAGTCTGAGGCAAAAGTGTACAAGACAAAACCTTTGCTGAAATCCGAGCTATACAGGGTTGGGGCTTCTGCAATAACCTTCTTGATATTTTCGAAGGATTCCTTCTCTTCCTGATTCCATTTGAAGCTTGCACCCTTATTGATAATGTTTTGTAGGGGCTTCACAATCTGGACGAAGTCAGATATGAAATTGCGAAGGAAGTTGATTTTCCTGAGGAAAGATTGCATATCTTTCTTTCCGCTCGAGAGGGGAATTTGGGAAATGGATTTTACATGGTCCAGATCAAAAAAAATTCCATATTTGGTTTCAATGTGGCCCAATAAATTCCCTTCTAAGACAGTGAAAATACTCTTCTTGGGATTTAATGAGATCCCATACTTTTGACATTGCTCGAAAATCTGTTTTAGGTGGTGTAAATGGTCATACCTTCGTTTTGAAGATACTGTGACATGATCCAAGTAGACCACCACAATTTTTCCCATTAATAATTTGAATGCCCTATCCATGGCCCTCTAGAAAGTTTCTTTGCAATTAATTAAACTGAAGGGCATGCATCAGAACGTGAATGCTCCCCACTTTGTTCTAAACATTGTCTTCAAATGGTTGGTCTCGACAACCAGCACCTGGTTAAATCTTGAGAACCCGTCCAACAAAGAGAAAATCTTTGAGCCTGAAAAATCTTGAAGAATATATTCCATGGGGGGATTAGGGTAGTTATCCTTGTCCGATGCCTGATTTAGGTTTAGGAAATTCACACAGAATCATATTTCACCAGACTTCTTACGTATGAGGACTAAGTTCGACATCCATGTTGAAAGTCTATGTTAGCCATCAGTAAATTTTTATCAAAGAAATTGATGGCTAAAACAGGCCTTGAGCCTTCAAGAGATTATTTTCATAGAGAATTACTCATTCTTGAAGTCTGTTGTTCCCTAAAAGTGTTGTTCCCTAATGTTGTTCCCTAACAGTGTTATTCCTTATTGTTGTTCCCTTCAGAAATCCACCAAGTTAAGCCTGCGATTCCCTTTGAAAAATGTTTTCTAAAAAACCCCTTGTTCCCTTTCATTTACTCTCCATTCCCTTAAAAAATCCTTTTTAACCATGAAATCCCTTTTA